>OY776673.1:104237797-105484135 GCA_963675555.1 Leptura quadrifasciata | reverse complement strand
TTTCAGTTATGAAGAAGAGCTTAAATATGAAGCTTATTTGTAAAATAAAGAAAAGATTATTTTAAAAACAAATAACATTTTATTCAACTAAGTTGAGCACTTTTCTACCATTGTAACTGGATGTGAAGATGTAATTACACATCTGTGTATGAAGAATTCAGAAAATGTTGACAAAACATATTTTTTTCAAATGGAACCATAATGGTAGAGTACTATCATAAAATAGCGGATATTCTAAGGAATTCGTGGATGTGAACAAAAGCATTTTTTCTGGTCGTAGCAATCTAGATGCTCCAACAAATTTCGAGTAAATCACTTCACTTATAGGACATCATCGTACTCAGAATTTTTCAAGGATTTCAAAAATATAATAATATACAGGGTGTTCCATTTAAAAATCAAAAGTTGGGGGTCATTTCCGGTGAAATCGGAAATGACACACACAAACACACACAAAATGTCTTCTTGGTCACATAATTTATCTCCTATGTTTCATTTTGATATTATAAAAAATAAGGACAAAAAGGGGATCTACCATGATCCATTGACACCTGGTATAATATAAATTTTTGAAGTTTTAAAACCAACCGATTCAAGCGGTTTGTCCTCATATTGCTTTACAAAGCATGTTCAAGACAATTCACTATTTTTGTTTTGTTTTTACATTATTAAACATTAACAGTCATGAATTTATTCTATATTTTAAACAGCAGCAAAATCTTTTCATAAATATATTTTACATTAACAGGATCCTTTAGAATTTAGGACAATCTGTATGTAGAATATGGTAGATGAAATTATTTGCAGAAAAGAATCCAAGCATACTATTCTTTTCAAAACCAGATATTGCTTCATCACTCAAGTATGAAAAAAAGAAACAAAGCATAAATTGAATTTAGTACAAGATAAAAAGAAGTTATTACAAAAGGAAAACACAAGAACAAAGGAAAGACATTAAAAATTTAAACCCTATTTACGAGGAAGTAGCCTGGACTGTATAATGGCTGAGTAAACCCTAATAAATATTAAATAAACACGTGAGATGAAATAAGAATAAGCTATGTTAGCTAAGTTATTTTTTCATAGAACTCATATCAGTAAAACTTTTAGTATATAAGTAACAGTAAATACAGAATCTAAAAATATTGAAGAAAATTTTAATTTTATTCGTTTTATAAAGTAGAAACTTATTCATTCCAAGCAATTAAAAAGATAACTTTTTATTTAATTAAACTTTTAAGTTTTAGAATTTGTTCTGTCAGATAAGGTAGCTGATATTAGTACCTTGATATGAGAAATCAAACAACTGGATTTACGATTTTGCTTGAATGGATCACGCCCAGATAAATAGAACTATCCCGTCTTCTAACAGTTCCAATAGTTTGTATATCAGTGTATATGCAGAAGCAATCTTAGTCGAGGATTGCGTAGTAGATATACCATCCGTCAGAATGGAAGTAATGTGGCCAGAATAGACGCTTGTCAATTTCCAAGTAGCATTTTTAGACATAATTTCGAAACGTTTCTATAATTGTTTCGATTCTTATGGGAAATATAAATATTTAAGCACATGTCCAATATTTTGTAAACCATTACCAATTTTGTAAATGTGTACACATAGCATAACAATGTTATTGGACAGCAACTCTATCCATCTCTAGGTAAGGTACAATTTTTCATCGGAAGAAGGGTTTAAGGACATTTTTGACATTGCAGCATCTATTAATTGACGTACGACGGTAAAATTGTGTGGAAGCATTATCCGAAACTATGGAATAGTATATGTACAAGTTGTAGAATGGCCCATATTCCACACGAGTTAAAAACCTTCTACTCCGACTACGGTTCGCGAGTGCGGAATATGCCATTCCAAACGTGTTTTATACTATACTTTCTTTAACAAGATTTTAGAAATCATTCAAAAAAGGTGCTCATTTATACAATAGTTTCATTAGAAAAATTATGTTGGAATAAATGTCATTTAAACGCATTGTGTTAGCATACCATTCCAACATATTGTGTTGAAATAATACCAACACAGAGTGTTGGAATGGCATTCTAACACAGTGTGTTGGAATGATATTTATTCCAACATAATTTTTAGTTGTAGAACGTGTAATTTCTAAAATAGAGTTAGAGAATAGTATATTATGTAATAATGGGATGAAGCATATTCTGCGCGAGCGGAAGTTTTTCACCCAAGCGAAACGAGGTTCGTGAGTGCAGAATATGCCATTCCAAACGAATTAACGAATTACAGACAGTACTTTTTCTACGCCTATAAATTAGGTTTATTTATGTCTATATGTCTATTTACTTTACCACTGCAACGGTGAAACGTAAAAGGTTAACTGTCAATAGAAACGTCAACAGTCAACGGAAACGCAAACAGTATTACAAATTGCACTACTATTGGATGGCGCCACCTACGCTTGTTATATTCTAGAAGCATATAATAAATATTACATATCAGCCACTGGAATATAGGTCATTCCTTATTTAAAATCGACATCATAATGCTCATATTACATAATAGGCGTAGAAAAACTATTTTACAAATTCAGTTTTACTTGAAGAAATGTTGTAAATTTTGATTTTGATTTTATTTTTATATTTAACAAAATTACCTTTGCTTCTCTTTTAATGCAATTATTTTACGTTTTGTAATAAAGTAACTAAATGCTTTATTCATTATTAGTTCATTGTTAATCACATTTAACCTCCATGATAACGGCATGGACACGACAACGCCGGCCGATTTATATATATTAATACATTTATTTAACGTCGGCCTATTTCCGCTACTGAGGCCTAACACCGACGCCTGTAGACGAGCTACCCCCAACCAGGAATTTTGCCGAACCTCTTCCCTTAAGGAGAGTAGGGATCTTTTACTTGCCTAACATTTAATAGACAAGGGACCGACAGCTTTACATTCCCTCCGAAGGATGGTATATCTCCTATACAACCCTCGCCTAAGGTTGTATAGCTTCCGCGCATACACTGATATACAAGCCGCTGGAAGATGTGTGAGGCGAGAACGCGGTTTCCGTTGAAATCGTCACCATCCAAGTACTAACTGCGCCTGTCGTTGCTTTACATCGCATACCGAAGTATGTACATAGTAAAGACGCACCTACGCTCGCCCCCGGCCGATTTATATGTTGTTCGCATTACAGAAATTTGTTTCTCTTAAGGAAAAGCGCAAAATAATTGTTATTATTTCTGAAATAACTTCAAAACGAGTTTGTATTAAAGGAATATGTTACAGTAATCGGAACGGTATTGAGTCTATGGGCCACCATACACGGAAGGGAATTTTAAACAATTTGTCCCGCCGTCCAGATCTGCCAGATCACGTTTGCCAACTATCAGGGTACAGATATTTTGGTCTCCACACACGTAAAGATCGCATCGTTTATTTGTGAAATTTATTGTGTCAGTAAAGATGAGCAGGGTTCAAAAAAGAAGAAAAATTGCACGTATGGGTCTTAGTCCATTGAAGGAGTCGGACGAATTACCAAATGTTTGCGCCTCAGACTAGACAATGTCTCCTCCTCGTTCTTGAGGGTGCTGAATCGATTCCCGGGGTCAAACCAAATTTTTCACCTCGGCAACCCCCTCAAATTGGCCAAAATCACCCCTAAAGTCCCTTTTTTCGTGAATCCGCTTATTTTCCTCAGTTTTTCGACTAATCGTTGTTCCCTCGAGTAGAATAGAGTCCCCTCGAGGATTTCACCTCAGCCACCCCTACCCCAGGCTCCAACCCTTGTAAGGGGTGGAAAAGTTATATTTGTTTTTGTGAGAAAAAACTAATATTTTGTAGGAGGCGTTTCTTTGAGGAAGGTGATAGGTTACCAGGGTTGTGTAACCACCCCCGGAGGTTGTTTTAAAACTTCAAGGAGGTGGATTTTTTTTCATCTATAGTTGAAAAATAGTATAAAGAATATAAAAATAATAAAAATGTAGTAAAGTAAAAATATACCTATTACGACAGTCCAGTATTCCACTATTTCCTATGAAAGGAAATAGATTCATTGCCACCAATCAAGGTGCACAATGTGCGTTTCCAAATCAACTAAAAATAATGTCCTATAACTTGCGACATATTACGTCTTCAATCGGAAAACGCAAAATAAAATCTGATTACAATAAGCCCCCAGCAAGCAGATTTCCAGTGCAGTGCTACTGTGCATCGCCAGCCACAGACTAGTTTCGAGCTTGTTAGCTCTCATCAGTGCGACATATGCAAATGCACAACATCACTTCACTGGCTTTCTATAGTCATCAAGTTACAGACACAAGGTGTCCACAACTTGCCAGATAGAGCTATTTGCGAGTTAAAATAATTGAAAAATTACTTGCAATTAGAATTATATTTTTTCTTGAGTTAAATAACATACTATCACCTAATCAACATGGTTTTAGGGAAAGACGATCTACAATTTCTGCTCTACTAAGTTTTTTAAATTATACTTATGTAAATCTTGACAAGGGTAATAAAGTCATTGCCTAATTTGTTGATTTATCTAAAGCATTCTTTTGCGTAGACCATGATACTTTGCTCAAAAAATTTAAGTGTTATGGTTCGCGTGGTCAGTGCAAAAAAATTTTGCGATCTCACGTTCTTAATAGAAAACAGTTCGTTGGGATTATGGAAAAAAATTCCATGAAATGGAAGTTAATATTGAAGTTCCCCAGGGTAGTGTTCTGGGCCCACATCTATTTTTGTTATATATTAATGATGTTGAAAATTTCATATCCACTTTTTACTGTGCTTTTGTTGATGATATGTCCTTTGTCTCATGTAATTAAAATTTAAATTTAGTATCTGAACTTCTGCAGGATAATTTGTTTTCTCTTTTTACATATTTTAATTCAAATAACCTGGTTTTAAACCAAGAAAAAACGTTTTCGATGCAATTTCATCCTATTACTACTAACTATATATCTAGTCCACTTATTAAACTTCAGCATAATACAATCCATCAAGTTACAGGTTTTAAGCTACTAGGTATATATTGATATATAGTTAAACTGGAAGGTTCACATTGACTATGTAAGCAAGAAGTGTGGAAGTATTTGTTTTGCTCTAAAGATATAGTGCCAAATTTCAAGTAAAAATGTTGTTAAAATATTTTATCATTCAAACTTTGAATCAGCAATTAGGTGATTTGTTGGGGTAATGCTAGTACAGTTAGTCTTGTATTTGTTCTGCAGAAAAGAGCTATATGTTCTATGTACGGTTTGCAGTTTCGTGAATCCTGCAAACAAACCTTTACTGCACAAAAGATTTTAACGTTGCCCTGTTTATATATTCTTGAAATATTAACTTTTGTAAAAAAAAATCTCAATATATTCACTTTTCAGAATATATATCATGCATACTACACGCGTCACGTAGAAAATTTGCAGGCTAGAACTTTATAAATGCTATCCTTACTATGTCTTACGGTTCTCCATGATAAACTAGATCTAAGTATTAAAAGCTGCAGTTTTAAAAAATGTATATCTACTGTTAAAAATATGTTAACAAATGCCTTCTATAGTGTAGATGAATATTTAGCTTTTTAATTTCAATTTCTTTGTTGTTGTTTATACTATTTTTTTTTCTTTCTTTTGACATATCCTATATCAATATCTGTTGATCTACTGGATTAATAAAGGATTATTATTATCATTATTATTATTATTATAGACAACCGTTTCTGTTGGGTTTGCAAATATTGGCATTAATTTATTTTGAAAATTTGTGGCCATAATCGATAATCTTGTATTAAAGAAAATATCGTTTGGGTACATAAAGGCTTAATATATAGACCAAAAGCTATCGAAGTTTTGAGAGTGTGTCTAAGAACATCATTCAACTTTTATGATATGTAGTCCTGCTTAAGGAGACAACCCTATGTTAGATTTAAGTCTTGGCGGTGGAGGGGTTTTCGTATAAGGGCTACTTTTCACAAATAAATATATTTCGTACCTAAAACCCATTTTCACAAAATGCTAAAACATTTGAACGTTACACACGAATACATTACTCGACGAATGTTCCGCTAACTACGTCAATATCATGAGGAGACGAATAAGACTTTTTATTTCAGGTTTAATTATCTCTTGATAATGCTAACATGACGTGCATTGAGTAGTGTATTCTAGTGGAGTGTTCAAACATATTGACGTTTGGTAATAGTAATTTTCTGACAACGACGATTTTGTTTTGAGAAAAATAGCTATCATACGCAAACTCGTCTACGGTCGGGAATCGGACTCAATGTAGTGTTGCTTTCTTAAGGTAGGCATATCCAAGGGAGAGATCCGATAAGGAAATTTTTTTATTGCTATAACTTTATTTTTAATACATATATTGGTAAAAAAAGTATAGAACTACTTAAATAGTACTATATGACAGGTGTAGTGATATGAATTTTCACTAAATAATTTGAGTTGTTTGTAAAATAGTTAGATTTAATTTTAAAAATTATGTCAATTTTCGAATTTCCTAAATTTAAATCTATTTCGCATATGTTTAAAATTATTGAGTGGAAATTTATAACACTATTCTTGTTATAGTTCTACTTATAGGTAGTTTTATAGTTTGTTTGCAATATGTGTTTTAGAATAAGAAGTTATGGTCATAAACAGCAAATATTTCCCTGTCGGATCTCTCTCTCTCTCTTGAATATGGCGACCTTAAATAAGACTAAGGTCCATAAAAGCTGAAGAAGGTGCTCAAGCATACTTTCAGAAGATTAGGACCTAGCTCTTAGTTTAATAGATACAATTATATCCATTATTGTCAAAATACAAAAAATTTATACATATTTATTATTAATGTAGAATTTATATTAAAATAGTTATATTTGAAAGCGTATAAAAATATCGAAATGGCTCCGCAATATAATCGATAAAATTCTCATCGTTCATGTGTTTTAGGGTCAGAGCTCTAGTAAAAATTGCATTATATAGTTTTATTATTGATAATTCTATTATCTTGGACCTTAATAAACTGATTCGATATTGAAAGGTAATAAAATACTCAGAATATTGGAACAGCGTATTTTTATCGAAATATAGTAAAACCTTTCGAAACCGATTATGTATGACAATAATGCAAATGTTTGTAACTAAAAGTGTTTGGTGGGATCCTTCTGACAAAATAGTTGTTACCAAGCGTAATTTTCAAGGAAATCTAGTTTATTAATCTCTGTGTGTATACCAACTTGAAAGCTAATTCATTATTCATACCTGCTGTAAGATGGTGACAGTTTGATTAAAATGATGATGTTCCATTGTCGAGGTGGAATATATAGCTGCAAGGGGTGACTCGATGTCTAACATGAATTTATTGTTCTTCCCTCTATGATCCAAATCATGGCACAGTGCTCCAATATATAAGGCTAAGCACTAAAATAATAATGAAAACAGAAAATATAATAAAAATAAAACAACAATAGTCTGCATTGAGAAATAATTATAAGCTTTTTTGTTATTAGCAAAATGGGATCTATATAATACTTAACGGTCATATAGTAAATATTTAAGTAATACTCTTATACAAAAATTACAATTCATACATCATATAATAATGCATACATACTTCCATATCGCTATTCGAATTCAAGAAAGGATGTAATCAAGAATATTAAGACAAAGGAACACATTTAGAATTTTTTTTTATTATTTTTTATGAGAAATCAAGTATTTCAAGTATAAATTTTCATTCCTTTAAAATATTCGTAGATGTAGTAGCTAGATTTGATGTTACTCCATCAATTTCAAATGACTTTTTGGCAGCTTGTGACGAATAGGTCAATGCTTCAAGTAATAATTAAATTAAAAATAAGTTTACTTCAAGGACTATAGAAAGACGTTGTATGATCAAGCTCAGGTCAATATTGCCTCTCATCTAGAATTAAAAACCTGAGACGAAATTAAAACAGTTCTAGTCGATACGTTTGGTGGTCCTATAGATTTATTCACTTTACAAACAGAACTAACACATCTAAATATAGGTTCGAAAAAAGACACGACTTCGTTTGGCAACAAACTAATAGCATATCAATCTCTATTAATTTCCAAGCTTAAACAATCACCGCAATCTATTGAAGTAAAACAAACAATAGTAGAGTATACCAACAGCTACATACAGTTACATACTGCTAAGTCCCGTATATGGGCCAGTTGTTTTTAAAATTATTTCCCATTTATTATCAAAATTAAGGTATTTTTTGAGGTTTTAAGTTATCAATAATCATCCTATAGCAAAGTTGCCAGGGGTTTTAAGTCGGAATTAATTGTTACCTCGCTAATTTTTTTATTAAAGGCTAGTATTTTGCTAGTAGAAAGTGGCTCAAAAAAGTTTATCAAAACGAACCCTTATAAACAACCCTCTGAAACGGAAAAATTCAGTTTTTTGGTAATATCTCGAAAAATAACAATAATAAAAAAACGGATAGCACCACGTGAAAGAGCGGGAAATTTTACATAAAAATAGTATAAAAGTCCTTTTTAATAAATGTTTCCCTTAACATGAGAAATTATTACAGTTCGCTAGTTCGTCTCAATATTTCAAGCGCGTCGTAAAAAATAAAAAAAAGGTAGCATTTTAAAGAGGAACAATTCAGCTTTCCAATGGTATACTTACTTTTAATTTTTTTTATTTTTATTTCTTATAAATTGCACATGAAAGTTAAGCTTTATCATTTTTTTCCACTCTATATTAAAACATAAATATTAAATAAAATATTAATTTTAAAAAAATCCTTGTAGATACAGCTTGTTTATACCTTAAACTTCAAATTAAGATTAATTTTTGTGCTCTAAAGTATTCAGGGTAAAAAATATTAAGTTTTAAAGCATTGGTATTTCTTCCATTTTTTAGGGTTAGGAAATTTTCACTTGAAAACTTGTCTAAAGCGGTCAAAAAAAGCCTGTAGGTAAAAAAAGGTAGGTTTTTAGTGCATTCTGTAAGTCGGACCGGAATATGAATATTTTCTAACCTAACGAGGCTATGTCTCACCCCCGTTTTTGAGGATGCCGAACATGATGGCGGTAGTTAAATCTCTCTCCAACCCCCCCACCAATCGGCCAAAAACCACCCCCGAAAGGGGTAAACTGCTTATCCGCCGTGTCCTACCAGCCAAACCTGTGAGGTTGCTGGTAGGACTGAGGATGCTGAGTACGATGGTGATGTCGAGATCCCTCCTCGACCCCCGTCATCCCCCAAAAACGGCAAGAAACCACCCCCGAAAGGGGTAAACCGCGGATAGGCAGTCGTCTCTCGGCTAAACCCGTGTTACCTCCCGTTTTCGAGGATGCTGAGCACGATGGTGATGTAGAAAACCCTCCTCGATCCTCGCCAACCAACAACGCCACAAACAAAACAACAAACCGCAACAACGCAACAAACTGGCCAAAAATCACCTCTATCCTACCTGCCTACCTTGTTATTTTTGTTTTACTTGTATTTTGACACGCATGGCTCACTCTTCTTGCAATAAAGTAGAGCTCATTTGCATATTGTATGTCAAATATGTCAAGAAGTATTTAAGATAGAATATTATATATTTTAAATCAGTGGAAAAAGGGCTTCTCGAAAATGCAATAATATATAGGGCGTTCCATAAAAAAACATATATTTATTTCGTATCATGTGACCTATACATGACATTATTTTTTTATTACGTTTTGATAAAATATAAGTAAGAATCTACAACTTTTATGCGAAACTTTTTTTTATATTCCCAATAATAATATAAGTAAAGGGAGCGGGGGGTCAATATATAGTGAATAACTCTGTATTTTAGTCAGCCAAATACTCGCTGTATGTCTAGCATCACTTCGATCTTCTTCCACCCATGATTCGCATAAGGCGTTAATGCATATAAAAAGCCATGGGAACGTACCTTTGGGTCGACCAGACTTGACAGAAGTTCACCGAAACAATCAACACAAACACCAAACACCAAACAATCAGGGAAATCTCAACACAAAGTCCTATAGCATCTAAACTTGGTGTTTAGTGCAATAGCAAGAGAAATTTCAGTCCGTGTTACATCTCGCAATCTTAAGGATTTCGTGAAGTACCAAATAGTCGACGGATCCAAGTGTAGATCGTTACAGTCTACCTTGCACTGACGAGCGCCAGCAGCTTGAAACTGCATTCTGCAAGTGGTGTGGAACGACTGGTACGAGAGCTCCTTTAAGTATGAATTAGTCTCTCGACCAATGTTTATATATACTGAAAAACTTTCGTGGTCACTGGTATGAAAAATAATTATTTCTCGGGTTGAATCGCGTCTGAGATTATTAACGTCTCAACATTTCGACTCCCGTTTTGGAGCTATTTACAAGAGAAAAAAAAGGTAAAGAAGAAATGATTAAGAGAAATAGTGTCAGAATAGCTTGGTTCGATTCGGGGGCCTCAGTTAAAACTCCACCCATTTCATTGATCTTCCTCAAAATTATTCTATTTCTTACAATGACATTCTAGTTAGTACTACATCAACTTTGAAATTCATTTTAATAGAAAATATTAATGTGTTAGTTAATTTGGTTTCATCATTTAATTCAGCATACGCACCTGCATTATACACATATCACGCTTCTTAACCTCAATTAATTTCACTCTTGAATACCATGATTATTGTTTTTCTTAATCTCATAATCTCATCAAAATTTTAAGAACAATCACTTTCTAAATATTAAAGTACATTTTATGAGACGTGATTTGTTTTTTTGTTGACTTTCTATGAAACTCACCCCCTCCTCCGTGACGTAACGTGCCTCAACAGGGGTTGTGGCGGTGTAACTGATAAATGGACAGAGAATTATCTTGATGAATGTTTATTTTTGCTAGAGTTCATCGTTAATATTAACTTCGAGACATTTTTTGACGCGTAATCGAGTATTTTAATTTTGACGATTTTTGGGGTGGCGAAAATGGGGTGGATTTTTATCGAAAACGGATGGCATTGATACATATCATTTCTCATACCCATAAGAGCTCAGAGTGTGAATGTCATCCGATTTCTTTAAAAAAATTTTCTTATAACGGTTATTTCTCGGAAATTGCCCGGCAAACACGGATGGTAATTTTTTAACAATCAGTGAAGGTACAGATCAGTATGCTCTCAAATTTTCAAGCGGTTGCTTGACAACTTTTTTTTTATTACTTAAAATTCACGTCCGTATCGGATGACATTAAAAGTCTAACATATAAACTGGGTATGAACTTTCAGGCAACCGCAATTTTATTCGGTTGCCACGTGATCATTTGTTTTTAAACCCCTACCCCAATCCCCGCCCCTGTCCATTTCGGGCCGCATCGGGTAATGCAGCAGGGTTCTGAATCAATTCAGGACCCCAAATACCAAGAGCCATCCGGTTGCCTCTCGAGGGCTACATCTGCGCATCATTGCTTTGACTATTTGATATTCTATTGATTACGAATTTGATCTGAAATGTAACATTTTTTCTTGTAATTTGAATATACTTATGAACGTGGTAAGAACTATACTATTAAATATTCCGCTAAATTTTATTGTTTGATATTACAAAAACGTGTAGGTATTATTTAGTTACAATTTTTATTTTAATTTTGGTCGGTCCAAGTCTATTGTTTTAACGAAAGTTTATTCATAGTTATCTGGATGGCGTTTGTTTAAAAGTAAATAACTAGTTGTATGAAAATATCGTTGGTTTAAGTTTTTCATATTTGTTATTAGAACTGTTCTAAGGTTAATAATATTTTTTGTGTTAATATGTAATGTATTGTTCAATAAAAATTAAAAAGAATCTATTTAATTCGATCGTAGAAAAAGTGTTGTGTGCAACATGTGCAAAAAGTATACTTGTTGCACTTAGCATGATTGCAACTCGAGGCGAAGCCGAGAGCTGCAAACTTCATGCTTCGTGCAACAAATATACACTTTTTGCACTAGTTACACAAATAACGCAGCTTGCAAACGTTAAAATGAGTGCTTTCAGTACTATTTATTCAAGAAAAATAATTTTGAAAATATTAATTTTCTTATCTTACTACGTCAACTTTCGAGCAAAATATTTTGAAACTAGTAAGTCCAAATGGTAACTTCACAAAAAATATCAGTTCTAAAATTGCGGGAAACATCGACCATGTTTATATGACTAGGGACTTTGCAATAATTTTTCTATTAGCTAATAACAAAATATTACTTTTAATAATAGCTATAGAAAATAGGTAAAATGTATTTTAAAACAACAAAGCTTTGCTCACCTCCAATTGCCGAAACACTCCCTTAGAATGTTTAATAATACAGTACATGCTATTGGCAACCGAGAAACCATGAGTCCAGTTATGATAAGGAACTCTTCTGTAGTTCTTTCTGACCGTCAGAGTAAACTTTACCAAGCAGCTGTGATCGAATCCGTTCATACCAAATAGATCAGTAAACATGTATATTGCGTGTCGAACTTTTTCGTAGTCCCTTAAATTGAAAGGGTTGAAATAATAATCGTCAACTCCGACAATCTGTTTTGGAACACCCTCATGAAGAGCTGCTTCGTATTCCTCTTCCGTACACGTGTTGTGGTAACTAAGTACTTCCAATGCTACTTTATATTTTTGCTCTGACTTTCTTATCTTATCGTAAAGTTTAGCGTGATGCAATGCCAGGCCGCAGTACACTGCAAACATCTCGAAAGCTTCCTCGTCGTCCTTTGTAAAGGATCCGAAATGTTTGTTTACCATTTGGACGACTCCAATGATAGACCCCCGGATGTAAATTGGCATGCACAGTATAGTTTGTGTGGTATAACCTGAAATTAAGCAGAGAGAATTAATTTAACCTTGCAAGGCTGCTTTTTCAATATCTAGTTAAAATTAACGAGAGAATTACGTGCACGGAATAATTGTTGACCAATTACTTTTGTAAGTCACGCTTTTCATTACTTTACCGCAATTCGGTAAAATACATATTTGACAAAAATAACAAAATAAGGATTGGATTCCATTAATTGTACCAACGCGTCTTTAAAAATTAGCATACTGGGCGTCCTTAGTCTTAATGGACATAGTGAAATGGAAAATAGAGCGCATTTTGCCGAGTTCAAAACACTTCCACGTTTACCCTTGAAAGTGAATACGGAGTGTTTTATGATTCTAAATCAGTTATTTATTCCGTCATATTTCCGAAATACCCGCACATATTGGGATAAAATTTGATACAAATATTACACTCTTTTAGTCCAATCATAGGCATAACTTATTTGGGAAAATTTCCAGGTCCGGACCGTTTTTTTAAATATTGTGTTACGAGCCTACGACAAGCTGCCTACGTTCTATGAGAATATAATATCGCTCGACCGTAGGAAACCCACTGCACTCTATAAGGTATATAAAATCACCTAAAATCGCCTAAAGGGCTCTGAAAGAACTTCCGCCTCGGCCATGATTCATTCATTATACGTCTCGCAGAGCACGCGGCCGCCTTGTTGACGATTGCTAAGTTTATCTGCAGCCATCCTCATGAGATTTGTAAATTTATGCAATCTGTTGCAGTTTCCCTTATTTCGGTTATTGCATTACTTTGTGGAACTAGTTTCGAGGGATAATATCACTCTTAAGTAGGATTTTAGTTGACAAACGATAAGCATGTTTCGCATGGTCACTCTTTCACCTGTTGACTTGTGATTTTATTATTTTAGGCCGCTTTCGGTACGTTCAGAATACGCATTAACCATAAATGCGTGTTCTTCCGGCAAGTTTATGGTACGTTGTTAGCACGTTATTGGTACCCCTTTATTTTTCCTGGTACGCCTCCTGGCACGCTGTTAGCCCCCACGCTTTTGGGGTGCGATTCGTAGAACACCTTCGCCGCCGATTGGTACCTTCCTCCCGGCCGTCAAGCCAGCAAACCACGTAACCGAGGGATCTACGAAACAGTCAGAATGCTGGCCTATCCTGCTGGGCCTCGAAGCCATGGATTCCAGTGGGTAAATACCTAAAATTTCATTTATACCCTTCCATTCATTTTATTCGCTGTATTCGTCACATTAAGCAACCAGACACACCGTCTGGGGAATTAATTGCTACTTATATATATCATCATTCTTTGTACACCTGCGGTAGCTATCAAATGGTATTGTAAGTATATATTTTAATCTTTTGTCACATAGGAATGTATAACCTATTAATTACATATCGAGTGTCACATTGTTAAATTTTAACTGTATAGTCAGTTGTTGCGATATTAAAGTGTTGTATTTGTGAATCAGGGTGTTTCATTTTATTGTCACGCCAGGGGAAACGAGAGTAACTGATAATTGATCCCATAGGTATAGGGTACAGTTACGCCCCGAGATACTGAGCTAGAAATTTTTCTTTTGTCGTAAGTACTACATAACAATTCCGGGATAACCGTGCCATGACATTATGCTACACTCTGTGCCCTTTTCGAACTTATAGCTTGTATCACTTACAAGGAGCTTCTCCCCTTGTAGCAGTTGCGCTCAGTATTCCGAACAATATCCTGTGTATAATTGATTGTGAAATGTTAGTAAATATTTAAAAAACTGTGGATCAGTGTGTAAAATAATGTCATATTGTTTGATGGCACATTTACGATTAATCTTTAATAAATTTTCTAATTTGTCGATCAACCAAATTTTAAATTCTACAAATAAAGTAGTCAGCTAGGCAAAGCCGTCATTATAATGTATAGATTGGGCCGGTACTTGATGAAAATCCATGATGAGAGGAAAATTAGGAACTTTATTGGTTCTATTGATATTCACTTTATTTATACGTCAACATGATAATTGTTTTGCCACGCAGTGGCTTCTTTGGTTGAGTACTATACAATATATCAGGTGACACAGGCTAGTGTCTCATCCTCATATTTCCTTTATTTTTTAACTTATTCATTTGAAATTTGGGGTGCATAAACTACCTGTAAATATTTTATTTTTGACATCATAAACGGTAAGAGATCATTTCTAGTTTAGCCGGAAATGATCGCAACTTTCGATTTTTAAATGGAACACCCTGAGTATATACCATGAGACTTTTGGAGAATTTTGAGTCGATGTTCAGTTTTTTAAAACATTTTAGGACATTCGTCTAGAGTGCTTGAATACCAATATTTATTCTACGGTAAGGTTTATTTCATTAAAAAATATTTGCGAAGCCTCCAAAGTTGAACATATCACTTTTTTATTGAAATTATTTTTTTCAAATGGGAAGGTGGTGATTTAAGTGCTTAATAATTTGTAGTCTAATGTTTTGTGTATCGTCACATTCAGAATTAAGAATGTTTATATAAATGCAAAAAAGTTGGGTAATTACTTATGAGTTTGTGTTTGTTTGTTAATAATGATTCTTTGTTTTTAACATTTATTTAACATCAGCTAATTTCCGCTACTGAGGCCTAACGCCGACGCGCGACTCCTGTAGACGAGCTACCCCCAACCAGGAATTTTACTGAACCTCTTCTCTTTCGAAGAGTAGGGATCTTTTACTTGCCTAACATTTTATTATTATTAGCCGTTACTCGAGTCCGAGTATAAAAATGTTACAGTCGATAGATTGTGTACAATAAAAAACAAGTAAAAGGTGTAGTCTATTGTAATTCCCAGTCATCTACGGTGCACACGACTATGGCTATAGAGGCCAATTCGGGAGAGCACATGTCGACCGCAGTCAGGACAAACATAGACCTGGTTAGGTCTTGGATTCAGCCTTCTTGCAGCAACATTTCCTTGATAGCTGGCCACAACCCCTCGACATTCGGTTCTGTCCGCTGCAAGTTGTTCCCATTGCTCGTCTGCAATACCGCAGGATTTTAAATTTTCATGGAGAGCGTCTTTGAACCTCTTTCGTTGTCCGCCACGCCTTCTTCTACCGCTTAGCAATTCACCATAAAGTGTACATTTAGGAAGGCGGTTATCATGCATACGATGAACGTGACCTGCCCATCTTAGGCGTGCTCTTGAAATAAGCACCTCAATTGGAAGGCTGTTTGCTCTCCTGAGTACTTCCACGTTTGATATGTGATGGAACCAACGGATTTTCATCATACTTCTGAGGTGTCTTTGCTGAAAACGTTCTAATTCTTTCACATGACAACGGTAAGTGACCCAGCTTTTACATCCATATAGCAGTGTTGGAATGACAACTGCTCTGTAGACAGCCATCTTCGTTGACAAAGCAAGGTCGTGGTTGTCAAATACTCTCTCTCTAAGTCCCCAGAGTGCTCTAGATGCAGCATTAATTCTATTGCGAATCTCGCTGTCCATGTTTGCTTTGTCATTAACAACGTTGCCTAAGTAATTGAAGTGATCCAGCACTTCAAGAGAATTTCCGTTAAGTGTAATGTCTATTTGGTTCACTTGATGAGGAGTTGACATAATCTTGATCTTTCCAATGTTGATTTTAAGTCCCAAGGAATCATAGCTCTGGGCATACACATCTAAAAATTTTTGAAGCTCTTCCAGCGTAGAGGCTAAAAGTGCACAGTCATCCGCATAATGGAGATCACAAATGAATCGTGTGCGTGTCTTCGTGAAAGCTCTAAAGCGCCCTATGTAAAAGAGACCGCCATCAAAACGGTATCTGAGACCTATTCCTCTGACTGTCAGTTTGTTGTCAACAATAATTGTTAGAGCAGTGGTAAACAAATTAAAGAGTAGGGGTGCCAGGACACATCCCTGCCTAACTCCAGTGAGGGTTTGGAAAGGTTCGGTTGCCTCATTATTATACATAACCTGGGCGTTGTTGTTTGTATGTACACTGCGACATACTTCCACAAATTTTCTAGGGATACCTAAGCGGAACATAATTTTCCAGAGCACTTCCCTGTCCACCGAGTGAAACGCCTTGGTTAAATCAATGAAGGCCATGTGAATTTCTCCTTGATGTTCGAGTGCTGTTTCTTGGAGCTGTTTAAGTGTGAAGATTAAATCCGATGTGCCTCGGTTTGGTCTAAAGCCACTCTATGTTTCAGGAAGTAACTTTTCCATAACAGGTGTTAGCCTATTTGCCATCGCTTTAGTGAGTATCTTCCCTCCAACAGCCAGGAGAGCTATACCCCTGTAATTTCCACAGTCCGCAGCGCTCCCTTTGTTTTTGAAGAGGTTGATTAAAAGTGTATCACGAAACTCCTGCGGAGCTTGACCACTTTTCCACACGACATCAAACAGTTCTTTGAGGGAGGGTATGAGCTCTGACGAGACAGCTTTAAAGATCTCAGCTGGGAGTGAGTCGGCGCCGGGAGATGTTATTTTTCAGCTGCCCAATGGCGGTTAAGATCTCTTCCGTTGTTAGTGGTTTATCTAAGTCTTCGAAGGTGTCATATTGAGGGATAAGATTTATAATATCGTGATCGGCTTGACTTTGCTGGTTAAGAATGTTAGAGTAGTGTTCTTTCCATCGGGCTCTTATTTCCTGGTCTTCTTTGAGGAGATTTCCATTTAAATCTTTAATAGGGCACATATTTTTCCGACTGGGGCCGTACACTGCTTTTACTCATTGAAAGAAATTCCTGTAGTCGTGTGAATCGGCGTACCTTTGAATTTCTCTGGCCTTGCTTGCCCACCACTCGTTCTTTATTCTTCTGATTTCGCGTTGCGTTTCATACTTAGATTGAGTAAAAGCTTCTGCTTTTGATGAGTCGTTGGGGTGGTTGATAGCGTTTTGGAAGGCAATATGTTTGCGGTCAAGAAGTTCTTGTATAAAAGCTTCATTATCATTGAACCAGTCCTCCTGTTTTTTACTTGCTGCATTGCCAAGAATTTCCTCACTCGCACTTTTTAAACTGTCTTTAATTTGTGTCCAGGTAGCGGCGACATCTACAGAATTGGTTTCTTCTAGCGCACTCAAATTCTCTTGAACTTTTTGCTTTAGCTGTTCGACGGTTTGTTGTTCACGCAATTTACTAATACAGAGACGGAGTCTACGTTTTACTTGAGTTCTTCGGTGTTTGGGTCTCATAACAATTTTCATTTTAGAGACAATCAATGCGCGCTATCAATGCGCGCCTTTGTAATTTGGACGTCCTTGATATGCTTCCTACGTACGATAACATAGTCCAGTAGATGCCAGTGACCTGATCTGGGGTGACGCCAGGTGCCTTTAAATTTATCCTTTTGTCGGAAAATGGTGTTTGTTATAACTAGATCATGTTCGGCGCATTTAGTTAGGAGTATTTGACCGTTAGCGTTCATGTTGCCCAAACCGTTCTTGCCTATGATGCCTGGCCAGGTGTCTGCATCTCTCCCTATCTCTCCCTACTCTAGCGTTAAAATCGCTAAGAATAACGAGTCGTTCCGTTTTAGGTGTTCTACAGAGGGTTTCTTCCAGCTGTTGATAGAAGCTTTCCATGGTTTCGTGACTTGCATCCAGAGTGGGAGCGTAGGCGCTTATTAGATTTACCGCGTTGCCATCTGATAGCTCATAGCGTAGCAGCATTAAACGCTCGGATAGGCCTTGTGGTACTTGTGTTAAGTTGGATACAAGTTGATTCCGAACAGCAAATCCTACTCCATGTTGTCTTCTTGAATTGGTGGGAAGACCTTTCCAAAAGAGGGGTAGTACTTTTCTGTGAGAGAGCCTTCCTCCAAAAATCGAGTTTTGCTGAGAGCTGCAACGTCCACATTGTGTCGGTGAAGTTCTCTATCTATTAGAGCAGTTCTTCTTTCAGGCCGATCGGTGCGAGTGCTGTCGTTCAAAGTACGAACATTCCAAGCGCCGTAGATGA
Organism: Leptura quadrifasciata; assembly: GCA_963675555.1. NCBI lineage: Eukaryota > Metazoa > Arthropoda > Insecta > Coleoptera > Cerambycidae > Leptura > Leptura quadrifasciata. Next base: position 105,465,401 of record OY776673.1, on the reverse strand, counting down.
AAGAATTAGTTTTCTTGGATTTAACTTGACGGTGTTTTTTCGACATTCGATGAGGTATTCCTGTAGACACCCTCCCCCGGAAATCCGATCGGGAGGGTATTTTACTTCCGGATGATTTTGTCCTACTTGAACGCTCCATCATTTTTTTTTAAACCTTAATCAACTGAAAACGAAACTGCATTTGAAGTTTTAGCTGGAGCAGGTATGCAACTGACCAGCTCGGTTGCGGAAGGCGAGTGGTGTGGTCCCATGGCACAAAAGGAGACTACGACGATGGGGTAACGAAACGATTCCAAAAGCAACCTTTGTGTGCGGTGGGTTATTTTTACCGCACTCTTCGTGAGAAGGTGGATGTGCTTACGGCAAAAGGTAAGGGTTATTCCGCCCTTACTCGGTCGTTAGAGCCTCGTTAGTGAAAACAGGATGCACCAAGTTCAAATTGAACTCATCGCGAAGGTGAGGTTAACAATTGAGTAGGAGAGGCTATAACTTGCGTTTCACTACCCCATTACACCATCATTACACCAAAATTTAATAGACAAGGGACCGACGGTTTTGCATCCCCTCCGAAGGATGGTATATCACCTACATAACCCTCGCCTAAGGTTGCATAGCTTCCGTGCATACACTGATTTACAAGCCGCTGGAACATTGGGCGAGGACGCAGTCTTCCTTGTGAACACGAAAGTGCCTCTTGTGGCTGTAAAAATAAAAAAGTTTGCTATGGGGAGCTTAAATTGAGACTCAGGAGGCCTTTCGTGCAATTAATATTGATTTATTCGAAGTTGGGGTGGTTAGTTCTCAAACGGTTGAAACGAGCCAAATGCTTCGTCCTGTATATGTTTCAGAGCTGTAGTTCACTTGTATTTATTATTTTGAACCTGACTAGCATTTTATTTAAATTTAATTTTTTGGCAGGGTCAAGTGCTACAAGTGTACGAAAATCAAAAATAATTTTTTATTAAGCGTAAAGAACAGAGTTGATTATTTTATTGTAATTGAATTAAAACTGGTTTACACGAGTTTATAACGTAAAGATATTTGAAATTTCGCTTTAGAGAGAGATTATTTAGTTTGTTTATGTAGATTTTTTTAAGACTGAGAAAATTCATTTTGTGTTTTATATGCGTTGGCAGTTCTAATTGTATTAATAATTTTACTTGGGTTGTCCAAGAAAGTAGAACGGCCGTTCAATTCGTTCAAATTTAAGGTTGACCGGAAAAGAATTAAACACTGTTTAGTTTAGAGACTTTGCTCGCGGAATGCAGAAACTAACTTGAGGTACACCGAAACTGACTTCTATGATTTATGAGCGAGGGCCGTAATGTTTAAAAAGTCTTTTTTACTTGGTTTGGCCAAGGAAGTAGCACAGCGACTTAGTTACAGGGAAATTTCTTGATGTTACAGCAAATAAGTGGAACTAGACAGACCGCACTATATTTTAAAGCTTGAGACCGAACGATTCACTAGTATATTACGTCGAGTAGACAGACGGAACTAAAATTATTCCAGGATTTACTGTACTTCTGTTTTAGAACTAGAAAATTTACTATTAATACGACAACTAGACAGACAATAACTACTTTTTTAAATTCAGGTAAACCGAATGCATACTTGTATACTTGTATACCTCTTACAATTAATAACTCGTGAACATATATAACTTGGATAAGACACTGGAACTAACTTGCTTTAAGCTCGTCATGCCTCTCTATTTATACGGTATGATGGGGACTTTTCTCGCCAAAGTATGGATAGAGCTGGATAGGTCCCCGGTCAGTTTATGGGGCTCGAAAAATTTGAATTCAGGGCTGAAAAATATATCATTAATACGTCAAAGAAAAGTAGGATTTTTCGATATATAAATGAAAGTAGAATCTGAATTAGTTTTAGAAATAAGAGTGAACTGTCTGAAAATATTGCTAAAGTTGAATTGGTCCCGTAAAGCAATGTTGGAAGTCGTAATTTAATCCATATTAATGTCATATTGAGAATGTTCCGTTGACGCTGTTGAAACGAAATGGAAGTAAGTTTTGATGATTGAAGTGAAGATACCTGCGAGTTGCTGACAACGCGTATGGAACATGAATGGGAAAGAAGCATTGATATTAGTATATCGGAAAAAATTTTGGATGGATGGATCGAGGGCTGGTTGGAAATGCGTATGAAGTATGTATAAGAGAAAGATTGAATTAGAAGTTGATTTGAAAGGGGAAAATAGTTTACAGAAAGTTTTTGGAAGTGAATTGAAATATCCTGACTAGGCGTTTGGAGAGTGGTTTTGATGAGAGTCGAGATAATGTGGGGCGGTATATTTTAGGGCAATCTTTTGTAATGCTTTGACAGTAAATCGGTTAATTTGAATATTTGAATGATTCTATTGATAAATTTAGGTTAATTGTGAATTATCGATATGGTATGAATTTTCTCACAATTATTTTTGAAAATTTGTGGTTTTTAACTAATTTGAATATCTGACGGACTTTTATTGTGTTTTGATAAGATGACCTTGAAGATCGTTTTTCTTTTTGCAAATTATAATATTGTTGACCTTGACTATATCGTTAATATGTGAAACGTACTATAAAACTTGAAACGGTCGCTCATCTAAGTACTAACTGGGCCTAACGCTGCTTTACATTGCATTAGTCCACTTAACGAAGTCCCGAGCATCAAAAGTTTGTAGGATCTTTTGCAATACATTTCCCCCTTTGTTTTCGAGGGTGAGAAAACGATGGTGATGGTTTCGAGTTCTGAAATCCTTGCGTACTACCCCTATCAACGAAAAACCACCACAATTTCCGGCTTCTCGATCTTGGACTTGCGAGGGATCGTCGGATCGGGTTGTTTTGCGGAATAATGAATTCAGTTAATTTGCATTAGAGTACTCCCAACCGACCCCCGGGAGTTGAAACTACCCTGCTCGCAAAACCGAAATCACTCGAAAAACGCGAAAACGGGCTTCTCACGGGTTTTCGAGGGCGATAATCATGATGGTGGTACCTTTTTCAATCTGCCATCGCGAAACTACCCCGTACGTATAAAAACCGCCCCCTCTTCGATGTTGTCGGTCCTAGTTTTGTGTGGATTCGTCGGACCGGAGTTTTTATGGAAATATCAGGAAACTAACCATTACTCATCAACAGTTGACCTAAGCAATCCCCGGAGGCTACACATATAATTTATAGAAAAAGGGGTATTTTTGTACATTGGGGGTAGGACGAAAAATAACATCAACATCGTGATTCCCGCCTTCGATAGCCCGTGTGTGACCTCGGTGTAGCGAGCAGGGTAGTTTCAACCCCCGGGGGTTGCTTGGGTCAACTGTGGGTGGTTTTATACGTTGGAGGTAGTTGCGGGAGGGTAGGGTGAAAAATAGCACCTCCATCATGATCCCTTCCCTCAAAAAACCGTAAAAAACTTTGTCGAGTCCATGTTTTCTTATTTTTTGGGATATTGCTATTACGATCGAGGGTAGGTTCAACCCCTGGGGGTCGCTACGGGGTACTCTAATGTAAATTAACTGAATTTATTATTATTTCTCCAAAAAACCCGATCCGACGATCCCTCGCAAGCACAAGACCGAGAAGCCGGAAATAGGGGTGGTTTTACCTTGATAGGTTTAGTACGCAAGGGTTTCAGAACTCGAAACTATCACCATCGTTTTTCTCACCCTCGAGAACAGGGTAGAAAATGTATTGAAAAAGATCCTACAAACTTTTGATGTTTTAGATTTTTTGTAGGACTACATATCGAAGTATGTACATAGTAAAGACGCATCTACTCTCGCTCCAATAATTATTTAAACTTAGTAATTTTATATGACGTATTCCATAGGAACGACATTGATATAAAGGTAATTTCTTATCAATGCGGAAGTTTTACTTGAATAATTTCTAAATAAAACATTTTCGTTAATACTCATCTATCAAAAAATTAAATGTAAGGAAAATATACAACACCGGAAAGTAGAAATATAAAATATACGTAGCCAAAGAGCCAGTCTGCAAATCCAAAAAGTAAATATTGGTCATAAAATTTTAACAAATGTTAGGTATAACCAAGAAGTATAGGCGAGAAAAAGGAATGTCTTCAAGCGATCAGCAGCAAAAATCATCAAGGAAGATAAATGGTCGGTAGTATATGATCATACTATTCAACTGATGAAAACTCATATAATTTTCTATAGATTTATAAATCGTTTTACTCATTACTTATAAGATTATGCCAGTTTCAAATTCATGAGTCATTGAATGTGAAATACAATGACTGCGTGCGCTGCATATGGAGCAGTTTGCTATGTGCAATAGTTAATTAGCAAAGATTTATGAAATAACATTCTACATATAGCAATAAATGACAATACATAGAGAGGCATTACGATAATTAAGGTTGAAAGAAAAAATCTATCCGTATATTTCAACTCAAAGTATAAAATGTCCGTTACCAACCATGAATAATAAATATCAACAAGTTCGATTCAAAAATGACCGAAATATTTGACATCAATGATTTCGCATGAACGCACTGTTTCATTGAATGAGAAAGGTCACACACGTGACTTATAAAGCAAATTTTTCATCAGAAGTTCATCTCGTGCGCTTTGATGTTCGGAAAAGGGTAGATAATTATGTGACATTAATTTGTAGCTTTAATCTATTTTTTATCTCAACCTGATATTTGTTACAACGGAAAAGAGTAGATCCATCTGAAAATATTTTGAAGGAGTATTAATACAGGTAGTATATTAATGCGGCAATTTAAATTACATTTTGCTATAGATTTATAAATATTTCTGTAATGAAATATATTATCTGAACACCCGTATGTTGATAACAGAAAATAATTTACAATATTTCCTCGAATATTTCGTATCCCAGCTTTACTGTTTTCGTGTTGTTTCTAATAGTTATTACTTAATATTTTCAAATTGTTGCTGTAACAAGGAATTTCAATAAAAATAGAAACACTTAAATAATTGAATTTATAATTATTTCCTATTTTAAATATGTACTTTTTACATAGGATATCGCAAATATAAATAATTTGTACCAAATGAAATAGAAGGAAAGCAAAGTTTTTGAGAGTATTTTATCATTTTGGTATATAGCCTTTTTTGCTGTCAGATATGCTCTAGCCACAAAATTTTGTTTAAAGGTCGTTCTACCCTGACAAATACTATCGGCTTTGTTCAAATTTTATTTGAAGCTCTTGATGAAAGACTACAAATTTAATTTATTGATTTTACGAGAGATTTTGTTTGAGTGGACCATAATATCTTTAGAAAACTTTAATTTAATTTAGAATACGTGAACTATTATTATTATTATTAACATATATTTAACGTCGGTATATTTCCGCTACAGAGGCCTAGACGAGCTACCCCCAATCAGGAATTTTGCCGAACCTCTTCTCTTACTTACTTACTTACTTGCCTAAAATTTAATAGACATGGGACCGACGGCTTTACATCCCTTCCGAAGGATGGTATATCCCTTACACGATCCTCGTCTAAGGTTGCATAGCTTCCGCGCATTCACTGATATACAAGTCTCTTGAAGATGTGAGGCGAGGACGCGGTCTTCCTTGTGAACACCAACGAATCCTCCTTGCTTGATAAGTTAAAAAAGTTTGATGAGGAGAGCTTCGGTTGAGACCCTGGAGGGCGTTGATGCACTTAATTTGTAAATTTGAGAAGGAGGGGTTGCACTTGAAGATGTTGGATAGGGCCAAAACGCCCTGTATATTTTCCTGTCGTCTGGATTTACACTGACTCTGAATTTTATTCTTTCTAATGTAATTCTTGTGGTCTTTCCACTTCACATTGAAAGGTCCGGATGACTCACCCACATAACATTTATCACATTCACACGGGACATTATAAATACAGTTTTTTTAATTCTTCTCCCGGTTTATCGGTTTTGTTTTTGTTAAAACAGATCTCAAAGTGTTCCCCGTTTAAAATACCGTCCTAGCATCAAATTTGTCACCTATACGGCGTAGCTTCTCCGTGAGTCCGTATACATAAGGTATTGTTGCTGTATAATGATGTTCAGGTTTTTGTCGTACCTGATTGTCCCTATTTTCAACATTTATGAGAACTTTATCAAGAAAGGCTTCAGGCTATTGATTTTGTACCAGAACCTCTTTGATAAATTTTTTCTCGTTATTTAATATTTCATTATTAGTTGAAATTATTTTGGCCCTATCGTATAAATATTTTACAACATCCCTTTTAACATTTATTGACTGATTTGAGTTAAAATTTAGATATCTATTAGTATGTGTTGGTTTTTTACCGTTTTTAGATGTTTTAATTAAAAGGGTAAATAATACAATTGAAACAAGTGTTTATAGAACTCAACTGTTGATAGAGTTTTCATAAATGTTGAAAATAGGGACAATCAGGTACGACAAAATCTGAACGTCATTATATAGCAACAATTCCTTATGTATAAGGACTATCGGAGAAGCTACGCCGTATAGATGACAAATTTGATTTTATGACGGTATTTCAAGCGGGGAACACTTTGAGATCTATTTTAACAAAAACAAAACCGATAAACCGGGAGAAGAATTCAAAAAACTGTATTTACAATATCCCGTGCGAATGTGATAAATGTTATGTGGGTAAGTCATCCAGACCTTTCAGTGTAAAGTGGAAAGACCTCAAGAATTACATTAGAAATAATGAAATTCAGAAATCAAAGATTTGTGAACATGCTTGGGAGAACGGACATAGAATAAACTTTTATATCTTTGGGAATGGTTGCGTTTTTGGCGTTCCGCGAGTCTCGCATCCCGTTTTAAGATCTGAAAAAGGCTGGATATCGCTCCGTGCGGGCGATGATGACTCATCGATTGCGTAATATTGCGGAACATTGTGCAATATTGTGAAAAGTTGAAATATTGAAATTAAACCTACATGAACGTGTTGGGCATAAAAAGATGAATTTTTTGATATGAAGTTTATGCCTGAATCGATTTGGATTAATAAGTTATTGAAGGTTTTTATATTGATAATTTGAGAAGATATCACCTTGCCCCGTAATATAGTGTTAAAGCCATGCACGTATTATTAAAGTAGATACAATTTGCGTACCCGGGCAGGAAGGCGGGACGAATCTAATGGAAACAATGTCTTAAGAAATAGAGAAAGGTTACAAATGTTGTATACAGGGGCGATGAGAAAGCTGAAGATAATGAAGGTTAACGAAGAATTGCGAATGGCGGCGAATGTCGTAAGGGGCGATCGGAATGTAACTAAGAATTGAAAAGTTTGTGAATGTTGTATACGGGGGCGATGAGAAAGTACTGAAAAGAAACGTTGTCCAAGAATTGAGAAAAGCGGCAAATGTTATATACGGGGGGCGATAAGAAAGTAAAAACTTTTTGAAAGGAATAAAAAATATTCTGACCGGCGGTTTGGAGAGTATATTGAAGGTGATCCTAGGGTATACGGGGGCGGTGTTTAAGTGATTGTTTTTTAATGTGGGGGCTGTAAAATTAATGATTGAAATTTTTTGGTGAATTTGCTGACGAAATATGATTATTTAAGAATTTTCGAGTAACTGTGAATTTTTCCAGAATTTGTTTTTGAAAATTGTGGTTTTTTGATAAAACAAAAGTGATCATTATTTTTTTTCATAGTTTTACTGTGTGAGGTGAAAGATTATATATTTAAGAATTTTCCCATTTCATTTTCTTATTGTACAAATAATATACTATAACACTTGAAACGGTCACCCATCTAAGTACTGACCGCGCCTAACGTTGCTTTACATCGCAACGCGATTTATTCATCCAACTGTTTTATTTTTTGTTAACACAGAAAAAAAATACCTAGACTATAATTTAGTTAAGTCAGATATACGTTATGCGGTGTTACAGAAGGATCAAACTTAGACCCCCAGTTTCTGTTTAATGAATAGAATGGAATGGAACGGAAATGGCAGGACAAGACAGGAGTGGAGAGATTAGGAGAGGAGAGAATAGAATAGGATTGGAGCATTCTAATCTTTCTAGTTACACTTGCCACTTGTTTGTCCCAGAACCGTCGATAATTATGCCTAGGCATTTAATATCAGATTCGCAAAGCATTTCTTTTCTGTCCATCAGGATAATACCATATAACGGAAGGTATTTTTAATGTGACGTGAAGATATTATTAAATTTTCTCCAAATTTATTGTTTATAAATATGAATTAAATCATTTTTTAATTTTTATTAATGTTTCTGCAACAAACTTATGCATTTCTTCCCAATGATCAAAGAATATTGCGGTATCCACAGCGTAAGATATTTGCTACAGTTAAGTTGACTAAATTATTAAGGCAAGTAGTAAATAATAGTGACCCTAGAACCCTAGAACTCTGCCTAGTAGCATCCCGTACGTTATGTTTTTTCCTTCACTAATCGAATTATCAACAATTAAGCAATGTTTTCTGGTTTCTAAATAGCTACTGAACAATTCTAAAGCTATATCTCTGACTCCAATTCAATATAATATTCCTCCAGCAAATTTTGCTCAACAATCAATGTACCTAGACATATTTATATTAAAATGTCAACGAATTTAACATTTCATCTTATTATATATTATATAACAATAATATATTTTCCAACGACCGTTTTCTCTTATTATTTGTTTTAAGACACAAACATTTCCATTGGTGCCTTAATTGTGTTCGTGCATCTATCCATAAAAATTAGAAACATTATTTACTTGCCACCATATTTCTTTTGAAACACTGATCTCGGCAGATGGATATTCGTATGATCGAGCTTCGCACTTATAACGGGCTAATATTATTGACAAAAGACAGAAAGACAGCAAGGATGTAACTTCCTACCTTGCCAGTTTACCTTACGAACAACTAAGAAAAACATATTTGTTTGTTGTTGCTTATTGAATCGATAATCTATAATGTCCAATTGAAATTAAAACTTAATTTACAGGCCTATTGTTACTATTCATTTATTTTAAATTTGCTCATTACTCGTGTGCTGTAAACGAAAAGAAATAAACTCTTACACCAATATTTTTTTAAATCTTTTTCAGAAATTTCTGAGTACTATGTATATTAGATTGCGAAATAAATCATAACAATGTATCCCTTAAATAAATTGTGGCATTACTTCATTCTCATTCAAAAAGATACAACATGAGACAAAAGGAATTTTAAACATAAAACAAATCGTTTCATGCCCGTAGAAATGTATTCTATTTTACTCAGAGATGAAAAGTAAAATTTCACATTTCGGGACAACAAGAATGACTATGCCATCCCATTTTTTAAGCCTTTGTTTAGAATACAATGAGTTTATGAGACATTTAAATGAATAGCAACTTGACTATACTTTAGTTTGTAAATATCTTAAAAACAAATATTCACATTTTATTTTAAGAACTTTTAATCAGAAAATTCTTTTTTCTTACAGAAGATAATTAATTATAGATAATTACTAATTATACCTTGCCTTATCTCATATATGGTTTAAAGCATTTTTATGACAGATTTTGGCACGCTTTATGGAATTAACGTATATCAGCACAAATGTACTGATTGAATCGCGATAAATCATTACCATTTCAATAAACGGAACTGCCTGTGACAGACATGTTCTGGCACATGAGGACAGCTAATTCGATACTCTGCACAAGGTTAAATACGTCTACTAATTTTCACTAAAATCTCACAAGAGTTTTGCTTATGTGCTTATCTGGTGTTAGATCCGTCTAACTGAATTCTTGACACGATTACTATTTTATATAAAATATTTATAAAATGTATCAATATTATAAACCGTTATTTTTATTGTTGATTTTTGAATGAATGTCCGCTAATAAATGAACGATTTATTTCTGTTGCTGAGCTCTATGGCATATGCAATATTTTGTATACCCAAAAAATTTTTATTTAACGAATGGCATTTTATAACAAAATTTTAAAATTATTTTACAGCCCATAGATTATTACCTAACGCATTTAAAAACGTATATTTTCGCTTTATTAAACTTATTTATAATTTATAAATTCTTAATTAGACTAAGTTCGGTTTTGTAACGCCGTTACTTCGGTACTGCAATTTACACTTCTAGCACAAGCGGGTTATTGCCTCGAGCAACAGTTTCTGTTATAAAGTGTACAAACACCACTTTCTCTATTAACAGTATAATAGAGGCCCCAGATAGAATCAGTGAAGACGGTTTATTACCAGTGGTCGAAACGTAGGCTGTTTTTCTCAAGGAAGCTGTAATGATTTTATTATTTGTAATACTTTTACTATTTCAGGACAGTACAAATTAGAGTAGAGACTCAAAATAAGGCACACAAAACGTTTTAATCATATATATTGAGAATATTTACAGTTCAAAGCAAAAATCAAATTGCGATATGGTGAATATTTTAAGATATGTGCATATATATATTTACAGGAAAACAGCAAAATAGTACAGATAGATTGATTTCAAATACTATAAAAATTTTAATTTCCCAAGTTCCTGGAAATGTTCAAATATCTAGTTTTATTACTTCCCCTTTTTTGTTTCCCTCATTAAGATCTTTACTATGATTGTTGACCAGTTATTTGTACAAAATGAATGCAAGCGAGTAAATGATATTATGTAAATGCAAAATGAATAATGAAAGCAAGTGATATGTATGACAAGCAAAGCAAAGCCGGCGGTTTAACACATACAGCAATAATGGAATTTGGACTAGCTTTATGACAGGCAAACTATTAATTTTGAAATTTTGAATTTTCTAACAAGAATGGAGTGGTTTTTGATATTATGAAGCAGTTATATTTGCGAACTTGACGTGGTGAACCCGCTGATGAAATGTTTAATTATTGAATAGGGAGGTACGTCTCAGTTAGAGTGACCCACTTAAGGGCAGCGCCACCGACTGAGAATTTCGCGGATAATACCTCGTGAATTTAATTTAGAAATGTTAAGTAACGGTACGTCCCAATTGAAGTGTCCCACATAAAGGCAGCGTCCCAAATCAGAAATTTCACAAAAAATTTACCCGGACTCAAATTGTAATACTGTACGTCTCAGTTGTAGTGTCCCACTTAAAGGCAGCGTCACCGACTGAGAATTGCACGGACAATAACCCGGTGTAACTTCTATTGCACAGAAAATTTATATAACAACAAGTTCAAACGTCATGTTTTACTTTACTAGGTATTACTTTTTCTTTACTTATTGCGATCGTGTATGGTGTTAATTTAATACAGTTCGTCTCAGGTGAAGTGTCCCACTTAAAGGCAGCGTCCCCGACTAAGAATTTTCACGGAAAAATAATGTATTTGCAAAATTAAAATCAAATCACAATTAACAGTACAAAAGTTCGGCGTAACACCTCTGGAGTGTCCCACTTAAAGCCAGCGTTCCCTGAGAGCATTATTCACGGTAAAATGTCTTCCCGGATTTACAAGACACGATCAGTTACTACAAATTGCTGAAGGCAGCATATATCAAAATATAACAAAGACAAATAAATTAAAAATTATTTGCAGAAAATACCGAATATAGCATAAAATTACCACAAAAATAAATATGAATTCAGAGCAGTAAGTTATTACCGGAAAGTCGACTGGTCAGGTCGGGCGTGGGAAACCAAAGAGACCGTTGCGGGATATTCCTGTGTTGGCATAGAATTCATGTTGTCTAGCGCACATTGCGCAATATCCTGTGAGCCAGACAGTCATCAATCGACAGCGTAGCAAAATTTTTACCACCGGTAGCATCAATTGATATAAATAATAAGTTCTTGACAATTTAAATGACTGGGATCGATTCTGTAGAGCGTGTGTTAACGAGTTTGATTAATGTATGCAAAATCGTTTATTAATGATCCCTATTAATGCATGATTTTACTATTAATAAACGATTTTAGTATAAACATACATAAAATTAAGTGTCCAAATTAAGACGTCATGTCATCAATATATCTGTCACTGTCAAGCTTATAATTTCTGAAATCTGTGTTATAATATAAATATTTACAAACATAAATCGGATAGTACTAATTAATGAATAATTGAATTGTATTTGGTATAATTAAATAAAAATTTAAAATCCAAGGCGCCATGTCATCAATATTTGTCACTGTCAATTTAATGGATAATTGAATTTGTATATCAATAAAAATTTTAAATCAGATTTTCTCAATTCTGTCAAAAATATCGTCGACAGAAAAATTTTGTAACAAATTCGTATATTAAAAGGCGGTTAATAATATCGACCATTAACGCCCTCGCTAAGCTCACCCGTTAAAATATCTCGATTATTAATCGCGGTTATTAATACACTTGTTCATTATATAATTATTTCGCTTAATTAAACTTATTTACAATTTATAAATTTCTTATAATTATACACAGACTAAGTTCAGTTTTAGCGAAAAGAGTCTTGTTTTAGTTAAATAAGTCAGCTGCTGGAAACACCAAATTTAATGTTATCCATATTTAATCCAGGTGTTTTAGACTTTTTCTGCCAAATTCGTGCTCTACGAAGAAAGTTTTTTTAATTGTGTTTATTTGGACGTCTTACAGATTCGTGATTAACCCAGTTTTTATGACCCAAACGGGAACAACACTTATTATAAAAGTTGAACATCTGTAAATTCTCTACCTTAAAGGTCCTATATATTTTTTTCGTACGCCTAAACGTTTTGGAGTTACGACGCGGACTAAGTGAAAAATGCATTTTGTTCTGTTCTTTCGTACCACAATTATCTTACTTTCTACGTGTCAGAATGAAAATTAGATATAGATGTATAGAGCTCGATGATCTTTATTCTAGAGAATAATTATGGTAGACCAGAATGTTTTATATATTTTATTTACACTTATTTACAGTGAATAAGTTAAAAAATGCATTCATTTTTGCACCACCTTAGAGGTAGAATGCTCGATGAGCTTTTTTTACATGGTTTCTTCAGGATGCCTAATTCATGCTGGATCTTAAATTAGTCAATACTTCCGACACCTTAGGTATCTGAAATGTTATCGTCCACTGACAAATCGTTATAAGTAAAGTAAAAAGTAATGAGTTTCATTCTGATAAGATTCTACGTCGTTCATTTCGTCATTCATAGCAATTATAGGTGCGGTATAGGTCCGCAAGCTATTGAACAAATCAGTCCTACTTTCCAACAGCTACATTTTCCTGCACAACTCTTCGTACAGTTGCAAAAAATTGAATTTAAAAATATGTCTGGTGCTGGTGGTAACTGGGTTTGTACTGGCTGCAAAATATCATTCTTCCTAATCCAGCCCCACTGCTCAGGATCAATTTTTTTTCGCAGCCATGTCTAAAACTTGATAATTTACTACACAAATGCTGTTGAGCTGCTAAAGATGTTGGAAGAAGTGATGTGATGATAAAAAAAACCGGAACTAAATGCATTTTTCACTTAGTCCGCGTCTATCTACAAAACGTTTAGGCGTAGAAAAAAATTTACCTTTAAGGTAGAGAATTTACAGATGTATAACTTTTATAATAGATGTTGTTCCAGTTTGGGCCATAAAAACTGAGTTAATCGCGATTCCGCGGTTTCCGCAACCTTCCAACGCGGTATTTACGAAATCCTCCAGATGTATCGTGGCGCAATTACCAAGTATCATTCAAGATGTCTAAATAAACACAATAATTAAAAAAAAAATCGTAGGGCACGAATTTAGCACAAAGGTCAATTTTACAGCTAAAGCGCTTGGAGTAGCTACCTAATTGATAAAATATATTCGCTTCAAAAGAAATTAATTTTACCATCGGCGCATTCACCATAATATGGAATGAGTGAATGCATAATTATTGTAAAAATGCAAAAATTTATCGTATAGTAATATTCAGCAAATTACGCATCCCGAGATTTCTGGGGAAAATACGTGAGTTTTTATAGACATTTATAAGAAAGTAAGTCCACTGCGAAATTATGAATAAGCAATAAAATTTAAAACAAATTGAAATTATAATTGTTTTTACTGCAGATTGTGGTTATGCGCCTTAAAAGCCATTTAAAAGTGAATAGTTTTTCTTCGTTTCTTAAGATAACATTGTCAAGTTTATAGTGCCGGAGGAACGTGTGGAATGGAAGCACGTGCCATTCTGGTTCGGGACTTTTTAAAAACATAGATACGTACGCCGTTTCACACACACAAACTCGCTTTAATTACTAATTGTTCTTTACGTTGCTTTCTTGAGTGTTGCGTGGAAGAAATTATAATATCTGTGTGGATACATAGATATATTTTTTATACTGGGTTGCTGGTGTAATAGTTTGCACTTCTTTTTATAAAAGTGATCTAAAGTGTCGTAAATTTCCTGCTATATTCCTTATTCCCTCTCCTTTGCGCCTTTACGAGAAAGAAATCATCAGTTCCATCAAGTGGTAAGTTTTCGACTCTTTAAATTCCTTTTAATCATTTATTCATAGTTTTTATATACAGTTCAATTGTTAATTCTTGTTTTTAACAGACGCACTCGCCTTTCAGATTGTTCACGTGCAGCCTTTTATGTACAATGTTATATAGTTATTGCAAAGGACAGAAATTTATTTAGTTTGAAATGGCCCCTGTTAGGAAACAAACATTTGCGACGTTCTTGTTCCTTGAAAAGGAAGAGGGCTGGGAGCTGATCAAATTTTACCATAAATCTAAACTTTATATAGGTAAAAAAATATACCATACCGGTACCATGTTTGATACGCTCACAACAAGGACAGTTTTGTAATATACAACTCTCTTAAAATTAGAAATTAACTTGAATCGCTACCAAAATGAAGCTAGACAGAAAAAAGTTGGTCAGTACTTTTTTTATGGAGCAATAAATTTTCTAAAAAAAGTCGGAATATATTTTTATAAATCGAAACAATATGGCTGTCGTTAATAAAATGATATACGCTACATATACATTTATACATGGAAACGTGTTAAAAGTACATAATTTTTAATTTGACAGAAACTTTCAATGCAGATGCCAAGTTCATGATTCAGATAGTTTTATCAATGAAGCATCTTTGCATAAATGTAACAAAAATCATCTTAAAACTGTAAGCACTAGGCTACTTAATCATCAATAAATAGAAGTATTGTATATACGGCATTCTCAATAAGTGAATATATGGACTGATTATAAGTGAAACAGTTAATAACAGATCTTTTTTGGAAACTGACTTGATTGAAATAGTTCTTGCTCTAGTTCGTTTGTTTCCAGATGAAAATAATGTGGATCTGTTCAAGAAAAAAATGTAGTATCGGCAAGATGGAGATATGTCACATTATGTTATTATATTTGAACGAAGTTCCTCCTAACAGATGGTCTGATCATCAAGAACCGATCAACTCTCCAACTAGATCTTCAAATTTTATTCCGCTGAAACTTCCCTATGAGATTATATAATAGCTAACATTTATAGAGATAAGTCAAATAATTCGGAAGTTTTAAAGAAATAAATAATTGCGCAAATATTATTGGCTCTACAAGAAGTAACATTTACTGTATTACATTTATTGTTAGCTCCACAATAACCACTTATAGTGGAGTGATTAGTACCATGTCGGAAAAAAAATGTTGTATTCTGGAGAAACGATTTCCGAAATGTTTATGAGTCTATAACACATGTCATATGATATAATGTCATAATTGTATTTTTTGGTTATTTATTGTAACAAAACAAAACATTTCTTGGGGTAATGGCCTTTTAGATGAAAAATTTAATTTGCTCATAAAAAAGTCAATCATTAATATTTTTATCTCAACATGCCATAGTTGTACGCAAAATGGCCTGAATCTAAAAATGTACAAGTGTACAGGGTATTCTATTTAAAAATCCAAAGTTATCATCATTTCCAGTGAAACCGGAAGAGAAAGAAAATGATAAATAACTCAAATCAATGCATGTTTAGCCGTTATTTGACGTGCCCGAATTTGCAATTCATATCTTGTGAGATCAAGAAGGTATTAGGGCAAGCGTCATTTGGTGGTCACCCGGTATATACAAAAATTGTTATGATCGCTTATATCACGAAAAGTACGCATTTTATCAAAAAATGACAAAGTGCAGACCAGCGTGTCAATGGGAAATTAAAACAAAAATTGGTGTTTTTCCATTTGTTTTTCCGCAATCATGGAAAAACACGTATTACATAAATTAAAAATTGATGATATCTCGAAAACTATGCACTTTATTAAAATATATCAAAGAACAAAAAGTGTCTAGATCGACGTTATCTACAAGAAAATAAAAACAAATACATTTTCCATTTGCTTTTCAGCGATTTCGGAAAAGTGCGTAAAATTTTATAAACCTGATTACGAAACGGAAAAACCGTGCACTTTCCCGAAAAATTACAGGAAATAAAAAATGTTTAGATTGATATTTTCTACAAGAAAGCAACGGAAAACTCCGGACATTTTTCACATGCTGTTTCCAGAAGAGCGCATGAAATTGTAAAGTTTGATTACCACATGAAAAATATGCATTTTCTCAGAAATTACAGAACAAAAAGGAAACAACCCGATATTTTCCACGCACTTTTCAGGAATAGCAGAAAAGCGGGAGCAAAATGTATGACGTTTTATTTGTCTTCTTGTAAAAAACGTCTATTCAAACGTTTTTTGTTCTTTGACATTTTTTGATAAAGTGCATAGTTTTCGAAATATTGATTTTTAATTTATGACACACGCATTTTTCCGTGAATGATAGATTTTTGTTTCATTCTCTTATTGAAAACGTCGATCTGAGCAATTTTCTTTTGATTTTTTCAGAGAGTGTACCGGTTTGAGGTATTCTTGGTTTTCCGCTAAAGTTATCAAACAAACATACATATACATATTTAATCAACGTCCCCAGAATAAAAGTTTGCCGCCATTTAACAGCCTGACGAATCCTACAACTTTATTTAAAAAAGTGCACCAGGTTTTTGTCTGAAAACAAACCTATTTCTGCTGGACTACACTATACACAATTATAGATAGCACCACTACTATATTTAAATGATGCTACTATTTGCTCATAATAGGCAATCAATAATTTCAGTTTTCGTACATTGTGTATTTATATTAACTCAATATTTAGCCAAAGATGTATTACTTCCACTTTGTAATTTTCATCGAATTAATTAAGTTACTTTATGGAAAATGCAATGTAATAACATGCGTGTATCAATACTGTTTTAATATGTAATCCAATTAAGGACAATGGCTTTATATTGACGTAGGGTTTGCATTACCTGTGATGTTTAATTAACTATATTATTCGCGCTATTGCTAGAGGAGATCTTGTTATTATAGCTCACAAATTAGATCGGAAAACATGAAAGGATTAAAATTTTTACGTCTATGCGAAATATTTAAATATCTCTTATTAATTGCTATATAAAGAAGTTGTGTTTTGGTTACTGTAAACTAATTCAACTAAACGGGTGATTTAAAACTTATAGATTAAATATTCTATATTAATATTCATGGGGACCTTATTTTGTTAAATCGAAATTATGCTAGAGTAAGCCTAGAAGCACTAAACTTTAATTTAAATACCATACATATTTATTTATTAAAGTTGATGAAGGTGTCTATCTATATGAATGATGAATTTGCTGATTGATAAGCTGCAAAAAATAAATAATATAATGAATTAGGCAAATTAAATCACATAATTGAATAATGTAATGTAGTGAAAAATATGTACATTATACAGGGTGGGGCAATAGTGCGTTGGACCTCGATATCTTGAGTTCTACGATAGCTAGAAATTTTTTAAGAAATTGCAAGTAAACTAGATAAAAAAGTCTATAACTGGAAATTTTTTTCGAAAATACAGGGCGAGCCAATACGAAATTACAGGACCAAGTGCCTTTTTTTTTTAATGGAATACTATGTCCATATCAAGAGAGGACGATGCGGGGAATTCCTTGAAGATGCGCAGCTAACAGACGGAAGCATCCTACGACATCTGGATGCCGGAGAGTCCTACACGTACCTGGGGGTGCAACAACACCATATCCAGGACGTGAAACAAGTTAAGGACACTCTCCGCGGTAATTACAGACACCGACTCCGAAAGATTTGGTCTTTCGAACTCTCGGGGAAACACAAGGTGTCTGCTACTAATATGCTTGCCGTTCCGATTCTGCTCTACTCCTTTGGAGTAGTTAAGTGGACAGTAGGGGAGCTGCGCCAATTGGACAAGAATACCCGCAAGATGATGCATATTCACAGGAGCATGCATCCTAAATCGTCCGTTCCTCGTGTGTACCTCCCACGCCAACGGGGGGCCGAAGACTCTTGAGTCTGGAGTGCATGCCTGGCAGAGTAGCGCTGAGTATGGCGTGTAATACATTGAGGAGCTCGGACCCACTTCTATGATTTGTGAGAGATCACGAAACCGTGGGAGTTGGCTCATTTTTATATAAGGCAGCACGAAGGGTCGCAGATGAACTCGGTCTCATGTTCGACTTCAGGCGAGGAGGCCGGCGAGGTGCTGACGTACAGTCAGTAACTGAGCTTCCGCCAAATCGTCTGACAGCCCAAATTAAAGCTGCTGAGCAGAGAAATCTACTCAGGCAGCACGTCGATAAGCATATGCATAGTGTATTCTATAACAACGTAAAGACACTAGGTTTATCGACAAAGCTGACCTTCGCTTTTCTACGGCCAGCAGGACTAAAGTTGGAGACTGAGGGATTTATTGTGGCCTGCCAAGATGGTGTTATTAATACTTTGCTCTACTGTAGTCGCGTTATGAATGTGGAAGTTCCTGACACTAACTGCAGGACTTGTCGTCAGGCGCCGGAGTCGCTCATGCACTTACTATCTGCATGTCCCATTTATGAGGCTTCGGCCTACATCCATAGGTATAACGCGGCTTTACGAGTGCTTTATTACCATCTACGGCACTCGTATGAGGTCGACCAAACACCAGTGCTGCCTTATGTCCCCGGAGAGATCGAGTCCGTTGTCGAGAACGAGAAATGCCGAATTTATTGGAACTTCTCGTTTCCGACCGTCAGGTTAATTCAAGCCAACAAGCCTGACATAGTACTCCTCGACCACCAAACCAAGGTGATGTATGTCATCGAGTTCTCGGCGCCTGCCGAGACAAATATCACCTTGAAGGAGGAGGAAAAACGGACAAAATATCGAGATCTCCGGCATGAGCTCCACGCGCTATATCCTGGTTACTCTGTCAAGATGGTCGTCCTGATTATCGGTGTACTCGGTGGGATGAGGCCAACGCTGCTCTCTGAATTACAAGCCATACCGGTCTGCCAGAAGTCAGCCGAATGGTTGGCAGGCCAGATGCAGAAAGCGGTCATTCTGGGTTCCCTTCGTCTACTAAGGGCGCATGATTTAGGTACTTACAGTCACTAACCCGGCGGGTTGTGGGGAGTGGCTGTAATTAATCGCTGGCGCGACTGCCGTGTGGAGTCGGAGGCCACGGCAGTCCTGTCCAGCATCGGGTAACCGAAAAAAAAAAAACATATGGGACTGACAGACCCTGTTCCATATTATGAATATGACCCCCCGCAGGTGTGTGAAGACGAGCGAGTCAAACTATATTGGAATCGCAAGATAATAACGGATAGACCAGTAGCGAACAACATCCCGGATTTGGTACTTACGCTCAAAGAACAAAATAGGACCTTTATAGTTGATTTCGCCGTCCCGCTAGCTACCAATATCACGAAGACGTACAACGAGAAAATAAATAAGTACCTACCGTTGGCAGACGAGATCCGTCAAATGCGGAAGATGGAATCTGTGGGGTTATTAAACCTATAGTTGTGGGGACCACTGGAGAAATACCTAGATCGCTAACTAACATCAGTCAGCTCGGATTAGAATGGGAGCTATACATGCCTCTCCAGAAGGCAGTAATCCTAGATACATACTCAATTGTTAGGAGGGTAATAGGAGAAAACTAATAATAGATGCAATAAAGCAACCCATCTTGTTCTTGGACCGATGGACCCTTGCTTCCCCCCAGGACAATCCTGTGATACACTTTGAATAATAATAATAATAATAATACCTTTATTTCCATAGACTTTTACAAGTATTGGAATATAGTCACAAAAAATTATAAATATAAATAAAAATATGTATAATTAGGTATACACAATACAATTTGAGAGGTATATATAAAAAAACATTTAAAAGTAAAGAACAAAATACATAACAGTATGCACAAACAAGACATAAAGTTAAAAAGTCATATAAACACATTTTTAAAAATATATACAGAAAAAAGGAAACCTGATTAAAATATAATAAATTAGGATGTGTCCCCGTCATTGGATATTTAGGTTAGTACTTAAGTACTCTTCCACTGAGTAAAAGGCATTTTTAAGCAAAAGGGATTTAACTTCTTTTTTAAACAATGGAATAACATTAATTATTTTAATGTGAATTGGTAATTTGTTAAATAATTTTATTGCCATTAGTTTGGGACCTTTTGCTACGCTGGATAAGGTATGACCTGGTATATTTAAATTATAATTTGGTCTTAAATTAATACCATTAGGAGAGATTCGCCCATTGAATTGATCAGAATGTTCCTTTATGTATAAAACGCAGTTTAATATATAAAGGCATGGTACAGTTAAAAGTCCTAATTCAATAAAAATAATTTTACATGAATATCTAGGTGGTTTA
Organism: Leptura quadrifasciata; assembly: GCA_963675555.1. Classification (NCBI taxonomy): domain Eukaryota; kingdom Metazoa; phylum Arthropoda; class Insecta; order Coleoptera; family Cerambycidae; genus Leptura; species Leptura quadrifasciata. The sequence goes on along the minus strand of OY776673.1, from coordinate 105,444,733 downwards.
AATAACATTGTGCGAACTATTTTTTTTTGGAGTGTAAATATTTCGCTGGACCGTGAGCAGTTACCCCAGCATATATTGCAATAGTTCAGATAGGACTGAATATGAGCAAATTAGTACATCTTCAATATATGGAGGGTTACAGAACGGCGTAGTTGCCAGAAACAAAACTTTAACACTTATGTGAATACCAGTTACAAGACATCTAATTAATTAATTAGATTGAATCTGCGGTAGGTTCTTGATGAAACATATTCAATAGAATAATTATAAATATTCAAAGAATAGTTACAATACGCACTTGGATCTATTGATTCATAAGTTTTGTTCAGTTTTGTCTCTGACATATGTTTCGGCCTTGCGACCATTATCAAACAGTCTTAGAAACTAACCTAAAAGAGATGATTTACAATGTATATCCTTGAAATATTCTACCTACCTAAAGAATAGAATAGAATAGAATAGAATGGAATGGAACGGAACGGAACGGAACGGAACGGAACGGAACGGAACAGACTAGAATGGAATGGAATAGAATAGAATGGAATGGAATGGAATGGAATGGAATGGAATGGAATAGAATGGAATAGAATGGAATGGAATAGAATAGAATAGAATAGAATAGAATAGAATAGAATAGAATAGAATAGAATAGAATAGAATAGAATAGAATAGAATAGAATAGAATAGAATAGAATAGAATAGAATAGAATAGAATAGAATAGAATAGAATAGAATAGAATAGAATAGAATAGAATAGAATAGAATAGAATAGAATAGAATAGAATAGAATAGAATAGAATAGAACAGAACAGAATAGAATAGAACAGAATAGAATAGAATAGAATGCTTATAAGTAAATCTATATCTATTTCTAAAACAACTGTATTATTTATAACAGATAGCACAAGAAGCCATTGAGCTATAATATGAGTATTCAGTTAATAGAATGTAAAACAAGCTGAGTAATAAGAAATTTCCTATCAATGAAAAATTAGAAATTAGTAGTATTTCTGAATGACGTATACAGGTTTTTAGGTGAATAGTTAAATATATCACAAATATCCAATATTGTACTATAATTAGAACAAATATCATATTTATGGGGGATCTTAACATAGCATTTGTGTTTGCCAGTGGGTTGTAAAATGTAGCAGAGTTGCGACTATTAAGCCTTGGCACCAAGAAATTTAATTGACTTAATATTTTGGGGGAGTCAACCCTTTTTTTTAAGCGGCATTGACATCTTTGGTCATTAGCCGCTTTGCTCTCCTAATGGATGATTATATTTTGCGCAATAGATTTTTTTGTCGTAGATAACTAATCACTTTTATCATATTTGTTTATTTCTTCCTTCCGTTAGTCAAACATTCAATTAGTGAACCTGGTATTTCCAGTTGGTCGCGAATATTATTGTGGTCTGGGTAGTTCAAGAGTATGTGCTTCACTGTTAAGGTTTGGCAAAAGTAGATGGCTAGATGTGAGATGGGTATGACCTATTCTCATTCGCGTAATGGCTTCTTCTTCCATTCGAGTTAATTTATAGGTGAAAAACCATGGTTCTATGGATGGTTTAATTTCTTTTAATTTAGATTCTTCCCTGTTTCATACATTTTGCCATATTACCTTGAGTTTGGCTTTAAAGTGGGCTTTTACATCACTTGGGCTTATCTTTATGTGTTCATCTCGCTCTTCACTTATTACATTCTTTGCTGCGTGGTCTGCTCTTTTATTACCATTTATTTCAATATGGCTTGGAATCCAAATGAATATACATTTTTCCCCAATTCTTGCAAGCTAATTATTTGTATGACAAGTCAACCCTATTATGTAATAACATGTGTAAAAACTTTAATCCGTAAAAATGTCTCCTAAATTCTAACGAATTGAAATTCAGTCTATTTAATAAATACTGGTTGTCACAGCCTCTGTTAGCATGCCTGTCATCGATCCGGTAAATAAGATATTTTAGAAATTTCCTTTGAACGGACTCGATGAGAGACTGCTTTATATAGCAGTCATAAATGTGGTTCCAGACAGGAGAGCAGTATTCGAACAAATCCCAACATTCTCATGGATGATGAAACGGTTTGCTCTATATGTGTGGAAAAAATTAATTTACAATTAAAACAAATTCCTAAATCTCTCATTACATCGGTGCGAACTAGAGCCTGCGATTCAGTTTGATAGTCGTATGTTACTATGTTGACTTTACGGGAGTAGGTCATGACTTTACATTTGGAGATGTTTAAGTTAAGACGATTTTTGTTACACCAATATACCACCTTGTCTGGCTCGTCTTGTAGTAGATTACAGTCATCAGCTGATTTAATTGATGAAAATATTTTTAAGTCGTCTGCGAAAAACGGTTTATGATAATTAAATACATTACTCAGGTCGTTAACGAAAAGGCAAAAGAATAGAGGACCCAAATTAGATCCTTGTGGAACTCCTGAGGTAATTGCATATTGACTTGATTTAAAACAGTTATACGTAATGTACTGAGAACGATCTGTCAAAGATGAGCGAAAGAAAGTGAGTAGCGGCACAGAAAAACCGTGTTCTGCTAGTTTGATTAATAGAATTTTGTGATCAATACGATCAAAGGCTTTCGAGAAATCGGTATATATCACATCTACTTACCCCTTTTGATCAACAACTTTAAACAATAGTTGTGTGAAACATATTAAATTTGTATTGGTAGAGCGTTTTTCCATGAATCCAGAATAGAATAGAATGGAATGGAAAGTTGTCGAGTTAAGTGTAGAGTAGAATATTTAGTGTGTGCTCATAAAACATACTAATTAGTGGTTAACGAACAATAATTTTGCACAAAAGTTCGCATGTATAATCTTCATCATCCTGACGATTATCCCTTAAATTGGAAGTGAAATAGTAAATTAGTTTATAAGAAAACCAAATAAATAATATTGTATAGTAAAACTTTGACACACACATAAAAAGTCAAGTCTACTTTCTTTAATCTACAAAAAGTAAATACTTTTAATCACGACCAAGGCCGCTCTCAAAAATATTTACACAGCAAGAGAGGAATTAAAAAGAAGAAATCATGGCTCCAGTATTATCATCATCAACAACCAGATCGCAGACGCGAGCTCTCAAAGATGAAGGATGAAAAAAGCTGGATGCTGTACTCAATACTAGTTATATAAGTATCAAGTATGAAAGTGAAGACGAAAGTAACTAGATCAGTACGCAAAATATTATTCTAAATTTACGGAACAAACTCGTAGAAGAAACTGCTAGGAATGAACTGTTATATGAGAAAAAAATAAACTAAGTACAAAAATTAAAAATCTTAGTAGTGAAATAAATGGTAAAGATGTTAATATAAAAAATCTGAAGGAAATAATTGACAAACTTTTAATTAAAAAAAGTTTTGCGTGTCAGGAAATACAAACCGAAAACTCTGCATACAAAAATTCGCAAACTCAAACACTCAGTATGAATAGTTTAAATAATGAAATACAAAACCCAAATCTGATCGATATAAATAATGCTACAAAGAATATTGAAAACACCATTAAAAAGCCTATAAATAATTATCTTCAAAATAATAGAGTTCCTGTCAAGAATTTGGATTCTAATAGAAGTCACACAATTGATCGTCGTAATAAAGTGGTAAATACTATGTGATGAATAAAGGCGCAACATTAACAAAATGGTTTAAAAAATCCTAGGATCCTAGTTAAGATCAAGTAATTTCACTATGATTGACTTCTACTGCCGCAGATATATGGGGCATGGAGGGGTGGCAGTATAAAAATTTAGTAGTTATAGGGGGGATTTATTATGCTCTCATAATATGACCATATATGTAAAATCTCCAACAAGGGTAACTCACTTGTCTAGTACTTGCATCGACAATTTTTTAGTGAACTCCAATATTGTGCATTTTAAAGCTGATGTAGTTAATCTTTACCTGTCAGATCACTTTTCTCAATTGCTTGCTGTCTGTACAAAGTCTGTAGTGAAAACAGAAACCGAAAATAAATTCATCCACCGTAGAAAATTTGGTAAGGAAAACATAATGCAGTTTCAAAATTACCTAAGTAATAAAGATTAGGCAAGAAGTTTTCACTCAAAATTGTTCCAATACAGCGTTTGATAATTTTAGTGATATTGTACTCTACTATTTCGATGTATGTTTTCCCAGTGTACAAATGCTTACAAACAAAAAGAATAAAAAGATTACTGGATGAATGAAAAAAAATTACTTTAACTGACAAAGTGGGTAACTATTTACAACGATATGGCAGAAATCAATTCGGATTATTCAGAAATAAGCAAAAACCTACATAAATTATACCGCAAAAAACTAGAAGTTGCTAAAAAACAATTTAATGACAAACAAATTCTCGAATCAGGTAATAAATCTAGAACTATGTGGCACCTCATTAATAAATTGAAGGGAAAAGAAAAAAGTGTACTTGAAATTGCTATAAATAAAGATGGAGAAAAACGGTCCGATATCCAAATCGCAAATAATTTCAATTTACATTTCACGTCTGCTACAAATAACAAACTTCTACGACTATGATTTCTTAAACTCGAACCTACCTCTCTGTAATAAATCTTTCTTTCTATCTCCTATTTCCGAAAAATACGTAGAGTCCTTAATAGAAAAACTAAAATTCGAATTCGTGTGGTTATGATAAAATTTTCAATAATTTAATTAAAAGTGTAAACGCAGCCTCTGCAAGCCAATGTGATTCTTAATAAATTTCTGCTTTAGCCAAGGATTATTCCCTCAAAAATTAAAATTAGCTATCGTCACCCCTATATATAAAAAAGAAGATCCAAACGATTATGTAAACTACAGGACTATTAGTTTACTCTGTAGTGTGTCGAAACTTTTTGAGCTATGTCTTAAACACCAACTGTCAACTTTTTTTATATAAAAACAGTATTTTTTCGTCTTCTCAGCATGGTTTCACTTCAAACGGAAACTGCACTTGATTTGGTGAATCACCAACTGTTACTAGCTAAGTTGCATAGATATGGCATAAGAGGGGTTCCTTTGGAACTTTTAACTTGCTATCTAGAAAATCGGACCCAGATAGTTAAAATTAATAATGTTAATAGTGAAAGCTGCGATATCAAACAGGGAGTTCCACAGAGCTCTATTCTAGGACCACTGCTTTTTAATATTTTTGCCACTGACCTAATTGCATACCGTAATAATATACCCAATGTCTCTACCATATGTTACGCGGACGACACAAATATTCTAATTTTTGATACCAACTTAAATGCATCATGCACAACTGTAGACAACTGTAGGAAATGTATACAACAAGGCGGATTGGGGGTGGTTTGGCTAAAACACAGTTAAAAGTAAAGCTATACTCCTTCTGCTAACAAACAAACAAACAAACAAAAAAGGTGTTAAAATTGCATAATAATATATCTAAAAAACAGATTTTTTAAAATTTAAGAACTACACATTTTGAAAACTTTCGCATTTCACTATTTAATTTTGACACTGACGCTGACACCTCAACCTGAACGAGGAGCCTTCATCGAGGTGTGAAAATGCCAGGCTGCGCGTAGGCTAGCCTAAACTGTAATTTTAAAAATTTTGGTTTTTCGATAATTTTGGTCTTTTGTTGAAAATTTTTTGAATGGAAATAAATTTAGAGATAAAAATGTATAAAAAGAAAACGGAATAAAAAGAAATGAACGGGAAAAAGGAAACAACCAGAAAGGAAGAGGGGGACAGAAAAGATTTAAAGATTCAAAAGGTAAGATATTAGTAAAGTAGTCTGGCTACAGAGATTGCCGGAAGATCGGTAACATCTGGTATGGTAGGGTGTGTTTTATTCCACATGGGGCATTATACTGTCTAATCTATGTTATGTTTCTTGTTAGCGGACTGTCGCCCAGTTGAAAAAATATAATTTTTGTGAGATGTCTTGGACGTAGTCCGCAATTGTGGTTATGTCGTGGCAAAATGCGTACAAGTCTCTGAGGGAGGTGTACCTTCCAATAAAAAAAAATTAGATTTGAGCATTTCTCTCAACTGATCTTTTTACACGTTTATAAATGACAGGAGTACGCCGGCCGGTGTACAATGAAATTTGAATTGTAAATGTTCCTATTAAATGTTGTCTTACTGGCCTAGAGGACTTGATTGTGAGAAATTTCAACTTGAATATGACGCAAAAATAAGAAAATGTTTTTTTCAAAGTGAGTTACGTTGGCTCTCGTACTATATATATACTTCGATATTTTGTAACAGATACGTAAAACCAAATTAAATTTTACCCCTTGTTTAAGGTAATATTTAAGTCGGTGGTATCCACAGAGACTACGCTTTTACTAATTAAATCCAGGTTAAGTAAGAGAACAGGAAAAGCTGTCAACTGCTAGTAATATACCGCCACCTCTACTTAGATGTAGCTCATTAAGTTTCCTGTCTGTACGATTAATATTATCGTTATTATGAAACTTGGAACCGAGGATGTTCGAGTACCACCACGCATCTCACTTTGAGCTATGCGTTATGTAATTATATTTTTAATAAACTTGAATGGCCATTAAACGGAACTTCATGACAGATTTTCACCGAGCAACTGGGGACAAGAGTATGGACAATTGAAAACATTAGTTAAAAGGGTGCATGAAGTATATATAATTAACGTGTGATAGTTATTTCTGTAGCAATTGTGAAGAAGTGGGTCAATGAGAGGGTAAAAAATTTTGAAAAGATTTGGATAATAGTAAGTTTGTCGTTTGTAGGTCACTTACTTTTTTATATAGACAAGTTACACGTGACAACGTCGAAAGTACTTGTTTGCTATTATGACAATCCAAGTTAGAAACAGTATTAGTAGAGATTTTTTTCCTATGGCATTCGGACGGTTGACCCACAGCCAGGCACTAAATTGTTAAATAATTAAAAAACCTGCTTCTAACCTATTCGATAAAACATACATTATTTTGTGATGCAAGAGGAAGAAGACGGGATCACGCACTTCCCGCCCAGAGGTCGATCAGGGCATTATTTTCTCAGTTACATATGCACACAAGGAGAGGCCACGGGTAAGTTGGGTAGTTAAACAATAGGGCAGACACATAGGTAACAAGGCTAAACCTACTCTAAATATTAATTACTTCCACGTCCAGTGGAAGTGTAAGTAGTAACGCAAAATTTTTTTTGTTGAAATTAAAATGTCATGGAACGTCGAGATTTTAAATTTGAAAAAAAAATCATGTCTGTCTGTCTGTAACTTTTCTTGTGCGCACGTTTACTCTGAAACCGTTTATGATATTTTGGCATGATAAATTTGGTACACTTATATATTGTAACGAGATCTGGAACTGGGTTATATTTTGATCTAATTCCGTTGAAGGGTGTAAATGGGGTAAATAAGCGTAAATAGGCAAAACAAGCAGGTAAGAGTCCATAAAATTGCAATTTAGGGCAGTACAAAGAGTCAAGATCTCAAAGTTTTTTTTTGGCATCAGCCCCCCCCCCCCACTTCCACTGTCACCTCCAATACCACCCCCACACTATTATGAAAGGGAGTAAAAAAAAATAAAATGTGATTTAGTGTGTATACAAGAACGAAACGTCTAAAAAATTTTTTTCTGGCGTTAGCTACCCCCTCTACCACCCGCATTGCCACCCCCACCCCATTAATAAAGGGAATAAAAAATAAATTGGGATTTAGTGGATATACGAGAACCAAGGGCTTCTAATTTTTTTTTACATTTGCCACCCCCTCTATCACCCCCACTCTATTATTAAAGGGAATAAAATATTACATTGGGATTCAGTGTGTATAAGACTTGGCTACAAAATCTGGATGTGAATGATTCTTTGGGCAGCGGTTTTTTGTTTTATTAATGAATAAAATTAGGGAATCCACTACAGTTTTATTATTTAATTCTAGAAGATGTAGGAGGTTATATGGAGCTTCTATTTTGTGTTTTATTAAGTTCTTACACAAGTCCCTTGTTTCATGAGAGTATTTTTGGTAATTGAAAAAATATGATCTAAATCTCTTACTTCATAACGCTGCTCGCAAAGATTTGATGCCGCTATTCCTATTTTATGCAGATGATATGGATAACACCCGTCTCCAAATTTAAGTCGGCTTATATGCGTTATGTTTTTTCTTGAGTAATTGAAATTATTGTACTAATGTTATTTTGGAATTTTTTGTTGTATAGCGCGTTGGGTTAGTGAAACAATATTCCTTTCATTGATGAGACCACTGTTTTTTAACAGACTTTTACATTTATCAATAACATCCTTTATTCACAGTATGTTATATAAGGGTATTCCTGATGCGATACTTTCTTTAGCTAATTCATCAACTTTTTCGTTATTCTCAAGGCTAATATGAGCCTTCACCCAGACGAATTTAATTATGTAATTTCTTTCGGTTAAGTTGCTTAATACTGATTTAAATTTTAGAACATAGTAGTTACTGAATGGAGAACTGATATTAATGTTGTTTTTGATAGATGTTAAGACAGACAGCAACTCAGACAGAATTAATGATTTTCGACAATCATGGTGTTTAATATATTCTAAAGCTTTAATTTTATCCATTGGCTCGGTAGAATATATTGAAGTATTTAGATTTAATTTATATTTTTCCCTAAGGTTAATATCTAATGAAAAGATTGCGCAACCCATCCCATTTTCACCTTTGGACGCATCTGTATAAATATGTAAGTAATTGTTAGATGTAGTATTTTTTACAATAATGCTGCTTACTGTCTGCGATTCACTGTAATTAGATGTTATTACAGTTGGCTTGTTAAAATAATTAAAGTAATCCTTATCAGCCGGTCGTCAGTAGAAATTATCATGTTCGATAGATAGATGGACAGAAGTATTACGAAGAGGCGAGCGTGGGTGCGTCTTTACTATGTACATACTTCGATATGAGATGTAAAGCAACGTAAGGCGCGGTTAGTAGTTGGATGGGTGGCCGTTCCAACGAAGACCGCGTCCTCGCCTCGCACATCTTCCAGCGGCTTGTATATCAGTGTATGCGCGGAAGCTATATAACCCTAGGCGAGGGTTGTATAGGGGATATACCATCCTTCGGAGGAGATGTAAAGCCGTCGGTCCCTTGTCTATTAAATGTTAGGCAAGTAAAAGATCTCTACTCTTCTTAAGGGAAGAGGTTCGGCAAAATTCCTGGTTGGGGGTAGCTCGTCTACAGGCGTCGGTGTTAGGCCTCAGTAGCAGAAATAGGCCGACGTCAAATAAATTTATAAAAAAAAAGTATTTCGAAATCCAATACACAAGGGAGGTGAGTTTTTTTTATCAATATTATCAGTATGTTGACAAGATCATAATTATTTAATAGGCTAACTTTATCAATAATTGGTGATTTTTTAATTTGCGACTGGAGAATTATTAGAGATCGTTTAACGAAAAATCAATAGTAAATTTGTGTTGATATTAATTGCGTGCTTATTATTTCTTTGTGAAATCAAAGTGTATAAGAGTACTCAAATTAGGAATCTCTTAATATAAAAATGCCACATATGATTTATTTACTATAGCTGATATCTCTACAAAATTAGATTATAAAGTTTAATGTATTATGTAGGTTAATAATATACAATAGTAGTAATATACCGTAAAACTCACAACTCTTTTTATATATCCATCTTTTCCCATTGCATAATTATTACCTCTGTCTATAAATTATTGCAATATTTCCTACACAGCCTCAAAATATTCACACCACTTCTGTACCCAATTTGTTAATTATGGACTTACACTTCAATCAAATTTATATTGTTTTACAAATTATTTAAAATTATTAGATACATATTTATTTATATGTATTAGGACAAATAAACGAGAATGTAAATACTGCTCGACACAATACGAGGTCTCCTCAGGTGTCACTTTTTGTTCTTTATGTAAATTAGGATAAGACGTTTTGTTTGTTAACTTTATTACACTAAATAAATAAATAAATAAATGAATGAATCAATCAATCAATCAATTAATCAAGCAATCAATCAGTAAGTAAGTAAGTAAGTAAGTAAATAAATAAATAAATCTTTTTTTTCTCAGTTCAGCACTCGGAATCTACTCCGTTAACTTGGTCAAATGGCAAATTTTTGTCTAGTTGGTGCAGGTTATCGGATTTTGGAACAATTTCAACATACGTTTCAATTCATATTTTGTTTATTAAATTGAATATCGATTTTGTATTTCTGTATAAAAATAGCAAGTTATCGTCCAAGAAAAATATTCATAATTTTCAATGGACACGTGTACAATTTAGAGGTTAAATTTTGATATTAAATTTTTAATAATTTTATTGTTGATGATTTGGATGGGGTGTAGAGAACAATATCAACCTCTTTGTATAATTTCTCTTTGGTTATTTTGGTATATATTATATATTTTTGGACTTTAATATCCGTAGACCTATCAGTAAACAACGCTGAACGCCGCTGTTGGATTTGATAAATGTAATCTCGATGTCAGTGCTATCTTCCTCAACTGCGGTTTACAGTTAGAGTAACCCTTTGTGAAACCCTTATTGAAACCACATTAGTCAATTACGAAAGCCATCCAACCGTCTCCATAAATAAAAATGTCAGGGGCATTAAGCACAAGACGTCCATTAAGCAGTCTACAAGTTGATAGGGGCTCCGTTCCAACCGAAATTGTAAGAAACGATTCTGACGGATTGTAATTCGTCATGATATGCAATCGAAACCATAGCCTTAAATCTCGAACAATGTCAATAAATTAACCCCCGCTTCACGTAGAATTCAGCGGTAATTTCAACCTGTGTGCGCCCAACCCCTATAATTTTCATTGTTTATTGTGCTAAACTCAAATTACATATAGACATAAAGAATTATTCTATTTAAGAATATAATGGATAATAGTTTAACATATGGAAAGTAGAGTTAAAAGTATCCCTGATTTGGAATATTCTATAAATAATTATCAATTAAATTACACACGAATAATGGATTTTTAAAATGTTTCATACACATTAAGAAAGACATAAATAACGCCGGTTAAAATACACTCAGGTGAAGTGTACCAATGATAATTTTGAGACGGGGAATAGTGAAGAGGAAGGAGAATGTTTTGATAATAAACTCAGTCAAAGGTGTAGATAGATGAAAGGGTTAAAAATATACATTGTCACACAAATAAAACCTACTCTTGTTACAATTAGTTTTAGGGGAATTAATATAAATCTATTTATCTATGAGACTCACTCAGAAATAAGTGTCCTTGCTTAGTTTTTTTACTTGAGCCTAAAGGAAAGGCAAAAAGAATGACCTTAATAAAAGTTGTAGAGGATCAAACTCTGAACAACTTTTTCTTATAATTTTTTTTTGTGAAAACATGTTTACAAGACCACCCTTACAGCGTGCCAATTTTTGTTACACATAATGCGCAGTAACTCGTTAAGTTTTAGAGATACAAAAAAAAAATTGTAAAGAAAACTTGTTCAGAATTTGATTCTCTACAATTTTTATTAAGGACATTTTGTTCTAAAAAATGTTAGGAAACCACCCCTATAGTGCAAATCTACCAGGAATTCCAGTGTGATCTTTTGGTTGGATACTCTCAAGCAACTCTGAAAAAATCATCCTGTTTGGATTTTTTTGCGGCCCCTATAAGCCGGGCACAACTTTATTGGACTATATGTAATTTATCTGTTCTTAGTTTGAGGTTCCATTGAAAGAAAGTTTTATGTAATTCAAAAAATAAAAATTGTTCTGCTACAAATTTTAAATATTAAGCTACTTAAAAATATTTTTGAGATCTGGATTTCGATTCCAGCATTCGTGAGAAACGGCGTTTCAAATTATATTAACAAATTCCAAGAAAGTAATGAATAAATGTGGGACAGGTGGTACAGGTCGTCTTTTTATATAGGAAACAGTTGAAAATGTAAGTTGACACATAATTTTAGACAATTTAAGTTCATACGATGTGAGTTGACTTTATTGAACTGGTTTAGCAAATATTTACGAAACCATGAACTCACAAGTTGTTAAAAGAAATTGACAGAGATGCCGCCTTTTCAGAAGTGATTACTAACTATGGTATTCCCCCCAAAGTAGTGCTCAGGATCTGAGCCTGTTAGTTGAGAGATTTCTGAAGGAATCCTCGTTGTCAAAACGACGTTTCGACAGAATCACATCTGATAATATATTCAAGTCCTTGCTGTTAGCTGTTTACTGCTGCTTTTCACTGTTTTAATTAAACTGAAGATTATACCCGGGCCTTATTAAGTTCACAAAATATATGAGGTCCCTGATCTTTACTAATCCTTTTAGTAAGTCTGAAACAGTAAAGGAAAACAATTCTAAAAATACAATTTATTTCAGATAACATTTGATTTACGCGTAATGAAATATTTAAAATATGCACTTGCTATAAATCGCCTAGAATTCTATGAAGGAAAGAAATTGTTAATTTAAACACAATTATACTGTAGCAAAAATTATTTGAAGCAAAATAATCAAAAGTAACTAAGCTTTTACGCAAAATGGAGATACACCAGCTGCTCCAGACTTCAGGGCAGTGCTTGAGCGTTCTCTTGATTCGAGAGCTTTCTGGACAACTTTCTGTTAACTTCACAAGTCTTCCAAATCTCAGTAGCCAAAATAGCGTTAATCAAAAATATATCGAACTTGTCCAAAATGTATATCAAAATTACCAAGAGAAATATACAAAATGGCTCGTGCTGTTTTTAACACCCTGTCCATATCGTCCAATTTCTTTTGAATGATAACTTGCTATTTTAATCCAACATAAAATTGATATTCAATTAAATAACTAAAATATTAGTTGAATACTGATTAGCAAAAATCTGCCGTTTGATCAAGTTAACGTAGCAAACGAATATTTCGAGTTCTTAATTCGAAAAGAGAAAGAGGTTCACTATTTGGGCATTCTTATGCACTTCGAGTTCACAAAAAATAATCAATGGTGAATATGGCGAATAGGCTTTATACCGTTTACAGACGTAGGGGACAGTGCTACCAATTTTTAGTTTTAAAAAGAGATATTATGGACTTTGGGCTACTTGCTTCAACTGCTTTTATATAAAATAAAATTGTTTTGTTACTGTTGTGCCCAACTTATATATATATATATATATATATATATATATATATATATATAATTTGCAGGAAACAACTACTCAGCGAGCAAATACCCCGACCTGCATTGAATTATACCGTACAAATCATTTGGTAGCCAATGTCATTTGTCAATTCCCTGACCAGAATAGACCGGTTTCGAACTTATTAGTTCTCATCAGTATGCCATAGGTCATGGAACAGACAAATGACAGTGGCCAACCTGCTAGTTTTATACAAACTAATATAAATGGTGTAGTGGTGAGAGGTAAATGAATCCACTCATGTGGTCAAATGTTACTATACACCAGACATTATAAAAATCTCCATGGCGTATAGCGACTTTGCTAGTACTGAGATCGGCGACCTTCAGCCCTTGGTGGACTTAACCTTAAATTTCAGTAACCTAATCACTAAACTAAATTTAAACATGAATTCATAATAATTGCAATATTGATTAAATAAATTCCAGTAATAGAGACTGTGTTAAAATTTTACAAATTGTTTGAATGAAAAGAGTGATTAATTTTAATTAAATCATAGGCAAATCATATTAGACTTAGAAACAAGTAATATCAAACTTTGCATAAAAGAATCTGAGTTCATTTTAAAAGGTTACTACAAACACAACGTAATTTATTTCCTAATCCTAACTTTTGCAAAACTAGATGATCACATAAACGGCCAATATGATTATTTATCTGTACCTGAGATAAATAAATAACACATGGGAGGGGGGTGATGTTTTATTGATGCCTAGTGACCAGGATTTCACTCCAAACAAATAGACACGGGGAGTTGCTTGAAGTTTATGAATAAATATAAAATATATGTGTGTAATCTAGTTAAATAAAAAAATAACTACTTAATAAAAAAATCATAGAGACAAAATTATGCAGGTTCTGGAAATTCTAAAAATATAAACTGCCATTTCAAAAACGTTCGGCCTAGCGTCTACTCGGTAAAAAATAAAAAAAATTAATATTGCTAAGTTATTCATTTAAAGAAGTCTGTAATAAAACCAATGTTATGGACATTATACAGAACTTTTCACCTATACTTATATATTCCTAAGGCTCGATTAGGATTTATTGCCTTCTCCACTCTTGAGAAAAACACTTAAGGACAGAACATTTCAAGCTATACATCGCGAATAATATATTAAACTGAAAACAAATATAAATTTACCTGTTAGTTGATCGACCGTACGATTGAATCTAGAATCGGAATAAGCGTCCTTAATATTGAGCACTTCTCCATTCATGGCAACTTGGCCGGCTATGCCAGTCCCTAGAGGAAACCGAATTTCCTTTGACGTGTGCACTTTTATATCATCACTCTCACCACCAATAGAATATACGTCAGCGGAGTCTGAATTTTCCACACCAACATCAAATATTGTGGCATAAAGTTCTTTATTTTTAGAATCTACAAGGAACAGCGAAGCCCTATCGGCATCCACTAGTCGCTGAGCAAAATTCATTATCTTCATTACTAACATGTCCATGCTGACCATGTCTTGAAAAATGGATCTGAAAAATAATATATCGAAGTAAGTATATCACACGTAATACACTTTCTTTTTAAGTATTAAAATTCATAAGATAAGACAATAATTAACAAAAATATTATTTATCAAACTTGTATTAAGTTAAAAATTAATTATATTGCTTTAGCAGTCACTAAATATTAGCAAACAGTTAAATACCATTGGAAATTTTACTGCTTATTCTTATGAATTTTGACCAGATTACGAAAAAAATGTTGTCTCCCAAAACTTGCATACACTATCACAAATTTTATAGTTGTCTGCGTATTATATCACACTCTACTAGTTTATTCGCGGTGAAATTTGAAAGTTGGTGAAATATAGCAAATCTATGAGCAATCGAATACAATCAAATGCTATGTTATATAGAACGCCAAAAAAACCCGCGCCAAGTACCAAGGGAACAATGCGCATTAATTATTATTCTTTTTTAAATATTAAGTTTTTGAACATACTTTAAGATGATAAAGTTAAAAATTATTCTTCTTCAAAAAAAGTAATGTCTACAATTTTCAGAAGTAATTTTTTGACTTTCCATTATTTTATCCCATTTTCATCTAACAAAATGCACATATAATGAAAGAGCTTTTCAAACTCTGCAATTAAAAAAATTAATTTGGTTGATTAGGGGTCGAGAAAGGAAATACCTCTGTGTTTGCGGTGATTATAAAGTGTATACGACGGGAATTGAAACCGTATAAAAACTAAAAACTGGCAAAAACAGTCGGCATCTCTTTATTGTACATGGGCGGAGGTAAATAGAAATGCTTGTCATAAGAAAATAATAAGATTTTCGGGCATTATTATATTACCCTCTGTTTCAAATGGTCTCCAGAAAGCCATGGTAAATTAGTAAATAATTAAAATATTTTACCTTTTATATAGTAGTAAATATTTATAAATATGAACAATAACTAACTAAACTCCTACGCTTGATGTTATAACAGGTAAATACCTGAGTAAATACGCACTGCACTGGCACATTAACGGCACAGCAGAAGTCCACCTTTGACTATTGAGAAGCGATTTACGAGTTTTTTTTATGCTAGTAGACCTGTCCGTTTTATTATCTTTAAACCAGTGCAGTCGTAGATGGTTCATTCAGGCTGATTACATTGCCAGTCTCGGACTCACCTGCACAGTTTCAACTACCATTCGAATCTCGATACCATTGCTAAATATATATGACAAAATATCAAGTTCAGTGCGCACGCCCTGTGCTTTAACACTGACCAGTTCCAATTATCCTCGTATAAAGTATAACAATATTAATTAGTCTAATATTGATTTCTATAGAAAACAATGATAAAATAGAAGTCCATAGCTTACGTGTAAACTGAAAAAAAGTTGGCGAGTGAAAAATGAGAAAACGGTCTATCGAGCGCCAAATCGAATTCCAGAGTTTTTATGTTTTCTTGTGCTATGAGGACTTTTGAGTTTCCTTTAAAAGAGTTCTAATTTATCATGGCACTATGGACATCCAAAAAATCACACATAAAGGAACAATTGCCACGTGAAGGGGCAGACAAATGTGTGGGACAACTGGTGGTTAAACCCCAAAATGACCCCGTGGTTATAAACTATGATATGGATCAATGGTATGGTGGATTAATATATTGCAGTCGGTTCAAGAAGTCAATAAAGTAGTGCACAAGACCTGGCCTGCTGAGCTTCATGGGGGCCATCAAAACCATTAATACGGCTGTACTGGAGATTGTCTTAGACATGTAAAGTAGTTATTTCTGTGGTTGGTATAAATGTCCTTATTGCCTACCGCGAGTTTAATTGGTGTGTTTTGTAGCTTGCCCTTTTACGGGCTATTTGATTTGGGTCGGTTGTAGTCTGCTTCTAGGATAGTGTTGAAGGGTTAATATGTTTATGGATGTTTACTGGCATGCTTATTTTGTTTTCTTAGTGTACAAAGTTTTTATTATTATTGAATGGCTCATTTCCTCCGTTATCGGACTTTTATTATTGTAGCGGTATTTCTGCCGATTATTTTCTGTTTTTCTGGCCATTGTGTATTTTTGTGTTGCTTTATTTGACTATATTAAATATAGTAAATTTTGTTCCTGTGTGCAAAGTACATTTTCATATTGCTAGTAATGTTGAAAGGGTTAGGATGTTGGAGTGTAGATATATTTTAGAGAGGGATGTGTGGGGGCTGTGGCAAATTTAGGTGTAAGAGGGTTTGTGAATGTGGTTATGGGGGATTTTAGGAGGGATTCGGCAAAGCTAAGAATTAATTTCTTTACTACAAAGTCCTGAAGGTGAGGGTGCTTCTGAATTGGTTATGTAGGCGCAGAAATGGGGTACTATGATGACGACGACAGTGTTTCGTCCCTTCTTAGGGATCGATGCGGTATCCACCTTGTGGTGCTTGCCGCAGAGTGTAATATATATATATCTTAACTTGCTCTGTAATGAGCTGGGCTTGCTGTTTAGGTTAAGTTGTCCAGGGTGCACTATTAGGTTATTTTGTAAAAGCTTGTGATGAAGAATTTGTAATGGTGTTAGAGTGTTATAATGTGAGTTAATGCTACATTTAATTGTTCTGTTGGCATCTTTTTACAAGTTGTTAGTGACCTATGTATGGCTCTTTTGGTCATATGATGTGAGTCTAAGCTACTGGTTCTAAATTTAGCAAGAGTAAAATGTATTTTTATTTATTGTTTATTTTTTATTTTTGAGATTTTTTTTTATTTTTATTTCTTATAGATTTTAAATGTTTTTTTGTATTATTTTGTTTTTTATATTTTTTTGTGTTTTTGAGTATTTATGTTTTGGTGTAATATGTGTGCAAGATGCATCTTTTCATATTAACAAATTAGTATTACAAAGTCATTCGGGTGTAGGGGTAAATATATAATTGATTGAGGGATATGTAGGAGCGGTAAGGAATTTGGGTGTGAGGGGGTCTAGGAGGGTGGGATTTTTAGACACAAGCAGGGTTTCGGCGAAGCGTGGTAAAAGCCTATTTAAAATAAAGTCGCTCAGTAGGGGTGCCGGTCTGGTTATGGAGCTGTTGAATAGGTGTCCCGCGACAAAGTTTACCTGCTATCCTAAGGGCCTTGTTTTGAGACACCTGTAGGCGCTTCTGTTGTGACTGTTCCAAAATGGAGTACCACACGGGGGCCGCATAAATTAATAAAGGTCGTAGGTATGACTTATACTGGAGTATAACCGTACGAGGAGTTTTAAGGGTGTAGTAGAGTCTGAGCAGGCGTCTACTGAATTTCAGGTTAATGTTGTCAACATGTGCGTGGAAGTTGAGTCGTCTGTCTAGTGTGAGTCCGAGGTAGTCTACGTTGTCTCGCCAGTTAGTCAAGTGGTTGTGTAGGTAAAGTCTAAGGGAATTTTTTTTCTTTTTCCTTGTAAAGTAGCAAGCTTGGGTTTTGTTGATGTTAGTGTTTAAACCCCAGTCTCTGTAGAATTGTATTGTCAAGTCCGTCTGTTCCTGTATAATATCTGCCATGACGTCAGGGTGTCCAGAGGTCGTCAGTATGGCAGTGTTGTCGGCGTATAAGCAGATTGTTGTCCGGTGGTCGTCAGGGGGAGGGATGTCGTTTGTGTAAAGGGTAAAGAGTACTGGTCCGAGGGCTGAGCCTTGGGGGATGCCAGAAAAAATAGGGGTAGCTGGAGAGCACGCCTGATTGACTGCTACTCGAAAGCTGCGGTTAGATAGAATTTCATAGTCATCTTAAGAGCTTTATTCTGAAGAATTTGTAGTCCATATTGTTGGGTGTTGTATAGAAGGGGAACCGCATAGAAGAGGTCGTAGGTAAGTTTGATATAACAGGATACCAGTATGAGAAGAGGGGCCTTATTTGAGGAATCTCAGTCCAAAAATATCAAGCCCATGTCAGCTTCTAGGGTGATATTAAGGGTATTTAAATAAATGTAAACTAGTTTGTGTGTGGTTTGAGGAATAGGGTTGGATTGGGTTGTAATACCGAAGATAAGTAATTGAGGAAGGATTCAGCCGTTTCCGTATCAGTGTGTGTCACCTCACCTGGGGTGAGGAGGGGAGGGATTATTGTGAGTCCTTGATAAACAGTCTTAGGACAGAATACGGATCGTCTGAACGGAAGGTAATTATATTTGTAAACGATACATGACTAACAGTTTTTATTTATTCATCGATTTGTTTTTAAGCATATTGATTGACTTTTTGAAGTGAATTTGTTTGTTCCATTTATGTTTAATTTCCTCATGCATGACGTTCATTATTTGCCTTGAAAGTTGGAGTTGGGGGGTCGGGGAATTTCTCTGGCTCAAAGTCAACGCGTCCGTTGTCTGTCTAGTTAAAAAGTCCACTGTTAGGTTGATCTCCTCAAAGAGTTACAGGTTGGGTTTAAGAGAATGGTTTGGACAATGTGGTGGGAGAATCCCTGCCAACCATAGTCTATTCCACTTAGTTTTCTGCCTCATGAGTTATATTGTGTTTTAATTATAAAATAGTCAATGGCCACTATTCGGTGCGTTTATTGTATTCATCTCAAGAGAATAATAAACATTATCAGTTATTCTAATATCTATGATAGACAGAGCTGGAATTGAGACCAAAATGGCGGTGTCAAGGTGTTCTTGTACGTATTTAAATAATCGTTTACCCGAGGTGTTGGGGTGAGTTTATAAACATTCCAGTAGGAGTGTTTTGAGTTCAGATCGCCTAACAGTACGTCTAAGACGTCTAAGTCTAGACGATTGTACTTAGTTTGTATGGATCTGTAGTATCTGTCTGGGGGGCAGTATGCTGAAACAAGTATAATATTGTTGCTCTGCAATAGTGTATAACTAACGTCTGTTTCGTTCGCCCCTAGCAGCATCTCTAGTCCTGTCTTTTGCCTACGTATGCCATTTGTATTAAATTCCATTAGAGATATAATATTGCATCGTAGTTGGCGCACTTTTCTGTAGCGCAGGGTTCATCCTCGTGAGTGCAGCCGCATCTCAAGCATCGTGGGATGGCAGCTGCATAAACAGAGGAGTGCCCAAAATTTTGGCAGCAGAGGCACTGCGGCATGTCTTATCTAGTGTATTCAATTACGGTGACTCTATAACAGCAAAGGTTTATTAGTTCGTAATAGTTTTCAGCGGAGATACAGTCAAAGTACAATATTAGACGGTACCCTTCTGCCGTCTTTTGACACCATTAGTCTGGCTACGTGAACAAAAGGTAAATTTTTCAGTCGCCCGGATTTTTTTGCGATACACTATCTAATGGTATGTGTTTAATTACTATCTTAACGGGTCTTTGAGAATCGATATTGAGGAGATTTATTATTTTGTGATCTCTCGGATCCTTAAGGGTAACACACTAATAATGAATTATTGTTAAATTTGAATCCAGGTGATGGGTTAATAAGGTTATGTATCGTGTCTTTACAGTTTCTCTGTGTAAATGTGTGTGGAGGCGGGAGAGGTTGGTTGGGGAGGGAAGTGGGAGTAAAACGAGGAGGTTTGGTAGAGGAGGCAGGTTTGGTGAAGGTTGCTGAGAGAGAGAAGAGTTAGATTTAATAAAGAGTTGAGATATATTGGGTGAGAGAGAGGGTCTGGGGGTGTGTCCTAGTATTGGTTGATTAGAACCTATTGTTATTTGGTCGTAGTCGATGTAGTTGTTTCCATTGTTAGCGTTTGGGCGTTTATTAGTTGTACTTTCAGAGTAGATCTTACAGAGGAGGCGGCATCGTTAAAATCGCTACCCCCGGTTTATTTTTGTTATTTCAGATTTTGTTTCTGTGCGAATGGCAGATGTAATTAGTGTAGTTGAACTGTTGGGGGTTAAGTTTACCACAATGGCTTCAGTTATCGTATTAGTGTTTGTAAAAGTTTTTGTTGTTGTTGTTTTGATGAGTATATGCTGATATCCGTAGTGGTTAAACAGGGTGGACTTGTGGATGATTGATTAAAAGAAGACCTAAGTGGATTGCATGGACGTATTAGACGTATTAGTACTATTAAATGTATGCAATTCGTGTTGAATGTTAATCGTTATATTATATGCCCAAACTTTGCCAAGTTAGTATAATGTTGTGGTTATTTCATTGTCAGAGTGTATTATGCAGTTGTCATGTGTGCCTTCTGTTGGAATAGATTGGAATGTTTGTGTATGATAGGGTGCGAGTTTTTTTTTCATTTTATTCTATTTAGCCGTGTTATGTTATTAATGCAGTTGTATATGCTCTATAAGTGAGCTTTGCTTTCGAACAGTAGGCAGTAGCAGGCTGGCTGTCAACTACATGGTATAGACCTGTCATACATATTTAAATAAGAAACTCGGTCAGTGGCGCACAGGTTAAAGCAAGGGCTAACTCTGGAACTCTAATGGAGCATCACATCAAGCTTGTCATCAACCATGACATCAAGCCATGACTCCGTACTCTGAATAAATACGCATAGGTAAATGTAATCATTCACAGTGAAGACTCGGCTGAGTACGTATATTGAACGTAGTGGAGCCATGGCCTTAGATTGAGACATCCACTATTGCAAGGAATCTCCAAAACATACATATTTAATTCCTTGCTAGAATATTTGACTGATGAAACCTAACCTATTTTATCAAATGATTTTAAATCGAAATTTTTATGTGAATTCTAAAATTGGAGCTCATAGAGCAATATGTGCAGAGCCCGTACACAAGACTCGATCCATTAGAAGTGTGTTTTTGAATAAATATAAGCTTAATATATAATCAAATATTGCCTTGTTCTATTGAAAGTTCAAAATTCGACTCTTCAGTATGTAAAACAAAATAACTGCAACCTTTAATCAAATAAAGAAATATTTCACATAAATTTCAGAAATTAATCTGGGACTAACCCCCCTAATCCCTAATACATTATTTATTTTTTAGTAGTTTGTAATTCTAATAAACACTTACTTTACAACAGCAAGTAAGAAATCGTTAAGTTTCTTCTGTTGATTCATGTTAAGATAAAGATGAGCATAATGGAGCGCAATTCCGCCCCATACCAAATAGCTAGCAGCAATTTCCTCGTCTTCTTCGTAAAATGGCCCACCAGAATCTCGTCTCCATAATTCGAGGACCGCCGTAAGTTTTCCGTCAGACTGGATTATTGGCTGGCACTGAACATGTGCAATATCACCTTGCCACTGAAAAAATGATTAAGTGTCGAATTATACGTAGCAATTGTTATTACGAAAACACATATCTCTAAGTTACAGTTAAATAAATTCTTGATTAGGGGATTCTTAGAGAATATACGAAATATAATATTCAATATCGTATTTTGTTTATAACGTATTAATATAGACATTTCATTTACTCTTAAATGCTGAATACATTTTAGAGTTGTTGAAAAAATAATCTTGGCACATTTTAGGTTATTTATTAACGGGATCGTAGTTTCAATTTTGTTTTATATTAAATCTTTCTACGGATCGTTTATTATTATAAAACATGACATATTTGAAATCATGTTTTATATTTTACGTAGAACTATTTAGTAAATGACAGTCAAAACTAATTACATATTACGTTGAAGAAGCTGCATGGCTGCGGAATGTTGTCCCCACGCTCCAGCCTTGGGAAGGCGCAAGCCTCAAAACGCTGGAGGGGGACGGGATTCCGGGGCTGTGCGCGTGCACCGTGTACGTCGCCGACGAGGAAGACTAAAGGCTGGAGGCCAACAGAATACTCACCAGACTAAGGGCGAGTAACAAAGGCCTAAACACGAACCGAGAGGGGCAAGTGTGGGTTTTTTCCATGGACAAGCAGTCCATGGAAGAACTCAAAAAGCTAGACATGTGTCCCTATTTCGGAATGGGAAGGATTAAGTTCCGCCCAAAGGAACAGGGAACACATCCTAGTAAAGAGGCGACAAAGGGCGTCAAAGTCCAGAAGCCTCTAATCAAGTCACGAACTCCGGAAGGCAAGGAATTGGCCTCGGAGGAAGAGGCAAAAGAGGGAGAAGAAGAAGGAGAAAACGAGCTCCACTCTGATGAAGAAGACGAAGACTTCTCTGGCCAAAGTGGGTTAAGCCCGCTCAAGAGGCCTGGCGCCCAGAAGCGGACACCCATGGAGGTGGGAGAATTAATTGGGGTGGAGGACCTGGCACCTCTGGGACCTTCACCCCAATAAAAGAAGAAATCAGGGTCCTGCAGGCGAATCTCCATCATGCAAAGGCTGCTTCGGCTATTGCATGTCGGAGATTCGAGGAAGAAGGCATCGACATTGCCCTCCTGCAGGAACCCTGGATAGTCAAGGAAAGGCCGGCGGGCCTAAAACCGCCACAGGGTAAGTTGTTGTACAATACACGATCTACTAGACCTAGAGCGTGTATTGTATACAGTAGTAGAGTTAAGTGTATACTAATTCCGGTGCTCTGCACCGACGATTTTGTTACAGCCACTCTAACAGCATCGATGGAAGAAGGTATGAAGATCTGGGTCATTTGCTCCGCCTACTTCAAAGGTGAGGAAATACCCTGTCCACCGAAGATGTTAAGCGACATAGTTGCCACTACTAATTGGATGTGATGCCAACGCACACCACACGGTATGGGGAAGCACTAAC
The DNA here is from genome assembly GCA_963675555.1 of Leptura quadrifasciata. Classification (NCBI taxonomy): domain Eukaryota; kingdom Metazoa; phylum Arthropoda; class Insecta; order Coleoptera; family Cerambycidae; genus Leptura; species Leptura quadrifasciata. Next base: position 105,421,520 of record OY776673.1, on the reverse strand, counting down.
ATCAACAACAGGGGTGAGTCATTATTACACTTCATCCTAGGGGAAAGGTTACTAATAGCTAATATAGGCAGGAAACCTACTTTTGCCACTTCAGTACGTAGGGAAGTCTTGGATTTAACCTTATGTACAGGTAATGTAAGTGATACTATCAAGAACTGGCACGTGTCAGAAGGAACATCAGCCTCCGATCATAGGCACATCAGATTCAACGTCAAGATCTCATCTCTAACGGAGACAAAATTCAGAAATCCCCGAGATACCAACTGGGAAGGATATTTAGAGTCCCTCAGAGGATACCTAGAGGGAGGAATAACGTCTGGGAGAAACATAGAGAGCCTTGAAGTGGCAGTGGAACAGGTAAGCGAGGCGATAGTAGCTGCCTACCAGGAAAACTGCCCGGAGAAAACAAGGAAAACTAGGGATAAAACAATCTGGTGGAATAACCACCTAGAAGGCCTTAGGGCTGAGGTTAAAAGGATATTTAATAGGGCCAAATCCAACCAAGACTGGGACACCTACAAAGTAAAACTCATGCAGTACAATAAAGAGGTCCGCAAGGCAAAGAGAGACTCATGGAAGAGATTCTGCGAAGAGGTCAGTGATGGCCCCGCAGCTTCCAGAATCCATAGAGTCCTGGCCAAGGACGGTTGTACTACAAACGAAGTAGGTTTTATCAAAAAAGATGATGAAACCTACACAGAAACAATGACGGAAAGTATCAAATTGCTCATGGAGGCACACTTTCCGGGTTCACTGATATTAACAGACCTAGAGGATAGGCATTATCCAGACCAAAGGCCAGAAAGGCCCAAACTTGCGGACTGGATGTTGGCCACTGAGGTTATAAAACCTGATAAAATCAGATGGGCAATTAGTAAGTTCCAACCACTCAAATCTCATGGGATGGACGGAATATATCCAATTTTGCTCCAAAAGGGGCTAGAGGTATTAATACCTTACTTATGTAAAATATTCAGATCCTGCTTGGCTTGGAAATACATACCAAAAATATGGCGGAAGGTGAGAGTCATCTACCTACCAAAAATAGGTAGATTAGTGGACCAAACGCCCAAGTCATATAGGCCTATAAGTCTATCCTCTTTCCTACTTAAAACGATGGAAAGACTGATAGATAGGTACATTAGAGACGAACTACTAAGGGAAAATCCCCTGAGTGAACGTCAATATGCATACCAGCCAGGGAGGTCGACAGACCTTGCGCTGGATGAATTAAAAAGACTACTAGTAAAGTCGTAGTCGTAAGTAGTTATAATATCTAATCTAGGTGAGATCTCCATCGAGGCGAAAGTGAGTACAGGCTGTCCCCAGGAAGGGGTACTATCTCCACTACGATGGGCAACCCTGGTTGACAAACTCCTCCAGAAACTTTCCACAGAGGGCTTCTATTGCTTAGGATATGCTGATGATCTAGCAATAGTCGTTAAGGGGCGATTTGCGAACACAATAACGGAGCGTTCGCAAAGAGCCCTAAATGTTGTCGACAAATGGTGTTGCAAGGAAGGACTTTCTATAAATTCCCACAAAACCACAGTCGTCAATTTTACACGGAGAAGGGCACTGCAAGGTCTAAAGCTCTTAAGGCTCAATGGAGTGAAAATTCCATTTGCCTGTGAGGCAAAATATTTAGGAGTCATTTTTTACCAAAAATTAACATGGAATTTTCACATCCAAAAAGTCACACAGAAAGCCACAATCGCCCTGGGAAGGTGTAGGCCAATGTGTGGAGAAAAATTGGGGGTTAAATCCCAAAATGAACCTGTGGTTATACACCAGGGTAGTGAGACCCATGATAACCTATGGATCAGTGGTATGGTGGACTAAAACGGTGCAGTCCGGAGCAATAAGGCTGTTAAGTGGCGTACGGCTTGCTTGCCTGTGCGCCACGGGGGCTATAAAAACTGCTCCTACGGCTGCACTTGAGGTCCTCTTGGACCTGCCACCCTTACACGTATTCATACAAGACGAAGCTCTCTCAGTGGTCGCTAATTAGCCAGCAACACGGGACGGAGTACCAGAAGTTATACTCGGAGATGAGGGCAGATCTCATTCTAGGCATGCCCACGGATATAATGGTCCCAAGGTATAACTTCAACAAGAACTTTCAGACTGTTATACCAGACGGGGATAATTGGAAAAACGGTCCTCCCATAACAGCACAAACAGTCTGGTACACTGACGGCTCCAAGACAGAACAAGGAGTCGGAGCCGGGATTTACGGGACAAGGTCAAAAGCCAATATCCCGATAAATCTAGGGAAATACGCAACGGTGTTTCAGGCTGAAGTGATCGCCATACACTGTCGCGCAAAGGAGATAATAGGACAAGGCACTGTTAACCAGTCGATTGCCGTTTTCTCTGATAGCCAAGCGGCAATAAAAGCAATCAGTTCCATGCAAATCAACTCAAGATTGGTGTGGGACTGCTTGACGGCCCTTACAGAGCTGGGAAGTCAGAACAGAGTGACCCTAGCATGGGTACCAGGACACGAGGGACACAGAGGAAACGAAAAGGCTGACCAACTGGCCAAGGAAGGCGCACTTGAAGCCCCAATAGGACCCGAGCCCTTTTGTGGCGTGGCTAAGCCATGCATACGAGCAGCCATTAAGGAATGGGTGCAAAATAAATCTCTGGAATGGTGGAGGAATCTCCCAAGACAGAGATAGGCCAAGGAGTTCATTAAAGAACGTTCGGCCAAATTTACGGAAGACCTACTAAGCCAGAATAGGAAGGCCATCAGAGTAATAGTGGGCCTTCTAACTGTCCACTGCCGGTTCAATAGACATATGAGTCTAATGGGCCTGGCAGAGGACGCGACATGCAGATTCTGCCAAGAGGAAGAGGAAACCTCAGTTCACGTATTGTGCCACTGTGAAGGCCTGGTGAGGCTGAGACTCCAAGTACTCGGAGAAGAAAAACCAAGGGCGGACAGCTATACAAAAGGGCCTTTATCAAAGCTGTGGAGTCTAGTACAAAGGACAAAGCTGGATGAGATACTATAAGGAAGATATTCTGGGAGCATCACAATAGACCTGAAAAGGTCGCGGTGGTAAGGGCTAAACAACCAGCTCCTTTGTTAATCTAATCTAATCTAACCTACGTTGAAGAGATATTTCAATTCGTAAATTACCGAGGTATAAACTCTGAATTAATAAATATTAAATTTGGAATGCCTCAAGGCTCCAACACCTTTTCTTATTTTTATTAATGACTTACTCAATAATACCGACCAAGCAGAATCTGTTCTATATGCTGACGACACGATAGTTCTATATAGGATGAAAAATATTAATACATTGTTGTCCATGGTGCACGAAATTCAGTACACGAATCAAAACCGGCCAAACAAAGTAATGTTAAATGAGAATAAGACAAAAATTTCTAGGTGTTCATGTTGACAATAAATTAACATTGGAGAAGTGTCTAAATTTCTTATGCCATAAAATAAAAAAATATTCGTAGCATATTATGAGTTAATTCATTCTGCAATCACTTACGTAATTATGGCTTCTTCGCATGCTGCACCAAGCAACAGTTATACAAAGAAAAACAGTGAAGGTAATTGTGGGGTCGCGTTACAGAGATGATTGGAAAGAGTCGTTTAAAAAACTAAAAATCCCAATTTTATGCAGCACATATGATATTGCAATGCTTCATTTACATAAAAGGGAACGAAACACGAGAACGTGTTCACTCAAATTCTACTCGCAATAATGAAAAATTAAATGCAGATTTTTATGGCTATCAAAAACACGCGATGGGATAGGTTATCATGCAGTAAAGTTTTTAACATGTTATCTGGTATCATCAAGAAACTAGATCATAAACGTTTCAAAATTGTTGTAAATATTTTTTTAATGAATTTCTTATTGCTATGTGTGATATTTATAAATGTTTTAACCGCCTTCCAGATCATTTGATGACCCTCTTAAGTCTAGATTTGTGCGAGTAAAGAGAACGGGGCCCCACAGTTAATAGTGGGATCCGAACCACTTCTTGGGGGGGGGGGGGGGTAATTTATAATCGAGAATTACTTTGCTATGGGTGAGGCTCGAACACACTTCGCTAGGTATACTCAGAGAGAAAGCTAGACGCACTAACCACTGTGCTACCGTCTCCATTAATTTAATTTTTTATATTTTTCGGTTCTGTACTATTTATTAGTATATGTTATATACTATTTTATATAGCAGCGGTACTTATACTTGTATGTCTGACTTTTAAAACCTATGTATAATGCACCGACAAATCACTTACTACTTACTTATTTACTCACTAAGAGATATTTTGGTAGTTTTGATATTAAATAGTTATAGGCACATCGCTAAGTAATAAAAATTTTTTAATTCTTATATTATTTTGATGCCAGAGAACTGTGGTGTAATACTAAGTTATTTTACATACTTCAATGAACATCTTAGTGGTTGATATCAATTACAATTGACGAAAATCTTCTTTTTCTATAGTTTCGTCCAAGTAAACTAGTACTTTGGCAAAAATGACCTATTTTGTCCTTGAATGATATGAATTACCGGATTTCATTACGGAAAAAAATATTTCAGCTAAATACAACTTCCTGAATCATAACCTTTGGCAATTATTACAAAAATAAGATAGGCTTAATTAAACTTCATAATTACTAAGCATATTTATTAGTCTTAATCGTTTATGACATTTGTTCTCATTATTTATTTGCGAACATATTTGATTTTTGATATTTGACCTGCATTTTATTAATGTACATTAATTGACTGGGTAGTATTGATTACAACTGAACTTTTACAGGCAGTTTACAAAAAGAAAATGTAATAATTAATGAAAATAGAAGTCGTATAACACACCATAAATAAGATACAGCACCGTACAATCTTTGTGCAATGAACTTCATAGCTTCGGCTATTCTTTCACAGGTGGTGTTTTGAAAAAGAGCTATAAACCCATCATAATCAATAAGATTTTAAAAAACTTGCCAATTTTTAATCCCACTATCTACTATTAATATCATTCGGTTAAGTTTACTGTGTAGAATTTCGTTCAGTGTGAACAATAAAAGAAAAATTCATTACTATAGTAAATTTAGAACTATTATAATTAACAATTACAATATTTCTATATTTTTTCCGAAAAATAATTAAACTTAATGTCGCTATTATAATAAGTTAACACTATAAAATAATATGTTTCATAACTTTGCCCCGTACATTTTCTCAATTTTGTATATGCCCGTTAGAGAATTATAAGGTGAATTCCTGTGCACTTGTATTTGTAGTAGCACCAGACCAAAAGTTATACATAATATATTTGAGTGAGAATTCCACTAGCAGTGCATATATTAGAGAAGCACTCGGGATAATATCATAAGATGTAAGTTCTGAACTTTGTTTTTGGGTTTTAAAATATGTTTTGATGCAGAACCTGTCGATAATGTAGGTAGTTATAAACTTTTTAAATTCTCTTTGGAAATAGTTAAATGTTACGGTATTGTTAACGAACTGAAATATTCTCTTCACATATTCCGTATATCAGCAGATAATTAACATATCAAATTTATTTTTAAAAATGCCATTATAATTCTAATTATAATAATTTTTCATTTGGGCATTGTGGACTTATGAAGCTCTTTTGCATTTGAACATGTAATCCATACGATCATATTTGGTCATTTAATTTAGAAAAGGGGCGGAAGAGAGCTTTAAAATTAATAGAAATTTCAACGACAGGACAATAATCTCGTAGCCTTAAGAACAAAGGTTTTTAGAAAATTTTGGATAAACTTTAGTTCTTGTACAGAAAATCACCGATTCCAGGATGTCGTGTCGGTTTTACATACCCGGTATATACTCTTATTTTCAGAAGTGACCATAAAGAAGTCCAATGTTCTTACAATATGAAACTCGTGTCAGCAATATAACTATAAAGTTTATAATGAAGCACCTAATAGCAGTTGTTTACTTTAATATAAAACTAATTAAGTAGTTTTTGCTGGAGCAAGGATATTCATGAACTTCTTACTTTACCTACTATGTAACTAAATAACACCAGAAATGTTTTAAAAATCGTCTTCTTGCTTTAATTCGGATTAGGTAGACTTCTATTTAAGCTAGTTCTTTGAAACATAATTTGTTAATGAAGTGTAATATTCTCTCATTTACTTCCTGCCAATGAAAATTCTTGAAAATAAATAATTGAAACAAAAGGATAAAAGAAACAAATATAATCTGTTGTGATAATAAAAAAATGAAGATATAATCCAGTGACTACCTTCTTAGGAAGGTAGACACTGGATTATACCTTCATCATCATTTCTTAGGAAATGCTTCGGCTTATAAATTATATAGTTATTATTCAGTATTGGAAAGTTGTAGGTAGTTCTACCGCAAGCGTAAACTCAAGTTTGCGACCAACCTGTGCAAAAGAAAACATCGTCATCTTGAAGAAATGGAGCTTGTCAAAATTACGTAAAAAATAGTTAATATCAATTTTGTAGACTTGGGAACCTCTATCTTAACCGTCTTTACTTTCGCTACATCCTGCTGTCTTTTTACATCGTCGGCAGTTACTTTCTTAGGGGCCTCTGGCAACAGTACCTTTTGACATGCCTCAATTTGCCATAATTAAAACAGTGGATTCCTTTTGTAAGCCTTTCACTGCTTTCACTGCTGTTGGTGCTTAGGCTCCTGTTTCGGCGGTTCCGGTCCCTGTTTCGGGTCCAGTCGCGTACTCAATTCGTTCAGTACTTGTACGACCATTTCCTGTATGTCCTTTAGCATAACTTTCGTTCTTTTAGAGCTGACTTCCTCTTTTCTTACAGCGTTTACTTCCTCAAGGTTCTATTGTCGAAAATCTCGCATTATATGCCCTGGTTTGCTGCAACAGTAACACCGGATACCTCCGCTAGGCTTTACACCTCCTTGCCGATTTTCCTGTTTTTCTGGGAAATTTATCTTGGTCATTAATTGAGCACACAACTTGTGTAAATTCCTGAGTTTGGTGTCTAAATTGGTTTCCTCTGATTGGGCTTCTTCCAAAGAAACAGTTTGTCCTCTGTGCCACAAATCCATATAGGCGGCCTCTACCTCAAGAGCATGGATGAATGCCTGGCTACTAGTCTTACGCAGAGAAAATCTAAGGACCCGCCTAATCTCTTCGTCTTTTACGCCATCAATAAACGCATCAACTGCCAATTGCTCCTGAAACTGCCTTGGTGCATTTGGATAAGGCAAGGGTTTCAGTCTCTCTACTGCAGCCTCAAATTCTTGTAAACTCTCTCCAGCTTTCTGTATACGTGATTTCAGTTAAGTCATATATAGTTGAGCAAAGTGTTGGTCTCCATATATTAAGTCGAATGCAGCTTCTAAAACTTTTAAAATCCTTTTGCTGCACCACTGGGATTGCCTGCAACAATTCTAAAGCTTGCCCTATCAATGCTAGAACTAATGACATAGCCTTCTCTTTATTATTTCAGATGTTAGCACAAGCAGCTGCCTCAAATTGCCTTTTGTAGTTTGACCAAGAAGTTTGTCCAGAAAGGAAGGCGGTTGTATCCGAGGACCTGATGATACTACTAGGTGGTCTCCTTTTCCCCTTATCTGCTTTTTAAGTTGCTCTACTTCTTATTTCACCATGTTTACCTTCCCTTTGACTTCATTTACATCTTCATCGACTGTATGAAATTTTCCCTCCATATCTGCAATTTTTTTTCGACGCCAGTAACTTTTCCCTTAATGTCAATAACTTCAGCCTTTATTTAATTTTTTTATTCCTTCAGTAACTGAAAGGATAGCATCTTGTTGTACCTGTATAATTTTCCTTAGTTCTTCCTGGCGTCGTTGCTCATGCTCTTCTTTTTCTTCTTGGCATTCCCTTTATTTTTCTTCTTCACGTTTCTGTTGTTCTTCTTTTTCTTCTAGACGTTTTCTCTCTTGTTCTTATTTTTTTCTAGACGTCTTCTTTCTTTTTCTTGTTCAGCTCTTCCTTGGTCGTCTTTGTCTTTCTGCCGTCTCTTTTCTTGCTCTTGTTTTCATCTTGGTGTTTCCTTTCCTGGTCTAACATCATTTTTATCAGTTCTGCAAGTAAATCCTATGTTTGCTTTTCGCCAGCCATGTTTCTTGTTTTCATCCAAAATTTCCTGAAACAGCACTAACGAGTCTTAGTTAAAGTGTATATCAGGTATAAGTCAAGTATTTCCACAAAATCTAGAACAGAATGTTCTACAAATGTTGTTAGAAGTCCTAAATAGGTCTTATTTAGTGTTCATATCGCTTTCCAGCTGACAAAATTTAGCTAACTGCACTAGCTTCCAAATAGAAGGTTCTGGAAATTTCCCCAAAAGGTCACAAACAGGTATTACTTGATGTCTGTACCATATTCCAATTCAAAGCACTTCAATATCTGCATTGGTTTCCAATTAGAACATTCTAGAACTTCCTCGAATTCTTCAGAAATCCTGTTGCAATACCGCTTCTGACACCAATTATTCATATACGAAAACGGACAATAGAAACAGAGAGTTAAAGATTTAAAGGTATGAAATTATAGATGAGAGGGTTGTGCACGACGAAGTTATGAGAAGTGAAAAGTAGAGAGGATGCTGTAAGATGGTCAGCGTGTAAAGTAGGGTGTGTTTTGTTGGAAAAAGTGCATTACGCTGTCTAATTTGTGTTATGTTTCTAATTAGCGAACTATCACTCAGTTCGGGAGTGTAGAATGATGTGAAATGTCATTAGAGATGCATAGAGATCTTTGAGAGAGCTGTACCTCTTAGAATTTTATATGTGGAGCATAAATTCGTGTTCCAAGGCTTTTAGTTTTTTCATTGTCGTGACCGACGTGCTGTACCACGCTGGTGCCGCGTGATTGCCGGTCTGATCATCATCGTGTACAAAAGTTTTTTATTTTGTCGGTTAAGTGTGTACTCCTGGCCATGAACGGATACAGACTCCTGGACAGGGAGTAGACCCTCCGTACGGTCTCATTTATGTGAGTGATGAACTTTAGTCGTCGGTCATGTATAACCCCCAAGTATTTAACGTGGTGTCAAAACTTTGTTTTCAGTGAAGCGGTGCATGCAGATTATCGCCCCCGACATTTCAGCGTTCGGCCGAATCTTTCACCGGTCGTAATACGCCGTGGCACAGACCATATGCGCTTTCAGCAGCATGTTTGCTGCTTGCGCGTTGTGTGATTGCGCGTACATAGCGGTGTCGGCGGCGTATTTGACCAGCTTTGTATTCGCGAACTCTAGTAAGTGGGAGATCTACAAGTTGTATAGTTTTGGTGGCAGACACGACCACTACGGGACTCCAGCGTGAATGTCCCGTTTCGTTGAAAGCTGGACGCGCTAACCCACGGAGGTACCGTCCCTGTGTTACTACCAAAAGATATAAGTTTTGAACATTTATGTGCTTTACCTAAAAGGCAGTTTTCACCTCAAATTTCAATATTTAGGAAGATGATATAATTTTATGATGCGAGGCAGAAATCAACAAAAATGATTAAAGAGATTATGTGAGGATAAAAATTTGGCTATTCCATGCAGATTTGGGAATTTGTTAGGAGGTTCTCAAAGACAAAAAGAGGCTGCTAATAAAATTTAGGAGTTATTAGAAATAGCGGTGAAAAAAGAAGCTAGTGCTAAAGAACAGACAGAAAATCAAAATATGTTTTAAGAAAATGTAGTGTAAAAGAGAAATATCGGAAGAAAATCAAGAATAATGAGGCAAATATTGAAAAAACGTTTTGATTCTAGCTCATTTAGGACTAAATCTATAATATGTTCTAAAATTGATCATTTAGCAATTCTTTGTAAATTCAAAAATAATAATTATTTGGAAGATAATAATAATAATAACACTGCTTGAAATAGATATCCTGCGTAGGGAAGCAGGAGCCCAAATACATAACGAAGAAATACGCCAACAAATTGAAGACATACCACAAAGACCGGTGGATGACAATGCACCTCATGAGGAAGAGCCCCATAATCAAAATAACGGGGAAGAAGTAGGAAAGATACGGCAGAAACTACTGAGTAATCTACTGCTATTAAGCGACTCGAACCCTCTCACCAGACCAATAATACCGAGGCTAAAATTCAATAAGGATACAAACGGTATATAAAATCTGTGGATACCGAATTGAAATTGAGGATGGAGGAACAACTGGATCCTGATTTAACATTTGTACATACAGCTTTATATGCAGGAGCTGCCACTGTCATAGAATTGAATGGCCAGAAACTTCAAATTTATAAACAAAATAGAAATATTCAGAAACAAAGAAAGCCGGCCTGGAAGATGCGACTCGAAAGGCAAATAGATCTGCTAAGAACTGAGGCAAACATTATCATAGAGTACTTAGATGGCAATAAGAGCAATAAAGTCAAGAGCAAAATTCGTAAAATATGCCGAAAACAACAAATAGACTTAAACCATCCACAGTTCAACGAAACCCTCACGAATTACTACGATGATGCTAGACAGAAAAGTAAAGTTAAGGGAGCGAGACTACGGCGATACAGCGAGACTACGAAGCGCAAGGAGCAAAATAATTTATTCTCTAGTAACCAGAAGATCTTCTATCGCAATCTGGAAAGCAACAACCAAGGCAATACAGAACCCGAGAAAATTGACCACAATCGCTTCGGTCAATTCTGGCAGGGGATATGGTCAAACCCTGCGAGATTCAATCAAGCAGCTATATGGCTCCAAACAGCAGAGAGCAATGCAAATGATCTTCCAGATATGCCAGATACTAATATTACTCCTGCAGATGTCGAAGAGTGCATAAAAAACACTTCAAGCTGGAAAGCACCTGGACCAGACAACATACAGAACTTCTGGGTGAAGTCATTCCCAGCCCTAATTCCACAGTTTGCCCGAGCATTCAACAAAATTCTTGAAGATCGAACAAGATTTCCTGAATTTTTAGGTCGAGGAGTAACTTACCTTCTGCCCAAAAAAGGAGATCTGAAAGACCCGAAAAACTACAGGCCAATCACCTGCTTGTCTGCGATCTACAAACTTCTCACGTCATTGATACATAGGCAAATCAATGAACACTGTGAGATGAACAATATAATTGGCCCAGAGCAGCGGGGATGCGTAAAGAGATCACTTGGATGCAAGGAGCAGCTAACAATAGATGCAGTAACCATCAAACAAGCTGAAGTAAAGCGTCGAAACATCAGTATGGCCTACATAGACTACAAAAAGGCATTCGACTGTACCTCACGACTGGCTAATAAAAGTGCTAGAAGTATACAAAGTTAGCCCCACCATCGTTCGGCTACTAACATATGCAATGGCGACTTGGGAAACTCAGACAAGAATTGGAGGAAGCACTATCTCGAACATCAAGATTAGAAGAGGTATATACCAGGGGGATTCGCTGAGTCCATTATGGTTTTGCCTCGCTCTCAATCCCCTCTCAGCAATATTGATTGACACCACCTACGGTTTCCGAATAGATCCCAAGCAACCAAGTTCGAGGCTCAGCCATTTACTATTTATGGATGACATCAAGCTATACGCTGAGAATCCAAGACAATTGAAGGCGCTAGTAGCCAATGTCAAAACCTTCAGCGATGATATCAGAATGGAGTTTGGTCTGGAGAAGTGTGCCGAAGTACATGTCACAAAGGGAAAATTAACGCAGCAGCCGGAGAATAACCGTGATTTTGAGCAAATGCTGCCAGAAGAAACTTACAAGTACCTTGGAATTCTGCAGAATAGAAGGATAGACCACGCCCAGCTAAAAAAAGAGTTCAGGGAAAAATACAAACAACGTCTAAATAAGCTCCTGAATACTAAACTCAACGCTAGAAACATGATTACAGCGATCAATACATATGCTGTCCCTAGTCTGGCATACTCATTCGGAATACTAAAGTACTCGGATACAGACCTAGACAGAATGACGAGAACTACACTTACAAAGTTTCGAATGCATCACCCAAAGAGCGCAGTTGAAAGACTATACATGCCAAGAACACAAGGAGGCAGGGGATTAAGCAGTGTTCAGAAGATATGCCGAACGCAAGAGAAGAACATGCGCCTCTATTTCTACAATTCAGACAGGGTCCTCATTCGGAAAATAGTGGAAAATGACAACAAATATACACCGTTAAACCTCAAAGATCGACAACACGAGATAATGATCCGAACGAACGAGGATATTCAAACAGTATGGCAGAACAAGGTACTCCACGGAAAATATCCCAATGCCTTAAACAATCCAGAGGTCGACAAGGAGACCTCGCTCCTATGGCTTAAGGAAGGAATATTACACCCAGAAACTGAGGGATTCATAACAGCCATTCAGGATAGCATTATTCGTACTAGGAATTATGAGAAGTACATTCTTAAAGTCCCCGGAGTGATCGATGTGTGTAGAAAGTGTAAGGCAGTGGGTGAAACTATCGAACATGTCACTGGAGGCTGCCCCGCTTTGGCTACGGGAATGTATTTGGGAAGGCACAACGAGGTGACGAAAATCATCCATAGAGAATTGGCACTTAACTTAGGACTCATTACTAATCCACCGCCCTTCTATAAATATACACCTCAAGCTGTTTTAGAAGACGAGGAAATATTGCTGTACTGGGATAGACCGTCTGATAGAACCTTGGATCACAACCGCCCTGACATCCTGGTGATCAAAAAGAAAGACAAGAAGGCCACTATTATTGATATTGGATGCCCTCTAACCAGCAACCTGCAGAAAACGGAGATGGAAAAGAGAAACAAATATCAGAATTTGGCTATAGAACTTAAACACGTGTGGAGATTAGAGGAGGTTCGAATTATCCCGATCATAAGTTCGGCTACAGGCGTGGTGACGAAGAAGTTCTTGATTTATTTGGAGCAACTTAATCTACCTAGAGGCCTCGCGAAGATTATCCAGAGGACGGTGATTCTCCAGACATGCCATATTACCAGAAAGTTTCTGAACGATGAAGGATAGAAAATCGAAATATCCACCGGATTAATGGGACATGATGAATTTCATCCCCGTTAACCGAGCCGATCCCCAACAGCAATGGGCCCGGGACAGGCCCGGGTCCCCACAGAGCCGAACCTCAACGGCGCGCGCGAGGGTTCGGTGAATTTTTTCCGGCTTCGGCCGAGAAAGTGCACGGCTTAAGTCCATAATAATAATAATAATAATAATCGTTTGTTATCCAACAGGCTGACGCCCAATTACAGGACACTTTGGAGTGTACTACTAACTAATTTAATAGCTAAAAGTAGGAGATGAAAAAAAGAACCAAATACAATAAGAAAGAATACAATATAGATCACAATATAAAGAATATACCACACACATATAAAGAAGTATACAAGTGAGAGTATAAAAACAGTTACATAAAAATTATAACTACCTACATCTAAATATTTGAAGAGCTAAAATATCTCAGTTTTAGTTAATTGTGTGTGTAGTTAAACCTGATTGTAACATATATTTTTTAGTTTGATTAAATTACATTGGTTAATGTCGCATAAATGACTAATGCTGTTGAAATTAATGCACATTGTGTATATTGGTGAATTAAAAAACACATTTGTCCTAGCTGTATCAATATGAAACGTGAGACTCTGCCTCGACTCTTGCCTTAGAACTAAAAAACTTAATGCAGCCAAAAGGTCAGAACAATCGATTTCATTGTGTAGCAGTTTATGAAGAAAAGATAGGGACTTGTTTTTGCGACGAGTTTCTAAGAATTGTAGGTTAAAACATTGGAGTAAATAATTATTATCTATCATTCAGGATAATTATTTGTAGTCTTAAAATACAAAAATTTTAAAAATCTCCTTTACACGCTTTCTAAGGCATATTTGTGGCAATAATAGTGAGGATTCCAAATCAAAGCGCCGTATTCCAGTTTAGATCTTACGTATGAGGCATATAGTGTTTTTAAAGCAATTAGGTATACTAAAATCCAAGCATTTTAAGTGCTTCAGACGTTTTTGTATTTATATGCTGGATGAAAATTATTTGTGAATCAAAAATCACCCCTGAAGATGATGAAGATGAAGACAACTGTGAAGGTTTAGATAGTATATCAATGTATTCTTCAAACACCGAGTCAAAGGTGAAAACTATAAGAATTTAAGTTTTGTTAAATGGTAAAAAAAGATGGAGTTAGATACGGGTAGCTTCAGTTAAATCTAGTGCTACGTACAAAAAATTATTGCCATATATTAACTTGGAAAAAATAGAAATCAAAGTAACAGCCTACAATGGTGCTATTCTAAAGGTGTTAGGTGTTATAAATACTACTGTCTAGTCAAAGGAGTAATTTAGTTATAAATATTCAAAAGCGATTGTCAGCAACTAATGTTTGGCAGGTGCAGGTTTCTGAAATAAAGTTTGTTGAATGCAGTATGAGTATAATGTCAGTTGGAAGAGATGAACGTTTGAGTATATTTGGAAGAGATTAATAAATATTTGCAAATAAGTTAAATGAATATGCTTTCGAGCAAATCGAGTTGAAGTTGAAAGAAAATGTTTTAAAACTTGTGTTAATTCCTGATGAATATGAAGAGAAAACTGAAAATGAACAAAATTAGAACAAAAGGCCGAAATCACTAAGTAGATAATAGTAAATAGGGCATGCCTCTTGTATCAGTAATAATTAAAACACAACACAATACACAACAACACAGCACAATAATTATATTTATGTGCTTATTATAAATATAAAGACAAATATCAATTGGAAGATTTATTCAATGCTACAAGGGGACAGTGATTTTGCTAAAGCAAAAGGTTTAAAATAATTAATTTTTTTTCTAAAATGGTTCTAACGATTTTGATCAAATTTGGCACTCAGATTTGAAATACAATTTATAACAGGAAAATATATTTATAATTTTTTTCTATTCCTAAATGGGAAAGTTTATCCGAGTTGTTGCACCGGCACGGTACCTCAGTCGGCCAGAGCGTGTTAGGTGGCAAATTCGCTTTGTTCCGTGTCTGCTATGCTCTGGGTTCCATCCCCGACATCGCCGCTGGCAATGTCGGTGGGTTATGAATGTTGAATGCATTGTTTAAAATGTGTAACCCCCTTCCGGACAGCCCTTGCCTTTGGATTTGAGAGTTGTCTACTATATGTGGTGCGTTTATATGTGTTCATGTGTCGGACAAATTTTGTATACGCTTCCACATAGCTACGCTCATATTACCTCATGTACCTCATGTTGATACTATAGAAGTATCAATGTACTTTTAAGTTACAGCCGTTTTATAGAAAACATTATTTAATTGTTTGTACATTACATTTCATAACTTCTCCTTTGCGTTTGCTAGGGGCAACTGATCATCCATCTCATACTAGCGCACCAAATGTTTATTTGACAAAAAATCATTACTACTTTAGAGAAAAAAAATATATTTCACCTTTTTTCTGGTTTTTAGTGTTTCATTCCCACCATATCTGAATTAGGATCGACTTTTAGCTTCGAGTTGTGTTCGTTTTAAATAAGGATATGACATTTTTAAAACCGACTTCAGTGGTTCTGAACACATGAAAAGTCACTATAAACTCAAAACAGAATTTCTGCTTGATTTCTGTATGCTCCGTATTTAATTTGTATTTTAATTGCCAAAAATTAAAAGTTTTATGTTATGTTGCGTATTCGCCCCAGTAGTAGGTAAAATTATAAGAAAAATATGTTAAGTGGTGTTTGCATTATAAATAAGGTCCCTATATAGCCTAACGCAGGTTATCGGTTCACGACCTTTATCCTTGCCCATTTATTTCCTGAACCCGATTTCAACAGATAAGCTTCACGCCTACGCTATAATTCTATAGGTAAGCAAACTTTCTACTTGGATGATCAATTTCAATAATTTATTTTATAGGTTTAGAAAGTTGTTATTCTGTTTGCTGATATTTCTTTACTTTCTCAGTTAACGATTTGTCTGACACAAGTTTAGTTTTCTGGCCAAATATAACATATTTTTAAATTAATATGTATGTTCCTAGTTGACTCTGATACATTTAATTTAAAAAATCAATATTCTTTGTGAACTCTTTAACTGCAGCATTTTTGGTCTCTTTCAAATCTCTCTTACAGGTTAAGAATTTCGAAAGATATATCTTTCACGTCATTTCATAGAATTCCAATTTTATAGTATATTTACTTAATTTTTTTATTTACAGAAATTGAAGTAAACTATCCGGACGCGCCAATATCCATTGGCTGGATGTCGGTCTCGATAACTAGGGCCGAGTAGGACTATTACTCTTTGCACCTAGATTATCTCTGTAGACCTGGACCGGCCTTCGTGATAGGTGGGCCCGCGTACTTCTACCAGACCCAGCTCACAAATGTGAGATGTGTCGTGGTATTTTCTGCGGACCTCCCCTGGTCCTGGCTGTTGAACCTCGCTGGCTGAGGTCTCTTCTGGCGCTCTTCTTGTCTTGATGTTTTCTTTCTTCGCCAGCTTGTCACCCCCGGGGGTAGTCATCGGTCGAGTTGGGTTTAGGAAGTTTTGGCTGGGACTGACTGCCGGTACGTAGGACATCAATTGATATCCTACCCCGGATCGTCGGAAAGGTAAGGATGAGCTGTGTAGCTCGGGAGTGTGGAGACCTAAGTGCTTCTTTTAGCATTTTCGGTCTCCACGGAGCAGATAGGACAACGGGCGTCGGACGGTATGTTGTCCGACGCCCGCAAGGAGGTTGGGTTAGGGTTGAAAACGTCATGTCTCTGGTAGTGGTGGTCCGTCCTGGCGTATCTGAAACAGATCTGTTAGCGGGAAATAAAGGTTATACTTACCCGTTGTCCAGTAGCTGAACCCTCGGTCGCTGTGCCTCGGGGCGTCGGCGGGGTCGTAATCAGTGGCCTGTCTGATCAGCGGGTTCCCATGCTCCTCGGCTTGGGCGTACGGCTTCTTCGCTCGTTCCCGGATGACTTCAGTGACCGTGGTGTACTCCAGGTCTCTGACGATGTCTGCGGTTCTCACGTACCATGGGGCGTCAACTACCGTCCTGAGGGCGATGTTCTCGACTGCCTGGATTCTCTTCATGTAGGACTTCGCCTGGTAGCCCCACGCTACCGAGGCGTACGTCAGCTGCGGCCTGATGAGGGTCTTGATAAGCGTGAGCTTGTTCCTCAAGTTAAGTCGGCTCCCATTTCCCGTCATTGGGTAGATGAGGGCTCTCGTACGTCGGGCCTTGGCTGTGATGGCGTCCGTGTTTGTCTTCATGTTAGGCTTCTGTCCATGACCACGCCAAGGTATTTGACGGTGTCGTGCCATTGGATGTCCTCGCCGTTCATGGAGACGTGTCCTGTGGGAATTTCTTTCCGCACTCGTCTGAAGAGGATGGCTTGGCTCTTGTCGGCGTTGACTGCGACTTTCCACTTCGTGCACCATTCTTCCAGGAGTGTGGCCGCTTCCTGGAGTTTTCTGGTTGCGTCTCTGGCCTTCCAGGATCTGGCAATCAGGGCGGTGTCGTCTGCATACAGGGCTAGGGCTGTATGGTCGGTCCGGGGGAGGTCCGAGGTATAGATGGCGAACAGGTGCGGTGACAGCACCGATCCCTGTGGAACTCCCGCTTCCACGGTCCTGTAGGTGGAGAGTTGGTCCGAGATTTTCACCCTTAGCTGTCTGCAGTGTAGGTAGGATCTCACTAGTTTGACGAGTTCGATGGGGTAACCCATACTCATCATTTTAGCTAAGAGACCGTCGTGCCAGACCGTGTCGAATGCTTTGGCGACGTCTAGGAACAGCGCCGCGGTGACTTGACGCTGGTTGAACCCCTTGGTGATCTCCTCGGTGAGGCGAAGCACTTGGAGTTCCGTGGAATGTCCTGTTCGGTATGCGAACTGTTCATCCGGGATGATGTTCAGCTCTTCTGTCTTCTCTGTTAGCCTCTTCAAGATGACCCGTTCTGCAACCTTGCTCATGGCTGGGAGGAAGCTGATGGGCCTGTAAGAAGACGGGAAAATTAGTTCTTTCCCTGGTTTAGGGATCATAATGACGTCGGCCTTTTTCCACCTGGCTGGAAAGTGCCGTAACCTTAACATCGCGTTTACGATGTTGACTAGCGCCGCTACTCCTTTCCTGGGCAGCTTTTTGAGAGCGATGTTTCCTATCTTGTCACATCCCGGAGCTTTTCTCGGCTTTAGGCTCCTCAGGATTTCCTTGACTTCCTCGGGGGTAGTCGGACGGATGTGGTCGTCATCTGGCAGGCGGCGGCTCCTTCGTACTCTGCGTTCGACGTCGTCCACCCAGTCCTCATCCTCGTCATCGAGCTCGTTCTCTCTGCACTGCAGTTCTAAGCTGTCGGCGAACGCCTCGGCTTTTTCCTGGTTAGTGTAGACGATCCCTCGCTCTCCGTGAATCGGGCGCATAGGCTTCCTTCGGTTTCGCAGGGCACGTTGTGTGTTCCACATGCTTCTGTCCTGTGGATCCAGTGACTCAAGGTGGCGTTGCCACCCCTCCTGACGGTGTTCCTGGAGGGCGGCTTTCACTCTTCGGCTGAGGACATTGTACTCCCTTCTATCGGCGGGGAGCCTGGTCCTCTGAGCCCGTCTCTTGGCGCTCCTTCTGTCCCTTATCAGCTGCCTGGTGACCTCTGGGAGGTTTGCCATCGGTGCTGGGTGCCTTCTTACTTCTATTTCAGTCGTGCTGGCCCTTATCGCTTCCAGGATCTGCTCCTCTAGGGAAATGATGGCCCTCTCAACGTCCTCCACGGTTTCTAGCCTGGGAATTTGTGCGATGTACTGCTGCAGGTGCTGCCCGTACGATTCCCAGTCCGTTCGTCTCTTCGTGAAGGTGGCGTTGTCCTCACTCGCCTGTCCTCCTAGGGTTAGGAAGATCGGGTTGTGCTCGGTAGATCCCTCCGTTCTGGTGGTGATCTCTGCCTCGAAGGTCATCTCCTTTAGGATCGCGATGTCCAGTACGTCTGGCCTGTGTCTGCCGTTGTCGAAGGTGGGCTGGTCCGGTCCTACCACCATCAGTTCGCCGGCGTGCTGTCCCAGGAACCTCAGCAGCTCTCGTCCTCGAGTGTTGGTTATGCCGCTGTTCCATTCCTGGGATTTGGCGTTGAAATCGCCAATTGCGACGACCTGTGTCCTGGCGGGCAAGATTGCGTCCAGATCCCCCTCGGTAAGCGTGCTGCGGGGTGGCTGGTAGCATGAGACCACTTGTATGTCGCCATTTCGCGCTGTGGACACTACTACGGCGGTGGCGTTCATGTTTTCTAGCTCAGGCAGTACTGTCGGATGGTGGGCTATGGTTTTCTTCACCAATAGGGCCACTGCTCTCGCGGGTCGCTGAGGGTTGTTTACCCAGTCCATCCTGTAGGTGTGGTATCCTGGGAAGTTGATCTCCTTGGCCGGGGTCATCTTGGTTTCCTGCAGTGCCATGACGTCTATGTCGTACCTGGTCAGGAGCTCTTCGACTTCAAGTCTCCTTTCTCGCAGGCCGTTGACATTCCAGGCCGCCATCTGCAGGACTTCCGGTTTAATCTGTAAAGGCATTACAGATTAGTTAAATTTGGCATTTGTGCAAAAAATGCGCTCATCGCTTAGCACATTTGTTGCATCTGTGCGAGCACCGCTGTGAGGTTTTTGGCCTCTGGCGATGCTTGTTGTTTTGCGGCAGGGACGGTGTTCTGTCCTGCCTTGCCCTGGGCTACTCTGGCGTAGCTTGTGCCTGGCGCTACACCGCCCTTCTGTGTTGAGGTCATCGTTGGCCTCTGTACCGGCCTTTGGGTGGCGCTGGCTGATTGTTTGGGGTACTTTGGACACCCCCTGTAGCTGGCCGGGTGGGCCCCCTGGCAGTTCGCGCACTTGGCCGGTTCGTCTGCCTTCTTTTTGCACTCCGTCGTCCGGTGTGCCTCGCCGCACTTCACGCATTTCGGCTGCGCGGTGCACCTGGATTGGCCGTGGCCGAAACGCTGGCAGCGGTGGCATTGGGATGCCGCTACCTTGGCTCGCTGTCTCTCAGTCCTTACAACTAGAGAACAGCACCTCGTTACTTGGAGTATCTTGTCCTGGTCCTGTGGGACTATGACAAGCATGAGGGGCACCTCCTGTTTTGTCCGTCTTGACATCATTCGCTGGACCGCGGTAGGTGCGAATCCTTGGTCCTGGAGGTCTTCTGCCACCTCTTTGCAGGTAACGCCGCTCGGGATCCCTCGAATGACCACACGTAGCTGCCGTTCCTCTGGCAGGGCATAAGTGTGGTACTCCCTCTTTTCATTTGCGAACATCCTTGTCATCCTCCGATAGTCCTCGGACGTCGCGGGCTCGATGGAGATTCCCTCCCCGGTAACTTTGGCCTTGTTGAAGTTTATACCGGTTTCGGTTAAACGACGGCTCACCGTTGTCCACGTCTCTTTGTTTCGCAGCACTACCGGGGGTACACGCTGGCTTCTTGTCCTTGTTTGAGGGGCCTCGGTCTCCTCTTTCCGGGTTTCTTGTTGGGGGACGCTAGCCTCCTGCTGGGGGGCTCTGGATCCCGATTTGCTCTGTCTAGGTGACTCGGACTCGGGGGGGCACTTGAGGGGCTCTTCAGCCACCTTCTTTGCCGCCTTAGGGGCCTCTTCGTCCGAGTCCGTGTTGGCAGCGGGCGGATTTTTTCTTTTTCGTGTTTGCGATTCTCCCCGAATCGCACGCAGAAGCTCTTCATGCTGGGACTTCTGTTCCCTCTGCATCTGCTCCAACCTTTCGGTGAGCTGGTCTATTTTCTTCTTGAGAGCATTGTTCTCCTCTGTGAGACGTTTTATCGTCTCCTTGTCGTCCCTTAGGGTTGGGGGGCCCCCTCGGGAGCTACCGCTCTGGGACGTTTCGTCTTCACTGTACTCCATGTTACCGTCCTCCACGGTAACGTCGTTGTCGGTTTCCTGTAAGGGAATACCTATATTATTATGGGAAAAAGTTATGATTAATAACGGAAAGTGGTGTCTTGAAAAAGACGTGTGAACTTCCTCTTCAACACTATCGACGTCACTGTCTGTGGGGCTTCCACTTCACTGTGCACTCTGATGGCTCGGTGTACGTCCGTACGCTTTCACTTCTCGATGCACACTGAACTATCCGGAAGGTGCAAAATAAGATTTTATATTTTGAGTGTAACCATTTTACCCTCTGATTGCTGGCCTTGCGTACTTTATTATTATACAATAAATCATAGTTGAAGCACAAATTATACAAGGAGGAAAAGGACAGCATACACTTGGACCACTTTTACGTAAAATTGTCAGGGGGAAAACAATTAGGATTTTAACATAGGATAGGAGTATTTTGAAAAACCTATTAGGACTAGAATATTAATTATTTGCAGTTACATCAAAATTTGTCTGAATTATTTTGAGCAACTTTTAACGTACGAAGCAATGGAACAAAAAATTAGAGGTCCCAAAAATTCCTAGATGGCGAGCAAAATTTTAAATTCCTATAATTATTTTCTGATCTGATCGATTTTCAAGACAGTTAGTTTTTCTGGCTCCACTTCATCCTAATATACCCTATATAAGGATTATGTGCATTGGATTGTCGAAACTACACCACAAGCTAGGAAATTAATAATGGCTCGTGACAGGGTCTACATCATGTGGTCCAGCTGCGGCATTGAGGATCATGTACGGGTGGTCAGGTGCTTTAAGTGCCAGAAGCTGGGACACCACTCCCGAGATTGCCAATCAGATCAACAGTGCTCTCATTGTGCGGGAGCACATGATATCAAAGACTGCCCGAATAAACTATTGACGCCAAAGTGCGCTAACTGTTCGCGTTTTGGCCTGAAGGATGACATGGTGGCGCACCAGGCTTCGTCCAACAAGTGTCCAATATATCGGAAAAGGCTGGAGGCAAATATCAACAATATCGATTATGGTTTGTAAGACCTTAAGAAAGTTATCGCTGTTGCAAGTCAATCTGCAATACTCCAAGCAAGCCACAATAGAAGCTCGCATTCTGGCAGAAGGGAGGTCCGCTGACGTGCTGCTCCTTCAGGAGCCGTACGTTGCGGTCGCTCCCTTTTCTCATAAAATGACTTTACCAGGTTTTGGTAGGCAATATAAGACAGCCCATATAAACACGCCTAATAGATTCTTTTCCGCTATAGTGGTGATGGACACGACGTTGGACGTTCTCTTTCTGCCCACTATTTCAACTAGCCATGTAACGGCAGTGGTGCTAACGGCGACTGGTTTCGAGGTGTGCCTGATATCTGTGTATGCTCCGCCGTCGGTGGACATTGATGTGATCTTAAATGAGTTAGAAGTCGCGATCATAACCTTGAGAGGCAGGAGAGTCATCCTGGCCGGTGATTTCAATGCGAAGTCAGTTCTCTGGCATAGTGGTGTGGGGGATGACAGAGGTGACCTCCTCACCGATTTCATCCTGCTTCACGATTTGATGGTGTTGAATAGGCCTAACCAGCCTTCGACATTTTGCTCCCTTAATGGGGAAAGTAATATTGATGTCACATTGACATCCCAAGGGTTCTCGGCATACGTCCAGGACTGGAGAGTCGCTCCTGACCAGATTAATTCGGACCATAGAGCTATATTTTACGAGATTCTGCCGTCAGAACACTCGTACACCCAATACAGGGTTTTTAGTGATATTAAAAATCTAGACCTGCCAAGGCTTAGAGAATCAGCGGAGGATCTGAGATCCGGCGTGCTGGATGTTGACTGGCATCCTGGGGTGGAATTTGTGAACGAACGTGTTGAGTTAATGACTACTGGCCTGGTAGCGATACAGTCTGAGATAGCTAGAACAGTTGTGGTCATACCTAAGAAGAATATGTGGTGGTCTCCTCGTCTAGATCGACTTAAGGCAGAGGTGATGACATCCAGATCTAACTATCAACGATCCAGGAACCAGGATGTTCGTGGTGCCTTGTATATCTCATACAGAAGGAAGGTGAACGCTTATAAACATGCCATACGGCGTGCCAAACGAGAGTCCTGGCGGCGTTACATGCAGAACGACATAGCTCCGGACCCATGGGGTTATGTGCAGAGGGCGTCCTGTGATAAGCTCAAGTTTCCGTTTATATTGAGTTCAGTCAACACAAATGACGAGCCTACGTTAGACACTCGCTCGACTTTATTAGCTATACTCAACAAATTAATGCCTGATGACACTCCTAACACGGATCTCTGCTGGCATCGAGCGTTTAGGCAAGAGGTAATTAACTTAAGAGGCACCCCTGGCGACGTAGAATTTACAGCTGAACAACTAGATCTGGCAGTCCAGAGAATCAAGCCTGGTAAAGCACCAGGGATCGACTCCATACACGGTAAAATTGTCATTGCGACATATGAACCATTAAAACAATACTTGCTCGACCTATACAATGATTGTCTTAGGTTGGGCTATTTTCCTGACAGTTGGAAACAGGGCAAGCTGGTCACAATACTCAAGGCTACAGACAAGGATCCGTCGGATCCAAAATCACTCAGGCCAGTCACGCTGTTGCCTGAATTCGGCAAGATGCTGGAGAAGCTAATGCTACTTTCGCTATATGAGTTCGTTCCAGAACGAGAATTATTCCATCCTAGGCAGTTTGGTTTTCGTCCGGGCCGCAGCACGATCGAAGCCCTCAAAACTTTCTACGGTGAAATCACGGACCATAACTTGAAATACTGTTTGGCTGTCTTTATTGACATATCTGGAGCGTTCGATAACCTGTGGTGGCCATCCGTGCTTAAGGCGCTTCAAGTACGTGGAATACCTGACAAACTTCTGCAACTGTTTCGTAGTTATCTGACTAATAGGGTGGTTCACTACTCTGGTATTAACGTCAGTGTTTCAAAGATGCTCACAAAAGGTTGCCCGCAGGGCTCGGTACTGGGTCCCACACTATGGAACCTGGTCATGGATGAGATTTTATCAAGAGACTTCCCGACAGACTGTTCAGTTATCGGCTATGCCGATGACCTGACAATTATAGTGCGTGGTCAGTGTCGTCGCGTATTAGAGAACAAGGCCAACATCTGCCTGCAGATGGTGAACGAGTGGACTACGAACAATAAACTTTCGGTGTCGCTAACGAAGACTAAGTATATGCTCTTCGGGCGTAACCTCTCCGTGAACAGGAATCCGTCGATAAGACTTAACAACGTCCCGGTTCGTAGAACCGATAAATACAAATACCTAGGCTTGGTTTTTGATCGAAATCTGAACTTTAATAAGCATGTGTGCTTCGTTGCAGAGAGAGTCATAGTTATATTCCAGAAACTACGAAGGTTCTTATTCGAGAATTGGGGTCCGGACACTATGAGGGCCTCGCTCATGATATACAAATTAGTGGTGGTGCCGATTTGTTCTTATGCCATTACGGTATGGGGTCAATCTGTTGAGCAGAGCAGAAACAGGAGGAAGCTGGGTCAAGCACAAGCAAACTGTCTGAGAGTTGTCCTTAGAGCGTACCGCACTACGCCAGTAGAAAGTCTTTGCGTACTGGCCAAGACACTCCCGCTTCATTTACAGTTGGTTAAGATTAAGTCAGCTTTTGAGCTTAGGCACACAGGTACGACGACGCTCCAGGGTGTTCGTCTAGGCATCGAGCACTACGGATTCATTTCCCGTGCAATAGAGGACTTGTCCTCAAGAGTCTATGAGGCTTGGCAGGCTGAATGGCGACAGTCAGTCAAGGGTAGAAATTTCTTTTCGCTTATACCAAACGTGATCAATTGGTGCGGTCAGGAGGGATTGCCCTCTCCTGTGCTTTGTCAGATTTTAACTGGCCATGGTGACTTTCCTGCCTACCTGCATCGGATAGGAAAGCGCGAGTCACCAGACTGCGACGAATGCAATGTCGCCGACGATCCAGTGCACAGACTTTTCGCTTGTGACCGATACGACGGCACTAGGCGCCTGATCGTAGATCGGCTACTGGACGGTGGTCCATTCGCGACGGACGTTTTTCAAGATAATTTTCACAATATTGTGGACTTGTTACTAGACATACAATGACGAGGTGGTCGTCGATACTCAGGCCTTCGGGCCAATTTCCTTAAGTTTTCTTAAGACTCTGGTGGTGTTTGAAGCGTATTCTGGACCTATGTGGGTGAATGTTCTTTACACCTGCATGGGTCCTTTTCACTTCCAAGCGTGTCTTGACTAGACATATAGACGTGGTGGTCGTCTGTAGGCAGGCCTTCGGGCCAAGTTCTATTAAGCCTTTCCAAAATTTTCTTTAAAG
This sequence comes from Leptura quadrifasciata, assembly GCA_963675555.1. Classification (NCBI taxonomy): domain Eukaryota; kingdom Metazoa; phylum Arthropoda; class Insecta; order Coleoptera; family Cerambycidae; genus Leptura; species Leptura quadrifasciata. Next base: position 105,396,326 of record OY776673.1, on the reverse strand, counting down.
TGGTTCGGGACCTGTGTGGGTGGATGTCCTTCACACCTGCATGGGTCTTTCTCCCATGAATTCCGCTTAAGCCTTACAGTTGGGCTGTGGTTTTAGGCATTCATGGTCTCGTGTGGCGCCGCCCACGCCACACCGACCAACGCTATGAGAGGATAGTACCATCAGGCCCAAGGGCCTCTTCGCATGAATCATGGTTTTCCATGATCGACATTGCGAAGGATGGAGGATTGTCCTAGTCTTCCGCCGTAACAGATGGTGAATTACCGATCGAGCTTGGAGCTACGGAATACTCCAATTATTAAACTCGCCGGTTTACTTCCCGTTCCCGCGATACAGTGAATCGCAGTGGTGGTGGTAAAGGGTAGTTAAGTTAATGTAGTATTGATAATGTTATGTTATATGTTTATTGTATTCTATTATATTGTATTCTATTATATTAAGTACATGGATCTATTTGGGATTGTCCCCAAGAAATTTGTCTTCATTAACCGTTGGCTTTCATTGGCTATAAGCTGAAACTAAAATTTCTCTTCGGAAAGTAACTTTTGTAGACCGTTTGGATGTGCTCTCTAAGAGAAGGTAAACCCCTAAGGGTAGGTACTTCTCTGGCGTGTCGCCAATCTGCAAGCCATCCTTACAGCTCTTAGGGCTGAGAACTTCATATTGTGACGTACATTTATCTCCTTCGGTGTTTCTTATACAAATGTTTTAAATAATAAATTTCATTGCAATTCTAAAGAGGTCTGGTCCGTCTCAGAACCAGGGGTGGTTAAGGAGGGTCCTCTATTCCATACCCTATATAATATAAGATCATTATGTTATTCGTTAGCCGATAACGAATAATATAATATTCTCAGATGTTTTTAAACTTGAATATATTAAACCCTGAATGTTCTTGATGATCGTTACCCCAAATATTTTACCGTTGTAGTAGCGCGTATTGTAAATATTGTTATGTGCACGCTTACGCCACTGCCTCATATAAAATATTAGAAGGAGTGGAAAAATCTCGAACGATATACTGGAACGTTCTACAATAATCGAGTACATACGACGCGGTTATATATAGTATGAATCCAAGCGCACTGGGAACAGTTAGGTATGAGCAAGTGATAAGATGAAATAAAAAATGGTGTCAAGTTGTGATTTGAATTAGTGAATTTATGTTAGATTCCCAACTCTAAAGAGTGCAGTGAATGTACTCAAATCGGTCAAATGGACCAAAACGGTAAGGGAAAAATGTAAACACGACATTTTTCGAATTAGTTTAGTAGCTACGACCAACCAAAATTTCCGAAATCATTTAATTTGTAATTATGTCAAGTTTTTCAAATGGCAGCATCTTTTAGATGCCCAGTATTTAGATACCAATTTTCACGACAAATAAATAAATATTTTTATAAATTAATAACACCACAGGTAACTACGACCCCGGAAGGCACTAGAAGAGCTTTGTGTGGGAGGGGGCTACACATTTAGAGACAATGGACACACACCCAATATCCGTGCATAGTGGAAAAATCCCTCTCACAGTATTTTCCACGGCCACGACCGGGGATCGAACCCGGAACTTTTGGGTGAGAGGCAAGTGCGCTTACCTCTCGACCACCAGTCATATGATTCATAAATCCATTGATATCTTCAAGTGGGTCATGGAAGTTGAATAAAACTATATTCTAAGGATGCAGTATATTTCGCAGTCTCGTCTCTGAGTATAACATCATGTGGTTGAGGCTTGCTGCACGAAACATACTACATTAAAAGAATGAATTTTTTGAACCCTATCTTGGGTGCGTGGCTACCCAGTTCACCTCTGTATTTGTGAAAGAACATACCTAAACATATCCAAAGTTATTTCGAAAGAATTTTTTCGAAACTGCAACGAAATCCGAACCGCGTGCGACACATAGATATTTTGTGGAAGCATTATGAACGTTTTTCAAATTTGCAACAAAAAATTTATTTTTTGGAACTACAACAAAAAATTTAATTTTTGAAAACCATCATAAAAATCCGTTCCACGGGTGTAATTATTGCAACTGCAATAAATGATGCCCCACGGAGCGCGATTTGTGAATCTATATCAAATTACATCGCAAGAGGCGTAAATTTAACAACTATCTCGAAAACCGAGTTTGTTTTTGACATGGTTCCTCAGTGATTCGGAATCTATGTCGCTCTATTACCACGTACATAGTGCATGGGACCACCTTGTATGAACGTATGTATATAATAGTTTAATCAGCTGTGATTCAAGCAGTTTCAAGCTCTATAACGAGTGAGCGAAATTTTATATAATATTTACTGAAACTTCACCCAGCCGTTATTCGACACATACATCAGTGTAGTTTGTCATACACATTGAGAACGAATGTGTTAAAGTGGATGATGATTTAAAAATGGGAAAGGAAGAGAAACCGAAAAGTGGACATTGTAACGAAGCATTTTTCGTTACGGAAATCTGTATGAAATTTATATTTATTTGTAATCTGTATAAAATTTTCTGTTAATATAAAATCTATATTGTACCGCCTTAAGCGCACGATAGTATTTTAGCAGGCAATTTCACTATTTGAACACCGGGATATATTTATAAACAGAATTATTGTTTATTATTAGAAGTAATTAATTCAATAATTAGTTATCTGTGATTAGTTTCTTTTTCGCAGTTGGTTAGTATAATTATCTGAAACCGATTTCGTACATTACAAAAGTCAGAATACTTTGTTTATACTAACCGACGCTCGTAATAACAATTCATCGGCACATTAAATAATTCAAAGCAGCCGACTTCGCTATCTTGCAGTCAATGTATTTATTCCTGCGCGAGTCTGAAATAGAGGGGACCCTAGTAGAGAACGGCTATAAATTAAACAGCACCGGGAATTTCATTCATTAGTTCTCCTGCAAGTTGAAGAAACCAGTCTACCACCAGTGCACTAGTTGGAAAGAGTAAGACCCTTTTAAATACTTGACTAGTGTAATTATATTTTACTATTGATGAAATTTCTATTAACTGTTAGTAAATTTTTATATACTTATGAATATTTCCTTTTATTCTGCTTATTTTTTTATTGATATATTTTACTATTTTATTGTTTCAATATTTTACTGTAAATTATTCATTTTTGCAAGTTTCTTGCTTTTCTGAACCTGACTTTGGCCCTGCGGCGACAGCAGGTTCTTTTTCTGTTCTTAACCAACCTGACTCTGGCCCTGCGGCGACAGCAGGTTATTTCTTTTCTGTCCACTTTATCTATGTCTAGTCACGTTACTGTCAATTTCACGTCCTTGCATATTTTCTTGAGTCCGGGATTAAAACCTTGTGACAAAATATTTGCTCGTCAATATTTATTTCTACGTACTGTTAACTTCGTAAAACACTAGCCAAGTTTCCGGTTTGTTTTATAATTTGTTTGTTTGTAACACTGTAAATAAGCCTGCTTGCTTCGCATTTCCTAGTATCCGTACACTGTTTACTTAATAGTCATTTTTATAAACTCGCTAACTTTACCGCTTATACGCTTTTGCCGCTAATTTTGTTATATTGCTTGCTATTCTTACTGCTTATATATATAACTGTACATACATTTGTGTTAATTGTGATTTTTCTGTTATTTAGGACTGTAACCACAGGCTTATGTAATATACACAAACATTATTGAACTTCTGCATTTTACTGTTGTGTTTGTGAAAGTCTATTTGCCCTTATTTGACCCACTGAAATTATCTGTGTCTTCACTGAGCTGCTTAGTCTCGCTCATTCGACTTGTGGGTAGTGTTGTTCAATCACTTTCAACTTAAACTGGCGCCCGAGTACTGAATAAAGCTCGAGTGTCAAAGTGACAGCCTTAGTTCTCGCCACGTACGAGAAAAAGAGCGTCACAACATTACGAAGAAAATAATTAAAAAACAAAAACAATAATTCAAATCTGACAGATCAAATAAGTTGTTACCAATTTTACGTAAAGACCAAGTGGTAATATTATCGCGATAAATGCGTATCTCTTTATTCTACAAACTTTTGCACTACATGGTTACCAATGTTAAAAGAAGAACTTAACAAACATAATATCATAATATCATTTGACACATTGACAGTTCTGATGAAGTAGTTTCATCCGGATTGACGTTTCGCTGATCATCCTATCAGCTTCTTCAGAAGGATTCTAAAGACTTCTTAAAGATTCGAAAGTCTTTAGAATCCTTCTGAAGAAGCTGATAGGATGACCAGCGAAACGCCAAGTCAAGTTCGACGACCACGGCAAGAGCCGGAAGAAAATACTTCATTAGACAACGGTCGTGAAAACCTGCATTCTACTATTAACAGTTCTGTGTAAGTGGTAAGTATCTATGGATATGACATAAACGCAATCTTAAAGTTGCGTATTTAATATACACAGCATACAAAATTGCATTCATTACTTTGAAAAAGGACAACAGATTTAGTTTCCGAAACGTCAGATAAATACTATATGCTTATTTTTGTTATAATTTGTATTAGTTAGAAAAAAATAGCCTCTGTCTGATCCTTTGACATAACCGACACAGGCTCAGAGGTTATTTTTCCAATATACTGATTAATTTTGTTATTTTTGTAGAATTTTATGATCAGTAGTTATGTGGTAGAAATACCCACAAAAAAGAAATGAATATAAACAGAACATCACAATTAACGTTTAGACACTATTTACTTTCTTTGGTTGGTAATTAGGATCTTTTTAAATTTTATTTGCTAATTAAATTCTGCACTTATTTTTATAAATTAATTATTAATATGCTGTCATCTTTTTGACATCAGCGCCATCAGCAGTAATACAACTTATTTACTAGTTTTCTTCGCAGTTCAGCAAATTTCTTTAACGATAGACCATAAGCTTTTTGTGCTGTCTTTATTTTGTCCGATTTAATTCTTTTATAATTGATTTCTACTTTTTTTATTAATGATGTTTCTATACTTTTTATAATCCGTCTTTAATATTTCGTTATTTGGATTTCTCAAAACTTGCTCATATAAGTTCAATAGACATCCATTGTGAAGCTGGTTATTGCAGTCACATCACACCACAGGGTTCAATCCTTGGTTCACTGCTGTTTTTATAATTCACTGTAAATATTTTAAATTACATTCACATATTCAATCATACGCAGATAATACACAGGTGTTATACCTTTTCTTCCTTCTGAAACCTAATCTGCATGAAGTAATATGAACCAAGACTTGAAATTGGTCTACGCTTACGCTGTGGCACATTAGTTAAAGCTAAATTCAGATAAAAAAGTGTAGCCATGCTATCTTGTTCTGATAATAAAAAAATATAGCTAAAAAAACTAAAAAATACACTTTAAAAACCGAACTAAAAAGTAAAAAATAATAATGTTTAAATATTAAGATTTTGTTCAGCAGCGATAGATTGTAAAATGCGTGGGGTGCTTTTTACTATATTTTTATAATTCTACTTTTATCAATAGCTACCAATAAAATATTTATAACAATTGATATCAAGCACCCCATGCTTTTTACAATCTATCACTGTTGAACAGTCTTAATATTTAAAAATTATTATTTTTTACTTTTTAGTTCGGTTTTTAAAGCGCGTTTTTTTTGGTTTTTTTAAACTTTTACTAAAAATCATTAAATTAACACGCTTTTATTATTAGAATGTATATATATATATTATTAACAGCGGCGCCTCCGCCAAAATCTCGACTATGAGGGCCTTTTAAATTTTTTTTATTTTATCCTAATGATCCTGGTGAGGACATTAGAACAAAGTTGTCAAATTATTGTATTGTTATCGGTCCTAGATAAGTGTGCAAAGTTTCAGTTTAATCTGACATTTTAAAATGGGTGAGAATCACGCTCAAAGATTCCATTACAACCAAACAGACAGGTGAAGCTAATAAAAGCGTGTTTTATGTCTCAGTAGCGACATTTACTCCATATAAAACAATACTCCATTATTGAGTTATAAGCACTTCAAATCTGATCCACGGGCGAACTTAAATTATTTATATAAATTTAAATAGACAGGTAAATATGAAGCCCTAAATGTGCAGATACAAAATTATTAACTGAACTTGTTGCGCCAGATACTGTTGAATGGCAATTAGAAGCAACATTTCACGGGATTCTCCGTAATCACTATGTACGGTATGAGACCAAAGCAATTTTGTATTATTTAATTTACACCTTTTGTACACTTTTGCATCTTAAAATAACCTAAATATACGTATTTATTAAATTTTCGTCTTACATTTGATTTTGTGTTCACATTTTTAAGGCATCATCGATAGATTGTAAAATGCGTGGGGTGCTTTTTACTATATTTTTATAATTCTACTTTTATCAATAGCTACCAATAAAATATTTATAACAATTGATATCAAGCACCCCATGCTTTTTACAATCTATCACTGTTGAACAGTCTTAATATTTAAAAATTATTATTTTTTACTTTTTAGTTCGGTTTTTAAAGCGCGTTTTTTTTGGTTTTTTTAAACTTTTACTAAAAATCATTAAATTAACACGCTTTTATTATTAGAATGTATATATATATATATATTATTAACAGCGGCGCCTCCGCCAAAATCTCGACTATGAGGGCCTTTTAAATTTTTTTTATTTTATCCTAATGATCCTGGTGAGGACATTAGAACAAAGTTGTCAAATTATTGTATTGTTATCGGTCCTAGATAAGTGTGCAAAGTTTCAGTTTAATCTGACATTTTAAAATGGGTGAGAATCACGCTCAAAGATTCCATTACAACCAAACAGACAGGTGAAGCTAATAAAAGCGTGTTTTATGTCTCAGTAGCGACATTTACTCCATATAAAACAATACTCCATTATTGAGTTATAAGCACTTCAAATCTGATCCACGGGCGAACTTAAATTATTTATATAAATTTAAATAGACAGGTAAATATGAAGCCCTAAATGTGCAGATACAAAATTATTAACTGAACTTGTTGCGCCAGATACTGTTGAATGGCAATTAGAAGCAACATTTCACGGGATTCTCCGTAATCACTATGTACGGTATGAGACCAAAGCAATTTTGTATTATTTAATTTACACCTTTTGTACACTTTTGCATCTTAAAATAACCTAAATATACGTATTTATTAAATTTTCGTCTTACATTTGATTTTGTGTTCACATTTTTAAGGCATCAATCTTAAGAAAATGGCTAGACATTAAGAAAGTCGCACGAGGCGGTATAATTTTAGTAAGGTGTTGTGAAATTTTCCAATTGACATCATGTACAAAAAGTTACAGTTCAGCTAAAACTGACAGTAAGTATAATTTCTGTATATAACTTCGAATGTCTGTAATGAAAAGAACCCGCTAAGAGAGAAAAATTTCACTTCGCTGTCCTTAAGAGGTGCGTATAATGGCTTTTAACATATTTATTGATACAACCTTAGGGTAGGCAGATAATGAACTTTTTATGATACCATGGAGTACCTAGTAATGGCTGTTTGAAGTATGTTTAGTTTTATGTCATTTTTTTTTATATTTTAATATAACAGTTAACACGAATATGATCAATAATACACGCTGTGTGTTTTGTAACTGTAGTAGGCTTGTTTTTGCATAGTATACATAAATCCTTTTTGTACCAGTAGAGGAAATTGATGCATTTCGGTCTTAACTTTTTTTAAATTTCTTATTATAATTTAATAATATTGGACTAATAAAGTTCAAATAACAAAAAAAAATAACCCTAATCGTTTCAACCCTTTACTTGGGGTGAACATAGGGTTAGCTCCCAAAAAATACTATTTTTCCTACATTTTTACTACAAACTGATGGGGTAAATATGGAAATATTAATAATAGTGTCTATTTTCATTAAATTATCAGTGTTAATGGATATGCACCCTTAAGAAATAGTTTTAATCATGTTTAAAGGGCACAATTTGGTTTTGAAAAAAATGTTTCTTTGGCTACCAAAGAGGTGAAAATTATTTTTTAGGTCTATAGAGTTTATATGCCAGGGAATTTTCAACATTTATTTCATTTTTGGTCAATTTTGTGGAAGTGTTAAATGTGTTCTCATAAACGTTTTTTTTTTTTAGAACAAAAGATATTTACGCTATTTCTCTTAGTTTTTAAGAAAAATATAATGATTAAAAAAATATTTAGAATACGTTGTTGCACAAGAATACATAATTTTAAAAATATTAGTCCGTAACCCTTTCGTTCTGTCCTCATAGGTAATCATGGTAGTCAAAAAATTACATTTCCATAACGCTAATATCTCCGTTAGTATTAATTTTTACCCCATACACAAAAGGAAAAGAAATGATTAGAATGCCATTTTGTATCAGAACGCAAATTTTGGAACTACCATCAATTAACCCTTCCGTTGTATCGTCTTGAATCACTTCTTCGTTTTTAAGGATTCATGTAAAAACGCGATTTGCGCCATTTTTATTGATTTTAGTGGAAAATGCCTAGAGTAAAACAGTGCTTAGAATGCGATTTTAAATGAGAGAAAAGATTTGTATATACTCGATCACTTAAGCCTTCCTTTATCCAGTCGTAAAAAACACCTTATATTGTAATAGCAAATACCTAAAAACGACCTTTCCATTTCCATACATCTTTATTGATTTTTAAGAACAATGGTAAAAGTCAAAAAATATTTAGAATTACATTTAACGTAAAGTGCATGAACAAGAAAATTGTTAATAAATAAATTAATTTTATAACTTAAATAAACAAATATAAAAACTATACAATCAGCTGTCTGAAGTTTATTATGAAGTTAGGGTTTTTATGGTTAATGATTGAGAATCAAAAGTTTTAATTTCAAAATAAATAATGGCGGATTTCTATAATGATAATTGCGATTTGCGTCCATTGTAATGGTTTTTTAAAAAATACATGTATTGAAGGTTACAATACTATTTTGCATAGCATTATACTACTTTACTCATCCCATTCTTTAACCTTCAACATTTTTTGAAGAAGAGCACCCACTTACAGTTTTAACAAATATCCCGAAAGATCCCATGTCTATTTCAAATCTGACTCTTACGACTACATCATGCATAAAAATATTTTAGGAGAAAACTTTTATCGTAGGGTACTAACCAAACAACCCCATTCATTTTGTGACAGCTGCGAACGTTGATCAGGTTAACACAAGCAATACATTAATGTAATTAAATTAAAGTACATTAATGGTAGATCAAAAATTTCGGAAACGTCAGTTCATTATGAATTATCCGATTTTCACTTCGGATTCGTAATCAGGGACCCCCATAACCCCATAATTTGCATTACTTCGGACATTTATTTGACAAAAGGGGGGAAAAACCGAGCCTTTAAAGTACTAGAGCTTTAAAGTTGCTTAGGTAACAATCAATTTTAAACAATGATAAATACATGTACATTGCAACCAAGGAAAAAAATTGTAACCGTCTCTAGTACCAAAAATATGTCTTGAGACGTTTCGTTCTTGAATTTCTTCGGGTCAACAGAGCTGGGAACATAAAGCTGAAACTAGCTCAAATTCAACTTTAAAATCAAGCACTCTAAATGATGCTAATAATCTTCATATTACTTCATCTCAACGTGATTTAACTAGAAATTTTCCAGAGAACCATCAAGTTGTTCACCAAAGTTAGCAGGTTTAATGATTTACTTCCAGAATGTAAATGGTCTGCGAACAAAAATTTCTGAATTGATAAAAAATATTGCTATCAATCCTTATGATATTTATATTCTTACTGAAAGTGGTGGTGTGTTAGTGGCAGTGCATGACTCAATTAATGTTCAAACTCTTAATTATACTCATACCGATTCATCTACTACATTTGATGAACTCTGGTTGTTAATTACCTATGGAAAATTCAAAATGGTGCTAGTTGCTGTTTACATTCTTCCAGCATCTAATAAAGAAAGTTATCAGTTTCACTGTCATTCTACACAATTCATGGCTACAACTTATATTGATGCGATGTTGTGTATTATTGGTGATTATAATCTGCCTGAAATCTTCAGGTGAAATGATGATCTAGGGCTTTTATCATCTGGTCATAATTCTTCTGCTGTTTTTTAATTGAATCTTTCCCGTTTTTAAATTTGTTTCAACTCAATACAATTTCAATTGCTCATAATGTGATGTTAGATCTAATTTTTTCCTGTAACTCATTTTTAGATAGTTCACTTGCTGCTGATTATCTAGTTAAATGTGATAAACATCATTCTGCTATTGTTATTTCTGTGCCATGCAATAAAACATCAATTTTTAGAGTTCGAAGAGTTTATGTGCAATTTTAAAAATTATAATTTTAACGATATAAACGACTATCTTTTAAATGTACATTGGGACACAATTTTAAATTCTGAGTTAAACACTGCTGTTGAACTATTTTATTCAACCTTATCTCAATGTTTTGAAATATTCGTGCCTAACATGAAAATAAAAAGTAAATTTAATTCCCAATTTGGTTTGATAACGATTTGAAACAAAATACTATAAATAAACGGGCAGGCAATATAAAATTACTAGAAATATAGATGATTATAATCACTTTAGTAACATAAGAGCAGTTTGTAAAGAACAAGCTTCCATTTGCTACAGAATGTATATAAATGAAATAGAAAATAGTGTACCAAATAATCCAAGGGTCTTTTTTGGGACTATGTGCGTGATAAAAACAAGGAAGATTTTATTCCCAACACTATGAGTTATTTTGACGAAATAGCCGATGATAGAAGGTTTATTGCAAATTTATTTGCAATGCCTTTGATTTATCTAGATCATTGTGGCTTTTGTTTAACAAATCCCTATCTGAAGAAATATTTCCAACTATCTGGAAAAGATCATATATTGTTCCTATCTATAAAAAGACTGGTGATAAGGGAATGGTTATCAATTATCAGCCTATTTTCAGAATTTCGCACATACCAAAAATTTTTGAATCTCTTGTGAATGACTATCTAACTTTTAAATGTATTACTAGTATGCAACATGGATTCTTTCAAGGCAGATCTATAATAACAAATTTGTTAATTTATGAAGATTTTATTGCCAATTCCTTGGAGAAGGATTATTGTGTGGGCTCAATTTACACAGACTTCTACAAGGCATTTGATAAAGTAGATCATGCTTTGCTTTTAAATGAATTTTCTCGATATATTTGTGGTAGTTTTTGTCAAGGTTGAGTTCATATTTAAGTTATCGAATCCAAGTTGTTAAAATTAATAACCATTACTCCAATGAAATTAAGGTTAGACTTGGTGTTCCTCCAGGGACCCACTTGGCACCTCTGCTATTCAATATTTTTATTAATGATGTTGTTGATTGTTTTCTACATTGTCAGATACTATTATATGCAGATGATCTTAAAATATATAAAGAAATCAAAGATCACTCTTCTGTTGTTGAATTACAAAATGATGTTACTAGATTTCAGAAATGGTGCAAGCGGCAAAAATTGAACCTTAATATTTCTAAATGCAAATATATCCAGTTTAGTAAAGGGATATCCCAATCAATAAATTCCGATATCATAAATGACACACTAATTGAAAATGTAAAAGTGATACGTGATCTAGCAATATACTTTGACTCCAAACTGACATTTGTGCATCACATCGATTTAATATGCAATAAAGCACTAAAATTACTTAGTTTTATTAAAGGACATACAAAAGAATTTATTAATATAATTGCCATAAAATCGTTATATATTTCATTGGTCAGATCTCATTTAGAAAGTTATTCAGTCATATGGTCTCCTTATTCTCAAATACATATTGATAAGGTTGAAAGAGAACAAAAAAGGTTCTAACGCTATATAGCATATAAGCTCAATATTCCCACTTATGCTATTAATTATGATGTAATTCTAAATATTTTACATCTCCGTACATTGGAGCATCGAAGAATCAATGTAGATATAATTGTGGCATATAAAATTAGCATGGCATTATTTACTGTCCTGAATTCCTCTCAATAATATACTTTTATGTACGCCATAGACAGTTAAGAAAAACGTACACATTTTTTTTTTCAGTATCATAGAACCTTATATGGTGGATATGGTGTAATGGGGTAGTGAAGCGCAAGTTATAGCCTCTCCTACTCAATTGTTAACCTCACCTTCGCGATGAGTTCAATTTGAACTTGGTGCACCCTGTTTTCACTAACGAGGCTCTAACGACCGAGTAAGGGCGGAATAACCCTTACCTTTTGCCGTGAGCCCATCCACCTTCTCACGAAGAGTGCGGTAAAAATAACCCACCGCACACAAAGGTTGCTTTTGGAATCGTTTGGTTACCCCATCGTCGCAGTCTCCTTCTGTGCCATGGGACCACACCACTCGCCTTCCGCAACCGAGCTGGTCAGCTGCATACCTGCTCCAGCTAAAACTTCAAATGCAGCTTCGTTTTCAGTCGATTAAGGCTTTAAAAAAATGATGGAGCGTTCAAGTGGGACAAAATCATCCGGAGGTAAAATACCCTCCCGATCGGATCTCCGGGGGAGGGTGCCCACAGGGACACCTCATCGAATGTCGAAAAAGCACCGACAAGTTAAATCCAACAAAACTAATTCTTTCATCTACGGCGCTTGGAATGTTCGTACTTTGAACGACAGCACTCGCACCGATCGGCCTGAAAGAAGAACTGCTCTAATAGATAGAGAACTTCACCGACTCAATGTTGACGTTGCAGCTCTCAGCGAAACTCGATTTTTGGAGGAAGGCTCTCTCACAGAAAAGTACTACACCTTCTATTGGAAAGGTCTTCCCACCAATTCAAGAAGACAACATGGAGTAGGATTTGCCGTTCGGAATCAACTTGTATCCAACTTAACACAAGTACCACAAGGCCTATCCGAGCGTCTAATGCTGCTACGCTATGAGCTATCAGATGGCAACGCGGTAAATCTAATAAGCGCCTACGCTCCCACTCTGGATGCAAGTCACGAAACCAAGGAAAGCTTCTATCAACAGCTGGAAGAAACCCTCTGTAGAATACCTAAAACGGAACGACTCGTTATTCTTGGCGATTTTAACGCTAGAGTAGGGAGAGATGCAGACACCTGGCCAGGCATCATAGGCAAGAACGGTTTGGGCAACATGAACGCTAACGGTCAACTACTCCTAACTAAATGCGCCGAACATGATCTAGTTATAACAAACACCATTTTCCGACAAAAGGATAAATTTAAAGGCACCTGGCGTCACCCCAGATCAGGTCACTGGCATCTACTGGACTATGTTATCGTACGTAGGAAGCATCTCAAGGACGTCCAAATTACAAAGGCGCGCATTGAAGCGAATGTTGGACCGATCATCGTCCTGTTGTCTCTAAAATGAAAATTGTTATGAGACCCAAACACCGAAGAACTCAAGTAAAACGTAGACTCCGTCTCTGTATTAGTAAATTGCGTGACCAGCAAACCGTCGAACAGCTAAAGCAAAAAGTTCAAGAGAATTTGAGTGCACTAGAAGAAACCAATTCTGTAGATGTCGCTCCTACCTGGACACAAATTAAAGACAGTTTAAAAAGTGCGAGTGAGGAAATTCTTGGCACTGCAGCGAGTAAAAAACAGGAGGACTGGTTCAATGATAATGAAGCTTTTATATAAGAACTTCTTGACCGCAAACATACTGCCTTCCAAAACGCTATCAACCACCCCAACGACTCATCAAAAGCAGAAGCTTTTACCCAATCTAAGTATGAAACGCAACGCGAAATCAGAAGAATAAAGAACGAGTGGTGGGCAAGCAAGGCCAGAGAAATTCAAAGGTACGCCGATTCACACGACTACAGGAATTTCTTTCAAGGAGTAAAAGCAGTGTGCGGCCCCAGTAGGAAAAATATGTGTCCTATTAAAGATTTAAATGGAAATCTCCTCAAAGAAGACCAGGAAATAAGAGCCCGATGGAAAGAACACTACTCTAGCATTCTTAACCAGCAAAGTGAAGCCGATCACGATATTATAAATCTTATCCCTCAATATGACACCTTCGAAGACTTAGATAAACCACTAACAACGGAAGAGATCTTAACCGCCATTGGGCAGCTAAAAAATAACAAATCTCCCGGCGCCGACTCACTCCCAGCTGAGATCTTTAAAGCTGTGTCGTCAGAGCTCATACCCTACCTCAAAAAACTGTTTGATATCGTGTGGGAAAGTGGTCAAGCTCCGCAGGAGTTTCGTGATACACTTTTAATCAACCTCTTCAAAAACAAAGGGAGCGCTGCGGACTGTGGAAATTACAGGGGTATAGCTCTCCTGGCTGTTGGAGGGAAGATACTCACTAAAGCGATGGCAAATAGGCTAACACCTGTTATGGAAAAGTTACTTCCTGAAACACAGAGTGGCTTTAGACCAAACCGAGGCACATCGGATTTAATCTTCACACTTAAACAGCTTCAAGAAAAAGCACTCGAACATCAAGGAGAAATTCACATGGCCTTCATTGATTTAACCAAGGCGTTTGACTCGGTGGACAGGGAAGTGCTCTGGAAAATTATGTTCCGCTTAGGTATCCCTAGAAAATTTGTGGAAGTATGTCGCAGTCTACATACAAACAACAACGCCCAGGTTATGTATAATAATGAGGCAACCGAACCTTTCCAAACTCTCACTGGAGTTAGGCAGGGATGTGTCCTGGCACCCCTACTCTTTAATTTGTTTACCACTGCTCTAACAATTATTGTTGACAACAAACTGACAGTCAGAGGAATAGGTCTCAGATACCGTTTTAATGGCGGTCTCTTTAACATAGGGCGCTTTAGAGCTTTCACGAAGACACGCACACGATTCATTTGTGATCTCCAGTATGCGGATGACTGTGCACTTTTAGCCTCTACGCCGGAAGAGCTTCAAGAACTTTTAGATGTGTATGCCCAAAGCTATGATTCTTTGGGACTTAAAATCAACATTGGAAAGACTAAGATTATGTCAACTCCTCATCAAGTGAACCAAATAGACATTACACTTAACGGAAATTCTCTTGAAGTGGTGGATCAGTTCAATTACTTAGGCAACGTTGTTAATGACAAAGCAAACATGGACAGCGAGATTCGCAATAGAATTAACGCTGCATCTAGAGCATTCTGGGGACTTAGAGAGAGAGTATTTGACAACCACGACCTTGCTTTGTCAACGAAAATAGCTGTCTACAGAGCAGTTGTCATTCCAACACTGCTATATGGATGTGAAAGCTGGGTCACTTACCGTCGTCATGTGAAAGAATTAGAACGTTTTCAGCAAAGACACCTCAGAAGTATGATGAAAATCCGTTGGTTCCATCACATATCAAACGTGGAAGTACTCAGGAGAGCAAACAGCCTTCCAATTGAGGTGCTTATTTCAAGAGCACGCCTAAGATGGGCAGGTCACGTTCATCGTATGCATAATAACCGCCTTCCTAAATGTACACTTTATGGTGAATTGCTAAGCGGTAGAAGAAAGCGTGGCGGTCAACGAAAGAGGTTCAAAGACGCTCTCCATGAAAATCTAAAATCCTGCGGTATTGCAGACGAGCAATGGGAACAACTTGCAGCGGACAGAACCGAATGGCGAGGGGTTGTGGCCAGCTATCAAGGAAATGTTGCTGCAAGAAGGCTGAATCCAAGACCTAACCAGGTCTATGTTTGTCCTGATTGCGGTCGACATGTGCTCTCCCGAATTGGCCTCTATAGCCATAGTCGTGTGCACCGTAGATGAATGGGAATTACAATAGACTACACCTTTTACTTGTTTTTTATTGTACGCAATTTATCGACTGTAACATTTCTATACTCGGACTCGAGTAACGGCTAATAATAATAATAATATGGTGCTGACTTAGGTATTAATAGAATTGTAACAAATGCCTAACACCATTCATCTAGATTTTTTCAACATTACAACTGATCAATTAAAAAGAAATTTGATATAATTTTCAGAATTTTGATTTATTGTTTGTTTTCTTTCCAATTAAGTATAATAATACTCTTGTGCTCTTGTCATTTTATATTTATGTTAAATGTTACCACTTATTGTTCAATTTACTATGCTATGCTTTAATGTATTAAATTATATTAACTAGGTTAGATGTAAATAATGCTGTGTGACTTTTTGTAACTAGGGCTATCCCGTAAATAAATAAATACACATTAAATCACATTTTATTTTTTTTACTCCTTTTTATAATAGTGTGGGGATGGTGGGGGGGTGGCTGATGCCAAAAATTTTTTTAAACCTTGGCTTTTCGTACATGCCCTAAATTGCAATTTTATGGACTCTTACATGCTTGCTTTGTCTATTTACCCTTATTTACCCCATTTATCCTCGAACCCTTCAACGGAATTAGATCAAAATATAATCTAGTTCCAGAGCTCCAGTCCTCATTATAATACATAAGTGTACCAAATTTCAAGTCAATGCCACAAACGGTTCCAGGGTAAACGTGCGCACAAAAAAAGTTACAGACTGACAGGCCGACAGACAGAAATTTTTTTTCCCTCAAATTTAAAATCTCGACGTTTTATGACATTTTAAGCCTATTTCAACAAAAAAATTATAATTTTTTTGCGATGCTATACTTTCACTGGACGTGGAAGTAATAAAAAGTAACATATAATGCACGTGTATAAGTAGCCTGTAAAGTACTTACTCTCCTTGCGTGCTTACTTAATTACACACTTATATTATAATATAAGTACTATTAAAACGTATTTATGTCTATGGAAGGTGGTCTATTTAAAAACATATGCACATTTCTGTTATTTCCCACAAATCTGCATTTCGTTAATATTATATTTCTACCTATTACATTTTGTAACTCAGCAGAAACTGCGTCTCTTACCAAAAATATCAATTTTATTAAAATAAGACCCATTATGAAAATTTAACAATGTTTATTTATTTACCGGTTCACTGTCCTTGCTATATATTTAAGTCCAATATTAACCCTTTCCATAATTATACAAAAAGTATTATAATATATACATCTTGAAAGCTTATTTTTACGTTTGAAGATCTATGCGTAGAATAATGGTCATAAGATAGAAAACAAATATCTCTTAGTCGGTTAAAGTTTGTTATGAAAGATAATAATAGGTATTGTTGTAAGTGCTTCTAAGCTTTCTATTTGCCGTAATATTGGCTTTGTAGCTGTGGTAATTAAATTTGCTTCTAAGGATTTGTTCCAGTTGGGAATTAATTTACAAAGAGAAAAAGTCTGCTATCTCAAAGGAAGAAAGAAAGAATGTAAAACTGGAAAATATTGTCATATTTGTTGCACGATCACAATATGTTCCTTATACAGTGAGGTTCACAAGTAATGGAAAAATTCATTATCTACGTAATTAACAATTTATAAATAAAATCCTAAACGTAAATTTTTATTTCTGAAATGACATATTTTGAGCATAACTTTATACCTCTCCCTTTCAACCCCTCAGAGTGACAGCCACCCCCTGAAAATTTTAAACGGAACGAGGGTGCATGTGATAGCTCATTTGAATGGGTTTTTAATTATCGATCCAGCAATATAAAGTTTTTTAAATTTTGTATGTTCTTCATCCATCAAGAAACTTAAATTTGAAAATTTTGAAATGTATTTGAAACTAGCTAATCCGACAGACGTTGTCCTGTCGCAAAAAGCACTTTCAGTTTTTCCGTAATTTTCCAATTTTCCGGATAACTTTTCAATTTTTCAAAAACCTCCTTCGGACTATTATGGACATCCCTGTCACAGCTAACATCCCTGTCACAAAATGCACTTTCAGCTATTAGAGAATTTTCCAATTTTCCGGGCAACTTTTTCAATTTTTCTTTCCCTAAAAACCTCCTTTTACTATTACGAACATCCCTGTCACAAGAAGCTCTTTCAGTTTTCCAACATTTTCCAATTTTCCGGGCAACTATTTCAATGTTTCTTTCCGTAAAAACATTCTTTGGGTTATTACACATCCCTGTCACAACGAACATCCCTGTCATAAAAAGCATTTTCAGTTTCTTCACGATTTTCCAGGATTTTCCGGGCAACTTTTTCAATTTCTCTTTCTCCGAAAACTTTCTTCGTGCTAAATATTTAAAACAAATTTGCCAAATCGGTCCAGCAGCATTTTGTTTTTATTTATATAGAATATGTATACAATCAAATGTATTCTAAACTATTTATGTACCAAATATCTGTCAAATCTGACTTTTCCTATTAATTTTGTGTGCCCGTTCTCCCGATTTGATCCCGCTCGGCTATTTTTTACGAGGTTACTTAAAATTGAAAGCTTACTTCAACAGACCAAATAACGTCGATGATTTAAAAGACGGGATAAGGCAAGAAATTAATCAAATCACCCCGGAAACGATACAAAATATTTTAGAAAAATTTCTGCAACGCCTCTATTATTGTCAAGAAGCTACGGGGTACCCAATTTGAACATCTGATTTAAACTGTTTCGTGCTCTTTTGTTTACTTAGTAACATTGGAAATGTAATATTTTTCGATAAAAAAATTAGAGAAATTCATAAAATTTTATATTGCTAGAGAGAGAATTAAAATCCCCTTCAAATGAGCTATCACACGCTCTCTCGTTCCATTTAAAAATTTTAAAGGGGCACTCCAAGGGGATTGTGTTGACAATATAAACATTCAAAAATGAAACCGAGTTGAATGTTATCGTTTTATAAACAAAATAAAGAAAATGAGTAATGGTCTTGCAGTTAAGCACGCGTGCCTTACTGAACAGCAGCGCTATTCTTGACATCCTTCGCAGTTGCGCGTATACGTGTTAATGCGAGTGATGTATTTGCGAACACTTTCAACAGATGGTATTCTCGACTGCACTTCGCATATGTACACGAACGAAATTAATCGCACGTTAAATAGCACTTGGCAACATCTCAGTTTCGAATAATATCTAATTTCACTCTGTTAGGGTTGACAGGACAGCATTGTCGACTGACATTTCTTGATTGTTAGCTCATGTTAGTTTGTTGTAGGTTATATTTGTATTTGCAAAGAAAAATATTTGTTTGCTAATAATTTATTGTGTAATGGAGACTCCATGCAGAACTGCTACTGCTTCTACTGAACAAAAACGGTTAATACTGGAATTTATAAAGAAAAATCCAAAACTCGCGTCTGGTAAATTTTCTAACGAATTTACTCAAAAAGATGGCCAACGTAGAAAGCTGGAGGAGGGCCCCATAAAATAAATACATTTTCTATATCTTCAATGTTCGCAATATATCGTAAATCGTCCATTATCAACAAATTACAATACAAGAGACTTTTTGATTTATACCATATCACATAATAAATTTAAAGATTTAGAAATAAAAAATTAGGTTATATCATCGTT
Source organism: Leptura quadrifasciata (assembly GCA_963675555.1). NCBI lineage: Eukaryota > Metazoa > Arthropoda > Insecta > Coleoptera > Cerambycidae > Leptura > Leptura quadrifasciata. The sequence continues at coordinate 105,376,994 of OY776673.1, read as the reverse complement.
CGCATATTTACCGATTGTCAAAATCCACTCGCTGTTTAATACGAATACTCGAATGTCTTGCGAATGATCAAGAATGTCTAGTATGAATTTTCATTCGCATTATGTTGGTATGCGAGTAACTTTTAAAATGCGAACAGTCAAGAATAGCGCTGCAGTACCCTTGAAATAAAAGACATCTATATAGTTTGATTTTATAATTTGTAATACTGTGATTCATTCATTCCCAAGTCACGAAAGAATAAAGACCTGCTGCCTACTTCATTGTTTTCATTTACCCTTAACTACTATAGGTTATGGGCCCAGTGTACGCAAGTTAGTGATCCTAAAATAGAGTGCAGTTACTCAATTTTAATTAAACAATAGTCCAGTCTGTTTTGAGACGTTCGTGTAATTTTTAAATATGGACGTGTTAAAGCAGCACAAATGAAACATTCAACACTTTAATGGTGAAAGATATAGTGTTTGGAAATTTAGGATAAAATTTTTATTAAACGAATTAGAAGTCCATCAAGTTATTGATGAACCCACGCCAGAACAACTAAGTAATGATAGCACAAGAAAAATGGACTTGCGAAAAGTGCAATTATTGAATATTTAAGTGATGCAATATCTTGGTTTTGCCAAAGAACCTATAACCGCCGGTGAGATTATTCGTAATCTGGATGTTATTTATGAGAGAAAGAGTTTAGCAACTCAACTTGCTTTACGGAAACAATTACTTGGTTTTAAGTTACAACCAGACATTACCTTAATCCAACACTTTACGAAATTTGATGAACTTATAAGCGAATTAATTGCATCTGGAGCAAAGATAGACGAAGTGGACAAAGTGTCGCATTTACTTCTGACATTACCTATAGCATATGATGATTATTACTGCGTTGGAGACCTTAAGCGAAGATAATCTAACTGTTACTTTTGTGAAAACCCATTTATTGGACCAAGAAACTAAGTTGAAAAATGAGAGCACTTCGACTAATGCAAAAATTCTGCAAGTAACAACAACTGGATATACCAATAAGCATATTTCTAAATTTGACCAATCAGGACGTGGCGGAACCGTGCGGAGGCATAAATATGAAAATTTATATCCAAGATCGAAGTTTATCAAGAATCGTTCTAAAAACTCAAATTATAAATTTACGAAGTTAATTTGTTCTCATTGTGGAAAGAACAATAATGTTAAACAAAATTGTTTCCATTATAAAAAGGCGATGGATAACCTGAACAATTCAATAAAAGATAATAGATCAGAATGTCGTACTCTACAAAATATTCAAACTACCACTACCAATACTAGACAAGATGGTTTTATATTTATGCTAGAAAACAATTGGAGCAATACAGATAAAAAGGAGCTGATGTTCATCTTGGATTCTGGAGCAAGTGACCATATTATCAACCAGGAGCATTTCATTAAAACTTGTAACGAGTTAAATCCACCTTTGAAAATAGCTGTAGCAAATAATGGCATTGAAATTACTGCAACAAAAATGGGAACAATTGAAGTGACTACAAATATGGGTGTTCGAAGCAGACTAGAAAATGTTCGCAATTCAAAAGAAGTGCCACATAAACTTTTGCCAATGCGAAGAATGAAAGAAAGTGATATGGTAATTGTTTTTGAATCTAAGGGGGTCAGAGTTTCAAGTGAAACACAAGTCATTCTTACTGGTAAGCCCATTAATACTTTAGTGTGTGTTATATTTCGAGTATCTAAAGATATGGTCAAGTCACAGGGTCAAATAAATCTGAGTAATGCCGAAAATTATAAATCATGACATAAACGTTTGGGACGTCCTAGTCATGAAAAATTTAAGAAATTAAAACAAAATAAGTTGATGGATGACATTGACCAAATTATGCATGGGAATTCTACCAATGATTTATGTGAACCCTGTACATTTAGAAAACAAATTAGGCTACCTTGAAGGGGGAGGTATAAAATTATACTAAAAAATGTCATTTTTGAATTAAAAATAAACATGTCTTAGGATTTTACTCATAAATTGTCATTTACGTAGACAATGAATATACCTGTTATCTATGGACTTCCCTGTATATTACGCATATGGGAAAGTAAAACTATATGTTGTATTGCACACTTTTATTCATTTTATCAGATTATGACGAGCCTACAAGAATATCTAATAAAGCACGGGGACATTATTAGATCCTATATTTTTATCTAATAGTAACATTTTTATTAGCACCGGAATACATGATTTTCCACATATATCACATCACAAGCTTGTATACAGTGAATTAATTGCATATAAAATACCCTACAATTATTCAACGATTTTATACGTGATTTGGAAAACGTGCCGGTTTTTAATATTCTACTAAGTAATAGTATTGAAAACAAAGATAATTTATTTACCCAGCTAATACTGAATTATTTCAAGTACATGCCCTGTTAAGAGAAATGAGAGTTAGCAAACCAAAAGCTCCGCAGCTGACGCATAATCTAAAAACACTAATGAAGGAAAGGGACAAAGCAAGAATTAAATACAAAAATAGCAAAAAAATACTATAGATCTTTTCCACTACAAAATGCACATTATATAAAGTTAGAAAAAAGGACATGCATGCGTGAAAAATGCAAATCAAAAAGTACGTTGCATACACTAAAATCAATGAATATTTAAAAAAGCACAAATGTAGATATTCTTTCTGAAATTGCAGATGTTGAAGAAATATATAACTATTTTCTATCGTCATTCCAAACTAGGAATTCTAATATTGATTTTAGTTAGTTATTTTGGAAACCACAAGTTTAATGATAAATCTTTTTTCAGACTTTTCTCAGTAGAGGACGTTTCAAATCAAATGTAAGTGGATATAACTTATCGGTTAAACTTTGTGGCAAATATATTGATCCGTATATTACCCATATAATTATAACTGTTGCCTTGAACAAGGGTATTTTCAAGATATGTGAAAAAAAACTTTAATTCTACCTACCCTAAAAATTACCAATGTTCCATTGGTGACAGATTTACGACCCATAAATAACGGGTCGGTAGAACGTAGTATCCATTTTAAATTGAGTTGTTTTTATTAATGGTTAAATTTATATTTAAAAATTAAACACAAGGTTCTTGTGGAAATACGAGAATTTTATTTTTTAAATATATCATTCAAATGACCTCCTCCTTGCTGTTGACACTCTTGAAGCCTAATATGAAAGTTCTTCATTACCTGCTCCAATATTTTGATTGTGATTGCGTCAATCTCTGCCCGAATATAATATTTTAGCTGTTCCAAAGTTTGCGGATGATTAGAAAAACTTTTTTGACTTTAAGTAGCCCCCCATAAAAAGGAATCACAAGCTAAGAGATCCGATGACCGTGCCGGCCAGTTGAGGTCCCCAAATTTCGAAATGACATGATCAGGAAATATTCATGTCAAAATTGTTATAGAGTACTCCATACCTTACTGTAATCTTTTTGCTATGAAGTGGTACTTCATGCAATTGCAGAGGATTTTCCATCGCCGAGTTCTGTTTGTTAATATATTCGGAATGATGAAAATAAGCTTCATCTGACATCAGCAAGCAATCAACGATATTCGAGTTTCCGCTAATAGTACTTCGCAACATTCGCAGAAATCAACGCGTGTTCCAACATTTCGAGGCAGAAGTTTTTGTTCGACTTAAATTTTATAGGGATGGAAGTGTAAGTCTTTCAGAATGCGGCAATAACTATAGTTCGAAATATTTGAGTGCTAATGCTTGCGCTTTGCAGATCGTTTAGGACTTCGTAGCATGTTATAGTGGATACTTTATATCTTAAAAAATTAACTCAAAAAACTGTCAAAATTGGTCAATCAATTAATAAATAAATAACACCACAGAAATCAGACAACCCCCAATTCAAGAAGTTAGAGGCTTGTGCAGAAGGGATTTACACATTGAAAAAACGCGAACATAAAACCATTTCCTCCGCCAACGCTAGTGCCGGGGCCGGGATTCGAACTCGGTAGCGCGATATCCGTGTCACTATACTTCGATAATTCCTAAATATTGCCAAACCCCTCATAACATTCAATATGGCAATTTTAGGACTCTAATTTTACGAAATAATAACATTAAAATTTCAGTACCTGTATACTATCAAATAACTTCTACAACAATTTTCACACCCCCGGCATTGCATTCGAATTCATTTTAATAAATTTTGCACAAACCATTCTTCGTTCAATTTAAATATCTATTCGGTCTCGCGTTTTAGATAATAAATTACTATTTATTTTTACACACAACATTCCACAACTCCCAGATTAATATCAATATTTATTTTCGTTGCTTCAACATATGTGCACAAATTTATTTCATATTAACTCTACAGCCTGTAGAACAATTCAAACATATCATTAAAACTTACTTCCATTCGTTCAACTCGGACCATACAGCACTTAATAAGACCGCAGCCGGGGATAAGTGTACGCCGAAGTAGTAAAATATATTTGGACGAAATTAGTAAATAATTTCAACAGTAGAATCGACTCGAACTTCATTCAAATACCAAAAGATTTATAATTTTCAGACCGAAACGATGATACATAACTTTCAATTCTGAATTCAATCAATTTCACTGTTATGATGCAGTATGACTGATGACCAAAAGTTCCAGGTTCGATCCCCGGTCGTGGCAGTGAAAAATACTGTGAGAAGGATTTTTCCACTATACACGGATATTGGGTGTGTGTTCCTTGTCTCTAAATGTATAGCCCCCTCCCACACAAGGCTCTTCTACAGCCTTCCGGGATAAAGGGTCGTCATTACCTGTGGTGTATTTTATAATATTGCTCAATATTTGCTAGCACAGAATGGGTGGGCACCTTTCACCTTTAGACCGAGCCCGCAGGGAATGGGTGGTGACATTTCCAGCTCACAAAACAACGATCATGTGAGACTCGCGGTGCACGAAAAACGAATAGATGCGAAACATATAAAGGCAGAGCGCGGCAAAGTTCAGGCAATTAGTTCTGGTACGCGTGACGTTCTAAGTTCGATCCACTACAGCTTCTTCCTTGGCTGCTCCAAGTAAAAAACTACAATTCTATTCTGCCTTAGCGCATTGGCCAAAAAGTGAATTTTTCAGACTTTCAAATTTAATTAAAATACGAGTTAATTTTTTATTCCTAAGACGGAATTTTCGTTATTGGAAAGTTACCTTTTCTCAACCCTGTTAAATAATAAACGCTTACGTTAATTCTAATTGCATTGAACTCTCCTATTGGGCCTAGTGCAAAAAATCTTAATAATAAATTCTAAATAAATAATCTGACATTTTCTAATCAAGAATAAGTGCACGGATGCCTCGAAGTCTCATAAGCTCCAGATTATTTTATTTATTTTATTTTCACCAAGCCGAGGATACGTTCGTGTTCAAGCGCAGCTGCTCTTGCCCTTCCAGCATTTTCAAGTGTGTTTTTGTTTTTTCTCTGGCACATGAAGCAGTACTGTGAAACTTGTGTACCAACTTTCTAATTGTTATTCGACTAGGAACTGGATCTCATGGATTTAAATGAAAGTGACGACGAAATAAACGCTGGGTGAGTACAACAGAATAGTTATTATTTAAAGAAGCTTCACATTTATCGCGAAAGTATGGCGACTTAATTCGAATTTATATCTCATTATATTATGACATGAACTTTGAAAATGGATACTTCATTCTTCTTCTTCTTCCCAAGCTTAATCTGTCCACTGCTGAAAGAAAGCCTCTCTCAAATTTTGCCGTCTTTTCCGGTCTTGAGCAACTTCTGTCCAGTTTCCGGCTTGGCCTTCCATCTAAGATTTTTTTTGTCCATCTACCGTCTTTCATTCTAGCGACGTGACCCGCTCAGTTCCATTTCAAAACCAAGATATCTTCGACAGCATCCCGTACTCCTGTACTTCGCCTAATACTTTGGTTAGGAATTCTGTCTTGAAGAGTAATTCCCAACATTAACTTCTGTATCCTGCGTTATTACCTTGTCCATATGCACCATATGTTAGTACAGGGAGCACGCATTAGTTAAAGACCTTCCTCTTTAAGCGTGTTGGCAAGTCAGACTTGAATGTATCCTTTCTCGATTGTTATAGTATCACTTAGGGCAAGATTACCTACCTTTCCCGCCGCCTCATGTAGCGTCTGCAACATATGCTGCGCGTCTTGCATACTGTCCACTATTAAGACAATATCATGGACAAAGCAAGGGCGATTTAACTTTTATCAATCAATATTTATTCCCATGTGCAAATACTTCATTCTGCTGGACCTGTTATTTTACCTATTTATCTAAGGTTTTGAGGAAGGTTGCATACACACAAATTTACGACTATGCCACTTCGAGCAATATTATCGCCTCTTACCAATCAAGTTTCAGAAAGGCTCTGGCTAGATTCACTGATGATATTTTAAAAAATCCAGATCATACAAAAATTACAGTTTTACTGTTACTTGGCTTCTCCACGGCCTTTAATTTTTAGATCACAATTTGATATCACAAAATTTAAAATTTTGCGATCTGAATGATACCTCAGCATTACTTTTCAAGTCCTACTTATCAAATTGTAAACAGATGGTTTGTTTGAATGATAATAGATCATCTGCGGTACTTATTAATTCGGGTGTACCACAGGGGTCTATGATGGGACTCTTCTATTTACCATTTTTACGTATAAGTCGCACACAACAGTTATAAGCATATGCAGATGGTACACAACTTTCTCTAAGTCTACATTTTGAACAAGCCCCCAAAATAATAGAACACACCGTGATCTAGAAATAATTAAAATATCTCTGGATGCAAAGTTTCTTGGTACTTATTTAGACTATAGGATTGGCTGAATTAACCACATTAATAATGTTTGCAATAAGTAAGTCGTATTTTTCCATCGGCACATCAAAAAACACATGAACTGAATATGCAATTTAAAGTGTGTACTAAGCCAATGTACACTCTGCTATCACCTATAACATAGTATCTTGGGGGCAGGTTACTGAAATTGATCGCGTCTTTATTATTCAAAAAAGAGTAATTAGACTTATATTCAATTTGACATACAACGAATCGTGCAGACAGCTTTAAAAACAAAAAGACATTAACTGTTACAGGGATATATTTGTTAAAAAACTGTTGTGTTACATACACAAGAATAAAAATGAATTTATAACTAATAATAATACACACATATAATTCACTAGAAATTATATACACATTGATCGCTTTAACCACAGTTACAGCTGTACAACTGTATATACTACAACTTACTGTCAGCAGTTACAAGAACCAAACAAACAAAAGATTCAAAATTAAAATAAATAAGCTTCTAATAGAAAACTGTTTCTGCAACTTAAGAGAGTTCGAAATATTTCTCAATAATGGCTGAATGCTTTGTAATACATATAAGTATAAATTATGTGTAGAATTGTAGATGTATGAATAATTTATTTTATGTTAATTCATTTGTATAACTTTCAATAAGTGAATCAACAATAACATAATTTTTTTTAATTTGAAACCGTATCGTCTTATTTTATCTACATTTTTGTAATATTTTATTATGTATTATTTATTGTCTTTTTTTATATGTCTGTTATTTTTACAATTTCTGATCGTAATTTATGACTAAATGCTGATAAATGTAAGTTACTTCTATTTGGACAAAGAGAAGGATATTCATTTATTAACATCTAATTTTACTATAAAAATTGACAATGGCCTTTTGTCTCCACATATTTTTTAATTCAAGGTGCCCTCCCGATGCAAGCGACAGCGACCGCAGACCGTGACCGGAGACGGCGAGACACAGCGGCAAGTGTCGCGCAGGGCACCGGTTTAGTGGAATTAAATGGGAGCTCTCCCGATGCGAGCGACAACTGTCTCGTTCTCTGGTGGCTGCCGCTCGAGTAGGTCTCTGGACTGGTGCCGCGACACCTTTTCCTGTCGTGTCGCGCTGCAGCAGTTTATTTGTCTTCGTTCATCACTCGACAACCGACAACTGCGAGTCACGTGCATCAGGAGGGTAGCCCTCCCTGTCGTTGGTCTCTAACTTGTCGCGTGGTACATGTCAACGTCTCGCGGTCGCGGTCTCCGGTCGCTGTCGTTTGCATCGGGAGAGCACCTTCAATGTCTTGTACATATTTACATTTGTGTTTGTATATTATTTATATCTAATAAATATTTAGTATTTATTATTATCATCTCATTATATTTCTCAAATTTCTTCCCTTTTTAATTTGTCGCTCTGATAAAAGGAGTTATTTTTAAAAAATATAATACTTGTTTATCGCCAAACAGGATCTGCCTCGTTCAACCCTTGAAATAAGAAAATAAGGCAATATTAAATAAACGAATAAAGAAAATTCGAACTGTCGATGTATGTGGCAAAATATAACATTTCTATCATAAAATTAAAAATTTTAATGGAAAAAAGCAGGCCCTGAATAAAACAGAAGCACTTGCTTGATGCATTTAATATTAAATAGACAGAGAAGAAGTGAAATTTTTGACATTTTTTTCTCCATCCCAAGTCACTGTACTATATATAAAATTGGTATCCTCGATAGTCAATTCATATTTTAAACATTTATGGCCCTGTTTTTTACAAGGAAAGTTTTCAGTTTATTTTTGTAAATTTAGACTAGCAGAGCATTTCATGCTTTGTGGACCCTGACCCTACCTGTCAAACTTAATACAGTGGAACGTGCACCGTCTGGAATAACAAGTGAGGCAAGTGATTGATCGATGATATATACGATATAATTTAACGAGTATAATAAATTTATGACACTTTTTAAAGGATAAAAGGGAAGTAAATATATCAAAATTATATATTTAGATATTTACTTGAAGATAATAACAAAATGATAAATTAATCCTGATATTAGCGCACATTGTATAAATATAAGGACAAGCTCATTTTGATCTCACCACATTAAATTAGCAACCCTTCTAATTTTTCATACACACATATACGCATTTTGTTTTCATCTATGAACTTGTCAATTAACTGATTACTCATTATTTTGTATATATGTAATCCGTGCACATTTTACTAAGCTTAAATTTTCAATAACATTATTCGTGATTAATTTTTCTTATTCTCTCAATCAGAACTTTTCGAGAAAATCTCTCTGGAATATTAATTTACCAATTTCATTATTATTCCGACATAATGGAGTTAAACCAGATTCTCAATAAATTTGTCTGCAAAGAAGAATTTTATTAATGAAATGTATAGTTCGATTAGGTACAAGTCGTGGTGAAATATTTTTTATAAAGCCGATTCTGAAAGAGAATATTGTCTTTCTTTAAACGTCACAGCAAAATGAATTTTATAACAAATGTTTTGAACTTAAGCTGTTATTTCTCTGACACTTAGTCTAACCAGCTTATTTAATATCATAGCTGCTAACGAGCTCTAGTGGTAGTAAAAACCTCGTTCTTTAGTCGTTTCAAAGACTATTTCAATTTGAAATTTTAAGCGAAGATATACTGCTAAATATCCTTAAATATGCTAGTAGTAAATTTAGTAACAGTATTTTATACGGACATTTAAACACAAACATACTGTAGAAGATAATTATAATAAAAAATTACATGATTTATTTAATTCATACCAGCTCACATCTACCAGGGTGGTCAGCATCACCCGAGGAACGAATTCTACTGCAATTGATTATTTGGTAACTAATGTAAAAAACACCAACATTGAAGTCTTTGATCCTGGTGTATCTGATCCAACGCCATGCGCATGCATTTCAATAGAATAACATGCCGATTAGTAAATGATAACTCTTTTTCTGTTTTGAAATAACTCATCCAAAGAAAGAAATGTTAGTAAAAAATAATACATTTAATAATAATGCATTCAGAATAAGTCTCAAAGCCTTTTAAAGATCTAAACTGGATAAGAGAAACAATAAACGTTACTAATATACATGCAGTAAAAAACAAAAAAAAAACAGCCGAACATTTAAAATAGAAAATGACAAAAAAGCGCACTATCATAATTAATTATTGATAACTCCAATAACAGAACAAAACAATTATAAGAATTAGTAAACTTAAATTAGTTAAAACAAAAATCGTTATAAAAGAAATCAATATACCTAAAAACAATTAATTAATAACCTACAGTTCTACAGTGTGTAACTTATTTGCTGAACATTTATAAAAGAATTGTTAGCAGTATATGGATGGTCGAAAAATTTAAGACTAATGGTATATAAATGGGGAAAACTCGATTGGACCCCAACAAATAACCGGAAGTAGGGTGGGGGTGGATAAAGGTGTGCTTTTAGAGGTGAAACGTGTTTTTTTACGATTTCCGGCAGAACTAGACCTATAGAAAAAAGTTAAATACAAGAGTTGTAGATAATTGGAAGATCTACAACTTATTTTTTTATTCTTTTTCTTATTTTTCAACATAACCTCAAAACTACTGAGAAAAATGTCAAAAATCAATTTTTTGTTTTTTATTTTTATCTCCCACAAAAATGATTAGATTTTAATAAAATTTAGCCAAAATAGACATTTTCATGTCTCAAATAAGCCGTAATTTTTTTGAAAAAAAAATAAATTATTTTTTTATTTTATTTGAATTTAGTTTGAAAAAAAGGTCTAATTTTCAATCAAAAAAAATTGATTAACAAAATTTTGATATTTGAAAATTTTGGGACGGAATTTTTTTAGTTGAAACCTCTACTTTAAGATGGCGTAAAGAAATGATATTTTACTGTGGAAAAACATTGTCAAAAAAGGGAAAACCAAAACAAATACTTTTTCAAGATCGATTTTTTCGTAATTGCCACGAATTCTTCATTGTTTACTGAAATGAAGTGTTGACAGTGATACAAAATGGTAATTTCAATGTGATATCAAATAAGGGAACTTAATTACCGTTAAGGTTCGGGCTGTTTAGAAACAAATTGTACTACAAATGACTTACACATTTTGTGACTTACCTTATCTATTGTATTATGGCAATATAGGTTTAATGAATAATACTTTGTCAATAACTTTCATTGAAACTTCCTCGTTGTCCTCGAAATAACAATAATATATTTAAAAATATTGCAATGTTTCAATTTTATTGATAATAATATCAAACAGAATGTATTCTAGTTCATAACAACCAATTTCCATTTTTGTTCGTTTCAATAAGACTTACAGATCTAAAATTATTTTTAAAAAATTAATAGAAAGAAAGCTTTAAAAAATTTAATCGATTAAATAAACAATACGCCGATTTCGCCGAAACTTCTAACTTTTAACACAAGAAAATTATCTGGTCAGGGTAGTTCCCTGACCAGATAATTTTCTTGTCTTAATTATTGGACCTCACTATACAATTTTTATTAAAAAGTCTGTTGATAAAACCATCTGTCTTGTCTTGCTGATTTTATTTTTTCAAAATTTTCACAATTTCACACACTGCGTGTTTTGAATAGTATAATTAATACAAATAAGTAATGCACCAAATAAAATTGCTGACCACATTAGCATACTGCATTATTTCATATTTATATTTGACACTAAGCTGGATAATTCAGCTGGCATCTTTTTTCAGATAATATAATATTTTATGACTTGAAACTTAATGGTGTAAAATTAAACGGGAAATGTCGCATTATTTGTCATTTGGAGGATAATAAAGATAGAATAATGAAATAACCCAATTAACAATATTGTGATATTACTTTTGACTTGTGCTTCTCTTTGAAAAGTTAAAATAGCTAAATCTGAAGCTCCTTCGCTTACTCCGAATAACAAATTAATCATGAAAGAAGGAGATAAGGTCAAGGAAAGACGTAATTGAACTAAATGTGATATTGAGTGGTTTAGATATAAAGAATTACAAAAATATACTATAGCTGTGATGAGATGGGAAAAGCTTCTTATAAAAACTTTACAAATTCTAAGCATGTTTTTAAGTACTTGGACTACATTTAGAAATATTAATATGTACAGCGTGACCCAAAGATGACTTGACATACGTGATAATAGCGTAGATGTAAAGAAATGCAAGGTAAATAGGTAAAAAAAATCAGTTTTTCGCAAAAAACTCAGAAAGTATCAATTTTACTATAAAGTATGTACACATAAAAATTATTGGTAATAAAAATTCACACAATTTCGTTGGTAGTTTTTTTTAAATTTTTGACAGTTTCGCGACGCAACGGACACACGCGCGTTCTTCGCAAAAATCTCAAAAATGGTCATTCTGATCGCCAAATGTTTCAAATGAGAGTTGTGGAGAAGTCGATTACGAAAAATTTTTATTTTTCATGTCCATTCGATCAATATTGGCAGAGTTATGAGTTTGTAAACATCTTTATAGCGCACTATCAGAACACTTGTTTCGTGATAAAATCGATAATAAGTCGGAAACGATAGATCGTACTCATATAGTGTGTCTAATGAAAGTTAAAGAGAATCAAATTTTGAATATGTTGGTGAATGTGCAAAATCGTTTTGATAACGAGTGAATGGAGGTAAAAGGAGAAAACATGAAAAATTATCATTTTCAAGTGCATTTTGACAAATAGCTATTTTTTGATTGGCTTTAGGCAGTAATTCCACGAAAGGTTTTTTGAAGAGGATTAAATTATCTGTAAAATGAGCTCCAAGTGACCTTCATATGACGAATGATTCACGAGTTAGAGCTGTTTAAAGCTACGAGCAAAAATTTATTTTTTGTTATAAATTAAGATTTTCCTGCAAGAACTGTGTATATATATTTTTTTAAATAATTAGTTTTGACCTATTTTACACTATATGCGTACGATCTATCGTTTTCGAATTTGTATCGATTTTATCACGAAACAAGTGTTCTGATAGCGCGCTACAAAGATGTTTAAAAATTCATATCTCTGCCAATATTGATTAAATGAAAATGAAAACTAAAAAGAAATTGTTCATAATCGAATTTTCTTCAACTTTCATTTGAAACATTTTGTGATCCGAATGACCATTTACGAGATTTTAGCAAAAAACGCGCGCGTTTCCGTTGGGTCGCAAAACTGTCAAAATTTCAAAAAATCTATCTCGGCTCCAATAGATTATACGACGTTAGAAAAAAAAAATGAAATTGTGCGGATTCTTATTACCTATAATTTTTATATGTACATATTTTACAGTAAAATTGATACTTTCCGAGTTATTTGCGAAAAACCTATTTTTTAACCTATTTTCTCCCCCCTCCCCTCCGCTGGCGTCTACGGGTGGGGACTTTTAATATGTTCAAAAGTACAAATAAATAAACCCGTTCCCAAAATTTCAGCCCGCTCTGAATTATTTCATCCAAATCTTCCCATTTTATTGTACTATACTTGTATTACAATAAGAACTATATGTGTATAATATGTCAATAAAAGTAAACATATTCCTGCAGACCCTATTTTGTAACGCCGCTACGTCGGTTTTGCAGCTGGCACTTTATGACCAATGTGAGCAGTTTTTGCCTCGAGCGCCAGTTTCTGTTTTAAAGTGTAAAACCACCAATTTCTCTATCGGTAGTATGATAGAGGCCCCAGATAGAATCAGTGAAGACAGTTTATTACCAGGAGTCGAAATTTAGGCTGTCTTTCATGGAATGGACAGCTGTAATGATTTTATTTTTGAAACACTTTTACTATTTAAGGACAATACTAGAGTAGAGAAGCAAAATGAGGCACACAAAACGTTTTAATAATATATTAACAATATTTACAGTTCAAAGAAAAATCAATTTAAGGTATGGTTGGTACTTCAAGATATTTCCATATATATTTACAACAAAACAAGAAAATAATACAGGTAGTTTGATATTTCTAATATATTAAAATTTTTAATTAGTTTCTGGAAGTGATCAAGTTTCTATTTTTTTTTTTCTAAATAAAATCTCTGCTATAATTATTGATCGGGTTTTGTACAAAATGATGGCAAGCAAGTAAGCGATGATATGCAAGTACAAAATGAAAAATAAAAGCAAGTGGCAGGTATGATAAGCAAAGTGAAACGGCGGTTCGACACGTGCAATGGTAGGGAATTTGGAATAACTTTTATGACAGACAGACAACAATTCAAAATTTAAAATTTCTAGCAAGAATAAAGTAATTCTTTAATATTACGAAACAGATAGATTTTCGAACTTGACGTGGTGAACCTGATGAGGGAATGTTTAATTGTTAAACAAGATGGCACGTCTCAGTTGAATGTCCCACATAAAGGCAACGTCCCCGACTGAGAATTTCACGGAAAATAACCCGAAATCTAATTTAGAGATGTGAAGCTACAGTGCATTTCAATTGAAGTGTCCCTAAATAAGAAATTTCACGAAATATTTACTCGGACTCAAATTACAATACGGCACGTCTCAGTTAGAGTATTCCGCTTAAAGGCAGCGTCCCCGACTGAGAATTTCATGGGAAATAACCCGGTATAAATACTAGTGCACAAAAAATTTGTATGACAAACAGACCCGAACGTCAAGTTCTATTTTACAAGATATTAGTCTTTGCTCATTACGATCATGTAGGATATCAATTTATTACAGTTCGACTCAGCTGGAGTGTCCCACTTAAAGGCAGCGTCCCCGACTAAGAACTTCACGGAAAAATAGGCTTTTGGGAATATTGAAATAAAAAATTGCAATTCAGAGTATAAAACTTCGGTGTGACGCCTCTGGAGCATCCCACTTAAAGGCAGCGTCCCCAGAGGGATAAAATGTCTTCTGGATTTACTAGATACGATCGGTTAATTGAAAGTTACTACAAGTTGCTGAAGGCAAAATTTATCAAAATATTACAAAGACCAATTAAAATTATATGAAGAAGATATCGAAAATATAAAGTTCAAAATTATCACAAAAATATATGTGAATTCAGAATAGCGAATTCATACCTATAAGTCGACTGGTCAGGTCGAGCGTGGGAAATAAAAGAGGCCTTTAGCAGTGGGCCGTTTCAGGATATCCATGTGCTGGGCTAGAATTCATTATTGCGCAATCACATGTGACCCAGGCAGTCATCAATGGACGCGGGTAGCATAATGTTTATAACCGGTAGCATCAATTGATATAAATAATAATTTTTTGACAATTTATATTACTGGAATCGATTGCAACTTATTACTTATTATTTCGGAAAAAGAATGAATTTAATAACCCCAGTATTAATAATTATAATTCTAAATCAAATTATTATTTTTCAAATCGGTTTATATTGATAATTTCGAACGTTAACTTATTTGAACAATTAACTCTTGCGATTTACACTGCTTGCAATCGGTTTGAAATTAAAACCTTACATGGTTACAGAAAAGAATATAATTTAAACCGGTTTGATAAAAATAAAAATATATTACCTTAGACACAAAGTTAAACTGAAAACATATATCAAATTTCCCATTTAATATTAGCTTCATTACAATTTTAAAGACCTAAATATTTTTGCTATTATTAATCTTTATATATATATATATATATATATATATATATATATATATATATATATATCACTTACCTCTCACCGGTACACCATTTACTTAAGTTTGTATAAAACTAACAGGTTGGCCACTGTCATTTGTCTGTTCCATGACCTATGGCATACTGATGAGAACTAATAAGTTCGAAACCGGTCTATGTCTGGTCGGGGAATTGACAAATGACATTGGCTACCAATCTTTCATGATTTGTAAGGTATAATTCAATGCAGGTCGGGGTATTTGCCCGCTGAGTAGTTGTTTCCTGCAAATCATGTATAATATATATATATATATATATATATGGTGTTATTATACATGATATATATATATATATATATATATATATATATGGTGTTATTATACATGATATATATATATATATATATATATATATATATATATATGGTGTTATTATACATGATATATATATATATATATATATATATGGTGTTATTATACATGATTTGCAGGAAACAACTACTCTACTCAGCGGGCAAATACCCCGACCTGCATTGAATTATACCTTACAAATCATGAAAGATTGGTAGCCAATGTCAAAATGGGAGCCCCTATTCCGTATACAGACACGGCAGCGTCTTCATATTTCCGTCCTTGTTACTCTGGTTGTCAGATTATGCCTTATGTGTTGGGCAGCATCGACTATCCTTTGTCTAAGGTTTTCTATAGTATTGACTGGTGTGGCATAGACCATCTCCTTCATATGACCCCATATGTAATAATCAAGGAGTGTTAAGTCAGGGCTTCGCGCTGGCCAAGGCATTGGGCCCGGTCTTCCAATCCAACGGTTAGGGAAACGTTGATCAAGTAACTGTCGTACTGTCAGCCGATAATGTGCTGGACAACTGTCGTTCTGAAACATCATTCGCTGTCTGACGGCGAAAGGAATATCTTCTAAAATCACCGCCAGATCATTTCTTAAAAAATTTATTTCCCCGTTTAAATTTTGAGGAAGAAAGTGTGGCCCTATTAAATAGTGGCCAATGACTCCCATCCACATATTAATAGAAAACTTCATTTGGAAACTAGTTTCACGTGTTAAATTGGGATTTTCCTCTGCCCAATAATGTAGGTTGTGGAAATTTGTTATACCCTCGCGATTAAATTTCGACTCGTCCGTCCATAAAATACTTGTTAAAAAATTTGCATTTTCTGCATCTGAATTTGACATAAAGCGGCAGAATTTCACTCTCCTTCCTCCAAGCCTTGGACAGGGGTATAGTGGTAAGGATGACATCCAACTCTACGTATCGTAGACCAAACTTTCCATTGTGACGCTCCGGTTAGTCTTGCGAATTTATTAGTTGAAATAGTTGGGTCTTCCTCAAAATACCTCAATATTTCTTCCTCATCATCTGGTTCATAAACGGGAGGAGCACCAGCGTCACTTCTTCTACATTTCACGGAGCCAGTTTCAGCGATATTTCGATATGCCGTACTGAATACACGTGCATTTGGTAAGCGGCGGTTAGGGTACCAAAGACCATATTCTCGGCGAGCTTCAGCAGCGTTGCCGCCACAGTATCCATAGACAAACAAGATATCAGCGTATTCTGCGTTGGCATACGCGGCCATGGCACAGAAAATACAATAACAACAACTAATAACAACAACTACGAGCAAAATCAAAATCTTCGATAACTAATTTAACAAGACCAACAAACTTAAGGGATACGGAGATAAGAATGTCAGTTAATGACATATATGCACAAACGTCAAAGTCAAGGACTGACTGATTTAAATGAAAATGAACGATTAGTCGTTTAATAAATTTCGCCACCAGCATTATCTTTACTAATTTTTTATTAGAACTATCAAGGGTACATTAAACATTTCTACCTAGTTAGATAGCTATTGAAATAAGGAAGTTTTTATAATAATTTGTACGCGTGCTACATTAATATTTATTTGAAAAACCTAATAGGTAAATTTCATAACTGATTTAAAAAAAAAATTTTTACAAGTTTTTATTTTAAATGTTCACATTATCGAAATGTTTCCGGATATTTTTCATTCCAAACAGATATCTATAATATTAGACAAGTAATCCAGTAAAAAAAAATTTTAAAATGTCAAGTAGATGTCTCGGAAATTAACTTTTAAGACATTAAGATCTACTTTTTTGAGAAAAACAAAAAAATTGAAATATCTCAAAAACTATTGAGTTTTGCATAATGTATGTTAGGGCTAGATTTACTCCTTAGCTCATGCCCCATCACATCTCCAAAGGAATGTATCGAATTACCAGTAACCCTGTATATATTATTAGCCATAATTATTTATAACAAGTGACATGCGTTCGTAGCAGTATCAAATTACCATTTCCATAGCTAGAAGTAAAAAATGTTCTAGGTATATAAAACAAATAGGAAGGGGCCACTATATTCTGCAATAAAAATTTTCAATAATCTCCATATTTCGATAATTTCGTTTTAAAAAAATGTTGAAATCAGTTTTAAAAACGTATTTTACACTATATCAAAGTACCATATTCCACCAAATTTACATTTACACCGGTATAAAAAACTTCACATTTGTATATATTGTGACTTACTTTATTTCTTGTTTGCTCTTTATATATATATATATATATATATATATATATATATATATATATATATATATATATATATATATATATATATATATATATATATATATATATATATATATATATATATATATATATATATATATATATATATATATATATATATATATATATATATATATATATATATATATATGTACTGTTACTTCTTTCCATACCCTTAAATAAGGTATTTGAAATTTGTGTAATTTATTTACTTATACCTAAAATGTAATATGATGCTATGTAAATTTTGTTTGGCAAATAAATAAATATTATATACAAAATAAATATATTAGGTTTCAACTAAACAATTCCGAAGTTTTTATAAAAATTCATTCTTTGGAACCGCGTTCCGAGGTTTATCGGTTTTAAATTCTAACCACACTCCACTAATAATTTTTTGAATAACTTAATTACAGTCCACACTCGAAAATCGCGAGCAATTATTTGAACTGTAATTTTTTAACTAGATTCTGCTACAAATACAATTACAATTGATGTTTTCGAGAAGAAGAAATATGGCATGGTAATTTTTACTACATTGTGAAACAGAGTATGTGTCCTTAAGAAATATTTTGTGATTTTAAATTCTCAAGAAGTAGGTAGGAACGTGCATACAACAATTTTATGATTTTTGTACTAAATAATTGTCCGAAACAAATTTAGAAAAATAAGAACATATGTGAATAATCCGAGAAAAACGAGTCAATGCAGTCTAACTCAAGTTTCTAATCTAGGCGTAATTACGGTATAATAACGAAGTCAACTGATTTTAATAAGGAGGTTGGTTCCCTCAGAGTGGTTGGGTTTCTCCATATGTCCAACAAGCTAGGAAAGGTTACATGCTATATTTTCAGAACCACAAACTAGTGGGAAGGGAAACGAGAAAGGAGATAGATACTATTTTAAGGAGGGTATTAAGAATCACCGAGTCCTCCGTCATTTCTTAGAAAATTACTGGATTATAAATAATTGTTTTATTGGATTTATAGTACAAAATTTTATCAATGATTGTTATGTATTTTGACTTCTTACTTACGAAAAAAAATATTTTCTTCAAAAAGCGGGTGGAGCTTCAAAAATTATACGCACAGTTTTAATACGCTTACACGAATTTTCTATTTATCTGCGTAATATATCGCGTTCTAATAATCAATTCACCAAGCTGGTGAGAATAAAGCACATCTATGAGCAAACCTAATGTACCCAATGCAGATACTTTCAAATAGAACGGTCAATAATAGCGGCCGAAATATGGTTTTGAATCCTCTTCGCCAAGTGTCAATCAATTTTTATTTTAATTTATAGTTGAGAAAAAGATTGTTTTCTAAAATTAGTTCTTGTAAGAGAACTAATTAAATTTATTAGTGGATTGTATAACATTAAAGTAATTTGTTCCTTGACTATTCGCACGATATATTTACAGTTTGTATAAGATGGATTGTTTATGGATTAAAGAGAAGTCTCACGGAAAGAAATTTTGAAAACACTATTTTTCGAACGAAGCATGATTTACCAACGTAGTTGTTTCTTCACAAAATTGTAAGTACTGGTCAGATAAAAATCCAAATTTTAGAATGACTTTTACACTATTGTTTAATTAATATTTTTGAAATCGAACGGTCAAATTGATCTACAAATTTTCTGGCAAGTCTTCGAGTCCTACGACATGAAAGTGTCAGTTCCACGATCAACATGTTTAGCGGCTGCGTAGAACATTGCATAGCTCTACCGAGAATTTTCACAGGGAGGAAAGTTGGAAGATTCGTCAAAATGAAGCCACTCACGAAAATTCAGCCTGTTAGAAATCACTTTAAAAAAGGGGCGTCGGATCCTGGACTATTCAATGGAAAATTAATATTAAATTAAAATAAATATTGACGATTGAAATGTCACTTGTGGAATCATTGTCTTCAAAAAATTATGCAGAATTCAAACCTATAATGATATATAGGGCGTTCCATTGAAAACCAGAAGCTAACGTCACTTCCGGTAAAACCGGACGTGGAAATCATTTATACGTCAAAAGTGATGTTTATTAATTATATGGGATGATCCAAATTTGAATCGTTTTTCTTTAAATCTAAAGGAAAAATGGGGGCTATATAATATCGGTCTTAATGATTTTTTTGTAAAACCGGCCGTTTTAGTAATAATTGCACCGAGAAACCGCGTTTGACTTATTTTTGGTTGAGTTTGAAGCTATACGCAAAACTTTGAAAGCTATTAGGTGGGAATTAGTTAAAATATCAATATAATTTAATGATTAATACATTCTTTTCTATACACTTTTTCCGTCCGACAGGCAGGCCGTAAGAAGAATGAAAAAACCAACATCATGTCCTCGCAGAGCATGTTTTTTTTTTATAAAATATGGGATGCTTCATTCACCAATTATTTAGAAACTCTCCGGGTCTATTGAATGTTGATATTCAAGATATAAACTATAAATATTTCTCCTCTTCGATTTTTATAATAAAATTTGCATATACTAATATTTTATTAAAACATATATTATCAGTCACCTTTTATTTAATTTCAATCAACAATACCTATATTCATTCGATATGAAAGTATCGTGTATGTAGAATATAACTGAACCCAATTTGCAGTGTGCGATAAATATTCAATGTATCCGTCACCGGCTGTATTAACATAGATAACTCACCTCATCCGCTATTTGGTCGGGGAAGCGTGGATCAGTGTCGCCTCGAGATATTCGAACAGGTTCTAGGGTGCGTGCCACATAGGAAGGCAAGCCGACGCCGTTCTTTATCCTCTGCAGCTTTGGCTCTCCGTCTTCCGTTTTGCACTCCAAACCCAGAAATAATCGCAAATCTTCAGGGTCGTTTCTGTCAGCTAGGTACAATCTGCAATAAATTATAGTAATCAATAAAAATACAATTTATAGAAGTAGAAAAGAAAGGAAAATATAATACTTTGATAAGTTTTTTGATGCTGAAAAACAATGCAAAACATGAATCATATTTATACTTAAAATATAAATGTTGTAAAAGTTATAATATGATTATTCGATACTATCCACTTTCTCATTTTGTTTTTCATTCAATTTTTTTTTATAATCGATCACAAAAATATCGCATATTTCGGTTTTATAATTTTAGGCAGTAGTATTTTTTGCTTTAAGTTACATAGAGTAAACATTTCATAAAGTTTCTATTTTATACAGGGTGATTTATGTAAACATGTGGAAAATAAAATGGTATACAGGTCTGATATGTGGGAAAGCCTCTGTAAAATTTTAAAGCGATCCGAGGCAATTTATTACATTTTTTGCATTAAAACCTGCAAAGATACGCTTCTGAACGGGTGAGTTATGCTTGTTTGTTTAGCAGGTAATATCAACTGTCTTAGTTGACCGGGGTCAGTGCGCTACACGTTCACTGTTCAGTTCAGTGATTCTTCGACTTCCGTTTAGAGCATTTCCCATTTTTGTTAAATTTTAAACTGTATTGGCAAATATCGATTTTGCCAGAGTTCACGCCTAAAGAGTACTGCGACATGATGTTAACCTATGGTGCAATGAATGAAAGTCTTGCAGGGACTGTACGAAAATACGGGAGAAAATTTCCCCATAGGCGCAAGCCTAATGAGTGAAAAAATTTATGTGCAGTGCAACGAGTTCGGGACACCGGGTTTTGTTTAGAAGGCAACAGAGAACGTGTAGTAAATCGTCCTGTTGAAGTAGACGAAGAAGTTCTAGAATTACTGGAACAAGACTCTTTAATAAGTACTCTATACATGTGAATCGCTTTTACCCATACCACATAAGAAAGAAAGTGATTTCGTTGCACCGTATTATGTCAGATTGGTTAGTCATAGGCGGCGCACTTCTACAAAAAAACTAAGGTAATTTTTTTTAAAAAAAATTTTATTTCTTGACTTTTTTAACTCCTTTTGGTGGGGACAACCCTCTGAATAATTTTCCACATGTTTAAGTAAATCACCCTGTATATACTACTGTAAGCCCGTCGAAATTCGACGGCGGGTGTATTGGAAAATGCAGGTGAGTGACGAAGGTTTCATGTTACAGCACCTCCTTAAATACTACATTGAGAGTGCTGTTCCTTTTTGAAATTATTTGCACTTTCAAATTGCCGAACGATCGCACTCGAGACATTGCTACGTACAACTGGCCATGGCTAAATACAAGCTGTGGTAGATAAATGCCAACACGATCAAGAGTTTGTCCTTGCGCTTTGTTTATAATCATACAAAGCGCAAGACTAATAGAAAATTGGGTCTTCTGAAAGAAAAAGGAAGAGTTTTATCTGATGGCGATAAGTCGATTCTAGGAATAAAAACTGTTTGACCTACTCTTTCTCCAGTGATAATTTCCATTTTCAAACAATGGTCGTACATATTTCGAACAATTAATCTGGTACCATTTAAGAGCCCCTGGGAAGCATTTAGGTTTCTTAACACCATGACAACAAATCCAGTTTTTAATGTAAGGATATGTGGAGGCAAACCACTTAACTCTAAACTATTCAGAAATTCCATAGGAAACTGAAGAATTTCGTTCTCCTGCTCTGTTATCAAATTATTTACACTAATATAAGTTCTAGGCGTTCCGGGTATAAGGTTTATAACTTTAGAATTGATTTCATCGCAGTGTTCATTATGTGGGGTTAAAATGGCAAGGAGAATTGTATCACCGTGCTAAATTAGTGGGTCAGTAATCAAGGTAGGCGGTTTCTGGTTTTACATCAAAACCAGTGGCGCCTTATATAATATAAATTTGTAATTATTTAGTCTAATCTCCTTAATCCGGCGAGGTTTGGAAAGTGTTCGCACACTTTTAATCCATTGGCACGGTGGATACCCTAGGAGTGAGTAACAATATCAAGAAATAATGTTTAGAATAGATGTACATTCAATAGACATGACTTAAAGTCGTTCTTACTCCTCCTTTACATCATTCTGAGACTTCTAAACGAACTTTTAAGTATCAGATAAACCATGTATACTATTATCTCCTTAAAGCATAAAAATAATGAAAATCAACCAGTTTAAATTCAAACCAAAATCATCATTGTTTAATGTATAATAGTCTTATTCCTTGTATGATGTACTCACATGTTCATTAATTAGAATTTAAATGTTTGAAATTAAATGGTAGTAGGTGCCAGTGGTTATAATTTATTATCCATTTAAAAAACAGTAAAATCATTGTTTTGAATTAAACTCCGAAATGTGACATAACATTAAGGGTGCGTTGTACTAATCTTTTTTAATCCTACGATCACGGAAACCAGGATTAAATTAATCGAGAATTAAAACAATTTTGTGTTGTATGAAGCAAAGTTATCGGAGAATAATATATATTAATTATTTATGATTACAGAACAAAAAACAACTTGAACAACACTCCAGCTCAGCTCTTATTTAATAGTACATGTTACTTAAATGTCAGTGATTTAGCCAAAATTTGAAAAATGTGAGGTTAGATTCAACTGATCCAGGTTTTAAACCTCCAACGTAGTGAATTTAGATGATCTTCGAATCAACGATCGTTAAAACTCCGATTTGCAATAGTACAACGAATCTGGACCACTGATTCTTGAATCTGTGTTGATCCAGAGATTAAATTGTTAGTACAACGCACCATACTCATTATTTTAACTCATCGAACTCCGTAGTGAAGCCTAGGTATTGTTATTGTCTTAGAAATAAATCCGTATATTAATTTATTTTGAAAAGTGGCATCAAATACAATTTGGGTTAGAAAACTTACACTTCAATACCACCGTATCAAAGTAATCTATTAATAATACTTGAAAATTTGTTTTTTATGGTACCGAACATATAACAAAAAAAAATTATTATGCTTTTATTTAATATTAAGAGCTCTCTAGTACCTAAACCGGGCTAAACCACGTCGCTAAGAGCCATGGGGATTGAAGTGTTGTACAGGGTAGGCCCGGTTTAGTCGAAACA
This sequence comes from Leptura quadrifasciata, assembly GCA_963675555.1. Taxonomy (NCBI): domain Eukaryota; kingdom Metazoa; phylum Arthropoda; class Insecta; order Coleoptera; family Cerambycidae; genus Leptura; species Leptura quadrifasciata. The sequence continues at coordinate 105,352,957 of OY776673.1, read as the reverse complement.
AACAGCATAAATAGAATTAACAAAACATCTTTTGCCAGAGTGACAAATTGAAAAGGCTTCAGGCACTACTACTTTTTAATTTTTCAACTAAAATTAATACCAAAGAATTTGAAGATGGTTATAGGCTTTTTCACAATTTGTTTGACAAAAAATAGCTAATGAAAACGTGACCCAAAATCTATTACCAATAATATAAAAGTTATCGGCGATTGGTGTTAAGTTTCATACTAACCCTGATTTATCAATTGTTTTGCCAAGTGTACTATTTGAATGCATTTTTGTCTGTTTATTGACGAAACAGTCGCGCTCAAATTTTTAGAAATGTAAAGGACTATCTTAATTAAACTGAACATGGACTACAGGTTAAAGACGACTTATAGAAAGCCAATTACCACAAAATGAAGCAATAATGGAAAGTTTACTTTACTTCAAGAAATACAAAACGCAGTGTAAACTTTGATATTGAGATTACGTTTTGAAAGTATATTATCTTGATCAAGACCTTGGAAATTGCATATAAATTATAATTACTGCATTAACTTCAGGCTTACCATGATTAGTAAACTGTAATTGACGACGCTTCAATTAAAATTACAGTAGTATAGAACATAAACAGCTTTTATGTGTTTCATATCTTTTGATTCAAATCTCTTTGATTTTATTTAGTATTATGAATGTTTAATGTAACACATCTATTGCTCAAGAATATTATAGTCTGAACCTTGCGTTGTTAGGCATTCAGTGGGACGTCAACAACTTCAAAACGTTAAATATAATTGGCAGGAAACTCATTAACTAACTCAAGCCTCAAACAACCTCTTTAGCTAATCTAGCAGTTGTCTTTAGAAATCATAGAAAGTGATTTCAGAGCAGTATACCCGTCTAAATATGAGTGTTTAAATAGTCCATATACCATTATTCACCTAAGCATAAATATTTCTCTTTTAATTCGTCTTCTTTCAAGCTGAGTAAACTTAAATTTTTAAGTAAAATTTACAACATATGATCATAGAACATAAGAACTAATAGCGAGTTGTAATTCAACATCAGATGGGCAGTATCACCAAATGTCTTTAAAAATTAGATACACTCCGCGACGGTGTAACGGTTCCACATCGCACCATCAGAATATTAACTTTTCAGACTTAAAAGTAACAACCAAATTCCAAATTAGATCGCCGAAAACAACTATTCAGTATTTTGTGCTTACCTAGTTCGATAAATTCAATAAGTGACGATTTCAATCCTTCATACACTATATAGTCCTACCGGTAAATTTCACTAATGAAGGGTGGATGGATGGATTTTACACAGTAGTATAGCTGGCTGCAACACCACTGTGTAGAGAATGTTTGGCCTCAGAAAACTAGTTCGATTAGCCACAGAAATTTGTATTTTATCTAAGGTTATTTATTATTTATGATAAAGCAGTCACTAATTCCAATAATGTAGTGTCTTATATCATACAATGCGACCGTATCTCTATGATTATAAATATTTAATTGTCGGTATCTTAAATAATATTGTTTTCTATATATATACATATAGACATGTTGCAAAACCCTTTATAACTTTTTTTTTTTATTTTATTTTTAATTTACTAAATATATACACACCTATGTACACTTACTTATATCTATTATATTTCTTCAGGTTTTTTTTTTTTTTTTTTTTTTGAATTTTACAGGGATACTCTTGGCGTCTAGGGGCCTGTCAAGACTTTTCCTTTCACAAACACAGAAAGACCTCGGATAAGTAGGGATAAACAAGAGGACAAACATGAGGATTCTACTGACTATAATTATTATTTAATTATTTTGATAACATTATTATAACATACCTAACTTACATTATACAACTTTTATGACTACTAAATTAGTATATGTGCTGTTTTTATAAAATTGAACACTATTTTGTTGATTTCATCATTTTGCATGGACATGAGACATTCTATGTTAGTGGGAAGAGGTACTTTTTCACGTATAAGAGCAGCAATAAATTGTTTTCTTTCTATAGTGAGATCGGAGCAGTTGAATATCAGATGATTTAGATTAGCGTTAGAGTGATTATTACATTTGCATGTATCAGATCTAATAATTCCTATTTTCTTTAAGTGTGTGGGACATCTAGTGTGATTAATTTTGAGTCGAGATATTGTCAAGGAGAAAGTTCTACGGTAATTTCCATCAATATGTGGTATCTTTTGTGGTAAAGTGGGATGTATCTTAGTGTATTGGTTATTCGATGATGCTACGAATTCCAACCAATCAGATTCCCAATGCTCTCTCATTTCCTTTTTGAAGCTCACTCTTATATCTCCCAGCTCTAACCAATTAAGTGGTTTCAAATCGACAAAATTCTTTGCTAGTTTGTCAGCCATCTCATTTCCTTCTATTCCTGAGTGTCCTTTAACCCATAGAAAAATTACCTCCTGTCCTTTTTCAATTGTTTGGTGGTGTAGATTCATAATTTTACATATGATGGTGTTTTTTTGTTTTACGGAAAAGTTTCTAATACTATTGAGGACTGATTGCGAATCGCTGATGATAAGTGTTTTCCTCCACTCATATTGCTTTATGTACTCCAATGCTCTCGCTATAGCAAAAGCTTCAGCCGTATATATAGATGTTTTGTTATGCAATCTACTTACTTCCATTATGTTCTGTTTAGGGCCGTAAATAGCACATCCCGTGCCTTGTATATTTTTGGAACCATCTGTGTAGATTGGTACAATCCAATCTACACATCTTATTGTATTTTTCTAATATTGAAAGTACGAGTTTTTTATTTATAATTGCGTTTTCCGTATATGTTGGTAAGATTATTTGGAGAGTTTGTCGCAACGTGTTATAATCAAGATTGAAGATGGGGATGTTATTCAGCTCAACTAGGTTTCCTTCATATTCTCTTGTGGCCATGTAAGCATCCACTAGTGGCGGGTTATTCTTTAGGGACCAGTATTTATTACATAAACACTCAACTGCTAGGAAATATATTGTATTTATTCTATGACTGCTGAATATTCTTAGTTTGGATATGAATTGTTTAGCTAAATAAGTTACTCTGATGTAGTATGGAGGTTCTTGAGCTTCAGCTAAAATAGTATTACACGGAGATGATTTCATTACCCCCAAACAGATTCTAAGCGCTTTATATTGAATTCTGTCTATTTCCTTCTGGTTTGATTTAGAAGTTGAGTAATAGAGTATACAACCATAATCGAGTATTGATCTTACGTAATTTTTGTAAAACATTATTGCTGTTTTTACATCAGCTCCCCATTTGGTGTAACATGTCAGTTTCAATAAATTCATAGCTTTATCGCATTTTGCTTTCAAATAATGAATATGTTTGGTCCATAGTAGTTTTTTATCAATTATAATTCCTAAATATTTAGTGTGGTCAACGATTCTGATATTCATGTTGTTTATCGAAATATGTTGTGGTGTTTGTAGCCTGTGTCTTGTAAAGAATATTATTAAGGTCTTGTCTAGATTTAATTCAAAGCAGTGATAGCCTAGCCAGTTGTTTAAATTATATAAAATGTGTTTTAATTTTGTTATACATTCATTGTATGATGGCTGTGTGGTATACAAACATATGTCGTCTGCATATTGGATACATTTTATATCTTCTTCCCATATTTGGTGAATACTGGTTGTATACAAATTAAATAATAATGGACTTAACGTTGAACCTTGGGGGAGTCCTTGTCGAACGGTCCTGGGACCGAATAAATTGTTATTATGGTTCCTAATGTATATTTTTCTATTATTGTATAAATCTATTAGATTATATACTGTATTGCAAGGAATGCCATGACCTAAAAGTTCTTCTTTTAAAACCTTGTAATTTACCAATTCATAAGCTCCTTTTATATCTAAGAATAGGCACATTAGATATTCATTTTTCGAAAACGAGCACTGTATATCTGTTACGAGATGTGTAAGTGCATCCAGGGTGCCTCTACCACATCTAAAACCGAATTGATTTGTTGGGAAAATATTTTTATTTTCACAGAATCATTCTAATCTATTTTTTATAACCCTCTCATAAATCTTAATGAGGCACGAAATCAATGAAATAGGTCTGTATGAGCTGACTATTTCTTTCTCCTTTCCAGGCTTCAAAATTAAACAAATGATTATTTCGACATAGTAATCTACTGGCTTTCCATTTAACCACCAATCATTGAATATATTGAGTAAAAGATGTTTGGCATCTGATGTTAGGTGGCTCAAGATTAAATATGTAATTTTATCTATACCAGGAGATGTGCTATTTGTGTGGTTTAAAGCGTTTTCTAACTCATTAATTGTGAATAGTTGATTCATTATATGGTTTTCATTTGGCACTCGATACAATTTTAGGTCCTCTTCAGCCTTCAGCAAGCGTATCCAAGGTTTTTTCTATAATCTCATTAGTAATCGGTATGCTGGGTTTATAATTTTTATTAGACATTCTCCTGACAAATTTCCATATGTCGGTTAATGCGGTGTTTCTATTTAGATTATTGACAAAGTTTCTCCAGCTGGAGCGACTTTTTTCTTTGAACAACCGTCTGGCTTGCGCTTCTATTTTTTTGTATTTTGTGATGTTTTCTAGGTTTGACAATTGTGGATATTTCTTTAAGGCTTCTCTTCTTTTCTTGACTATCTCTGTACATTTGTTGTCCCACCATATAGGATGATCGATGTCATTTTTTTCTGTACCTCCCTTTTCTTTCATAGTAGCACTCGCTACTGTGTCCAATATTTTTACAAACTGTACCAGAGTATTATCTATCGTATTTGTGTCCATATGAGCTTTTATTTCGTTATTTAAAAGCATTTGGAAAAGATCTCAGTCAGCCGTAGCTTCTCTCCACTTAAGATATGGAGTTCGAGTTTCTGTTGTATATTTAGTATTATACTCCATACTAATTACATAATGATCAGAGCCAAGACTGTCTGGAATTACCCTCCAAAGAAGCTTGTTTGCTATATCAGGGGTTACTAATGTTACATCGATTTTTGAAGGAGTCTGCAATGGTTGTGTAATTTTTGTAGCTGAACCATCGTTCATCACCACGAAACTTGAGTCATCTATAGCCTCCGCTAATCTATTGCCAACTGAATTATTATTATATGAACCCCAAAGGCTATGATGTGCATTACAGTCTCCTCCAATTACAATATTTTTGTCACCAAATTGTTTTATAAAGTCGGACCATTCTATTGTAGACATGTCCTTGCCTGGCGGTCTATACATGACTATTATTTTAACATCTGGATTGAGTAATCGGATACCGCAAGTCTCTAATTTATTATTACAGTTAAAGTTAATTTTTATTTCCGTCCAATTCAGTATTTTCTTAATGAGAATGGCAACTCCACCACCTTTTTTATTTTCCCTATCTTTCCGTATTATATTATAACCGGCAATTTTAAAATGTTTATGCTTTGATTTTAACCAAGTCTCATTCAATAAAATAATATCGGCTTCATTTTTTTTTAAATAATCCGCTAAATTAGCTCTATTTTCAACAATAGAGCGACAGTTCCATTGTATGATTTTAAGTCCTTCTTTAATAGGTTGAGTCATTATCACTATTTGGGTCTATACTAGACATAAAATTTGTTATTGACTGCTTTATTTGAAAATCTTCCAAATTGAAATTATCGTATTTACCGCTGGTTACATAACCCAGCAATTTTTCTACAAATGCCGAAATTTGTGTGGCTAAGCGTTCTTTGTATTCTAAAAATTCATCCCTATATGGATTAGGTAAAACTGAATGCTTATGTGTATCTTTCATTTCAGCTATGATACGTGATTTTGACGAATGTGGTATGGGTGAGGCTTTCCGTTTTTTATTTTGTGATATTTGTGTTAGTGTCTGTGTTCTAGGTTGTCTTTGATACAAGTTTTGTCGTGGCTTTTGTATTGTCTTATTAGTCTGTAATGTTTCTGTTCGTTGTGTCAGAGGTGGAAAGTTTTCAATTGTATTCAAGATATCATATCTGTTGCTAATATTAATGTTATTATTACTGACAATTTTAGAGTATGAGGGGTTATTTTCTATTTTTTCAGCTTCTTTAAAAGATACATTGTTTGTCGCCATAATTTCTTTAATTTTCTTTTGTTTTAAATAGACAGGGCATGATCTGGCTATCGAACCATGATCATTGTTTTTACAGTAAACGCAATATTGAAATTCACTATGACAGAATTCTTTATCATGTTCTTCTCCACATTTGCCGCAATGGTTAATATTACTTTTACATAACCTTTTTGTGTGTCCGTACCTAAGGCATTTAAAGCATTGAACAACTGGGTGAATGTATGGTTCAACGGGAAAAATTACTGAGTTAATTTTCACCTCGTTCGGTATAGTATTTCCTAGAAAAGATAATATAACAATCTGCCGTTTAACTATGTGAGTTTTACCCTCTTTATCAATAATTCTTCGTTCCATACGTTTAATTTCCACAACCTCTTTTTCAGATATTACCGACTCTAACAAATATTTTTCATCAAAAAATGTGTCAACATTTCTGATAATTCCCTTTTTCTGTGTAAATATTTTGGGTATATATGCAATTAAGTTATTTTGATTGATTACCTCACTATTTATTAACGAATTTGCGATTTCATAGGTATTTAAAATCACTTTAACCCTACTAATTCCTACTGATTTAATATCTAATATATTTTTCTTATAAGTTTTACACAAATAGTGACCCACCCGAATCGGAAACAGTTTACCCAAATTTTTGTCTTTGTGTTCTATAAATACGAAATATGGACCTCTATCGGTAGATCTATATTTGTTATTAAAATCAATAAACCTGTCTGATTCTAGTCCGTTTTTATCCACATTCATATCAGAGTTCTTATCGTTATGTTTTTCACTTACCTTCTGCTGTCCAGTATCACCGGGCGGCCCGAGACCGCCCGTATCGTTGATCATATTTTATATTATATCTATGTTACCTGAGATTTCCAACACTTAATAACGATCAAATATATTAATTTCCTATATTAAAATCACCAACTAAATAATTATATATATTTCACTATTTATTTATATAGCAATAACCTATTTAAACCACTTCTAAATTAGCTCGATGTGTTCTCGATCGAAGTTAATTTGGAACTTTCACTAATGAATATCTATGTGTTTATTTAGATCTGCGATACACAGCTCGCTCATGGGCGCCGTTATCAACAAAAATCATTTTAGTCGAAAAGCCAAAGAGTAGTGAATGGAAAAAATAGCGTTTTTGTTTGAATAAAATTCCATTACTCTCGAAAGGTATTTTAATTTCATGTACGATATTTTAGTATAGTAAGAGGTACGCTAATACAAAATATAATGAATATTGGCTTATAATAATGTAAGGTAACAATTTTTTAAAATTAACTATTTTTTAGCCTTCATTTTTTATAACTTAACAAATTAAACAAACAACTTTGACTCATGAAGTTTTCTCTGAAATTTTATTGTGACATAGCTCATATTTTTGTCTTTTCTATATGTCAAATACAACCCGCGATATTTAACAAGAAGTGAGAATAACGTGGTTAAAAAAATAAATTGCTTTAAAAACGAATTGGTTTTAGAGAAGTATGCGATAAAATGGGTAAGGCCATTATTTAAAAGAAAGTTGTCATTAATAATAATCTCGATAATTATTACTGAATGAAATGGCATTTAGCTTAGAAAGAAATATTTTAAACGCAAACTGTGAAAATTTGAAATTTTTCTACATTAGAAAACAAAAAAAAAATTATCCATACATATATGTTAGAAAATACCCCACTACCCGGAAATAAAACAAGAAACTAGTCTGTAGAACACTCCGTATATTAACTAAAATAAGTACACCGCTATGTTTCAATGTTAAAATGCCAATGAATAATCTCGCTTACAAAACTGCTTCGTGAGTTCGAATATTAACATTGCTTAGAAATACTATATTTTTAAAGTAATAAATTATATTTCATAAACAATCTATGAATAAGAGAGGCATTGATCATGACTCAATAACTAAATGTAAACAAACGCTCACACGGCCAACCTGACCTATAATTCGCTCTCGAATTATTCTTCTTCCCTGGCTCCATAGGCAACATTATGGCTCTGCTGGCTCCTGTTGAACCTGTAAATGATAATACAAGGCAGCTCAGGAAATAACTACGAATGGGAAAGCATTTTGCTCTCAGTTAAGAAAAACACTACGGAAACGTGACCTTCCAAACAATGCAAATCAATATTCAACTGTGAAGCACGGAGCTTCGAACAACTTAAATCTCTAACTCCACTGTGAAGCTCACAACTTTCAACAGCTCAACCCGGTACTCTACTATGAAGCGCGGAGCTTTTCACAGCACAAACTTTTCTTTGTTTCTACAACAGTCAAGCAAATGGCAGCTCAGAGGTAATTAAACGTGTCTCCACTAGGCAGCTCAGAGGTCTAATCACGTGTCTCCACAACATGGCAGCTCAGAGGTAATTAAACGAGTCTCCACAAGGCAGCTCAGAGGTCTAATCACGTGTCTCCACAACGTGGCAGCTCAGAGGTAATTAAACGTGTCTCCACAAGGCAGCTCACATAAAACATGCTTATCAGTTGTCTCTATTAGTCAACTGTTGGGTTCACAACAAACAACAAGTCAAGCGTTACGCTTTCAACCAGAAACACACGACAAACAAGGTTCAACATAACATAGCAGAGAAAAAAAAACATTTATCTCAATAACGCTCACGCGTCATCCTGTCAAAACTTTGACTTACTTTATTTTAGGAGTCCTCTGAAAATTCGCCTGGCCAGATTCTGATCATGTCCTTGGCGACGACCCTCTTTCGATTTGTTGCTAGATTCTTGATTTCAAATCTGTCGTTTGGAAGGCTTTGGAGAACCTCGAACGGACCATCATATTTACCATCTAGTTTTGCCAAATGACTGTTACCTGAAGGGTGAAATACAAAATCTCCAATGCTTATGGTTTTGTTTGTTCTTCGTCGGGAATATTACTGTCAAGTCCTGTAAGTAAGTAGACAGGCGAGAAACCTGTTGTTTTTTGCACGGTAGTGTTAAGCGCCATCTGTAGTTTAATCATGGCGTTCGGCCATTCTGACTTATTTTTAATTTCAACTCGGAGAAGATTTAAAACTGTTGAGACATATCTTTCCACCTGCCCATTACCTCGAGGTGTACTTTTAGCGATTAAATGCTGTTGTATGCCTAGCTCGGACAGTAACTTTTTCACTGAGCCGTCTGTAAAATTGGTGCCCCTATCACTTATAAATGTTTTTGTAATACCAAAGATGTTTAGATATATTTTTAAAACATCACGTCTCTGAGCCAGACAGAGACTTAAGCGGTATCAGAAACAGAAATTTTGTAAAAGAGTCTATCAGCAATAAAATTTGTTTGTAACCCTCAGAAGATACTGGAAATGGACCTACACAGTCAGCATGCACGGTGTGAAATGGAATAGGTTTCTTGTCAATTGGGTGTAGGAAACCTTGACTTGGGCCAGTGTGTTTTTTTGTAACAATACATTTCAAACAATGGTTACAATATTTTCGAACAAATTTTGCCATACCCGGAAACCAAAAGTAATGATTTATTTTCGCAAAGGTTTTATCTGGACCTACATGGCATTGTTCATCATGAAACAATCTTAATAATCCCAAACGACTTCCCTTGGGCACAAAGGCACGATAAATTGGAGGGTTTTGACCCGGATTGATTTTCCTAAATAGAATATCGTTTTGGCAAAAATAATCGAATGTTAGTTTCCCTTCACTTAGTAGTTGTTTAATATTTTGAGTTTCTAAGTCTTTACTTTGTACCTTTTTTAACCAGTTGTCGGTAGACATAAGATTAACTTCGTCAGTGGTATTGCTCGTGTCCATCGGGTTTCGACTAAAGTAATCTGCATGTTGAATGTGCTTGCCTTGCCGGTATTCAACATCAAAGTTAAAAGACTGTAGATACAACCACCACCTAGCGACTCTAGGTGTCAGATCTTTTTTATTTTTAGATAGCTTTAAGGAATTGCAATCGGTGACCAGTTTGAATTTAATCCCCAGTAGATATACTCAAAAATGCCTTATTGCGTAATATGCTCCAAGAGTTTCAAGTTCATATGAGTGGTATTTAGATTCCACGTTGGAAGTTCGCTTTTAAAAGTAAGAAACTACTTTCAGTTGGTTGTTATGGCGCTGAAATAATATAGCGCCAAAACCGACAGAACTGGCGTCTGTATGCAACTCGGTTTCTAACTTGGGATTCAAAAATACTAATAAAGGTCTTTGACTTAAGTACGCACAAACGTATGCCTTTGCTATTTGTTGATCTTCACCCCAAACAATTTTCTGGTTGTTTTTTGTCAAGCTAGTTATACTGGATGTACGAGATGAAAGTTCCGGAATAAATTTTCTAAAATAATTGGCCAGATCCATGAACTGTCGCACCTCTTTAACAGTTTTTGGGTCAGGCGCCGTGAGGAGTGCCTCTGTTTTGCTTTTACCAGGCCGCATACCCATTTCAGATATCTCTTGTCCCAAATATTCTATTTGGCATTCAGAAAAATGGCATTTCTGAATGTTTAATGAGAAACCTGCTTTAGTTAAGGATGCTAAGATACGATCCAACTTTCCCAGACCCTCCGCTACTGACTTTGATGGTATCAAAATGTCATCCAGATAAACTAGAGCGTCCCTATCTTCTAGCCTCCCCAAAGCTTTGCATATAGCGCGTTGAAAGACTGCCGGTGATTTGATAATCCGAAAGGGACCCGGAGATATTCGTAGTGGCCATCGGGAGTTACAAATGCAGTTTTTTCAATAGAATCTTCCGCGATTGGTATCTGGTGAAATCCAGATGCCATATCTAGTGTAGTGAAGTATTTGTTTTGTGCTAAATTATCTAACTGATCTTGTATTAAAGGCAAGAGGTAACGATCTTTAACTGTGTTTTTGTTTAAGGCTCTATAATCTACGCATAGTCTACTACCACCATCCTTTTTGTGAACGAGCAAAATCGGACTGGCGTATGGAGAGCTGCTTTCGCGAATAATGTTATTGTTTAACAAGTCACTGATTATTAATTTAACTTTTTCTCGCTCACATAGGGCCATACGATAAGGATGAAAAGTTATAATTTTATCCTCTTTTAAGCGGATACTAAGTTCGGCAGTAGTGATTGCAGTGACTGCATTTCCAGTAGTTATATTGCTGGCATATTTGGACAACAGATTTATTAAATTTTTTAATTGGTCCCCAACTAAGGGAGTCTTAATGGTTTCTGAAGTAACATTAATGTTGTTTATTAATTTTGAGGGCGTGTTTTTCTTTTCATTTAAATAAACCTGAGTACCAAAGTGATTTGTATGAATTTCTAGCCCTTTATACCTAAATAAATCTCTTCCCAAAATAGCGTCAGGCACGATAGACGAATTAGTTACTACGTAGAAACAAACCTCGAATGCTGTGCCACTATGTTCAATGTTCAAAATAGTTTTGCTATTCGCAAATATTGTGGCCTCCCCTATTCCTTTTAGCGTCATTAAGGCAGGTTCAAGATGACAGCTTAAACGGTTCGCAATCTTTTCTGAAAGTAAACTACATTCTCCCCCAGTATCTACTAGGCATTTCACCGACTGGCCCTGTATTTTAAACTCGGTACAAAAATCGCTGTCCAAACTGACACAAAAATAGTTAATTCGTGAGCTAGACGGCTCTTCACGCTTTTTACGAAAGCAGTCATTGACTTTATGTCCAACTTTGTTACAATAACTACACACGATTTTGTTAGGTAGTTTGTCTAAACGATTGTTTGAATTTATTTCAACAGATTGATCGCCAAATCGCTTTCTTTTTGGGCAGATACGAAAAATACGTCCTAGCTGATTACAGTTATAACAACGCCTGGAATTTGCGTTCGACTCAAATGGACTCTCCCTTTTAAGTTTATCTACGACTACGGGTTTGACCTTTCCAAACTTTCTATAATTATCTAGCAGCGTCAACAAGTCGCTAACAGATTCGACATTGCTATTAAACGCAGCTGTTTTAACTTGGATATTAGTAATATCTCCGACAACAAGTTCCAACAATTGACTGTCTGACAAATTAAAATTTAATGATTTAATAAGAGAAATTTTCTTTCTGGCATACTCACAATACGAATCAGCTTGGTCACTGGTATACAGGCTTGCTTTACGAAATTTCTCACTTAAATTTTTTTTGGCAGGATACATGCTGCTCAGTTCAACATTGAAGTTTTCCCATGTCTTCTCGTCTGGTTTCCATGCCGAATACCATTCCTTTGCCTCGCCAACCAGTGCACTGGCGCCTCGGATCACCAGCTCGTAGTCAGCCCACTCGAACATAATGCCCAAATTTTCAATTTCCAGACACCATTTGGATGCTCCGTCATCGTTACATTTAGGATCAAACTCGGGAAGAGTAACTGTGGTTGTCACTGCACTTTTGGAGGGCAGATCTCGTAGTGCTTGCAAGGATTCGACGAACACTTTCGCGAAGTTCTCCATCTCACTGTGTTTTAAACACTGTTATTGTTATTATTATTATTATTATTTTAACACGTGGTGCTTTTAGTGAGTCTATCCCACACTTCTGATGTTAGAAAATACCCCACTACCCGGAAATAAAACAAGAAACTAGTCTGTAGAACACTCCGTATATTAACTAAAATAAGTACACCGCTATGTTTCAATGTTAAAATGCCAATGAATAATCTCGCTTACAAAACTGCTTCGTGAGTTCGAATATTAACATTGCTTAGAAATACTATATTTTTAAAGTAATAAATTATATTTCATAAACAATCTATGAATAAGAGAGGCATTGATCATGACTCAATAACTAAATGTAAACAAACGCTCACATATATAAAAGCTCAAAAGGTTTTCGTCTCCGGTTCCTCAAGCGGCTACCGACCGCTTGACCAATTTTGGTATTTTTTTTTTCAATGAAAGGTCTCTACCCTCAGATTATCTGTCTCAGATGGTTCATGACACATTTTTATATTTTTTAATCACTATTTTCATATGTAAAATAAAATAAACAGAAACTAATGCATGTTAGCGTATGCCATCGTATTAGTTACCGATTACAAATTCCGCTGAATACGAAAATTTATTATCTTAAGATAGCGAGTTGTATTAGTGAGCTGTTTCCTGATCATTTGTTTAGAGTGTATAGAGATAACGATAATAACGAAACTCTTGACTATGGTACTGGAAATGTTATTTCTAATTTACTTTTATCTGGTAATGTTGATGCGGGACATTATAGTGTTTTAGAATTTAGTCCAGTCACTAATGATGCGGATGTGGAAATGCACTGAGCAATGTTGTGGAACATAATATTTCAAAAAAACGTAAATTAAGAAAGACATTGACTGGCGGCAGGGAAACGTAAACGCACACAAAAACGTGTAAAATATGAAAAAAAAAACCTGATTTACAATTCAATATAGATGTGCCGTTTCTGATACTATTTTAAATGTAACTCCATTCAACTTAGGTAATTTAAAGACCATATGTAGTTACTGCTCTGCCCAGTACTTTTTACGTGAAAAAAATTCGGCTGGCTACTTTGGTCTTTGCTGCTGCAATAAAAAGTTCAAATTACCGGAATTTCGGATTCCTTATAAAATGAAAGAATTATTTACAGGGAAAAATGAGATATTGTAAGATATAAAATAATCGTCTCACTAAATTGTATATATTACGAAGTACTTGATCATTGACAATAGGACTTAGGTCTAAACTGTATGAACGAGCATAGCTGACTAACTCATTCTCCCCGCTGATCCACATTATTGCAAACATTGCAAATACGCCATATAGTCGCCTTACTGCCGAAATGCTCTGTCTACGAAAGATGTGTCACCTACTTGCTGAGACGGTTAAATATTTTCTAACATTCGGCCATCCTATATGCGGGCTGCCCCAGACCGCCAACCACCATAGGCTCCTGTTTACCTGTTGACAACAACAATACACAAAGCAAACATGTATTCATACATTTGTAACCAATTTTAAATTCACTTCAATCAATTCAAATACGTGTCTACCCAGACAATAAGTAACGTACATAATTGCTTGCATCAACAGCTCTTACTCGAGCTACACTCAGGTCACACGTCTCTCGACCTGAACAATAGCTGCCCAGAGCACCACTATTGTTCCCATCTCAACGTATACCGTGACCTAATCAAACCTCACACGTCACACGTATCTTGACCTCAACAATAGCTGCCCAAAGCACCGCTATTGTTCCCATCTCAACGTATACCATGACGTAATCAAACCTCACACGTCGCACGTATCTTGACCTCAACAATAGCTGCCAAAAGCACCGCTATTGTTCCCATCTCAACGTATATCATGACGTGACAAAATCAAACATCACACGTCACACGTATCTTGACCTCAACAATAGCTGCCCAAAGCACCGCTATTGTTCCCATCTCAACGTATATCATGACGTAATCAAACCTCACACGTCACACATATCTTGACCTCAACAATAGCTGCCCAAAGCACCGCTATTGTTCCCATCTCAACGTATACCATAACGTGACAAAATCAAACATCACACGTCACACGTATCTTGACCTCAACAATAGCTGCCCAAGGCACCGCTATTGTTCCTATCTCAACGTATACCATGACGTGACAAAATCAAACATCCAACCTGTACATACATGCACATCTAATCTGTAGAATTAATTTATATTTCAACTTACATTTGCATCATAGTTATCCATTTTTCTACCTTGTCAGCCGCAACCACTGTGCGAAAGTTTCGTCGCCTCTGATTTTCTCGCAAATCCTCCACCTCATATCTGTCGTTAGAGAGCAGTTTAACTACCTTAAACGGTCCCTTATACTTCGGTAACAGTTTTTTGCTCGACCCGGTACAAGTGGCACTCGTAATTAATACACGGACCAAGTCACCTACATCAAAGTGCACCGCATCACGTCTATTTTGATCATAACGTTTCTTTTGCTTACGCTGGTCAATATCAATGTGTTTTTTTATAGCGCTTCTCATTTCAGAAATGTTTATACGGTCCACAGTTGTTTGTATCGAGTTTAATAAATTGGCCTAAGCCATAGGCCTTGCTTGATAACCGAACAGCGCTTTTACTGGAGTATTGTTTATACTTTTATTAAATGCCGTATTCAAAGCGCTTTGTTGTTCCTTTACGTGGGTGTCCCATTTATCACTATCAGTTTCAATACTCGTTGTCGCTAGCATACTAAGTATGGTTCTATTATACCTCTCACACTGGCCATTTGATCGCGGAGTGGCAACAGCATTTAACACATGATTTATCGCATATGACTCACAAAATATGCGAAATGTTCTTGACGTAAAAGCAGTTCCTCGATCACTAATAATTCGTACCGGCACTCCAAAAATGCACATTATGCTTTGCAAAACACGCACTACCGGCTTTACTTTAGTAGATTTCACTGCTTCCATTATGGTAAATTTTGTAAAGGCGTCCACAATAACTAGTAAAAATTTATTTCCCGAGCTACTTGTCTCAAATGGACCAACATGATCCAGGTGAATGGTATGAAACGGAATCGGAATTTTCCCAATAAGATGTAATTTCCCTCTATTTTTAGCTGCCCTACTCTTATAGTATGCACATTGCACAATTCAAACACGCTTGAATGTACTTTGTTACAAAACGCCGCATTTTCGGAAACCAGTAGTTTGTCTGAATTCTTTTCAGTGTACTTTCCACACTCATGTGTCCAGCTTTGTCGTGGCACAACCTCACTACTTGCCAACGAGCTACTTTAGGAACTGCCCACAGCTTCCGTCCGTCAGGTAACTTCCGATATATCTTGCCACTTTTTAATTCATACTCTTTAAAGTATTGCTTCGTTTCAAAATTTTTTACTGAGCTTGATAATATTCGGTGAATCCTTAATAACTGCTCGTCTTGTAACTGTGCAGCTACAATCCAATCTCCTTCTGTGATATCTAATTGATTCACTTCGCTTGCGATGGGAAGTCTGCTAGGTGCATCTACATGGGGCATTCGTGCTCCCGGCCGGTGTTTAATATCGAACGTGAACTCTTGCACCTGAAGCCACCACCTCCCACTTTTAGAGAAAGCCGTCCTTAGAGCATTACAGTCCGTAATTACAGTAAAATTTAACCCTAATAGGTACACGCGAAAATGTTGCAGCGATAGCACTACGGCCATTGTCTCCAATTCGTAAGAGTGATAATGTTTCTGATCTACCGTAGTCTGTTTACTGAAATACGCCACCACTCTTCGCACCCCGTCATGCAGTTGAAACAATATTGAGGCTATTGCAGTTGAACTCGCATCAGTATGAAGTTCGGTTTGTAAGGAGGGGTCAAATATAGCCAGTACCGGTCTGGATACTAGCATCGTTTTTATAGTTTCAAAAGCTTCTTGTTGTTCCGCTTTCCAGCACCACTTGAAATCTTTCCGTGTAAGTCTAGTCAATGGTTCTACAATGCCAGAGTACTTATTTCACTGTTTTCGGCTCGCACATGTGCAAAATAGCTTCAATTTTACGTTGACCTGGCCGTATACCATCAGCACTAATTTGACGCCCGAGATAATCAATTTTTGTGTGAAAAAATAAGCACTTACTAATTTTTAGCGTTAAATTATGCTTACGAAAAGCCTATAACACAGATCGCAGACCGCAAACCCTCTTCAATTGTCGCCGATGGAATTATCACATCGTCCATATACGGAAATGCGACACTCTTCTTCAATTGTCCTAACACATTGTTCATTAACCGTTGAAATACTGATGGTGAATTGCAGAGACCAAACGGCATTCGCAGAAACTCATAATGGGAATCTGGGGTGACAAAAGCTGTTTTATCTATTGAGTCTTCACTCACTGGTACCTGGTAAAATCCGGAGGCTAAATCAAGTGTAGTGTAAAACATACACTTATTCCCCTGCGTATCCCTGCCTAATCGATCCAGTTGATCATCGATTAAAGGAAGTGGAAATTTGTCTTTAACAGTGATAGCATTTAAACGTCTATAATCAACGCACATCCGATAATCACCTGTTTTCTTTTTGACAAGTAATATTGGGCTAGCGTAAGCAGATTTTGACTCCCTGATAATATTATTCGTCAGCAACTCGTCAATTATACCTCGTAGAATTTGCTTTTCCGCTAATGGCAGTCGGTACGGACTATAAAAAACCGGCTCATTCGTAACTAATTTGATTTCCATTTTTGTCGCATCAGTTTTTCCTAAATTCGCTATAGATGTCGATATTCTGTCTTTAAATTCATTTAAAAGTTTTTCGCACTTAACTCTCTGTACGTTAGAAATGTCGCCAATGTTTATCTTTACATTATCGTCTTGTTGAATTTCAAAACATTCGAAGTCACAAACCGGGTTTACATTCATATCTAATTCCCGCACAAATACATTCGTTCCTATTTTTAATAACATCACGTTCGGTAAATTTATAAAGTCTCGACCAATGATACAATCATAGTTCATTTGCTTATCATTCAAAACTGTTATTTTAATACTGCAAGTCTAACGGTCCCGGCTGATGGCATTACGTAATTGATCTCAAAACTTTTCAACGCGTTAGGCTTATTATTTTCAAGTTCAAGGCATAGTTTACTAATAACACATCCATGATATAGTACATCAACTCCCGGTGTCAACTAAGCACTATTGTACTACCTTTTTCTTCCCATTTAAAACAACATTCATTTCAATGGAATTTATTCGATATTACCAGTCGAGCAATCGTTCTATTTATGTCCTAGACCTGTTACCACGAAAGCATTCTAATATGTTTCTATTCATAACAGTATCTATGATTTCGTTCATAAAGATATCAAACAAGAACCAATGTTTTCGTTTAAAATTATAAACATAGATAGAATTCCTATAACACTTTGAGCGTTTATAATTATACCGAACAAATCAGTTAACGTGCAATGTTTTGCCTCACCATACTTGATCTATACCAACACAACTTGTCCTTTTGTCTCGTCATATTTTACAAATATCAAATCCACTGTTATGAACACCCACTTCAGCAACGGTTCAGTCTGACATTTCTAAACATTTTCTTAAATTTTACATTATTTATATAATACTCCATCGTCATCAATTTTTTCATGTTATATATCATATCACCATTTCAGTATTGGCGTTGTGATATTCCACTTTACCAACTTTATTTACCTAATTAAGAGCTCGTCCATCCTGACGCATTAATTTCTAGACCACCGTTACTCTTTAATGTCAACAATTGAAGAATGTTGGATAGGTCATGTTTAAAATCTTTTTTACAGTTCCAATAACAAATATTCTTCAAATAATAACATCCTAACTGAGTATCAGATTACTCAATATGATGTGTAAGTAATTCGGCGTAATAACTATTAAATCACAGATAGTCAAAACAGTTTACGATCCAAATCTTGACTAAAACAGTGTACACCAGATTTGATCAACACTGAATCAGCTCCACTCGATGTGAATGAATATTTGGTCTAACTCTTGCACAAGATAGCTTAACCTTGGGTATGGATGATGTGCTAGGTCATGTCCTCGACGCATAAACATCCCTTCATTCGGTTATATGCTTTTGTAATAACAATCGTTCAGCGCACGTCGGCATTAACAATCATCGGTTAACTCTTAGCTCAGCTTTTAACTTTGTGGCGTCATATCAACCTTTCCTCTTTGGAGTACATAATAAAAGTCAAACTCTGCCAACCGGAACAACAGAGATGGCGACGTTGACGCTTGCGCAGTAGAGTAGATATATTCCCTACGTTCAATACACACTTAACCTGGGAGTTGGCTCTGCGGCCATCTTTATTGCGTATTAATTTTGCTGCTGGCTTCCTAATTATCACTGTAACTTCGCACTTTTGGTAAAGAAACTCTTCACTTCTCTGACTCATGTTCACTACTGTCACTGTTGTATTCGGTATAGGTAATTTCCAAAACACAACATAACTCGTCCATAAGAGAACAAAACCACAGGTCATCACTATAAAAATGATTTTTCTTCGTTGGGCTTTTTTGGATATAATCCCACTTCTGTTATGTAAGAAATAAAATAATCGTCTCACTAAATTGTATATATTACGAAGTACTTGATCATTGACAATAGGACTTAGGTCTAAACTGTATGAACGAGCATAGCTGACTAACTCATTCTCCCCGCTGATCCACATTATTGCAAACATTGCAAATACGCCATATAGTCGCCTTACTGCCGAAATGCTTTGTCTACGAAAGATGTGCCACCTACTTGCTGAGACGGTTAAATATTTTCTAACAATATCGAAAAAATTTCGAGATAGTATTCGACAATATAATAATGCTTTGTCATTTGTGTCATTCGGAGCAAATATAAAATTACCTTCCGGATATGGTCCCATTAGAGTTGAACATGCTGCGAACAGTTCCTTGCAAAAATCCAGAATTACTACATCGTGTCGGAAATAAATGCAATCCTTATGTGATGTCATATATTAATTTTTCAAAATTTGCCATTTTCTTATAGCAGAAAGAATTAAAAACGTAATTCCTAGTGAAAACAATCCCACCCTTCTGGGGGGTTGTTAAATTAAATTAAAAAAATAGAATGAAATTCAAAAGAAAGAAACTAATGAATATTAGAAGCTTAATTAAACCGACTTGTTTGGTACAAATTTAAAATAGGAATAATCTTACATTATACATTGTGTAAAGAAAAGCCAAATCATCAGTTTCGCGAGTCGGTATTGTTTTATAAACATACGCATTTAATAAATTTGCCACCATTGCAGTTTTGTCTAGCCCGGTCCCTCGTTGCGTCTCAATCCATTTTCTCCAGCGGTCAAGGTCGCCAGCTAACACTAGTATATATTAAATAAAAAAGGACATATATATATATATATATATATATATAAACCAAAATTAAACACACGTAGTGTATCTTGAGGTTGCAGTCAGAGGTGAAAAGTTTACGGCCACAAAACAGAAAAAGAAAAACTCTTTTGTTACTTTGTCAAGCTTTAAAATAGATATAACAAAATGAACATGAATAACTATCACATGTGAGTTCTATACTCACATGTGATAGTTATTCATGTTCATTTTGTTATATCTATTTTAATCATGGTTTTAATCCTTAATTTTAAATAATCAGTAATTGTTTACCTTAAATTGTGTACCTGCAAAGGAATTTGTGTATGAATTTGTCTACATTAAGCTAAAAAAAATGCGACTATTTTATAATACATGTGACCTTAACTTTTAACCTCAAGTTAATGTCTTGATAAAGGGAATAAATAATTTCCGAAAGCTTGACAAAGTAACAAAAGAGTTTTTCTTTTTCTGTTTTGTGGCCGTAAACTTTTCACCTCTGAATGCAACCTCAAGATACACTACGTGTGTTTAATTTTGGTTTTCTTAACTAGTCAGTCAAGACTACCCTTCTTCTTTATATATATATATATATATATATATATAAATTTTAGAAAGGTAGTCTTGACTTGATATATGTATACATATATATATATAAATATATATATTAATTGGATTGAATCTGCGGTAGGTTCTTGATGAAACATGTTCAATAGAATAATTATAAATATTCAAAAGAATAGTTACAATACTGACTGGTGGTCGAGAGGTGAGCGCACTTGCCTCTCACCCACGCGTCGGGTTAACATATTTGTAAACTGTTTTGATATGAATGAAATAAACATGATATAAACAAATGAAATGTAAATATTATAAATAAAGATTTTTAAATTGTAATTGTAATTGCCTCTCACCCAAAAGTTCCGGGTTCGATCCCCGGTCGTGGAAGTGGAAAATACTGTGAGAGGGATTTTTTCACTATACACGGATATTGGGTGTGTGTCCCTTGTCTCTAAATGTGTAGCCCCCTCCCACACAAGGCTCTTCTAGAGCCTTCCGGGATAAAGGGGGTCGTAATTACCTGTGGTGTTATTTTTTATATTTTAATACGCACTTTGTTTATTGTTTCATAAGTTTTGTTCAGTTTTGTCTCTTACATACGTTTCGGCCTTGCGACCAAAGAGTCTTAGAAACTAACCTAAAAGTGATGGTTTACAATATGTATCCTTGAAATATTCTACCTACTTACAGGGGGAAAATAACTTGATTTGCTATTTCTTTAAATTTAACAATACAGCCCGGGACTACGAACTTTTTAATTTTATTACGGTGTCTAGTACAGGATTCTTCAAAAATTCTGTTTGTGTATTTGTACTTTTTTATGGTTTCTTACGGCGTTCTTAATTTCTAAAATTTCAAGCATGTCTAGGATTTTTCCTTTGTTTGCATTATGCAAAAGTTTAACACTACTACCGTTAAGGTGATTTTTCTCAATGCAATGTTCAGCGAAACTAATACAATAAAGAATCAACTGGTTTCGCTCTCTAAGTAGGTAGAATATTTCAGGGATATATATTGCAAACCATCACTTTTAGGTTACTTTCTAAGACTCTTTGACAATGGTCGCAAGGCCGAAGCATATGTCAGAGACAAAACTGACCAAAACCAATGGAACAATAAACCAAGTGCGTATTGTAACTATTTTTTTGAATATTTATAATTATTCTATATATACAGGCTGTCCATTTTGTCAGGGCGCTCGAGAATATCCCACTTAATATCGGTCGTACAAAAAAAATATTTTTACGAAAATTGTGCCGATTTATATAACCTACAAAATGTTTTAAAGACATTTAAAATCCATGGCCTACTTTAAGAGTTATGGCGGAAAACATCGAAAATGCGGAAAACCTCTAGGCCAAATATCTCCGTTATTTGAAGAGACACGAAAAAAATGCTAAGACAAAATTTTTTTGCAAAACACGGTTTTTCAACAAGGTTTTATCAATTTTTTTTCAAAACCGCTGTATTTTGAGATTTACTCTTCAGGCTGTTAAAAAATTATTTTGAAACGGGCGGGAAATGGCGAAATAGAATATTTTCCTCCCCTTTCAACGATATATCACATGCCATATTTATTCACTGGTACTACGTTAGTAATTATAAAAATATATTTTTTAAACAAATAATTTTTTTTAACAAGCATTATACTTGCCGTGGAGAAGTATGATTAAATAAAACGATAAAATAATTCTATAAGTTGTTCAAATAATAAAACATTAACACAATTAAGAAGAATAAAGTAAATTCAGGTAACAAAACCAAATTAATAATAAAATATTTATCTAATCCTCAAAATAATTTTTAAGATATCATATCAAGTGTTCAAAGTGCCCACCGCGATTTCTTATGCACAATCGAGCGCGGCGAGGCACTGCATTTAAAACATTACTCAGCATTTCGGGGGTAACTGTAATACATGCCTGTTGAATTCAAGCTTTTACGTCCTCTACATTTTGCGGTGTCGTCGAAAACACCTTATGTTTAATATACCCCCTTAGAAAAAAATCCATTGGGGTTATATCTAGAGAACGAGGGGGCCATCGAATAAATCCATTGGGTACCTATCTAATGTTGGGGCAAAATTTCGTTTAAATAATCTAGGCAAATCTGGGAATTGTGGGGAGGAGCTCCATCTTGTTGAAAAAATTGAAAGTTGTGTCGATTCTCTAAAAGTAGGTCATCTAAGAATTCATTAAATTCATTTCTCAAAAAGTTTAGGTACCTTTGACCACTGAGGTGACCATCATAAAAATAAGGACCTATTAAATTGGTGCCTAAAATACATATCCACACATTTATTGAAAAACGATTTTGGAACCCAGTCGGTCTATGCCAGTGTGTATTTTCAAAAGTTCATTTGTAATGAATATTGCGATTAAAAAATTGGAAAAATTTGCCTCGTCGGATCAACGTATTTTACTACTTATTAATGGATAGGCACGCTTCTTTTCCAACAGCCACCTACAAAAAGTCGTTCTCCTTGGTTTGTCCCCCGCTTGTAAATTGTGAACTTTTTTGGCTTTATAACACCGGTAACCATTTTTCTTTAAAATTTTTCTAGCACTTGTTTTATTTATATGACAAGCAATTTGAATTTCTCTTAATAATGTTTCCAAATTTTCTGTATTATTATTTCTTACATAATTAATAACTCAGTTTACCTTATTTACATTATCAGTAACACTGTTCAATCTTTTCTTCTTTAAAAAGGAACCATTATTTTTCAGTTTTGTAGCTAATTTTCTGAACAGAGTTTTATTCGGCTGTAGTGCTTGTGGAAATTATTTTGTTTTTGTTACCTGAATTTACTTCATTCTTCTTAATTGCGTTAATATTTTATTATAGCAAAGATTTGAACAACTTATTGAATTATTTTATCGTTTTATTTAATCATACTTCTCCACGGCAAGTATAATGCTTGTTAAAAACAAATTATTGGTTTTAAAAAAATGTTTTTATAATTACTAACGTAGTACCAATGAATAAATATGACATGTGATATATCATTGAAAAGGGAGGAAAATACTCTATTTAATGACGCCATTTCCCGCCCGTTTCAAAATAATTTTTTTAACAGCCTGAAGAGTAAATCTCAAAATACAGCAGTTTTGAAAAGAATTAGCTAAAACCTCGTTCAAACACTCTGTTTTGAAAAACATTTTCGCATTAGACTTTTCTCGTATCTCTTCAAATAACGGAGATATTTGGACTAGACGTTTTCCGCATTTTCGATATTTTCTGCCATAACTCTTAAAGCAGGCCATGGATTTCAAATGTCTTTAAACCATTTTGTAGGTTATATAAATCGGCACAATTTTCGTAAAAATAATTTTTTTTGTACGACCGATATTAAGTGAGATATTCTCGAGGGCCCTGATAAAATGGACAGCCTGTATATGGTAAACAAATCGTTTTGTGTCTGATTTAAAATGATGTCATTTTTTGAAATTCGAATTTGAGTTTGGTACAATAATTGTAGTCCTGTATGAGTCGTACATTTCGAAGCAATCAACTTAGATTTGATTAACAAACTGATATAATGGCAGCCTCCCAAATGCGGCCCATTTCCGATATTTTACTCTCTCGTTGAAGATATCTAAAAAATTTATTAGAAAAAATTGTTCCGAATTGTGCTCCAATACCAAATTTCATTATAAAATTCACATTTTTAGTTTTGTTTTCAATAGTCCACACACGGTTAAAATTTTGGTTATTTAAACAAAAACTATTAAATTAAATAACAATCTGACAGTTCTACTGTATAAAGTTTTTAGTTTACAACCTTGAAATGCGTCTGCATTTAAATGAAAACATCTGAATAATAAGGTCATTTTATGATGAGGCTGGTAGTAGCAGAGAAGTAGCCGCGAAGTTTAACTGAAGACATCTTTTACGAGTCGATATTATTATGGAACTGCAGCCGCAATAAATGCTCCTTCCAATGAAACTGGCAGTGTCAATTGTCATTAAAAGATCTGAGAATAGCAAACCTCGTCGAATACATCCGCATCCTGAAGATAAAGCAATCTTTGCTGCAAATCAAGCGAATCCAAGATTGATTCTACGAGGTCTCAACTGAACATCGATAAGGAGAAAATTAGATATTTCAGGCGTCATAATATCAAACCTTATAAATAAAAATTTCCAACTAGTTTGAAAGAAGGTGATGAAAATAAAATATTAGTTCATAAGTTTCGTATCCACAAATGAATGTTCAGCAGGTCTTTAGTCGGAAATCGGATAAAAATAAAAAACAGACCTTATTTTCTCTTAAAGTCGACGTATCAACAATTTTTATCAGAATATTTCAAATAACCGAACTAATAACATATTGGAGAAAAAAATTCACAGACTAAATTTCGCTATTGGATATATATTTATGTTTTTTATGTTAAACTGGATATTATGTCTGATTTTAATGACTGATAACTTTTCACCTCATTAGTCCTGAAGAAGGCAATAAAAATTATTGAAATGTCGGAAATAAGGTTTGCTTT
The DNA here is from genome assembly GCA_963675555.1 of Leptura quadrifasciata. Classification (NCBI taxonomy): domain Eukaryota; kingdom Metazoa; phylum Arthropoda; class Insecta; order Coleoptera; family Cerambycidae; genus Leptura; species Leptura quadrifasciata. The sequence continues at coordinate 105,327,958 of OY776673.1, read as the reverse complement.
TTCTTTTTATCCAATTTCAGACTAAAAACCTACTGAATAAAAGGTTAAATTATTATTTGGTTCAGGAAAATTTTTAGACGACATGTAATTTTGTTTACTGATGAGACTACATTTACCACTAATGGGGTGGTAGTGAATTTTGTCGGACGAACATGTAAGTATTTTCTGACGCGACCAGACCACCTTCCCTCCCCGGTTTCGAGGATGCTGAAAACGATGGTGGTGGGCCAAATTCTTTTTAAGCATGCGCAATCCCCCAAACGGCCAAAAACACCCCCAAATTGGGGTGAAATGGCGCGCTTCCGTCTGACAAATATTGGTTTATCCCCGTTTTCGAGGATGCTGAGACCGACGCCAGCCTTGAAATCTCACCTGAGATGAGTCCATCTATCAATAAACCGTTACTTTGACAGATGCCTGTGTACGCAAAGTAAGGAGATGTAAGGAAATCATATATTCTTTCGTAATGCATGCAACTAATATGTCTCTGGATTAAATGTCAAACAGAGAAAAATCGGCGTAGACTGCGCCTGTAGGGTTGACGTGGAAAAATCATGTATATGGAACTGCGCATAGATTTTATTTATAACATTAAATCAGCCATAACACTTTTATAAATGAACACAGTGACTTATTTACTACATATAAAATACGAAATAACTTATATAATCTTGTTAATTTGGCGAAAATATTAGAAAAAATTCTAGCTTTAAGAATTACTAGTTATCTAGAGTCAGTAAAGTTTATCTCAGAGAGGCAGTTCGGTTTTAGGAAAGGTAGAAGTACGTCAGCAGCGATATTGGATCTTATTACCTTTATAAGTGAGGGCTTTGAGAACGGAAACTCGACTTTAGCACTCTTTCTCGATTTAAGCAAGGCTTTTGATTGCGTTTCAAAGCAGATATTACTAGACAAGCTGAAATTCTATGGTTTCAGAGGTGTAGTGTTTGATCTAATGTCGTCGTACCTATCAAATAGGTACCAGTGCGTATTTCGTAGTGGCAAATTTAGCAACATGCTGCCGATAAAACATGGCGTTCCACAGGGGAGCGTTTTAGGTCCATTGCTATTTTTAATTTATATTAATGATTTACCAAGTGCCACGTCAGCGTTTACCATTCTCTTTGCTGATGATACTACTTTCGCGAAACATCTAAAAGATACTGATAGCGATACTAAAAAAGATATCATTAGTAAAGCCTCTGACTGGTTTAATGCAAACAAGTTATGCTTAAACTCGAATAAGACAAACACCTTACTTTTTTCCACTAAACGAAACCACTCAGAACCCATAAAATTTTTAGGTCTCACTTTGGACTGTAGTTTAACGTGGCATTCCTATATCGACATTTTAGCATCTAAACTGTCAAAAAAAGTGTATGCTATTACACAAATTAAACTCAGGGTTAATGAAGATGCCGCAATGATTGCATATCATGCATTATTTCATAATGCAATGGCGTATGGTTTGTTAAACTGGGGTACGTCCAACCAAATACAGAGAATCTTCATTGTACAAAAAAGAGCAGTAAGAGTTTTGGCAGGTATGAACCAGCTGGTAACCTGTAAACCTTGGTTCATTAAATATAAAATATTAACATTACCCTCACAAGTAATCTACTGTAATTTGATATACATAAGGGAACATTTAGGCGATTACATTATAAATGGTGAAACACATGCATACAACACACGTAATCGGCATCATTTACAAATACCATCACAAAGACTGGAATCCACAAAAAGAAACAACTTTGGTATTGGTTTGTATAACTCCCTGCCAAATAATTTGAAAGAGTTACCAATTTCTAAATTTAAAATTAAACTAAAAAGACACCTCTTATCCAATGCTTACTACAATATACACGACTTTAGGTATGAGAATCCAGGCTAATTCCCTGTTTGTCTGTCCTATTATTGTTGTTTCCATATTTTATTCTATTTTATTATAGGTGTACTTATACTTATTCTGTGTATGTTTGTATTTATATTTAGTTATGTACATATATTCTATTTATATTTGTTTATATCCACTTTTATTTTATTCATTGTGACGAATAAAATTATTATTATTATTATTATTATAATACAAGAAAAAATACTATCATTATTAATCAAGTCCATTATATTACTATCTATGTATTAATTAAGTCACTTTAATCTAGGACGCTTACAAGTGGGGTTATAAATTTGATTTTCATCGAAGTGAACATCACACCCCTCAACGTTACAGGATTCATCATCCGTTTCGGTATCCGAATCGGTGAACTGAACTATGGGTTCCAATACCATAAAATCAGCAATATCGTGTTCAGTATCGTTTTGGTTATCATTTTCAAAGTTCAAAAGTACAAGGATTTCGCTTCTCGCCCGACATGCTCTCACTTAAACTGCCGTTAAGTTCCAAATCTGCGGTCACTAATAAAAAATTAAACAAGAAATCGAATGGAGCAAACTGGAACTCTCTATCTCTTTCCTGCTTCGAGATATCGCCGTTCAAAGTTACCGAACGAGAAAATGGTGGATCTTTCGGACTATCCCAGGCCGATATCTCGAAATAAGAACTAGCTAGAGAGTTGCGGTTTGCGCCACTCTAATTTTCTCCTCAAGTTATATATCCTTGAATTATTTCAGATTTTTACGACATATGTTGATTTTGATTTTTCATAACAACCACCCGATGATGATACGTTTCAGATCGAAACCAGAATATGTCGAAAAGCAATTACACAATAAAATTAATCAATAATTACTAATTGATAGACAAAAAAATATTAAATTAACAAAAAAATAACCACCTGATGATGATACTTTTCAGACCGAAACGGAAATATATCAGAAAAGTAATACAATAAAATGAATCGATAATCACCAATCGGTAGACAAAAACCATGAAATTAGGAAAAAACAACCACCTGATGATGATACTTTTCAGACCGAAACCGAAATATGTTGGAAAGCAGTAACACAATAAAATTAATCAATAATCACCAATGTTTGTCGGACGGGAGTCCACTCCTTCGCGTTTCACCTCTTTTCCGGGGTGTTATTGGCTGTTTGGGAGGTGGGTTTACATCGGGGATGATTTTCAAGGCTGGCGTCGGTCTCAGAATAATCGAAAACGGGGATAAACCGTTGTTTGTCCGACGGAAGCGCTTTCCTTTGCGTTTCGCCTCAATTTGGGGGTGTTTTTTGGCCGTTTAGGGGGTTGTGCATGCATAAAAAGAACTTTGTCCACCACCATCGTTTTCAGCATGCTCGAAAGCGAGGGGGGGGAGGTGGTCTGGTCGCGTCATATCTTTCCGACTCACAAAATCCACTCAAAACTGTAGATACTGGGTTACAGAAAATTCTCATTGGGTTATTAATTATAAAAAACGGTATTCAGAGAAAATTAGCGTGTGATGTGGAATTTTAAGAGACCGAATAATTGGTCCATTTTTATTTAATAACTTATTAAATGCTAAACGTTTAGTTAACTTTTTGATTACGGAATGCAATTGACAATTTTCCCCTTAATGTGTGACGGGAAATGTTTCTCCAGCTAGAGGGTGCGTCAATTCATAACATTTTACATTTTCGTCAAAAAATAGATACAATTTTCTATTCTAGTCAAGATATTAATTAATCTGTAAAAAATATTTTTGATTTGTGTTTAAATCATTCACGATGTTCACATTTACTATGGACAATTATTATACATTGATCGTTACGTAATGGGCTAAAGGGAAATTGTAATTCTCAAGGTATTTACATCTATATTCGACACTTCTAATGTGAAAAAGGTGGTCTTAAAAAGTTTACAGTAAATTTTAAAATAATTGAAAAAATATTCAGTGGCTTGACGGCATCTCTACCAATACTGGTACTCCAATATTCGTTTCCTTCTCACCAGATACTTCAGGCTCATATTTAGTCTTTTGAAACCTTCGTCAAATAACTTTGAAACTAATTTATAACAGTTCCATTCAGATAATATATTTTTAATCTTTCCATCAATCTTGGACGATTTATTGTTTTAAATGTTAAAATCGATAAATACTACGCCAACTGTACACCCTATATCAATGCTTTCCTTCCAACTCGATATTATATTTTGTAAATATGTTTCGCAAGAATGACTCTTACAAAAACCTGATTGCTCGTGTACCACTATGTTATACTTTTCAAGATGTCTTCTATCAAACTGCTCTTTTACAACAATTTCTAGAATGTTCTGGTAGATCGTGTGCATTTCTCGTACCATTTATTCTTGGGTTTGGTAAAATGGTGGATGTCTTTCAATATATTGGCAATTCATTTATACAAAGTGAGTAGTTTATATCAATTAGCAATACTTCTCCAATTTTTTCAAGAGAGAAAAAGAGCATTGCAAATATTTCAACAAATATTCATTTCTTCTATTTTATATACTCTAATGTTGTACAATTTAGCTTTTCTTTATTGTTAAATTAAATTAACCATCAAGTTTTCCTTCCAAGCGTACTGCTTTTAGTAAACTATTTAAATGCATTTTTATTCTAAAGATCCATCATGATTTATACTCAGTCCCAACAAACTATTTGTATTTCTTCACATCCATTCTGTATTATTTATATTCCTTATATTTTATTAATTCACTATGACTTTTACTTAATTGAATTATATTGTAACTCATTCATTATTATTACTTTTTACTCTTTAATTACTGTGATTCATTTTATATGTAAATAGTATCCAGTTTCTGAAATATATTATCATGTTTACTGTGAATCTTTATGCGAATAAACCAATAAACAACTTATTTCATCGACAGATAATAAATACAATGTTGTATGTTTGGTTTGATGAACAATGCAAATATCTCTTTTTCAAAATCTCTGCTGAGGCTTCTTTTTATCAGGTTTGAAGACAATTTAATGAATAATAAGATTTTTATTGATTAACTCAATTTTCCCTGCAATTCTGGTTTGAAGGGGGTTTAACGCCAGTAATATAAACCTAAAGTATTGATTTTGTTAGGTCATAGGAAAGATCACATAGAGTAATGTCACATGATCTTAGAGGCAGTACTTGTAAGTCATTAAAATTAATTAAACAATCTTGAAAATGGCTTGAAAATGTTGGGTCTCTCGGATGCTGTATGTGTTTTGGGTTCCATCTAGTTGGATATAATCAAAGGTCATTTCACTGGCATCAAACAAATTATTGAAATGAATTAGAATTTCTTCACGCAATCTCTATCTGGTTAAAGTTGGATGAAAAAAAATAGATCAATAATCTAATATTAATATTTTGGCCGCATATTGTTAAACACCAACTTTCTACTGATGAAGAGGTTGTTAGAGATAAAAATATGTTTTTTCGGCACTCCAAATTATCATATCTTGAGAACTAATACAACTATTAAATTGAGACGGTTTCATCAAAGAAGAAACTTTTGTCATGGAAACTGTTGTCATAACGTCAGTTTACGTAGATTGTTTTATTTGGTAAATCGGAAATTTATATTTTTCAATATACAACTCTCTCATACTGAGTAAATTCGTACATTGTATTAATAAATTTGCCCTTAAAGACATTTGATTTAAAACTTTTTCAATCTTGGGTGCGTCCAAAACATTTTTTTACAACTAAATAGTTTAGTGGTCTAGACTTTGTTTTCTCTCAAATGGCGGAGGTTCCGGTGACACACCACGCTACCTTTCAAGCTGGTATCCTCACAGTAGGGTCTACATTCAAATCAGACCAGTAGTGGAGGATTTATGAGACCACATCTGTACAATAGTAGAGCATCAACATTTAAACATGTTGCATTTCCTATACTGTAAAAGATGACTTCCTTGAGTTTTACTTGATTCGTATGTTTATTTTTTATTTTTACTGACTGAATTAATTTAAATTCCTAGTCTGTCTATCAACTATTCATAATACCAATAGTTTCTATTATATGTGAGGAGACTTAACTTTTTAATTGCAAAATCGTAATTACACCCCGCTTCGCTTGTGCGAAAAATTTTTTAATTGCATTTTATGATTATATTTTATCATGACATTTCCCGACAAATTTGATGAGAGGTGTGAGTAAGGAACATAGAGAACTGTTCCACAAACACACTCCTATCAAAAAACAAGATATTAAGGTAAACGATCTCTAGATTGCATGCTGCTATTTGTTGACCTTAATGAGAGATATCCTGGAAGCAAATTATCATCGAAATACACCAGTAACGGCATTCTGAGGTAGGTTTAACGTTAGTAACACTTGTATTTAAGAAATACTGACATTTTAGATTAACCTTATGTTTACTCTGCAAGTACAACTCGAGCTAGAAAGTTCTCTGTACTTGATAAAATTATGAGGCAAAATTCTAAATACGCCAACACTAAAAGTGACGATTTAAATAAACACATCAAGCTAAAAAACACGTTTTCAATTACACGATCTACTTGGATTTTTTTGTATGCATCTTATATTATTTTGGAAAAATTTAGGTTTAATTTCGCGCGTTTGAAATAATAAAATCTTCAGCAAAACATTATATTAATATGCGACTTATGAGACATTACCAAAAGTTAATTTAAAATAGCAACCTTTATATATTGTTACTCAGTATAGTAACTTGTAAAATGAAATAAAAATTTTAAAACATATCTCAGGATGCACTTACGTACCTAAATCCATCGGCACTAACAGCTGAGCATATACAGTTCGCCAGTTCCCACAAGACATGGTCCTTTGTTGGCTTCATCTGAAGACTGTGGGTCAGATCTTGAAGCATTTGACGTTTATCGGCATGCACACAAAACTTCCATCTAGAAAGGCTTGTTTTCCTGCCATTTCTAGTGGAAGCTTCCGGTTTTTTCTTCAGCCTTTGAGATTTACGTATTATCCATCGCTCCAGCTGTTCGACCTCTATTTCATCCATTACATATCTCTCTAAGAAGTCAGGGTGCGTGGCCAGGAATTCCGATACTTGGTCAGCTGGAATAATGAAAGAAAAGCTATTATATTTTTATACTTAGAAGCAACATGAGTATAAAAAATAATAATATAGATAAAGAACGTTATATAATATTTCTTGTATATTCACAGGGTATGATACAATACCTCTTGAACCGTATGAGATATAATGTCATTTTACATCGTTTTTGTTACAGTAAATATAAGTTATTGCTGTTTTAATATTTTTATTAAATATAATACATTTTAAGCAGAAATTTAACATGTTCACCGTAAACAGTAACCTAAGCGCGTTTTTGGAGTAATAGATTTTACTTCCTCATCTATAGTTAGAATGGATTGGATTATTGTCGTCGTAGAAAAATTAAAATTCTATATTATGAAAGGAGACGTCTCGAAGTCAGAAAATATTAAAAATACCCGAATCGGCTGCCGTCTGTTGTCTGCCAGTCAACCAGTCTGTTTGTGGGTGATACTTTTCTAGAAGACGGCTGAAAACCTAAAATTTTAGACGTAAGATCTGTGAAATTCAAGGTAGAACGCCACTGAATATTGATGGAATCAGCGCACCAGGGGCTGCTCTAGGTAGGACCGAAAAACAATTCTCCATCGAATCTAAAAGTATTTCCAATAGAAATTGCTTGGAATGGAAAATTTCTAATTTTACTGAGTAACTAGAGTTTATTGATATATTTTTTGTTTTTTCCTCTCATCAATTTGTTGTCAATTTTAACGTAAATTCATTCATCAACCAAAATTCTCACAATATACTACTTTTCACATATTTTATCCTCCTGTACATCCTGGACCAAGGGAAGAGAAACCTTTAGAACAAGCGGCGGCTATACCTGATTTGATTGTTGGTTGGTTTGTTGGTTTGGGCAGCATTCTCGATGATAGTGAACGAGCTTATATCTCCCTGCTATACGGAGAGGATCCTAGCTCAGCTATGCACCTATCATCTACCGAGTATTCGGCAGCAGTTGTCAAATACCGGGTCCTCACAACGAACAAAGGTACATCTCATACAACAATTTTGGTAGACGATGTTATGTGTACAAAATTTTGTGTAATACTTTGTCATATTCTTTTAAATAGTTTTTTTGGTAATTTTTCTGATAATTGTTTTCTATCACTCATTCATCTTTTCATCAATTTAAAAATTTGTACTTAAATTTTATGATTAATCGTTTACGTAACATCCATTGTAATGGAATTGTAATTTGTTAATCTTTCTATTCATTATATTGTTATTGTTAATTTCGTTTTAATATTCAGTCTCTTATCTATTTTCTGCAAATTAACTACTTAGATGTTTAAAAATGCGCTGTTGTTCACTGCCAGCAATAGAAAAAAAAATAATAAACAATTACGACTCAACAAGCCCCCGCAGAGCTAGTCGGGGCTAAGTTAGTGTGCCTTCGTATGGGGTAGCCAAAATATCCACAAAGTAGAGTTATAAAGATTCAACGCCGCTATCTATACAGAATTATTCTAAACCTGTTATTTTGTAGATAAATACAAGCACATTATTTTTATATATTCATTTTTAGGTGCATAATTACGTACTTTTAAACATAAACGTTATTCTTTCCTATTATTTGGGTTTTCTACCACACGTATTATTATCCTCTTCAAAAACAAATCACCGAATCTACAAAATAATAGAATTATTGGAAAAAAGCCTCTGCGCCCGTGACGTTTACGCCAAAGGAATAGTCAGAGGTTATGTTTTGCAAATAATATAAATCGGAATAAACACAGAAACAATGTATTTTGCTGACGTTTAAAGTAATCTCTTTCCATTTTCAAAGCTTTTTTTGGAAGAACACTTATTTTGCTATGTATGTCAAATACACAGCTTTAAGATTCTGTTTATGTTATTTCCATAGATATTTACTACTTACACAGAACATAGAACTGATGATATTTTCTTTTAGATAATGTTGAGTTTGTTAAGTTCTTCTTTCAATTCGATATGCACTTATCTTCATTTAATAACATTATTGCCGATTCTTTAATTTTTCTTTTTTTGGTATCTGCTTCTTTTGTTAAAATTTTTGCCGAGTCCCAGTTTATCTATGTCCGTTTTTCCAAGCATGTTCACAAATCTTTGATTTCTGAATTTCACTCTTTCTAATGTAATTCTTGTGCTCATACAACCTCACACTGAAAGGTCTGGATAACTCACCCACATAACATTTATCACATTAGCACGGGATATTGTAAATACAGTTTCTTGAATTTTGCTCCCTGTTTATCGGTTTTGTTTTTGTTAAAATAGATCTTAAAGTGTTCCGCGTTTGAAATATCGTCCTACCATCAAATTCGTCACCTATACGGCGTAGGATTTCCGATAATGCGTATACATAAGGAATTATTGCTGTATAATGACGTTCAGATTTTTGTCGTACCTGATTGTCCCTATTTTCAACATTTATGAAAACTTTATCAACAAAGGCTTCAGGATATTGATTTTGTATTAGAACCTCTTTGATAAATTTTTTCTCGTTATTTAATATTCCATTATTAGATGAAATTATTTTGGCCCTATCGTATAAACATTTTACAATGCCCCTTTTAACATTTATTGACTGATTTGAGTTAAAATTTAGATATCTATTAGTATGTGTTGGTTTCAATTGTATTATTCACCCTTCTAATTAAAACATCTAAAAACGGTAGTTCATTCCTACTTTCTACTTCTAATGTGAATTTAATAGACGGTTCCTTACTATTCATATTTTCCAAAAAACTATCTAGTAAATTGGGACCATGAGGCCAAATTGCAAAGATGTCGTCAAAATATCTCTACCAGACAACCGGTTTGTTTATACAATTTTGAACATGTGTGTTCTCAAAGTTTTCCATAAATATGTTGCTTAAAATTGGTGATAATGCACACCCCATAGCCATACCAAAATCCTGCTGATAGAACTCATTGTCCAATTGAAAATAGGTTGTTTTTATACATATTGTTAAGAGTTCCAGTATGCTATTTACACTTAACTTAGTTCTAGTTTCCAAATTATTATCATTTAGCAATCTGTCTTTAACTATTTTTAAGGTTTCATCTACCGGAACACTGGTAAAAAACTAACTACATCAAAACTAACCATCAGATGTGATTCATGAATATCGTTTTCATACATTTTTTCTATAAAATGTTTACTATTTTTAATATATGAATTAGTATTTCCAGATAATGGATCAATAATTTTAAGTAAAAATTTTGCCAAATTATGACATGGTGAATTAATAGAACTAACAATTGGCCTTAAAGGAATATTTTGTTTATTTATGTGTCTTTGGTAAGCCATAAAAATGAGGAGGCTTACTGTGATGTGGTGTAAGTTTCCTTCGTTCAAAATCATTAAATTCATGTTTGTATTTAAACAAATTTCTGTAAATTTTGCTCTCTATTGATTTTGATGGACCTTTGTTTAGTTTTGAGTAGGGTCCCTTATGTACATTATGTTTTGCTCTTGTGTACAAAGCTATCACTCTTAATAGTACTAATCATCAGATTTATTTCAGAATATCTAACGTATTATACAGTTATCTTGAACCTCGAAATTCTGCTCGAACACTATTAATGACTGCAAGCCTTTCTAAAATCTTGAGAAGGTATAATTCAACTTATATAAATCTAGACACGTACTGTTAAGCTATAAATATCGTTTTTGGTGGGCCATTAGTTTTTAATGAACTATTTGAGGAAGAGATTAATTTTTGATTGTGTTGCATTATTAAAAACAATTTAAATTGATTTTCATTTGCGACAAAAAAATTTGACTTATACTTGCTCTAATCTTGCGTAGCTGACAAATTAAGTTAAACCCTAAATTAATCTTTCTATATTTTTGAAGCATATTTATCAAATTACTTCTTTTGATGCCATTCCCGCCTTGACTTCAGTACAACTAGCTTGTTTAGTTTTAATAATACCGTCGGAGTCATACGAGTCATAAAACCCATCCCTTCCAATGACGTTTAAAGTGTATTCTGAAATTTTATTGCTGTCGTAAAATGAAATAGATAATTGCGGTTATTTATGTGAAGTAGTAATTTTTGATCTTATGCCAATTTCAAGGAAGTAATGCTTATTTCAGTGTGAGTTAGTGATACTAAATAATTCCCAATATCCTTACAAATTAATTTATTCTCCCCGTAATATGTGTTCGTATATTTATCTATATTGATAATATATTCTGTTATATTTGAATACGATATTATATGATATAGGTTTCTAATATCTCCTCGATAGAGTTGTTAAAACAATATAGAGTTGACATTCACTATTCACATTCGTATTTTTATACATTTACTTAACGTCATCTTATTTTTGCGACTGAAGCCTATTACCGCCGCTTTGTGACAAGCTACTGAGACATTTTTGCCGAAGAGTATGGATCTTTTACTTGCCTAATATTTAATAGACAAGGAACCAACCGCTTTACATCGCCTCCAAAAAATGGTATAGCCACTACGCAATCCTAGCCTAAGATTGCATAACTTCTTACATTAAGCCAACGTTTCTACAATATTAAACGAATATGTATCCAATATTGGTTTTATCATTTATATCAGCCTCTGAGAAAGCGAATTTATGGTTACTCAAAGCGAGATACCAAAAAAATTTTAGAGGCCCTTGGCACTCTTATACACACCAAATACCAACTTAATTTTTTACTCCCTTTAATAATAGGGCGGGTGTGGCAATGGGGATGGTAGAGGGGGTGGCTAATGCCAAAAAATTTTGAGACCTAGACTTTTCGTACATGCCCTAAATTGCAATTTTATGGAGACTTGTCTGGTTACTTTGCCTATTTACCCTTATTTACCCCATTTGCCTTCCGAACCCTTCAACGGAATTAGATCAAAATATAATCCTGTTCCAGATCTCGTTACAATACATAAGTGTACCAAATTTCAAGTCAATATCATACACGGTTCCAGAGTAAACGTACGCACAAATAAACATAACAGACAGACAGACAGACAGACCGATACACCGACGCACCGACATACAGACAGAAATTTTGTTCGCTCAAATTTAAAATCTCTACGTTTCATGACATTTTAAGCCTATTTCAATAAAAAAATTTTTTTTTTTTTTGCGTTACTATACTTCCACTGGAAGTAATTAAGATCAAGTTTTTCTTGGAATTAATTTTTGTGTATTGGAGTTCAAAAGAAATTTCTTCTTCAACTGTTAGATAGCCAAAATGTTTTCTTATGTATTGTCTTCTTAAAGGAGTTAAGCTTCTTTTATTTTTCGTTAAGAAATTTCTATGGTTATCATCAGGGTAATCTGGTCTTCGTGTGGTTCCTAAAGCTATTCCTACTTTTGAATACCTTCTTTTACATTTTAATATGTACGAAAGAATAAGTTCTATGACTAGAGTTGATTTTCCTCTACACACAGGAAATTCCAAGAGTAGTTTGCCAGGGGTGTGATCAGATCTTCCTTCCATAATATTCTTCAGGTACGTGCAGCCTGGGATGTGACTTGATCTTGCTTCCACTCAAATAGTTACTTGCCTTGGATTTACTTGCTGCACAAAGAGATTCCTTGACTTTTCTTTTCTTGGGAAACTGAGTCTTGTTTTTCATTCGGTGGTTAAAATCCCTAGCAAAGATGGTCGCTTGTTCTCGTTTGATTCGTTGAAGTCAATTTTTACGATTAATAGAGGTTTTATAAAAATTAATTTCGTTATTTCGAAGTTTTTACAAATCGGGTTTTGCCAGCCCGGTTTATACACTTTGATTCTTATATCTCATACTTAATTCTTGTGTCAGATTGAAATTCTGAATTATGTGAATTTGATTTAATGTAGGCGAAGGTGGCAAGATGACGAACGTAAGCTTCTAAAATCGTCTCCAGCCTTACTTTTCAAAAATAATGGATGGCGTTCCCTTTCTTGGTCCAACCAACCCTTTACCTTAACCCTGTGAAATTAGAAAAATCAGGGTTCTAATTAAATATTGGGATACGAGCGTAGGTGCATCTTTATGTACATATTTCGATATGCGATGTAAAGAAATGTCAGGCGCGGTTAGTAGTTGGGTGAGTGACCGTTCCAACGAAGATAGCGTCCTCGCCTCACACATCTCCCAGCGGCTTGTAAATCAGTGGAAGCTATACAACCTTAAGCGAGGGTTATATAGGGGATATACTATCCTTCGGAGGAGATGTAAAACCGTCGGTCCTTTGTCTATTAAATGTTAGGCAAGTAAAAGATCCCTACTCTTCTTAAGAGAAGAAGTTCGGCAAAATTCCTGGTTGGGGGTAGCTCGCCTACAGGCATCGGTGTCAGACCTCAGTAGCGGAAATAGACCGACGTTAAATAAATGTATATATAAAAAATTAATATAAAAAATTAATATTAAAAATTTAGATGGATTTAAAAACTGTAAATTTCGTCATCTTACCCGCTTCTAAGGGTAAGACGACGAATGGGGGTTACTGGGATGACGAACTCACATTTTTATGATTAATATACTTATTATGTACAGTTGTGTCCTGTGAATATGAGGCAGCTCTTGAAAATCCGATTTTTGTGATATTTTAGTGTTATAATAGGGGCTGTACTTTGGCGGCATGCAGCGTTGACGTCAGGTTGACGTTAATAAAAGCCCACTTTAAATATACAAATTTAGTGCCTCATATTCACTGGCCACAGCCGTACCTACCTGATAAATAATTCTCAGATAAAATTTTCAGTGATTTAAAACAACAATAGTTAAAATGTAGGTAAATCCTACCACCTTTCTCAAATAACATAAACCTCATATTTTCATTACACTGAATTTCAAAATTAGAAAATATATTAAATTGCACAAAATATTCTAGATGCCTTATGAACTAAATCATGTTCTACATGTGATAATCGCATTTCCTCGGACTGTGTTTGGCTTCATTTTCATCCCATCCACTACACGCAGCATGAGCCCAAAGCTTACAGTTGACACACTGATACCACAACTCATCTTTACCTTATTCACCACAAATTATGCAGTCTTGTTTTTCCTCGTTTTCAGGGTCCATATCATCGTCAGTGTTTATGTATTGCACTTCAATTGGACCTGAATCGTCAGATGAGGAGAATAGTTGATGCACTGTTTTTTCTTTTTTTATTGGGCTACTTTTTCCATTTCTTGTGTTCTGGTTTTCTTTTATATTTATTCATCAGCCTCTGTTTTCGATTCTCTTCTTTTTCATCCTTGTCCATTTTTTTCTCCAGCTTCTTTTACTGGCGTGCTCGTAAGATACATAGAAGGTAATTTTTTCTTGGTCTTCTTGATGTGTTTGTTCGAGCTGTTGGCAGCGGTGGTAAACCTGTTGAAGTCGGTTGAGGCTCAGCAGAGGATGAAGCAGTCACAACCACTTCACTAGGCGTGTCTGTCGACCTAATTGCTTGAGAGTCAGCAAACGTTGAAACAGTGATACTTTCAACCAATTCACTAGATATGTCTGCTGACCTAATTACTTGAGGCTCAGCAGACATTTAAACAATATCGCTTTCAACCTTTTCAATAGGTATATATGTGGTTTGAGTAGGCGCCAAATCTTGTTGATTAAATATGGTTTGGTTTAAAGGCTCAATTCCTGTAGCTTCAAAGCCTTTTATAGTCGTTCTTGCATTAGCTACTTGAAGGTATGCTTTGCCGGCTATACTAGCTAACTCCCTAATTGATATGGTACAGCCGGGGTTTTTGACCATAAAATCATCACAGCATGAATTATATGCATTTTTTAATGGGCCATAGAATGCCACATCTAATGGTTGCAGTTTATGGCTCGTATGAGCTGGCAACCCAAGAAAAAAAGTGAAGTTATCGCTACAGTACAGAATTGCCTCCAAGGTTACATGTGAAGCATGGTTATCCATAATCACGAGAACAGGGTTGTCTTCTCTGGGGTGAGCAAACTGTGCAAAGTGATGCAAATAATTTATAAACTTTTCAGCAGTCATCCAACCGGATTCATGTGCAATTCCTTCTGAACCTGGAGGTGCGCCGACCATAAATGAAGGATTCATCATCTTTCTAGGAAAAATGAAGGAAGGAGGAACAACATTTCCAGCAGCACTTATGATGCACACGCTAGTGACTATGGTACCTCGTTCAGCAGATTTCAACTTTATTACTCTACAATTTACGATTGGTGAAATCGCCTTTGGAGTCCTCATTGGTACTGTCGAAAATCCTGTTTCATCTGCATTAGATATGTTTGCAGCTTGAAAAGAATGTGCGATTCTCAAATCCTTTAATACATCAAAGAAATTGCCCATATTGATTTTGCTGAACGCCATTAACCGTGCAACTGAAGTTGCCTCAGACTTCCTCAGTGTGAGTTTGCTTTCTTTCATAAACGCCTCAATGAAATCTCTCCCAGCTGCTCTCTTCTATTTGTTCAATTTGTGGGTAATGCCCCTACTTTCAGCAAAATCAAAACATAAACGGCCGATCTGAGATTTTGTAAGCCCAAAGGCTATTCTATCAATATCAACTATGTATTGCTTAAGCTCCTCTAACTGTTCGGTTGAGAAGGTTTTTTATACCTCCCTGCATTTTTCTGGAATTCATGTTCCTCAAGCTATCTAGTGCGACCCCCTTTCTTCAAATACCTCCTTAAAGTAGGCTCCAGTACGTCGTATTTTTTGCAGCAGCATTAACAATAGAACGATTATACATCACCTACGAGATGGCTTTCTTCATATTTACCTTGTCCCAACTCTGCCTGTTCGTTTTTCTGGCGTAGTTTCGAGGCATTTCACGCAGAGATTAGACAACTGAACCTGTGGCAATAGATAAGAATGTCATTAGACAAATTGCAATCCAAAAATAAATTAGCATTAGAATCCATGAATTTTTTATGAAAACAATGAACGAAGCTACTTAATTCTGTATCTCAGAACTATAAATAGTTCTGAGATACAGAATTAAGTAGTTTTTATTTTTATTTTTATTAAAATAAAATAGCCTGGGGTAAGACGACGAATTCGTCAACTTGTTCCCATTAACATTCATCATCTTACCCCTAACTGCCATCTTGATATTAAATTTTTTTCCCAAAACATCTGCTCATCAGAAAATAACTTAAAGACACATGAGTGTATCAAGCAAGAAGTGTACTTTAAGATTACCATACTGAAATATCAATTGTACCCACTGCTGGTACGCTAATCCTTACGAGATGATCCAAAAATATTGCATACGAACACACTCTTTCTTCACCAACAGACGAACTAACTAATAGAAGCCAATGGCTATCCGTGAGTCAAATGGACGGCCACTAGGTGTCTCTGGTGAGGCGGCAACGGATCTGCGATTTGTTCAGCATTGCACAAAATAACAGATTCGTCATCTTACACACTTCGTCACCTTATCCCCCTTTCCTACAAGTAATTCTAATGCTGAATAAAAAATCTAATGTCGAATCACGGCTCGATACAATTCTACTTATATTTATGTTTTTTTACAACAATAGCTTATGAGATTTCAAGGTTACTTGCATTTACATTTATGTTGCAGTTTATGCGCCTCTTGATTGATATGGATTATAATTAACAATGATGATTGTAATGACATGTAACATTACTGCAATTTAGAGACGAGTATTATAGAAAATCGTATCCATAAATGATACCAATAATAACAAATGTAGTTTCAAAATGTTGATAATTTATAATATAATATAATTTATAATAATAATATTAGTGTTGAGTGTTGATGGTTTAAGTGTTAGTCTCAAGAGATTTATTTGCCTTTAAATTGGATATAGTGAAGTATTAAAAGTTAAATCATCCACTTTTAACTACTCTGAGTGTTATCATGAACTAATTTGATAAAAGTATTATTAAACCAATTTCATTAGTAATATTAAGGTAGTAATCATAAAAGCTTTAAGAAACTGAATAAATTAAACTACCAGTTTATCAGAAAACAACAAAAAAACTTTATAACGATCTTAAATATACTAAGTGAACTAATACAAATCGTTATTTATTATTTCCAAATCTAAGAAATGATTTATTATAAATGTTGTAATTCAAAAATCTTTACTCACTTCATATGCGTAAGTTGCCATGAAGTCTATCATAAATGCTGTATACCGAAATTTAAAGATAAAATTCGATTTATTGAAGACAACAAAATAAACTGCTGTGCAAATATGGAGGGTCTCAACATCAGCACTGAAATAGAAATTATAGAAAAACGATGCATGAACTTGTTGAAGAAGGTAATATGAAACAGAAACATATTTTTAAAATGAAGCAAGAAAACCAAGCTTTTTGAAAGAAGTCCTGTCTAGGGAAGAGGAACTCAATAATATTCTGTATTCAATAATATATAGAGGAATTAAAACAAGCCATTAAAACACAACCGATAACAAAAACATGTAATACACAAACAACCAAAAATTAACCCAATTAAATTCCTTACAGTTTGATAAAAACACACAAACTAAAGCGATATCTGAAACCAAAATCAGTCACAAAGATCGGCCTAAATCAAACGCTATAATCAGGAAGAAGAAAATCTTAGTATTATGTGATGAAGCTGGCGACAATATATGTGCATTATTAAGGAAAAAGTTGGACCTGAGTGTATATAACGTTTTTCCATTAAAAAACCAGGAGAACTATTAGAACAAGCAATAGAAAATTTAGAATTACTAACACAAACATTTACTGAAGATCATGTTATATTAATAGCAGGAACAAATAATGTTAACAAAGGCATCTCCATCATTCCGCTATATCTGTAACAAACTAAAGACACGTCTACGTACTAATGTGGTATTGACTTCTATCCCATTTCAAAATGGGGAATTAAGAAAAAACCGACATACATACAAATATAATATCAAGCTAAATGAATTTATATGTAAATTTGATAATTATACAGAGGGCTATGTTACTTATGTCGACGTAAATAATAAACAAGGCAATAAACTGAGTAATAAAGCTATTACTGATATGCTTGAAAAATCTCTGCGTTCTAAAAACCCTAGTAAAATACTGATATTTATCAACACTTGTGAAAATAATCTCCTTTATTCCAAGACAATCAACTATACTCAACTATAGAAAAATCAGCACCTGTGACGTCATGTACAAGTACATCAACCATAGAATCAGATAAAACTGTTGATTTAACTTCGATCAATGATCCCACTTTTTTATGTCCACGCCTCTCAAATATAAAAATACTAGACTAGAAGAACCTAAAAATTTTTGCGTATGCCACCTCAACATACGTAGCCTTCGGGGTAAAACAGATATGTTATTCGCATTTTTAAAATCGTTAAACTTGCCGGAAGTTGTGTGTATTTCTGAAACATGGTTTTCAACAGAAGAAGCGTAATGTATTAAACTAGAGCGTTATCGACCTGTAGCAGATTATTGCCGCTCAGAAACAAGAGGAGGTGTCATAATTTTTACTCGTAATGACATTGAGTTCAAATCTAGGGGAATTAGTATCAGTGGCTGTGACCCATTTGTGAGTATACTACTACAGATATTATTGTAACAAATATAACTTTAACTGTAAGCTGCTTTTGTAGAGCACCCATGGCTAACATAATGGAATTTAACAAAAGTTTTATTGAGGAAATTAATATTAAATCTAAGTATCAAATAATATGTGGTGGCTTTAATGTCAACTTTGACTCTACGGCTAATGACATTTAAAGAATATTCTCTCATGTTATGGAATTTCTCAATGTATTAATGAGTACACAAGAATTCAAGGTTCATCAAGGACTGTTATAGATAATATTTTTACAAACTTCAATAACGATAACGTTAATGTTTTAGATACTCCTTTGTCCGACCATAAATTGCAGATCATATCCTTTCAGTTAGAAACCCCTTTGGAAGAGAACGGGGATGTATTTATTTATAAGAGACAATTTCATAATCCAATATATATAATGAATTCCAAGTATCTGGTATTAATTGAATCGTGGAATAATCTATACTCGCTCATTAATGCAAATGATAAATTCAATGTTCTTTGTGTTAGACTAAGTCACATATTAGAGGAAGCATTTCCTCTGGTGCGTATAAAAATTAACAATGGTAACAAAATGCTTCACAAAGGTTGGCTAACTGACGAAATTATAAATCAAGGTGAATTCTTACGTCAATTATTTAAAGCTCATAAACTAACAAATGATGAGGAACTTAAGAACCGTTACAATATACTTTTAAAAAATCATAAAAATGCTATTCATATGGCCAAACGTTCTTTCAATGATTTGAGGTATCAAAATGCTAACAAAAAATCTAAAATAGTCTGGCAATTGATTAAAAATGAAACTAATAGTGATCAGGTGAGACCATATCCTCAATTTTTTAACGATAAAGAGGGAAATCAATTATCAAATCTGTCTGATGCTGCACAAGAATTTAACAATTTCTTCATAGTTCCCACTGATAGTCTCATCCAACTAGTAGGTCCCCCTAACCCACCACTAATAGAAAATTCTGTGAACTCAATTATATTCTTAAGTCCCATAGACATTAATGAGACTATAGAAATCATAAGGAAAGTTGCTGTAAAAAATTCTGCAGGTTATGATGGTATCCCATGTTCCATTCTTGTTCACGTAATTGACTTCATTGCTCCAGTTTTAACAGAGTTGATTAACTCATCCTTTTGTCAAGGTATATTCCCAGAAAATCTTAAAACAGCTATCGTTATTCCAATTCATAAGGAAAACGATAGCATGGATATAGCCAATTATCGAGCAGTATGTCTTTTATCTGTATTCTTTATGAAAATGCCTTCTATAATAGATTAATTAAGTTCATAGATAATAATAATATACTTTATAAATATCAGTTTGGTTTTCGTAAAGGGTTGTCAACTCATGATGCTATGTTTCTTTTACCAATTATATTTTAAAACAACTTGACAAAAATCAAAAAGTTGTTGGAATTTTCTTTGATTTTACACGTGCCTTTGGCATGGTAGATCGTAGTATTGTATTAAAGAAGGTCTACAACTATGGTACCAGAGGACCAGCTTAGAACTGGCTATGTTCCTACCTGACAGGCAGGGCACAAAAAGTCATTTTAAAATCTGGAACAAGGGAGTACCATTCTGACCTCCGGCCTTTACGAGTAGGGGTTCCGCAGGGTAGCACGTTAGGCCCTCTATTACTTTTATTGTTTATTAATGACATTAATACGGGTTTGAACTTTGGACATGTTTTACTGTTTGCGGATGATACAGCAAGTCACATCAGATAAGGACTTTAAATCTCTAAGCCAAAACGCCAGTAATTGTACCGCAAATATGGAAAACTACTGCAGTAATAATATATTGATACTAAATACTGCAAAATCACAACTGATTTCATTTTTTCGACAAGAGATAACAATTGCAGTTTATTAGTTAGATCCTCAAATAAATCATTAATTCAGAGCCCTGCCATCAAGTTTCTGGGATTAGAAATCGATTGTAACTTTTCGTGGTTTCCTCAAATCGAAATAGTTTTGAAAAAATTGTCAATAACCTGTTTCTCAATATGGCAAATGAGAAAGTCGGTTAATAAACATACACTACTAGCATACTATTATGCGTACGTAAATTCAGTTCTTAGTTATGGCATTATAAACTGGGGTAATTCAACTAGAATAACAACGGATATTTCTGTATACATTCTCAACTGTGTTATGTACGTAAAAAGAAATGCTGACAAATTTACACAAACCTCAGAGGCAACTAATTATAACTTAAGTCACGGAGGCCACATAAGATTACCCCCTCACAGACTTTCTCTATTATCAAATAGTTCCTTTGTGATGCCTGCTAAATTGTTTAATAATTTACCTTTCTGCATAAAAAACATTGAAAATACAAATATGTTCAAGAAATCAGTAAAATTATTATTATTAGGACATAGTTTTTATACAGTTCATGAATTTTTTCTACTGCACTACTCTAGATTAGGTAACTCACTCACTGTAATCATTAAATATTTTTCTTTGCATTTGTAATCTTTGTTCATTCTGTTTTTTTTTAAGTGTCGACTTACAAATATTTTATTGACTATACATTTATATGTTATATATGTTATTTACATATTATATATAGCTATTTTTATTTATTTCTTATTTCCATATTTATTTATATTTATACTTATACATATGTGTTTGACAATTCTAATACTTTTCATGTAAAAGCCTTATAGAAATAAAGTTTATTATTATTATAATGCACCTTTATTGAATAATAGTCAAATGAAAACAGACGATTGTCGTCTATAATTTCTGATAAGCAGGAAACCTGTTGTAGTTATTTAAGAGTAAGCACTCTGTTCTGTCAACGCTCTTCTTAATATATCATAACTAGTCAGAACTTATAGTGGCAATATAGCTTTTATGGGAAATAAATACTTGCAGCGAATATTTGGCGAAATAGATGAGAAAGTAGATCGGTGTATTATTGAGAGAACATGAGAAAAATTGGCTATTTTCAAATAATGTAAAAATTCGGTTTTAAATCGGTTTAAATTTTTAGAGAGTACTTAATAAATTCTTAAAACCTAATTTACAAAAAAAATATGTAATTAGAGAATTAATTCAACTTTTAAAATTACGCGTAAAATTTACGGTATGGTATATTTTATACATTCCTATTTCAAGCTCATAAATATAAACTCCTTATAGTATTCGATATAGACGATTTATTGTTAGCATGGTTTATTCAATTACATTCATTTAAGAATATATTGAAGAACGTATTGGAGTAAACGAAATTTATGTAACAAATGCAACAATCTAAATAATGAGATTGTCACTTCGAGTCCAGTACAGTCATTGGCTCTATATTGTCTTAGTCTTACAGGTTCGAAGTTCGGATTACTTTGGATTTTATATGTTAAATAAGATTGCGCACTCTGCCGAATGTATTACGTTAGTTTCACAAAGAATTTTTTTGCCTTACGAATACAAATTCTCTAAGGGTAGAAAAATTTTATACAATTAATCTTAAGCAATAAAGGAAAATTGTTTTAATTTAATTTAAATAATTAGAAAAAATATATCTGAAAATGTGAAAATGTTTAAATCTTGTGACACATTCTGGGCTTACGCCTTATAACAGGACACATTAGGTACAGGTAGTCAAGTTAAAAAAAAAATTTTTTTTAAAGAAAAAACGAGTAGTAACGTTTTATTGTAGGTCTATAATATTACTTATCTATGTTATCAGCAGTATTCATTACTGATTGGGAACGTTATTACTTGAATTTGTTGAAATGGCATCCCCGGTATAGTTCAAGTAAGAATAAACTGAGACAGAAAAAACGTAACAAAAACTTTACGACCTCATTAAAATACCATTACTTTTTGTGCTACCGTTCGTTTTTAATGTGCGGCGAGTCGTTTGATCGTTTGATGTTAGGCATGTCACCGGTGGCCCGCGGCGATAATAATGATGTCGTAAAGTTTTTGTTTCGTTTTTTTTTGTCTCAGGAAGTCCTTACTTGGACTATAATTTAAACGTCATTTTTGGTAATGCAAAAATCATTTCGGTAATGTGCATATGATTTTGGTTGTGCCAATATTTTGAATTTGAGGCAGATTTAGAACGTCAGTAGGTTCAGAATTTAAAACAGGGATGGTCATACTAAACAACTTTGTTTAACAATATGACAATCAAAATAACTATTTTTTGGAACATGTCAAACATAAAACAATATAGTCTATAATTGGTAACTCATGCTTTGCAGCGCATTTATAATTATATGTTCTTTGGAAATTACTACATTTTAATCCTGGATCATACGCTGAGCGTCTCGTACATATAAAGCACAGGTCAAGTAATTCTTTGATTTTGGAGAACTTGAGGTATGTGTGTGGACAAATAATTTTTCACCTCGTTGTGACTTCTTTTCTCTAAAAAATATTAGAGAGTATCTTCATTTCCTTTGGATGGCCTAAGACTTAATTAAAGGAAATATAAATACATAAAATTATATTTAAAAAAGTTATAATTGCACAAAATAGAGGATGCTATTGGCGCCAGTTAAAAATTGGATGTTTGATTTGAAACAATTAACTTTTCATAAGAGTATGTCATTTAGCTTACTCTTACACTAAGTTATCTGATGAAGACTTATTATAGCAGGAATTTAAGGTACAGTTGATAGAATTTGGAATGATTCTGATACGTCGATGTCGTTAGCAGTAACTTCCCTGGCTTCCTTGGAGCTTTTGAACGAAGATTTCTGCTGAAGAAACGTCTTGGCCTTATAAAACTAGCCTAATACCATTATTTGAAGCGATGAATTAAAAAAAGTTCAGGTTGATATCTCTAGTAGTTTTCGAAATATTGAGTGATACACATAAAAGACATTTTTTCTCTTTTTTAAAAAAAAAATTTTTGGTATCAACCAAACAAGTCGTAAAAAGTCATTTTGCACACCTAATGATACATTCAATAAAAATATATCAGTTCAATCTGGTTCTAGGGTAGATTTTCTCTTGAGAACGCCGTCTTTTTACTTGAAATGTACTTTATTACAACTGATAAATTTTTCTTATATAAATAGAATCAATTTATCCATATTCTGTTTAATTGAAATAAAAATTAGTTGATAAAAGGTATTTTATTCGGTTTAAAAAATATCTCCCTATAAAAATTTTCATACAGGGGATTTTAAACTTCCATGTTCTATGGAATACTCTATCTGACATTAATTTTAAAATAATGTAGTAGGGTTCCTGGTTAGTCATATATAAAATAATTCACAAAATATAAAAACTGCAATATGCAGTGTTTCTTTATTTTGAACGATCTATAGTATAATAGGGACTTCCGTTAAATTCAAGTATTTTATTTCATTTTATTTCGAAGGCATGTAATATAGCGTAATATTATATACTCTATTTAAATTGAATAATATTTGTCATAAAGAGTGATTATTAATCTACCAAGTGCATATTATGCGACACCTTCAGTTACCCTTACGTTACCTATAATTGTTTTTAAGCAAATTCTTAATTACCCACTTAATTGAACGTAATTTCACAATATTCAGGATGTCAAAGAGGCTGATATGCTGAGGATGTAATATATGAAATTTATCCGAACTATTTAAATATTAACTGACCAAAATAATAACAGAATAATTATAAGTTAAAGCACAGAAATATCATAGGAAGTAAAAAATGTGATCTTGGTTTGGTGAATATTTTTCTAGTAAACTATGTTACATGCGTTCGAAATTTAAAATAAATTAAGTTTAACATCCTATTCTAATAGAGATGATTCAAACGCTGGATGGACATACATTACATATTGCAGTGTTGATGTATTGTAAATTTTCTTACTTTTGTGTTTTCTTAATTGTTCAAATAACTAAAATTTTGGCTCCATTAATCGACCCGTATGTCAACAGGTTAGTCTTGTTCGTTTACATTATGTTGTAGTTAAGGAGATCAGAAAGGGTGAACATTTTCGATCACTACAAAAAATACTCTAGTTTGTGCATTGTTAGATAAACTTGTTTTGGGTTATTTGAGGTCTGCATTATATTGGCTTCATTCGTAGCCGATAGCCGCGCTGGTTATCGCACGAAGTGGCAATCTCGATTAATCGAAAGGCTGTCGGAGGATATGGTTGTAACCCCCTTCTGCACAAGCCTCTTACTTCTGGAATTGGGGGTTGTCTAATTTCTGTGCTGTTATTTATTTATTTATTTTTTTTTTTTTTTTTTACAAAAAACCAGTCACCCTACTCTGTGGCTCCGACCCTCACAGAGGGGAGCTGGTAATACCAATAGCCACTCCCCACGCCCGTGGGGTGAGTGACTACCGGGTCCGCGAATCGTGTGCCCTGAGTAGACGTAATGAACCGAGGACGACAGCCTTCCGCATTCTGCCGGCTAAGATCTCTGCCGAATCTCGGCATGCCGGTATGATCTTTAGTTCTGAAAGCAGCGTCTGTCTCATTCCGCCGAGGGCTCCTATAATCAGTACCACTATTTTAACAGAATGGCCTAGATAAAGCCTGCGGAGTTCGAAGAGCAAATCTCGATATTTTGTCCGTTTTTCCTCCTCTTTCAAGACAATGTTGCTCTCAGCGGGAGCTGAGAATTCCACGACATACATTGTCTTGAGTTGGTGGTCGAGGAGTACTATGTCAGGCTTGTTGGCTTGTATTTGCCTGACGGTGGGAAACGAGTAGTTCCAATAAATTAGGCACTTCTCATTCCCCACAATGGACTCAATATCCCCCGGAACGTAAGGCAGCACTGGTGTTTCGTCTATCCCATACGAGTGCCTTAGATGATAGTAAAGCACTCGTAATGCTGCGTTGTGTCTATGAATATAGGCCGAGACTGCGTATGTCGGGCAAGCCGACAGTAAGTGCATTACAGTCTCCGGCGCCCTGCGGCAGGCCCTGCAGCTGACATCAGGGACCTCCATACCCATGACACGACGTCGATAGACGAGAGTGTTAAATACACCATCCTGGCAAGCCATTATGAATCCCTCGGTCTCAGACTTCAGCCCAGCTGACCTTAAGAAGGCGAAGGTCAGCCTTTCGGATAAGCCGAGGTCTTCTATATTTTTATAGAAGATCCCGTGCAATGGCTTATCCTTATGGAGCTGCAGAAGGATGTTGTGTCCTGCAGCTCTAATGTGGGCATTTAGTCGAACGGGTTCCAACTCGGTGACAGAGTCGGGATTTACCCGCTCGACGTCGAAGATGAGACCAAGTTCATCGGCTGCTCTCCGTGCTGCCTTAAAGAGAAAAGATCCTACCTCTGCATTTTCATGGTCTCGGACCATGCAGAGGAGGGGATCCGAACTCCTGATGACCTTACATGCTCCCTCCAGAACCATCCTGCTATGGAGACTCTCCAAGCTCAAGAGTCCACGGCCTTCTCGATGTCGTGGGAGATATAACCGTGGAACGGACGATTTAGGATGCAAGCTCCTATTGAGATGCATCTTCTTGCGGGTTACTACATCGAGTTGACGCAGCTCTTCTCTAGTCCACTTCACTACTCCGAAAGAGTAGAGAAGGATCGGAACGGCAAGCATATTTGTAGCAGACACCTTGTTCTTCCCCGACAGTTCTGAAGACCAGATCTGTCGGAGTAGGTGCTGATACTTGCCGCGGAGAGCGTTTTTCACTACACTCACTTCTTGGGTGGAGCGTTGCTCGACACCCAAGTAAGTGTACGACTCTCCGGCATCTAGATGGTGTAAGATGCTTCCGTCCACGAGCTGCGCGTCCTCTCCATAGTCACCGCATCGTCCTCTCTTAAGATGGATCAGTGCGCATTTGTCCAACCCGAACTGCATACCGACAGCCTGCGTGTACTCCTGTACCACCCTAAGGGACTGTTGGAGATCCCTCTCTCCAGAGGCATAAAGTTTAAGGTCATCCATATAAAATAGATGGGTGACCTTATGCCTCCTGTCGCCGGGGGTACCGCAGTTGTAGCCACGGGTTTTCCGGAGCGAGACGGATAATGGCAGTAGTGAGATGCAAAACAGGAGGGGGCTGAGGGAATCTCCCTGAAATACTCCCCTTCTGAATGTTACCGACTCTGTTTGGACTCTATCGTTACCCGATGTTATGGTAAAGCGAGTCCTCCAGAGCGGCATCAGTTCTTCAATACATCTCACTACGGGACCGGGTACCACAAGACATGTGATGTCATATCAAATGCCTTGCGGTAGTCGATCCAGGCCATAGAGAGGTTCCGCTTATACTGCATGGAGTCCTGCGTGATACATCTATCGATCAGCAGGTTCTCCTTGCAGCCAGCGACACCTCTCTTCGACCCTCGTTGCTCATATATCCGTTCGTAAACCGGTTCGACTGCGCGGAGCACCCGCATGTACAAAATGCGTGTAAACACCTTGTAACATGCGTTTAGACAGGTTATCGGTCTGTAGTTCTTTGGGTTGGACAAATCTCCGTTCTTGGGGATCAGCACTGTCCGCCCCTCAACAACCCAAGAAGGGATTTGCTGCTCCCCATTCAACCAGGAATTAAAAATTCTGTCCAAATGGTGGTGGGTGCTCGATAACTTTTTCCACCAAAAGTTATTTATCCCATCGGGACCTGGAGCAGCAAAGTTCTTAGAGCCCTCAAGAGCCCTACGAACCTCTTCTGGAGTTATTGGTTCGCACACTTCCTGTGTTCACTGAAGCCTTTGACAAAAGGCTTCAAAGTGTGCAAGGGCAGGAGAATCTCGGTTGAGTGGAAGCCTCTCCTCGTACAGTGTTTTCCAGAAGTTCTCCACCTGATCTGCAGTCGGCGGATTGTCTACAACACGCGGAGGCGGCTGGAAAAGGCGCGAGGGCTTCTCGCGGAACAGTTTATTTTCCGCAAGCCCCCTCGCCCGCCTCACTAGTGACTTTCTGCAAGTCACTAGCATCCGTATCCTGTCGACACAGTGCTGTTTGGTGGTTCGCAGCACTGCCTCATTGAGTGTGTGATGGACGCGTCTAAATTGGCGGCTAATCGACGCACTGTAGGCGTGAAAGGCCTGTTGGCCGCCATATAGTCCAACACACATTGGATACGGGATGCGTGTTGCCTCGCCGACCGGATCTTGGCTTCCATCTTTTGTATGCGCCGCTGCGCTCTCTCCTGTGGGGAAGAGGTATTTCGCCTCTCCACCTGAGACGAGCGTTGAGCAGCGGCATACAATTTATGTGCCAGATGTCAGCCTCTTCTGGTAGCGCTGTACGAAGTTCAGCGTCCACTCTGGCCAGGTCTTGTGGCCCGGGGGTTTTCAGACGGTGTAACCCCCTTCTGGTACTGAGGCCCTCTGGTATTGGCGGAACGAGGAGAGCTACGTCCTCAACCGGTGAATGTGGCGGCTCTTCGGCCACCTCATTCACCTGTCCAGGAGCAGCCCTCACGTAGCCCCTACTACGAAGGTGGGATACATAGTCACGCAGATTTTGTGGCGTGAAGGCGCTATGCTCTGGTAGCCTCTCACACCACAGAGCATGCATCCGCGCCATGTATCCCCTCCGCGCGGGCTCACTGCTTTCATAACAATGCAGAAGTTCATCCCTCAGCTCATCCGTCCACTCAAAGCGTCCTTGGGCATTGCCATTGTCATCAACGGGCGGTCTGTCCGGTTGGGCCCCACCACCTTGCCCTTGACCCCTATCCGCACGGGGTCGATTGTGGGGGCCCTGCCTTCGGCCTATGGGAACCAAAGTTTAGGGCCTGTAGGTGGTTAGCCCAGCAGGCCCACGACCGACACCAGAGGGGAAGACGCTTTCCCCTCCCGGGTGTACTAGGGCTGCCGGTTCGATTTTACACCCCAGCTGGAGTAAGTGGTGGCGCTACTCACCAAAGGCTTGATAGATGGAAGTCAGCCCCTCCTGCTTATTATTATTATTATTATTATTATTATTATTATTATTATTTTTTTTTTTTTTTTTTTTTTACAAAAAACCAGTCACCCTACTCTGTGGCTCCGACCCTCACAGAGGGGAGCTGGTAATACCAATAGCCACTCCCCACGCCCGTGGGGTGAGTGACTACCGGGTCCGCGAATCGTGTGCCCTGAGTAGACGTAATGAACCGAGGATGACAGCCTTCTGCATTCTGCCGGCTAAGATCTCTGCCGAATCTCGGCATGCCGGTATGATCTTTAGTTCTGAAAGCAGCGTCTGTCTCATTCCACCGAGGGCTCCTATAATCAGTACCACTATTTTAACAGAATGGCCTGGATAAAGCCTGCGGAGTTCGAAGAGCAAATCTCGATATTTTGTCCGTTTTTCCTCCTCTTTCAAGACAATGTTGCTCTCAGCGGGAGCTGAGAATTCCACGACATACATTGTCTTGAGTTGGTGGTCGAGGAGTACTATGTCAGGCTTGTTTGCTTGTATTTGCCTGACGGTGGGAAACGAGTAGTTCCAATAAATTAGGCACTTCTCATTCCCCACAACGGACTCAATATCCCCCGGAACGTAAGGCAGCACTGGTGTTTCGTCTATCCCATACGAGTGCCTTAAATGATAGTAAAGCACTCGTAATGCTGCGTTGTGTCTATGAATATAGGCCGAGACTGCGTATATCGGGCAAGCCGACAGTAAGTGCATTACAGTCTCCGGCGCCCTGCGGCAGGCCCTGCAGCTGACATCAGGGACCTCCATACCCATGACACGACGTCGATAGACGAGAGTGTTAAATACACCATCCTGGCAAGCCATTATGAATCCCTCGGTCTCAGACTTCAGCCCAGCTGACCTTAAGAAGGCGAAGGTCAGCCTTTCGGATAAGCCGAGGTCTTCTATATTTTTATAGAAGATCCCGTGCAATGGCTTATCTTTATGGAGCTGCAGAAGGATGTTGTGTTCTGCAGCTTTAATGTGGGCTTTTAGTCGAACGGGTTCCAACTCGGTGACAGAGTCGGGGTTTACCCGCTCGACGTCGAAGATGAGACCAAGTTCATCGGCTGCTCTCCGTGCTGCCTTAAAGAGAAAAGCTCCTACCTCTGCATTTTCATGGTTTCGGACCATGCAGAGGAGGGGATCCGAACTCCTGATGACCTTACATGCTCCCTCCAGAACCATTCTGCTATGGAGACTCTCCAAGCTCAAGAGTCCACGGCCTCCCCGATGTCGTGGGAGATATAACCGTGGAACGGACGATTTAGGATGCAAGCTCCTATTGAGATGCATCTTCTTGCGGGTTACTACATCGAGTTGACGCAGCTCTTCTCTAGTCCACTTCACTACTCCGAAAGAGTAGAGAAGGATCGGAACGGCAAGCATATTTGTAGCAGACACCTTGTTCTTCCCCGACAGTTCTGAAGACCAGATCTGTCGGAGTAGGTGCTGATACTTGCCGCGGAGAGCGTTTTTCACTACACTCACTTCTTGGGTGGAGCGTTGCTCGACACCCAAGTAAGTGTACGACTCTCCGGCATCTAGATGGTGTAAGATGCTTCCGTCCACGAGCTGCGCGTCCTCTCCATAGTCACCGCATCGTCCTCTCTTGAGATGGATCAGTGCGCATTTGTCCAACCCGAACTGCATACCGACAGCCTGCGTATACTCCTGTACCACCCTAAGGGACTGTTGGAGATCCCTCTCTCCAGAGGCATAAAGTTTAAGGTCATCCATATAAAATAGATGGGTGACCTTATGCCTCCTGTCGCCGGGGGTACCGCAGTTGTAGCCACGGGTTTTCCGGAGCGAGACGGATAATGGCAGTAGTGAGATGCAAAACAGAAGGGGGCTGAGGGAATCTCCCTGAAATACTCCTCTTCTGAATGTTACCGACTCTGTTTGGACTCTATCGTTACCTGATGTTATGGTAAAGCGAGTCCTCCAGAGCGGCATCAGTTCTTCAATACATCTCACTACGGGACCGGGTACCACAAGACATCGGAGCAAGTGAACAATGAGCTCATGCGATGTCATGTCGAATGCCTTGCGGTAGTCGATCCAGGCCATAGAGAGGTTCCGCTTATACTGCATGGAGTCCTGCGTGACACATCTGTCAATCAACAGGTTCTCCTTGCAGCCAGCGACACCTCTCTTCGACCCTCGTTGCTCAAATATCCGTTCGTAAACCGGTTCAACTGCGTGGAGCACCCGCATGTACAAAATGCGTGTAAACACCTTGTAACATGCGTTTAGACAGGTTATCGGTCTGTAATTCTTTGGGTTGGACAAATCTCCGTTCTTGGGGATCAGCACTGTCCGCCCCTCAACAACCCAAGAAGGGATTTGCTGCTCCCCATTTAACCAGGAATTAAATATTCTGGCCAAATGGTGGTGGGTGCTCGATAACTTTTTCCACCAAAAGTTATTTATCCCATCGGGACCTGGAGCAGCAAAGTTCTTAGAGCCATCAAGAGCCCTACGAACCTCTTCTGGGGTTATTGGTTCGCACACTTCCTGTGGTTGCTGAAGCCTTTGACAAAAGGCTTCAAAGTGTGCAAGGGCAGGAGAATCTCGGTTGAGTGGAAGTCTACAACACGCGGAGGCGGTTGGAAAAGGCGCGAGGGCTTCTCGCGGAACAGTTTATTTTCCGCAAGCCCCCTCGCCCGCCTCACTAATGACTTTTTGCAAGTCACTAGCATCCGTATCCTGTCGAGACAGTGCTGTTTGGTGGTTCGCAGCACTGCCTCATTGAGTGCGTGATGGACGCGTCTTAAGTTGGCGGCTAATCGACGCACTTTAGGCGTGAACGGCCTGTTGGCCGCCATATAGTCCATCACACATTGGATACGGGATGCGTGTTGCCTCGCCGACTGGATCTTGGCTTCCATCTTTTGTATGCGCCGCTGCGCTCTCTCCTGTGGGGAAGAGGTATTTCGCCTCTCCACCTGAGAGGAGCGTTGAGCAGCGGCATACACGGCACAATTTATGTGCCAGATGTCAGCCTCTTCTGGTAGCGCTGTACGAAGTTCAGCGTTCACTCTGGCCAGGTCTTGTGGCCCGGGGGTTTTCAGACGGTGTAACCCCCTTCTGGTACTGAGACCCTCTGGTATTGGCGGAACGAGGAGAGCCACGTCCTCAACCGGTGAATGTGGCGGCTCTTCGGCCACCTCATTCACCGGCCCAGGAGCAGCCCTCACGTAGCCCCTACTACGAAGGTGGGATACATAGTCACGCAGATTTTGCGGCGTGAAGGCGCTATGCTCTGGTAGCCTCTCACACCACAGAGCATGCATCCGCGCCATGTACCCCCTCCGCGCGGGCTCACTGCTTTCATAACAATGCAGAAGCTCATCCCTCAGTTCATCCGTCCACTCAAAGCGTCCTTGTTCGTTGCGTACGTCGTCAACGGGCGGTCTATCCGGTTGGGCCCCACCACTTTGCCCTTGACCCCTATCCGAACGGGGTCGATCGTGGGGGCCCAGTCTTCGGCCTGCCGGAACCAAAGGTTAGAGCCTGTGGGTGGTTAGCCCAGCAGGCCCACGACCGACACCAGAGGGGAAGATGCTTTCCCCTCCCGGGTGCACTAGGGCTGCCGGTTCGATTTTGCACCCCTAGCTGGAGTAAGTGGTGGCGCTACTCACCAAAGGCTTAATAGATGGAAGTTAGCCCCTCCTGCTTATGGATTATTATTATTATTATTATTATTATTATTATTAGCCGTTACTCAAGTCCGAGTATAAAAGTGTTACAGTCGATAGATTGTGTACAATAAAAAACAAGTAAAAGGTGTAGTCTATTGTAATTCCCATTCATCTACAGTGCACACGACTATGGCTATAGAGGCCAATTCGGGAGAGCACATGTCGACCGCAGTCAGGACAAACATAGACCTGGTTAGGTCTTGGATTCGGCCTTCTTGCAGCAACATTTCCTTGATAGCTGGCCACAACCCCTCGCCATTCGGTTCTGTCCGCTGCAAGTTGTTCCCATTGCTCGTCTGCAATACCGCAGGATTTTAGATTTTCATGGAGAGCGTCTTTGAACCTCTTTCGTTGACCGCCACGCCTTCTTCTACCGTTTAGCAATTCACCATAAAGTGTACATTTAGGAAGGCGGTTATCATGCATATTTATTTATTATTTATGTGCTAAATAATGTAAAAGTTTTTACAGCCACCAGATCTAATATTAAGAGTGTTCTAGAACTAGATATTAAGATAATAATTTAAATTATAAGTATTTTCAATTCCAAATGAACTCCTATGGGTAGAGTAGTCGCTTTGTAGCGGTATAGTGGCTTAATGTATATTAATTAGATAGATAATTCATTATACAATTTCGTACCCTGTTATTCTATGCGAATATGCAAATAATGTTGTAACTAAAGTTGGAGAAATTATAGGCTTACTAGTGTAATGCAAATTACATTTAGTGACCCTTTCCTTAGTCCCACAGGATTATAAGGCGCTTCATATACGGATTTTTCACTTTTATATTAGCTGTGAAGCTGTTAATGATATAATTATTATGAAATAATAAAAAATATATAATAAATAGATATAATTCCAGTACTTATACTTATTTATTTCATACACAATTTACAGTATTAAATCTATTTATAGATTGCTCTACTAAAACTAACCCTACTCTAGTCTTGACTGCTCAGGACCCCCGAATCTTCTCTCAGATCACTCCAAAATAAGACCAATCCCACTCCCAACCATTCAGGATCCCCAACATAAGGAGACAAAGCCCAGACAAGAGGATCAGCTACGAACAGGGCCTATCCAAAGTCAGAGCATATTGTTTCGCTTCAAGCTCAGCAAATATCCATTATCACTAGAAAAGTGTCCTTTTAATATAAATTTGCAGAATTATTTTTCTGTCGTGTATCTATCTATCATGCAACTTCCTCATTGCGCAATACAAACCCAAGGTTACGATAAGATTTGTTAACTAAATCTTCAATATGTTGTGAAAAAAATAATCGAGTATCAAATTTAATGCCTAAATCAGTGACATCATTTACATGTTGTAAGTTTACATTATTCATTAAATAATTCTATAGTATTGTATTTTTTACATGTGCAAACGTCATAGTTTTACATTTGTCGGCATTAAATGGAAGTTTATTAAAAATAGACCATTAACGAAGTTTATCTAAACTCATCTGAAGTTTTACACAATCATCAATATATGATGTTTCTTTAAGTAGTTTAATGTCATCAGCAAACAATAAAATCTTGCACTCATCCATAGAGTCAACTGTATCATTGGTAAATATGAGGAATAGCAATGGTCGAAGATTTGAATCTTGAGGAACACCAGAGGTTGCAATGTAGTCAACAGACTTAAATTTATTTACTGAAACGTATTGTTTCCGATTGCTTAACAAGGCAAGAAGATAACGAGAAGCTTGACAGCTTTGACAATATCACTTGTTGGCCAAACTCCTTGCCTTGGCAAAATTCGTATAGATTATATCTATCTGATGATTTCTTGACAAAGCTTCAGAGGTATTTTACACAAAGTTAATGAGATTTTGTTCTTGACTGCACTGTATACTTGTAAACGATAGACTAAAAAAAATTTCCAAATGTTTGTAAGTATGGAATTAGGGTGATAATTAACAATTTTATGTATAGGTCCTGATTTATATACAGGTCATATTCTGGATTTTTTTAACGTCAGGAAAATTAATTGTTTTGAGGGCTAAATTGAAAAAGTAACACAGCTACTGAGCTAGAATGTCTTTACAACCTTTATGAATGGTACATTGTCAGGACCCATTGCCTTACCACTTTTAAAATGACTAATTGACTTTAAGATATCGTGTTCACCAATAACATGCATTACAGCATGATCATTCATATCTGTGCAATCAATATTGTCAGTGAATCTGTTATTTGGTACTTTAAGCACCAATTGAAAGTGTTTCGCAAAGGCATTTGCAATATCAGCACCATTGAATTTACTTCCATTAAAGTTCATTTCAGATCGAATATGAGAAGACTAGATTGAAAGTACTGTCAAAAATATTTAGCCTCATTTTGCACATTCCTTACAAGATTTAAAAGATATTGTTGCCTTCGTATCTCTTTTTATTTTGGCCCTCAGAAATTTATAATCCTACAAACGTTGAGGCAAGCGAATTTTTTTATAAATACTTGATTACGCTGTTGTGATTTTATGTCTAAAACTAGAAATGGCCTCCGGCCATTTCTAGCTCCTCGCAGAGTGCGGCGATGCCTGCGGCATCGCTGAGTTCGGCCTCCGGCCTCACGTCACTATATGCGGCTCAAAAGTTCTAAGATCTGTCCGCCGATTAGGGTCAAAATTCTAAGAAATTATCTTTGAATGCACGTCATAAAATTATTTTTCAGGTTTTCATTTTTTAGTTTTTCATTTTTCAGTTTTTCATCAGTTTCATTTTTCAGTTTTTCATTTTTTATTATTTCATTTTTTAGTTTTTCATTTTTCAGTATTACATTTTTTAGTTTTTAATTTTTCAGCATTTCATTTTTACCATTTCATTTTTCAGTTTTTCATTCTTCAGTTTTTTATTTTTCAGGTTTTCATTTTTCAGTATTTCAATATTAACCGAACATATATTTTAAATTCGTATACGTTATAAAATATTGAAACGACATTCCCCGAATCGTTCGAGATACAAATTCATGAAAGAAATATCTATAAAATGTAATGAAAGATGAGGAAAATTTATTTAAATTTTTTTCTACTCCCTTGCGTAAATTTGCCGTTTGCCGTACGGTCTATAGTAGAATGGATATGAAATCGGTCAATCACAGCTAATCTTCCCAAAAACGGTATATCGCCTAAAATATTTTTGAAATCATTATACAGACAAAATTTTAGATCTACGCAAAAAAAGCGACCAGCGCGTCGCCTTAACGAAATGTTTCACGTACATCATGAGATTCAGAAGAAATTATTTGACGGCAATAAAATGTTCGGTTTAATTATAAAATCGCATTTTCTAAAGGCCACAACCTTCTTAATATTTATAGTAGAGAAATGAAACTCTGCATAGCGGTAGATAATATATTTCTTTATATTTTCGTTAGAACATTTTGGCCGAAAAAGGCCTATTTGGTGAGATATTCGGTTTTTAATGAAAACGCTATGTATTTTGGCCACCCGACGTCGTTTCTTTCAAAACATTCTAGCTCGAAAACGGCTCGTCGAAGGTGAGATCTGAAAAATGGAAACGATTCCTCTTTAAATAATCTTGTCCTTTGGGAGTTTTTATTTTTAAGAAATTTCCAGCGGTTTAGAAGTTATTCAAGGAAACCCGAAAATGTGCGTACTTCGCCGGAATCACGAAAAAACACCAAACATGCAATCTTTAAAAGCTCATATCTGGCGAAAAACACCCCGCAGAAGGCCGCACGATGTCGATTCGGAAATGACATGAATGGCAATGAAAGCAAATCGTAAATCCCACCGGCAAAATCGAATTATAAGGTCGCCAGGAACGAAAGAAAAACGGAAATTTTTGACGTTTACCAAAATAAGCGGGCGTCTACGTCATCAAAAAGGAGCGACGTAAATTCATTTTGAGGGTCGTAAAAGCGTGTGGGGAAAGAGATAGCCGACATTATTAGCCTAATTAAAAATATCTGCCCCGAAATACGCGCGTCGCCAATATAAACTTAGGACGTAGTTCCGCCTCCCGCTTCCGCTCGTCCCGCTCCCGACCTCGGGCTCTGCCGCAAACCGGAGAATATGCGCCAGCAAAATCGCATAGCGCAAGGGGCTTGCATCTGACGGATTTTAATATATAGTAGATAATTGCCCTCCTAAACCGCACTGGAAATGTTATTTTTTCTTATAAACTCTTAGGTACACATTGGTCAAATACACTATATAGGATTACATAAAACTTATGAAAAGCTTCATTTGCATCATTTATTACGTCATACAGTACATTCCAGTTAATAGCAAGGAATACGTTATACAAAAGGAGAATATTGGACACATATTAGTCTTAGTTATAGACTCGACAGAGATATATAAACATGGATGATGATCTTCAGGGACAACTAGAAGTGAATCACTACTAACACATATTTGAAACTACTACATCCAGTTTTCTGCCATTGCAATTTACAATATCATTATATTGTTTACAACCTGCTGAGTTTATGAAATTATTAAATCTGTTACATATACCGGGTGCAATAGGATCATAGTATACCTCCATTTCTTCTTTAGTTTTGAAGATAATTGATTGAAATTTAGGATATACTTCATACATGTTAAGCGGGACTTTTTGACATACAACTGATTTTTTTACTTCCGATTTTGCCGGAATTGACACTAACTTTAAATTTTTAAATAGAACACCCTGTATATTATTGCATTTTTGAATTCTGCATAATTTTCTGAATCCAAGAATGCTAAATAAGTGATATTTCAAACATAAATTTTTTTATAATATAATTTTTAGTTTTCCATTTAAGTGTGCCATGACAGTTCCCATTTATTTTAAATAACACGTGTAATGCTACAAAAATCGAAATCTAGTTTAAAAGGCTAAATTACGTGATTTATGAGCAAATAAATTTCACCATAATTGTTTTTGGGGCAAAACTCATTTTTTTCAAATGGAACCATATCGGTACCATGGTACCATTTATTAGTACTATTAATAAGGAATTTATTCATATGTCGTATTAAAATGTGCGATAAATACAAATTACAGCTAAAAGAAAATAAGAAAATATAATTTTATTCTAATTACCTTGTTACACATAAGGTAGTGTTGGAATACAAAAAATTTACGCAAAACATTACAACAGTTGTTCAAAATGCTGTCCATTAACGTCAATGCACATCTGAACTCGCATAGCTGTTTCTCGAAGAACGTTCGCCAATTGCTGGGCCGTTATGCTATTAATTGCTCGTCTTACTCGTAGCTCTAGGTCTTCACGGGTTAGAACGGCGGTTGCATAGACAATATTTTTTAAATGACCCCAAACAAAGAAATCAAGGGGCGTTCAGTCAGGTGACCTTCGAGGCCCTCACAGGACCATTCGTCGAAATTACGTTTTCTCTGAATCTCCGTTGAGGGTAATCAATTACTATCCTTGAATTATGGGGAGGAGCGCCATCTTGTTGGAAATACATTCCCTGTCCTAAATCTAAAGGTGACTCATCTAAAATGTCCTCAATCTCATTTTCCAGGAATCTCAAGTATCTGGCACCAGTTAGAGGTCCTTCAAATGTTATCGGACCCATGATTCTACTACAGATTATTCCAAGCCAAACATTGAAACCGAATCGCACTTGAAAGTTATCCCCGTAATAAATTTAGATTTTCTTGATACCAATATTTTGTATTTTGTTGGTTAAATAATTCCAAATTAGTAAACCTAGACTCATCCGAAAATAAAATCAGTCCCAAAAAAATCATTGTACAATATCCAATTGCAATATTCCATCCTACGTTCGTCATCACTTTCGTACAAATGCTGGTGCAATTGGTATTTAAAAGATTTATAGTGGAATTTGTATAAAATTCGGCTTACAGTTGGTGACTGATGTCCAATTAAAGCCCAACTCGTCTTAAAGAAACAGTCTTATCAACTTCTATTCGAGCCAAAACATTAATTTCCGTTCCTTCGTTAATAGTGAAGTTTTCTTCGGGATCATTGTTGGGCTCTCTTCGGAATTGATTTTAAACACGTTTAAAATAGTTTTTCGCTGGATACTGTCTATCAGGATATCGTTGGGCGTAATGGTCGGTAGCCGCAACTGCATTTCTTTTACATTCCCCATAAATAATTAACATGTCCACTTTTTCATTTCTTGTATAAATTTGTGGCATTTTGAACACAATTAACAAGAATTTTAAACAATTTTTAAAAACACAATAAAAACACCGTTACACCAACAAATGTTTGACAAGCTAAATATTTCATTGTTTTCAAAGCCACCTTAGTTACTTCTTAACATTTAATTAGAACAAAATTGTATTTTCTTATTTTCTTTTGGCTGTAATTTTGTTTGTATTTATCGCACATTTTAATACGACATATCAATAAATTCCTTATTAATAGCACTAATAAATGGTACCACGGTACCGATATAGTTCCATTTGAAAAAATTGAGTTTTGCCCCAAAAACAATTTTGGTAAATTTTATTTGCTCATAAATCACGTAATTTAGTGTTTTTAATGGGATTTCGATATTTGTAGCATTACACGGGCCATTTAAAATAAATCGGAACCGCCATGGCACACTTAAATAGAAAACTAAAAGTCATTTCATAACAAAAATTGATGTTTAAAATGTCACTTATTTAGCATCGTTGGATTCAGAAAATTATGCAGATTTCAAAAATGCAATAATATATAGAGTCTTCTATTTAGAAATCTAAAGTTAGAGTCACTTCCGGCGCAATCGGAAGTGAAAAAAAAAGTAGTTTTTATGTCAAAACGTGCTGCTTATTATGTATGTAGTATATCCTAAATTTCAATCAATTATCTTCAAAACTAAAGGAGAAAAGGGGGTATACCATGATCCTGTTACACCCGGTATTAGCATTCAAATCATTTATATTTAACTCACCAATAAGAAAAAAATTATCACTCTGCAGAAAAGGCAAAGATTCCAAGGCACCAAAAAACATATTGTATTCTAACATTGAGGAAGAATTTAAAAGATAAGCAACCATGAGATATCTAGTTTTTCAGGAACTACAAATTTAACATTATTATACAACTTTTGTTTGCCAGCTTGCCCTTTCAAGAGTCAAAATCCCAACAATATTTTTTGTCTATATCTACAGATCAAAGATTGAGGCTCATTTTTTCCCTTCAGGTCAAATGTAGTATCCTGTAAAAGCACGCTTGTTGCAAAACTCATATCGATATTTCTTTCATTTTAGGTCGCATAGTTTTTGACAAAACAGTGAATAAGATTGCTTAAAAGTATGTCCATCCTTTACATTCGAATATCATAAGCAAAAAATTTTAAACACACTGATAGAGGGTCTAGTGAAGATTACAGGAAAAATAGAACGAAAAAATAACATAGTATTATCAACAAGCTTAGTTCACTTCATGCATTTCTTAATCACCACATTAAAAAACAATAAAAATATTACCTAATTTAACCCACAGAACACTAAAAAAGATTTGACGATCTCAAGCGGAATGCAGGGCCCTTGCTATGAGTGCAATTGTTTCGTTACGTAGGGCTGATCGCACGACGCCTCAGATTCTCTCAGTGTGCATCGAGAGGTGAAAGCGTACGGACGTATACCGAGCCATCAGAGTGCACAGCGAAGTGGAAGCCCCACAGACAGTGACGTCAACACTTTTTTAAGAAGAGGAAGTTCACACGTCTTTTTCAAGACGGTGAACTAAAAAGATAAATAAAGTCTCCCTCCTTTGGAGACACCATTTATTTATTAGCAATTGGTTTTTCCCCAATAATAAAGTATAGGTATTCCCTTGCAGGATAAAAGCGACGATTTTACCGTGGAGGACGGTAAAATGGACTACGACGAGGAGGAGAAGTCCCAAAGTGGGAGTACCCCCGACAGAGAGGATGAAAAGGACGTGATAATAAGAAGACTCTCTGAGGAAAACAGAGAACTTAGGAAGCAGATAGCCGATCTGCATGAACAAATGGTCAGGATGCAAGATGTGCAACGCACACAACATGAAGAGGTCATGAAAGCGATAAGGGGAGATTCGCAAATCAGGAAGCGAAAAACCCTGCCGTCGTAATCATGGACTCAGACGAAGAGGCCCCCAAGGCGGCAAAAAGGTGGCTGAAGAGCCCCACGAGTGCCCCCCCGAGCCCGAGAGGCCTAAAAGCAGACCAAAGGCCAGAGCCCCCCAGCAGGTGGCTCGAACCTCGCAACAAGACGCCCAGAAATAGGAGGCCGAGACCCCTCAGACAAGCCAGAGGATACCCCCTGTAGTCCTCAGAAACAAGGAGACTTGGATAACTGTAAGCCGCCGTCTAAACGAGGGGCGAGTCAACTTCAAGAAGGCCAAGGTGACCGGGGAAGGCATTTCCATAGAGTCCTCCACAGCAGAGGACTACAGGAAAATGACGAGGATGTTCACCGCGGAGAAAAGGGAATATCATACATATTCCCTACCGGAAGAGCGACAACTACGCGTGGTAATTCGTGGAATTCCAAGCGGAGTGACCCCCGAAGAGGTTAAAGAAGACCTCGTGGGACAGGGATTCAACCCATCCTCCGTGCAGAGGATGACATCAAGACGCACAAAGTTAGAAATCCCCCTAATGCTTATCCTAGTCCCCCAGGACCAGGATAAAATCCTACAAGTGACAAGGTGCTGTTCACTTGTAGTCAAGACGGAGAGACAGCGGGCGAAGCTTGCGATGTCTCAATGCCACCGCTGCCAGCATTTCGGCCACGGGCAAACGTGGTGCACAGCCCAGCCGAAATGCGTAAAGTGCGGCGAGGCTCACAGGACGACGGAGTG
This sequence comes from Leptura quadrifasciata, assembly GCA_963675555.1. Taxonomy (NCBI): domain Eukaryota; kingdom Metazoa; phylum Arthropoda; class Insecta; order Coleoptera; family Cerambycidae; genus Leptura; species Leptura quadrifasciata. Next base: position 105,287,121 of record OY776673.1, on the reverse strand, counting down.
TCGCAAGAAGAGCGACACACCAGCCAGGTGTGCAAACTGCCAGGGACCACACCCGGCCAGCTACAGGGGCTGCCCTAAGTACTCCAAAAACACAGCTGGCACAACACAAAAGCCAGCACAGAGGCCGACGACAGCCTCAACACAAAAGGGCGGCGTAGCGCCAGGAACAAGCTACGCGAGAGTAGCCCAGGGCAAGGCAGGGCAGAACACCGCCCCTGCCGCAAAACAGCTGGCATCGCCAGAGGCCAAAAACTTCACTGCGATGCTCGCTCAAATGCAACAAATGTGCTCAGCAATGAATGTATTCTTTACACAAATGCCAATACTAGCTAACCTGTAATGCCTTTACAGGTTAAACCGGAAGCCCTGCAGATGGCGGCCTGGAATGTAAACGGCCTGCGAGAAAGGAGACTTGAAGTCGAAGAGCTCCTAATCAGGTACGACATAGACGTCATGGCACTGCAGGAAACCAAGATGACTCCGGCCAAGGAGATCAACTTCCCAGGATACCACACCTACAGGATGGACTGGGTAAACAACCCTCAGCGGCCCGCGAGAGGAGTGGTCTTACTGGTGAAGAAAACCATAGCCCACCATCCGATAGTACTGCCTGAGCTAGAAAATATGAATGCTACCGCCGTAGTAGTGTCCACAGCGCGAAATGGCGACATACAAGTGGTCTCATGCTACCAGCCACCCCGTAGCACGCTTACCGAGGGGGATCTGGACGCAATTCTGCCCGCCAGGACACAGGTCGTCGCAATTGGCGATTTCAACGCCAAATCCCAGCAATGGAACAGCGGCATAACCAACACTCGAGGACGAGAACTGCTGCGGTTCCTGGGACAGCACGCCGGCGAACTGCTGGTGGTAGGACCGGACCAGCCCCCCTTCGACAACGGCAGACACAGGCCAGACGTACTAAACATCGCGATCCTAAAGGAGATGACCCTCGAGGCAGAGATTACCGCCAGAACGGAGGGATCTACTGAGCACAACCCGATCTTCCTAACCTTAGGAGGACAGGCGGGTGAGGACAACGCCACCTTCACGAAGCGACGAACGGACTAGGAATCGTACCGGCAGCACCTGCAGCAGTACATTGCACAAATTCCCAGGCTAGAAACTGTGGAGGACGTTGAGAGGGCCATCATCACCCTAGAGGAGCAGACCCTAGAAGCAATAAGGGCCAGCACGACGGAAATAGAAGTAAGAAGACACCCAGCACCGATGGCGAACATCCCAGAGGTCACCAAACAGTTGATAATGGACAGAAAAAGCACCAAGAGATGGGCTCAGAGGACGAGGCTCCCCGCCGGCAGAAGGGAGTGCAATGTCCTCAGCTGAAGAGTGAAAGCCGCCCTCCAAGAACACCGCCAGGAGGGGTGGCCACAGGACAGAAGCATGTGGAACACACAACGTGCCCTGCGAAACCGAAGGAAGCCTATGCGCCCGATTCACGGAGAGCGGGGGATCGTCTACACTAACCAGGAAAAAGCCGAGGCGTTCGCCGACAGCTTAGAACTGCAGTGCAGAGAGAACGAGCTTGATGACGAGGACGAGGACTGGGTGGACGACGTCGAACGCAGAGTACGAAGGATCAGCCGCCTGCCAGATGACGACCACATCCGTCCGACTACCCCCGAGGAAGTCAAGGAGATCCTGAGGAGCCTAAAGCCGAGAAAAGCTCCGGGTTGTGACAAGATAGGAAACATCGGTCTAAAAAAGCTGCCCAGGAAAGGAGTAGCGGCGCTAGTCAACATCGTAAACGCGATGTTAAGGTTACGGCACTTTCCAGCCAGGTGGAAAAAGGCCGACGTCATTATCATCCCTAAACCAGGGAAAGAACTCCTCCCAGCCATGAGCAAGGTTGCAGAACGGGTCATCTTGAAGAGGCTAACAGAGAAGACAGAAGAGCTGAACATCATCCCGGATTAACAGTTCGCGTACCGAACAGGACATTCCATGGAACTCCAAGTGCTTCGCCTCACCGAGGAGATCACCAAGGGATTCAACCAGCGTCAAGGCGCTGTTCCTAGACGTCGCCAAAGCGTTCGACAGGGTCTAGCACGATGAGTATGGGTTACCCCATCGAACTCGTCAAACTAGTGAGATCCTACCTACACTGCAGACAGCTAAGAGTGAAAATCTCGGACCAACTCTCCACCTACAGGACCGTGGAGGCGGGAGTTCCACAGGGATCGGTGCTGTCACCGCACCTGTTCGCCAACTATACCTCGGACCTTCCCCGGACCGACCACACAGCCCTAGCCCTGTATGCAGACGACCAGATCCTGGAAGACCAGAAACGCAACCAGAAAACTCCAGGAAGCGGCCACACTCCTGGAAGAATGGTGCACGAAGTGAAAAGTCGCAGTCAACGCCGACAAGAGCCAGGCCATCCTCTTCAGACGAGTGCGGAAAGAAATTCCCACAGAACACGTCTCCATGAACGGTGAGGACATCCAATGGCACGACACCATCAAATACCTTGGCGTGGTCATAGACAGAAGCCTAACGTGGAGACAGAACACGGACGCTATCACAGCCAAAGCCCGACGTACGAGAGCCCTCATCTATCCGATGACGGGAAACGGGAGCCGTCTCAACTTGAGGAATAAGCTCACGCTTATCAAGACCCTCATCAGGCCGCAGCTGACGTACGCCTCGGTAGCGTGGGGCTACCAGGAAAAGTCCTACATGAAGAGAATCCAGGCAGTGGAGAACATCGCCCTCAGGACAGTAGTTGACGCCCCATGGTACGTGAGAACCGCAGATATCGTCAGAGACCTGGAGTACACCACGGTCACTGAAGTCATCTGGGAACGAGCGAAGAAGCTGTACGCCCAAGCCGAGGAGCATGGGAACCCGCTAATCAGACAGGCCACTGATTATGACCCTGCCGACGCCCTGAGGCATAAGCGGCCGAGGGTACAGCTACTGGACAACGGGTAAGTATAACTTCTATTTCCCGCTAACCGATCTGTTTCAGATACGCCAGGACGGACCACCACTACTAGAGACATGACGTTTTTCAACCCTAACCCAACCTCCTTGCGGGCGTCGGACAACATACCGTCCAACGCCTGTTGTCCTACCTGCTCCGTGGAGATCAAAAGTGCTAAAATAAGCACTTAGGTCTCCACACTCCCGAGCTACACAGCTCATCCTTACCTTTCCGATGAACCGGGGTAGGATATCAATTGATGTCCTACGTACCGGCAGTCAGTCCCAGCCAAAACTTCCTAAACCCAACTCGACCGATGACTACCCCTGGGGGTGACAGGCTGGCGAAGAAAGAAAACTCAAGACAAGAAGAGCGCCAGAAGAGACCTCAGCCAGCGAGGTTCAACAGCCAGGACCAGGGGAGATCCGCAGAAAATACCACGACACATCTCACATTTGTGAGCTGGGTCTGGTAGAAGTACGCGAGCCCACCTATCACGAAGACCAGTCCAGGTCTACAGAGATAATCTAGATGCAAAGAGTAATAGTCCTACTCGGCCCTAGTTATCGAGACCGACATCCAGCCAATGGATATTGGCGCGCATCAGATTCTCTCATTAAAAGTCGCGTATTTCTAAAACCGCGTATCCGATTAAGCTAAAATTTTCAGTATTACTTTGACCACATGACAACTGCCAAATAAAAAATTTCATCGAATGAGTCCATTAATAGGTTAGTTATTATTCACTAATATCATGTATTATAACATTACAATTCTACAAAATAATTAAGAACTTAATATGAGAGAAAGAGTAACCTCATTTGACCATGGCGTGTCTTAGACAAAATTCAGTATTATTTAGAATAAAGAAATTCCTTTTATCCTATAATACGATTACCCTTGTGGAACACAAGCGTTCCAACCGTCAGGTTTTCGCATAGATTTGCTTTAATCTTATAACGACATAAGGGACAGTAATATTCTTGGAGGCATTCGAATGTTTAGTTAAATAACTACGTTGCCTGGGGTTGCTATTTCTGTTTTACCCATGTCTCTTGGGACCACATTTTGCAATACCTACGCATTAGTCTGCTGACCACATTTCGCCAATTCCTTAATCTTGAATTTACATAAGCCAGTGGCACATCCGCTTTTGTTAAACTGCTGAATCTGTACTAGCATAAGACTTATCGCCAACTCCAGAAATAATCTTAAAAAATATATAACAAGGGAGACAATTTTTATGTATTTGCAATAGAGTATCAGAAACGTCGAATGAAAATATGTTCGTTGAATTATTGCAAAATTATACTTCTTCAAGCAATATCGCATTAATTTTTTGATAGTAAAATTACGGTTATGCCAAAAAATAAATACAGCGAGATTTTCTCTAATAACTTCTTTACTTACTATCAGATTTTTTATGAAGGGCTCAGATTTAATATGACTAATATTTAGTCAAGTGTACAATAAACAATTTTCAACCAGCGACATTAGTTACTCAACAATTTCATTCTATTCTTTTCATTTGTCAATATTTTTTACTTTCCCAACATCCAATATTAAAAGACGTCTGAAACACGAAAAAATCGTAAATGGATCTATTTTAAATAACTACCTAAATAATTAAGACCGTGGAAATATTAAACTGTAGGCACTAATGCAAATATTAAATTGAACAAGATACTAAATTCATGCAGTCTATGCAAGTAAAATGAGAACTGGTACTCTGGGTATAATTACTGGTCAAGAGTATTTCTCTTTAATTTGATTAGCTTACCCATAGCAGCAGATATTGCAGTTGCATAACAACTGTTGATTGTACTGAACATGCTTTGAGGGCAGCTTAATTAATTTGTAATCAAAGATTACTGTTGCCAATTATTGTAACCATGTAAAATAAAATAATTGGGACATATTATGCAATTACACGACAGTCGAATGTATTAATATTTTCACCTTTCAACGCTTAAACTAATAAAGATCGCCATTAATTATATTCCACCTAAATGTAATTTATTGCAAATTATTTATTTATTTATTTATTCTCAAACAGGTTACAATAACCTTGTTATATGATAAATATCTCAGTTTATGAGCAACAACGAAAAATAATAATAAAAATTTTGATAACTAAAATTTACCTTAAATATTTACATTTTTAGCCAATGGAGAGGAGGAGGGAACGAAATTGGAAATTTTATTCTAAACTAAATGAATATTCTTTCAGAATTAAAAAAAAAAATTTAGGAGGTAGATTCATTGACACTTCGGCTAACATTAAAACATTGTTTGTATTCTTCAGCATTATGATATTGGGTGTACATGCATTTACAGTTGTCCCCGCTATATCAAAGAATGTCATATTACTAGTGGTTCTCTTTGGTTCTTTTATTTTGAGGTTTCTTTTAATTTTTGAACAATTCAATAAGTTATTAAAAATTTGATAACCATATATACAATTCGCCTATTTCCTAGACTAACAATATTAAATTCTCTTCGCAAGTGGGTTGTTCTAATAATGTTATAATTTGGATAACAGTTATGTTTTTTAAAATACAAATACCTCAAGAATTTATTTTGTGCTTTTTCTACAGCGTATCTGTCGACTACATATAGAGGATGCCACACTACGGATGCATATTCCAATCTGGATCTCACTAGCGTATTATTATATAACGTTAATAATGGTTTAATCTGTTTAAAATGTCGTGTTTGCCTCATAGTGAATCCTAAGCTGCGGTACGAACCTGAGATTAAATTCGGAATATGGGGCTTATACGAGAGTTTATTATCATATTCTACACCTAAATCCTTAACTCTTAACTCTCAACACTAACTCATCACCCATTATGTAATTATTTACTATTTCATCCCTTTTTCGGGTGAAACTCATTACAACACATTTAGATATATTAAATTGTAGTTTATTAGGAACACTTCATTCGTATACAATGTCTAGTTGCAAAGATACAGAGTCTTCTGCTTTATTTATTTTATGATAGAATTTCATATCATCAGCATAAAGTAAACATTCTGAATTTTTTTATCACATTCGGGAGATCGTTTATAAAAAGAAGAAATAATAAGAGTCCTAGATTGGACCCCTGAGGTACGCTAGAGTTTGCGTTTAATTTGTCAGAAGTTTTACCATCAAATTTGACTCTAAATATCCTTCCTTGCAGATATGATATAAAAAAATTTAAAGTACTTAAACCAAGACTAATCCCATGTAACTTTCTCAAAATGACGTCATGGTCTACCTTGTCAAATGCTTTTTTAAAATTGGTGTAAATAACATCTATCTGTGATTTTTTTTCCATGCTTTGAAACACATCATCAGATAAAGTCGATAGGTTTGTTAAGGTTGACTTTTTTGGTACAAATCCATGCTATACATCAGAAATTTTGAATTGAACATGCCCGCACACTTTTGCATATATGATTTGTTCAAATATTTTGGCTATTGGTCTATAATTGTCAATATGGGAGATGTTTCCAGACTTATGGATTGGAGTTACCGATGCTTCCTTCCATAGATCTGGAAATGCTTTATTTTTTAGACTTAGATTGAATATATACAGGATGTAACAGGATCATGGTATACTCCCTTTTCTCCTTTACTTTTGAAGATAATTGATTGAAATTTAAGATACATTACATATATAATGAGCGGCACTTTTTGACATAAAATTGATTTTTTTTACTTCCGATTTCGCCGGAAGTGACACTAACTTTCAATTTTTAAATGGAACACCCTGTATATTATTGCATTTTTGAAGTCTGCATAATTTTCTGAATCCAACGATGTCAAATAAGTGACATTTCAAACATCAATTTTTTTTTATAGAATAATTTTTAGTTTTCCATTTAAGTGTACTGTCGTGAGCAGAAAGAAATAGGACAACATTTTTTTTCTAATGTAAATCTGTCTCTATTTGAATATGTAATGAGTAGCCGAAATAAAACAGATATCACTTTTAATTTATTTTTTATTTTAATGCTGTAGTTATTGCTATAGTAAATGATGGATGGTAAATGAGACAAATTGCACTGCGTTATGACATTAACAAAAATTTGGTGTGTAACATTTTTAAGAAAGTGGAGAATAAACGGTACGATTAGTAGAAATCCTGGATCAAAGGACAAATGATATCCTACTTAACAAGAAACTAACTATTAATATTTCGTTATTGCACCATTTCTATTTATAACTTCTATAAGTCTGTTTGGCATAGAATTAAATAACTTTATACAATAATCATTAGTAATAATATTTTCCCATGCATTATTTACTATTTCCAGTAATTCTTTTGCATTCCGTGGTCTCACATTTCGTTTTTGGATACTTCTTACGAGTAGTCCCCCTGCTTCTTCCACAGGGTTAAGATCTGGACTATGACTGGACCAGTTAAGAACATCGATGTTGTTATCTTGAAGCCAGTTAGTTACGGTATGAGCAGTATGAACGGAATAATTGTCTTGTTGAAATATGAACTCATTATTAGGAAATAATTGTGACACAGAAGGGAGCATAATATTGTCTAAAATCCTAATATACGTCTCATTATTAAATCGTTCCTGAATATGCCACAAAACACCAGGAACACGTGCCGATACCCAAGCCCACATATTGACGGAAAATCTACCACTTTTATCATTGTTAGATATATATTTCTCATCGAATCGAGTACTCGGAGGGCGGTAAACGCAAATACGACCGCTGTGTGTTAACTGGAAAGTTTTTTCGTCTGTAAAGATTACATTGTTCCAAAAATTTACATCATGCGCTAAAAATTCAAGCGCAAATCCTACTCGAGCTTCTTTATGTTCAGCTTTATGTAAGTATTTCTGTGCTGCTGCATGACAGCGTAGCTCCGATTCTCTTACTTGCCGGCGACCGGTACTACTCGATCCAGAAAAATTCGTTTCTTCAACAGCCTGAATAACTGAGTAAAATGGATTTTCTACTAAAACATTTACCAATTGCAAATCTTTTTGTTGAGTTGATATCCTTCATCGCCCTGATCCAGGATTTCTACTAATCGTCCCGTTTATTCTCTACTTTCTTAAAATGTTACACACCGAATTTTTGTCAATATTATAACGCAGTGCAATTTGTCTCATTGACCATCCATCTTCTGCTTAAGCAATAACTCCAGATTGAACTAAATCGCTTATATGAGGCATATTAATTTTTTGCACACTTGTAATAAATTATGACAACTAACTGACAATGTCACAAAAAATAAAGTTAGATGTACACAACTAGATTTTAGCAAAATGCCGTTATAAGACTATTCCTATTTTTTTTGCTCACGACCGTACCATGATAGTTCCGATTTATTCTAAATAACTCGTGTAATACTACAAAAATAGAAATCCCGTTAACATAACTAAATTACGTGATTTATGAGCAAATAAAATTCACCAAAATTGTTTTTGGGGCCAAATTCAATTTTTTCCAATGGAACCATATCGGTACCGTGGTACCATTTATTAGTACTATTAATAAGGAATTTATTCATATGTCGTATTAAAATGTGCGATAAATAGAGATAAAATTACAGCTAAAAGAAAATAAGATAATATAATTTTATTCTAATTACCTTGTTATACATAAGGTGGTTTTGGAATACAAATTAACACAAAATAATAGTTATTCAAAATGGTGTTCATTAACGTCAATGCACTTCTGAACTCGCATATCTGTATCTCAAAGAACGTTCGCCAATTGCTGGACTGTTATGCTATTAATTGCTCGTTTTACTCGTAGTTCCAGGTCTTCACGGGTTGTAACGGCGGTTGCATAAACAATATTTTTTAAATGACACCCAAAAAAAGAAATCAAGGGGCGTTAAATCAGATGACCTTGGAGGCCACCTCACAGGGTCATTCGTCGAAAAAACGTTTTCTCCGAATCTCCGTTGAAGGTAATTAATTACTATCCCTGAATTATGGGGAGGAGCGCCACCTCGTTGGAAATATTCCCTGTCCTGAATCTAAAGGTAACTCGTCTAAAATGTCCTCAATATCATTTTCCAGGAATCTCAAGTATCTGGCACCAGTCGGAGGTCCTTCAAATATTATTGGACTAATGATTCTACTACCTATTATTCCAAGTCAAACATTGAAACCGAATCCGCACTTGAAAATTACCATCCCGTAATAAATTTTAATTTTCTTGTGACCAATATTTTGCATTTTATCGGTTAAATAATCCTTAATTTGTAAACCTAGACTCGTTCGAAAATAAAATCAGTCCCAAAGAATCATTGTTTGGCTGCACGTTTGTATACAAAATCAAATTGCAATATTCCATCCTACGGTCGTAATCACCTTCGTACAAATGCTGGTGCAATTGGTATTTAAAAGATTTATAGTGGTATTTGTGCAAAATTCAGCTTACTGTTTGGTGACTGATGTCCAATTCAAACCCAACTTGCCTCAAAGAAACAGTCTTATCAACTTCTATTCGAGCCAAAACATTCATTTCGGTTTCTTCGTCAGTAATAAATAAATTCCTTATTAACAGTACTAACAAATGGTACCATGACACCGAAATGGTTCCATTTGAACAAATTGAGTTTTCCCCCAAAAACAATCTTGGTGAATTTTATTTGCTCATAAATCACGTAATTTTGTGTTTTTAACGCGATTTCGATTTTTGTAGCATTACACGGGTCATTTAGAATAAATCGGAACAGTCATGGCACACTCAAATGGTAAACTAAAAATTGTATTATAAAAAAAAATGATGTTTGAAATGTTTTGTATATATATATATATATATATATATATATAAATAAAACCAAAATTAAACACACGTGGTGTATCTTGAGGTTGCAGTCAGAGGTGAAAAGTTTACGGCCACAAAACAGAAAAAGAAAAACTCTTTTGTTACTTTGTCAAGCTTTCGGAAATTATTTATTCCCTTTATCAAGACATTAACTTGAGGTTAAAAGTTAAGGTCACATGTATTATAAAATAGTCGCATTTTTTAACTTAATGTAGACAAATTCATACACAAATTCCTTTACAGGTACACAATTTAAGGTAAACAATTACTGATTATTTAAAATTAAGGATTAAAACCATGATTAAAATAGATATAACAAAATGAACATGCTTTTTTTTTTTTTTTTTTTTTTTTTTTTTTTTTTTTTTTTTTTTTTTTATTTATTCCCTTTATCAAGACATCTATAAATAAAATTATTATTTAATCAGAGTCATATAATATAGTTCGCTAAAATACTTACTAACTTGAGGTTAAAAGTTAAGGTCACATGTATTATAAAATAGTCGCATTTTTTAACTTAATGTAGACAAATTCATACACAAATTCCTTTACAGGTACACAATTTAAGGTAAACAATTACTGATTATTTAAAATTAAGGATTAAAACCATGATTAAAATAGATATAACAAAATGAACATGAATAACTATCACATGTGAGTGTAGAACTAAATTTCTTTATCAAACTGTATACAAAAAATTTTTAAAATGACAGAAAGGTATTACAATTGGCTGGCTTGTACTAGGAATTAAGTTAGGAACATTAATTCCAACGTGAATGTTACCAACTGTGATCCAGCGGGAGGTTTGAATTTTGAAAAATGCGAAAATTCTCTTTTTCTAATTTGAGGATGTATGTATAAATCTTACTTAAATTATCGATATCAGATTTTTTATTTAAGCTATTTGTCTCATTATTAATATGGATCATTTCAAGGAATGATCTTTTTCTAAAGTTACTCTCTACAGCCAAAACCTTAGCACTTTCATAATTCATTTTATGACTGGTGTTGATGACATGTTCTGCTAATGCACAAGATTTTACGTTTCTGTTACAATCACTTTTATGTGAAGTTATACGACCATTAAGTGTCCGAGAGGTTTGACCAATATAAGATTTATTACAGTTGTTACATTCTATTCTGTATACCACATTTGATTTTTCTTTATTTTTTAATGGGGTTTTCACCCGACTGAAAAGTTTACCAACAGTTAATATGTTTTTTAATGCAATTTTTATGTCCATGTGTTTCACTAAGTTTATCAGCTTAGGAGTAAGATCTTCAATGAATGGTAATGACATATATTTAAGTGGACTCGTATTGGTTATGTTATGGTTTCGCTCAGTTATATTATTATTTACCAAATTAGGTATGGTATTATCGATATTATTATTTATGTTAGGTGCGTTATTATTATTTAAATTTAGAGAATTATTATTACTATTATTTGCATTATGTAAATTATTATTATTATTTGACAAGGTTCTAGTAGTGAAAAGAATTTTGTTTAATAGATGTACTGGGTAGGAATTTTCCACTAGGATACCACGTAGTTCTCTCAGTGACTCGTCCCTGTATTGAATATGTGAGAGTTTGATTACTCGATTTTTAAGGGCTCGGATGAGATTTATTTTCATACGTGCTGGATGGTATGATTTATAGTTTATATACCTACCACTACTCATTGGTTTTCTGTACCATTTGGTACAAAGGATGTTTTGTTGTGTCCTGATTACTTTCATGTCGAGGAACGGTATAGTGTTATTATTTTCAAATTCAACTGTGAACTGTAAGTTCGAGTTGTAGCTGTTAAATATATTTAACACTTCCTCAGTACTGTTTTCAGGTACCGAAAGTAGGAGGTCATCGACATACCTTTTCACAAAAGGTAAATTAAACGGAATCCTAGTCAGACAATTCCTAACAAGGTCATCCAACACAAAATTTACTAATATGGGAGAAATAGTAGACCCCATAGGGGTACCAAAAATTTGTTTATAATAATTTTGATTAAATTCAAGATAGTTAGAATCAAAAATAAATTTTAAAATTTCTATGAAAATATCTAGACTTAAGTTGCAATGTTGTGAGATTATATTCCAATTATTTGTTAACGATGAAATAACTAATTCCAGAGGCAAATTAGTGAACAGGGAAACCACATCAAAACTTACGATTATATAATTAGGAGGTAGCTGATAGTTATTGATAAATTCACTGAATGTGAAAGAGTCTTTGACATAAAAATCATTAGTTTTATTGTAGGCATTAGTAAGAATATCTGTTAAAAATTTTGAAAGGTTACCATTCGGGCAGTTAATAGACGAAACAATAGGTCTCATCGATAATGTAGGTTTATGAATTTTAGGTAAAGTATAGAATCTGGGTGCTATTGAGTTATAAAAGGTCAACGATTTGGCTGTAGTTTCATCAATTAAGTTATCATTCTTTAATCGGGAGACTAGTTTATTAGCCTTTTGTTGCATTGTACTAGTGGGATCATTTCTAAGTTTTTTGTAATATTTATGATCATCTAACAATTCTTGACTTTTCAGGAGATATTCCTCCTTGTACATCACCACTGTTACATTGCCTTTATCACTTCTAACTACATATAACTCAGGATGTTGTTTCAGAAACTTTTTACAATTATTGAATAAATTCAATACAAAATGCTTAGTGCCATGATTTTTATGTAAATAGTTGGTAATAATATTAGTGTATTGCGATCTAAAGAAATTTTTATTTTCCTCGTTAAGGTCTTGAATGATAAGTTCTAGGTCTCCCAAAAGAGAGGAAATTTTAATATCATTAATCGAAGGACAAATGCTACATTTAGGACCTAACGCTAAAATTTGCTCAACTTCAGAAGGAATTTGAACTGTTGTAAGATTTTTTATCCATTTACTGTGTGTTATAATTTTATTCATTTCATTATTATTTAGTCTATTAAATTTATTTATATTTATATTCTTTATTTTATGGAAAATTCTATTATATTTTATCTTTAAACGCCTTTCATATTCATTGATGATGTGCAATGGTAAAGTTAAGTTATTTTTTATTATTAAAAGTTCATTATAATATTTGTTTAGGTCGCAAATTGTTATACTAATCTCAATGTTTAAAATTTTTTTCCTTAACCTTAAATTGAAATTGTTGATCTGCTGTCCAATTCTGCCACCTTGGTGTTCTATTAGGTTGTTTATGTTGTGTATACCGTTGGTAATATGCTTCGGAAAAACTTGATGTCTTCTACATTTTATGAGAAAAATCCGCCTATTCCTTAATGCAGCTAACCTGATGTTAATCTTGGCCCATTGCTTCAAACGATCTACATTAGCAAGTCCATAATTCTGTTGGATGTAATTGAAAAACCCCATATCTATACAGATAAAGAAGAAGGGTAGTCTTGACTGACTAGTTAAGAAAACCAAAATTAAACACACGTGGTGTATCTTGAGGTTGCAGTCAGAGGTGAAAAGTTTCATGTTCATTTTGTTATATCTATTTTAATCATGGTTTTAATCCTTAATTTTAAATAATCAGTAATTGTTTACCTTAAATTGTGTACCTGTAAAGGAATTTGTGTATGAATTTGTCTACATTAAGTTAAAAAATGCGACTATTTTATAATACATGTGACCTTAACTTTTAACCTCAAGTTAATGTCTTGATAAAGGGAATAAATAATTTCCGAAAGCTTGACAAAGTAACAAAAGAGTTTTTCTTTTTCTGTTTTGTGGCCGTAAACTTTTCACCTCTGACTGCAACCTCAAGATACACCACGTGTGTTTAATTTTGGTTTTCTTAACTAGTCAGTCAAGACTACCCTTCTTCTTTATATATAATATATATATATATATATATATATATATATATATATATATATATAAAATTCCAATTTGGATCGAACAAAAGACTGAAATAGTAGTATCAGTGTGTTAATGTCATTAAAGTCGTGGGAACACCTTATTATAAATCAGAGTGTTCTAAAGCTTTCATTTGTGATTGTATTTATATGACAATTAAATGATAGTTTACTGTCAAATATTACACCGAGGTCACGAAATGTTGATGGACGTGTGAGCACTGAATTTTCTAAACTATAATTAAATGTTTTGTTTAAGTTACACCATTCACTGATTTTATCTAGAGCATTTTGTAAAACCACACAATCACTTGCATAATTTATTTTATTATACAATTGTCTATAGCCTCAGCTATATATTGGGTGATACAGAAGATATTGGTTGAAGTAGACCTTCCCTTGAGGAAACCGTTCTGATATTCAGTAATGCGATTCGTTGCATAAGAAAATGTTGGGTCATATAATAATATTTCGAAGGCTTTAGAGAAATTGTTGATAATCGTTACAGGTCTGTAATTCACAATATTTTTTTTTTTCTCCTATTTTATATATAGGGATTATTTTAGAACATTTTAAAACATCGGGAAAAGTATTTGATTTAATGGCCAAATTAAATAGAAATGTAAGAGGAGTTGTAAAAACACTAGCACAATCATGTAATATAAAAGCAGGAATTTTATCAGGGCCCATCGCTTGATTTTTCTTAAAGAATTCAAGACTTTATGTTCAGTAAATTGTTCAATTGTTAAAACATCAGTATTTGTATCTTCTACATTGTCCACAACTGAGACTTAAGTGATATATGAACTGCAAAAATATTGCGCAAAGCCATTTACTAACTCTTTATTGCCTACGAAATGTTCATCTCCATAATGTATTACTGTTGGTAAATTGCTACTAGTTTTCTTACTATTAATAAATTGCCAAAACCTATTGGGGTTGATCTTAATAATGTTTTCAATGTCACGACAATAACTTTTATATTCAATATTAACCTGCTCTTTGATTTAGGTTCTTAATTATTTAAATTCTTCCAGTGCGCAAGGCGATCTTCAAAGTTTTTGAAATCACGCCACGCTCTACGTTTCAATCTAATACTCCTAATTATGTTGGAATTATACCAAGGTGGGTAGCTCCTGCCTTTGATTATAGTTTTAGGAACAGTTTATACATTCAATTTATACAAATCCATCAGCAAATGTTACTGAATATTATTGTATAATTTAAGGCACGATTCGCTGCAGAATAACATTGTTTATAAAGTAAACGAGTATCAATGTGAACAGACGTAAAGAATAATTTAAACAGTTGAAAATTGTAGTGTTGATTTTATATTGAATATTCAATAATCCTCCCCACGATAGCTGCAGTCTCATGAAAGTAAATATTATTTTTAACACGGGAATTCGTTATATTGTTTACAGTTATAAAATTGGATCTTGATCAATACTATTAAATACATTAATAAGAAAATAATTAAACCTTGAGAAAAACCCTTTGTGAAAAGTTTGAACATTTTATTAGTGAATACGTGTAAGTTAAGTATATCTGAAATTTATTTTCATATACTATACATTATTGATATTTGTAAATTATAATAAGCCGGATGTAAACATTATGCAATTTTTCAAGATGGCATTTTTAGATGATTTGTCAATTCTGCTGCAAATACACCTTATAGATATAAAACGATGGCTTTAACTGGTAAAGTGGCCATCATTAACGGAATGTCAATAAATTTCTTGTAATTGAACTGGTAGTGCCAATTCCATTGGCGATGTCAGTCACCTTGATATGACATTCAATAATGCTAATGTCAAATTGTCCGTGTTAGTAAAAATGTGAACAATGTAACAGTTATCTACTTTAAAGCACTCTCTAATATAAAACGAAATGGTCAGTAAAAGGCTCCTATCTAATAAGCGATGTTATCTCTTTTTTACATTTATTTAACGTCTGCCTATTTTTGCTACTGAAGTCTAACACCGATGCCTGTAGACGAGCTAAACGCAACCAGAAATTTTGCCGAATCTCTTCTCTTCCGAAGAGTGGGGATCTATTACTTGCAATATTTAATAGACAAGGGACTGATAGCTTTACATCCGCTCCGAAGTATCAGATATCCACTACGCAATCCACGCCTAAGATTGCATAGCTTCCGCGTATGCACTGGAAGTCATTGGTAGATGTGAGGCCTGACCGCGCCTGACTTTGGTTTAAATTGCATATCGACAATTGCATACCTGTAGAGGTCATCTACTAACAAAAGAAAAAACGCCGAATTTTAAATGACATCTGATGCTCACCAAAGTAGAAGACCACATCCAACACAAAGAAAGAGGTAGGTAAAAAGCGATTGTCAGGGAAATAGTTGTGGGTACTGATTCTTTTTTAAAACCATCCATTAATCAGGTTTCTCCATAATTATAAACTGCATCTTCATACAAGGGCAAAGGAACCGACGTAAATTTTAAAACCTTTGTTCATTGAAGTGGTGGGTTTAAAAATGAACTCGTGATACCCCGGAGTTCTATTCCTTCTTGGACATCAAATATGGGGTCAAAAGGAACTTGGGTCAATAGATTTTTTATTGTACCTGAATTATAATCTATATTTTTGATACTAAAAATCGTGCAATCGGGCTTTTAAAGCACTACAGCTTTAAAGTTGCTTAAGTAACAACCAATTTTAAATAATGATAAATACACAGGTAATCAGAACTACTAATATTTGTTTACTTAAATGAATATTAATCGGACAGTCTGATAGTTTACAATTTACCAACGATGACCTTATTAATGCTTTTGGTTTATTAATTTCAAACAACCCGAAAAAATTCACGAACACAAAGTCGAAACAAACTTCACAAATCAACAAATTTATAATAAAAACGTACATAGCAACCAAACGAAAAAATTTAACCGTATCTATGTTACCGATTAAAAATAAAATTCAGAGATTACCTTCTAAAATGAATCCACATTAATTAATTTTTCTAATTTTTTTGCAGTGCAGGTATAATAAAAAATAGCCTATAATACAGGTGTATAAGTAGCCTTTAAATCACTTACTCCTTTTAGTGGAGTAAAATTAGATTTTCAGAGAAAATTTTACATGGGGCAACGCGACATAAAAAAATAAGTTTGTTTTGGTGAAACTAAGAATACCCTGTGTTTTCCGCTTCGAGTATGTGGGAGAACCCTTTTTTTCGCGAAAAAGATGTAAATTGGTCATTTTTAAAGGTGTTTTAATTTATTTTGGACCCCTTAAAATGATAGTTAAGAAACGAGGATGGTGCTCTTTTATTGTCGCTGGCCAAGGACCTTCAGTTCAAATTTCATGAAAATCGGTTCACCGCTTCCCACGATATGTATATAAATATACTGAAAAAACGTCAAAAATTGAATATGACTAACTTGACCAAAATTAAACCGAATTTGATGAAATTTTAGACGAAAGTAATCTATATAGCCAAAAAATAGCTCGCCAAATTTTAGCAAAAAATATACAACAGGTAAAACTGTTCCATTTTTAGTCCAAATTCCTCAAAATGTTCAAAACTTTTCCCAATTTGCCCAAATGAACGAACGAAATTTTTATTTTACCAAAATGAAGGTATTCTTATATACTTTCACGTGACGTAACTAAAAAATAACTTTTTTTAATTTAGCCGATTTTTTGACATTTTTGGTATATACATGAGCGCGGCGACTTCCCGTCATTTCCATTATTATACGTATGCGCTCACAAGTATATGTGTAACTATTCATTATAAAAATTTCAATATTAATAATAAAAAGTGTTTGTGAGCAGGTTTTAAATATTTAGATAAAAAAAACTCTCGAAGGTGAGATATAATTTTTTCTCTCGAAAATTCACTTGATTTCTATTAAACTTTTTACATATATTGATTATTATTTTACTTTATTCATGTTTTCTTGTCCTAGTAGTTGTACTAGATGTGCTACTACGAGAAGTGTCTACTTCCGAATCGGTAACTGGAGTTTGGAATATTTCTTCACCCCCGTCATCGCTAAAATCGTATACATCTGAGATATTCCCTGAAATACAAACATCTTCATAATTATCATCTTCTTCAAATTCGTCAATATCATAAATATCAGGACTAATTTCTAATTGTTCGTCAACAATATTATCTGCATTTTGACACAAAGTATTCCTTCCATTGTGGCTTAAATTGCTGCATGTGAAGCCAATGGTTTTGCATGAGCAACGTTTAGTTTTGCAAATTATATTGAGTAATTGATTAGGAAGAGGAGCTTTATCAGTCCTTATAGGCATCAGTTCACTATCTGTTGTCAATTTTGGTACTTCAGAGAATATCTCAGATGTATACGACTTTAGCGATGACGAGGGTGAACAAATATTCCAAACTTCAGTTACCGATTCGGAAGTAGGCACTTCTTGCAGTAGCATATCTAACACAACTACTAGAAAAAGATAACATGAGATAAAATAAAATAATAATCAATAATATTTAATAAAAATCAAATGAATTTTCGAAAAAAAAAATCATACCTGCGAGAGATTTTTTAAATTTAAATATTTAAAACTTGCTCACAATCACTTTTTATTATAATTATTGTAATTTCTATAATGAATAGTTACACGTATACTTGTGCGCGCATACGTATAATACCGAAAATAACGGGAAATCGCCGCGCGCATGTTTATACCAATAATGACAAAAAATCGGCTAAATTAAAAAAAAGTTATGTTTTAGTTACATCACCTGAAAGTACATAAGAATACCTTCATTTTGGCAAAATAAAAATTTCTTTCAATCATTTGGGCAAATTGGGGAAAGTATTGAATTTGGAATTTGGACTAAAAATAGAATTGCGGCAAAAATATTGTATATTTTTTGATAAAATTTGGTGAGCTATTTTTTGGTTATATAGGTTACTTTCGTCTAAAATTTTATCAAATTCGGTTTAATTTTGGCCAAGTTAGCCGTAATTCAATTTTAAACATTTTTTCAGTATATTTATATAAATATTTTGGGAGGTAGTGAACTTATTTTCACGAAATTCGAAATGAAGGTTCCTGGACCATCGACAATAAAAAAATACCATTCTCGTTTCTTAACTAGCATATTAAAGGGTCCGAAATTAAAACTGAAAAACCACCCTTAAAAATGACCAATTTACCCCTTTTCGCGAAAAAAAGTGTTCTTTTCGCGAAAAAAAGTGTCCCCCCCCCTACTCGAAGCAGAAAACTCAGAGTATTCTTAGTTTCACCAAAATAAACACTTATTTATTATGTCGCGTTGCTCCATGTAAAGTTTTCTCTATCGCCTTATCTTTGGTTATTTTTACTCCACTATTTAGGACCCTTCTCGCTACGCTCGTCGTGCCCTAAACCAGTCTTTAAAGGCTTACTTATACACTTCTATTATAATATACTATTTTTATCTAATAAATTTCTTAAAGGTAGAGAAGTAAGATAGCTACTTATTTTTGTAGAAGTAATAATGTATATGCATAGCAGTGTTTCCATTTTTTAAAGCACAATTTAGAATTCAAGCCCAGAGATGTTAATTGTTTCAGCAATGCAGTTGAAATCTACAACTTAAGAAATTTGGTTCTTTTACGTTACATTCTGTGAATCAGTATTATTAATTTTTGTTTTCTGACATGCTACAAATAATTTTCATAATTTATCTAGTCAGATAAATGATTGTAGTAAAGGAGGTGAGTTTTATGTTTAATGAATGATTCTAATTCCATATATGTATATATACAATCAATAGGTTTACGAATGTAAATTGACATTAGTTCATTGTGCACTTCTTATTAATGTAATGAGGAATAATAATTAAAAAAACTATGAAAATACTAAATAATTAGCAAAATACCTAACTTTGGAAGACCATGAATCTCATTTACACAAATATTTAAGCAATCAAAATTACATAAACATAAAGAGCATGTCTTCAACTATGTAACTTTATAAAATTTAATACTTTTTTTTCGAGCATTATACGGTTGAAAAATGGCTCTCACCCACCCAACTCTTTACTTATCGATTTTTCAAAAAGAATAAGGCCCTTTCTCTAGCTAAAAATTAATTTACTGTACAAATTTTAGATAGTCGTGCTTACGTAATAGACTTGAATAAGGAATAAAAATCTAAAAATCATGGAACGTTCATTTTCGTTGCGTCCTAATTTAACAGAACTTAAAAAGAAACATTGAAAAAGTTGTAAAAAATAAAAAAATATATATCTAGCTTTTTGCATGAGTCGTGTGACTTAGGCTTATTTCCCTTAGTTATTTTGTCAGTATCATTTTAAGTATTATTTGTTTGGTTTATTTCGATATTTTAAACAGAAAATATTGAAGCGGGATTTTCTAACTGTCGGATACTTTACAGATATTATTTTCTCTAGTTTTCCGACCCTCTACACAATTTAATATAAACCTAGATATAGTGTACTTTACTTAGAGCCGACGGGAATCTGTAGCGCTTGATTTAAATTTGAATGCCAGGCATTTGTTTCAATGAACCTTCTTCGTAATATGAGAAAGTTAATGTAATTTAGCCTAATTTTAGATATTCTTATTAGAATAGTCTAAAACATGAGTTTAATTGTTGGAGAAACTTTGAGGCAATTTAATCAAGCATTTATTACAATACAGCTAGAAATCCTACCCAGAAATAAATAAACCCACGTTTTCCTGTATGACGTCAGAATGTTTTGTTACCTAGCCGAAACTGATTAAAATTTGAAAACTTATAGTATTATAGGTTTCGCTTCTTAGAGAAAAATTATGTTTCTAGAGAAATGCAATGTCTCATGCTTTCGACACAATTGATGAGAAATTTCTATGTCAAGGGCTTTTTTTATGGATATACGGGACAAAATATTATCCTGGATTAGGGCATATATATAATTATAGTTAAATACATTAACACCGTTTCATAACAACGAATTGTGGAAAGGGGAGTTTCGCAGGGCTCTGTTATGAACATCTTCTTAAAAATGACCTACCATCTATCGGCAAGGTTACCATGTTTGCAGACTACGCGACGATCACTATCTAAGTACAGACTCCTGTTGTCGAACTATCACTACATATGTCACATGTGTGTGATGAAATTGGGGCATGGTGTCAACAAAATAGACATTTAAAAAAAAAAAAAGTATCAACATAAATAACCCGTACCACAAAATTCTGAAACATAATGCAAAATTAAATTATCAGAAAGTACCAAATATTTAGCTACCCAGATTTTTTTTAATTATTATTATTAGCCGTTACTCGAGTCCGAGTATAAAAATGTTACAGTCGATAAATTGTGTACAATAAAAAACAAGTAAAAGGTGTAGTCTATTGTAATTCCCATTCATCGATGGTGCACACGACCATGGCTATAGAGGCCAATTCGGGAGAGCACATATCGACAGCAGTCAGGACAAACATAGACCTGGTTAGATGTCTAACCTAACCATTAATAGAAACATATATCGAGGCGTCCAGTAAGATGATTTTTCGAAAGGAACGGTGAACTGGACATATAGTCCAAGAGCTGGCGACGAACTTAGGGAATGTATTTTAGGCAAGTTGAGATAATAAAAAACAGTATTTTATTAGTGGGTGAATCTGGAATCGTAAGTCAAGCAGAGCGTTTGCGGTTATTTCGCTACTGCGCAGCATATGATATTGCAAAAAATAAACCAAATATATATCTTTTAGGCAACTTGGAATTTTTTAAATCTTTTATTTTAGCATTTATATAACCCAGAAATAAAAATCTCAGACTATTTTGACCGTTTTAAAATAAGACCTGACCCCCTGAATATTTGCTCTAATTAAAAAGTTGAATACGTTTTAGGGACTTTTAACAAAAAAATGTTGTTTGTAACACGTACCTAAATCAGTTTTTTGGTACTTATTACAAAAATAACTATTTCAAGACAAGTGGATATTCGGTTGATTTTACTGACACTTGTAGGTATGTAAAAAATAATCTCGCCATTTAATTTGTTAGTGTTGTTAAGGCTGACAAATATATTTCTCCATTAAAGCAGAAATTTTATTTGAAATATTTATATAGAAGAAACCAAATGCTAGTTGGATGTGTATGAAAATTTAGTTGGATACCAAATATCTTATTAAAGCATCAGGTCATATTTCAGGAACTCATGAGTTTAAAGTCGAGATTATTACGTATGTTATTATATGTACGTGCATATTGTAGTATTTTAAATATAATGTCAAATGAAGCCTCTTGCTGATCTTTTTATCTTAAAACCACAACCTCGCCATTTGTTATCTGGAAGTTACAGCTTCATGACTTTGCGACGTATGTTTTAAATTTATGGGTTTCATTACGTTCTATAAGGGCTTTTATGCATTTTAATTTCGGATATATTGATTTGAAATATATCGGCCAAAATATACAGTTTTATATCTTTAATTTACAACAAATAATTTTTTTCTTAGCAAAGAAATGACACGAGAAAATATCAGCATTGAATTAACATGTTTGTTTATTGGTTAGAATGAATAGCACTAATTTAAAAGTCCTTCAATGCTTTACTGAAAACTGATTTTTTGGGCAGTTTGACTTATATTTTTTTTTTCAGTCAAGAGTTTCTCCTTTTCTTTCTTATGGCAAACTGAAAAAGCTACATGGATGATTATTTGTTTTTATAAAAAAACTAGTCGTGTGTTACGTAGGATACTTGAAGCAAGACTACATCCATTTGATTATATTGCCATTGGAACGCTTAATATAATAATAAAAAATGTATTTGTCCACAAAAATTTACAATTATTGATAATTGCATTAGTTCGAAGAGTCGAAGCAGCTTCTGTTCTTTCGCGCAACCTAGATATCTACATATAGATAGATGACCTCATGTAATAGTATCGTGGAAATTTTGTAAAAAAATTAAGAGGCAGTAACACTTTTAATGAAATATTTAACAGCATAAACTAGAGCGAAATCTTAAATTTGCCAATAGGCATTTTATAGAACGATCAGCTCTTTTTACTACTTTACTACATTTTACGACATAGTTCCAAAAATGTAGTTTTGTGTATAGACATAGAAAGTAGGCATTAATATCTCAGTCATTAAGTTAAACTTGAGCATATTAGGCCTCGATTTGTACTCCCAATCAGATAAACAATGTATGTTTTAAAACCGGTTCTCGGCCTAAGGGTCTAAAGGCAAATAATCTTCCTCAGGACAAATATGCAATAAAGGGTATTAGTTTCAATGTAAAAAAATCGATTTGAGCCCTGTAGAACCCAGCTGGGGTCTCGAAATGCACATTTAATAGGGAAACTTCAATCGTTCACGGCATGATTTTTATCTTAGATAATATTTTTCTTTTAGATAAAATAGGTTTACATTTTTATTATATCTCAAGGTGTTAAATTTTAACACATTAACTGTACATTTTAACCAATTAGTACAGTACTATGAAAAAATATTTAAAAATATATTAAGAACAGCAAAATACATATTACGAAAAACGGACTAATTATATAGTTCTACATTGAAACCTTCCTCAAATTTTCCGTAAATTGTTATATACGATATGAAACTACAACAAGGAGAATACTTAAAAGTTGTATTTCTCTGTTTACTAATATACAATTCATCTCCCCGTCTGGTACTACAGCAGCAATTGTCCCCTACGTGCATATACCGCGCACTTATACAAAAATATAGATGGTTCTGTTAAAATTTTAGATCCCCTATGTTACAATATCGTTTGAGAGATGGTTATATACCAAACAATAATACATATTGAGTAGGCCGGTAGCTTTCACATCCATATAGCAGTGTTGGAATGACAACTGCTCTGTAGACAGCCATTTTCGTTGACAAAGCAAGGTCGTGGTTGTCAAATACTCTCTCTCTAAGTCCCCAGAGTGCTCTAGATGCAGCGTTAATTCTATTGCGAATCTCGCTGTCCATGTTTGCTTTGTCATTAACAACTTTGCCTAGGTAATTGAACTGATCCACCACTTCAAGAGAATTTCCGTCAAGTGTAATGTCTATTTGGTTCACTTGATGAGGAGTTGACATAATCTTAGTCTTTCCAATGTTGATTTTAAGTCCCAAGGAATCATAGCTCTGGGCATACACACCTAAAAGTTCTTGAAGCTCACTGGAGATCACAAATGAATCGTGTGCGTGTCTTCGTGAAAGCTCTAAAGCGCCGTATGTTAAAGAGACCGCCATCAAAACGGTATCTGAGACCTATTCCTCTGACTGTCAGTTTGTTGTCAACAATAATTGTTAGAGCAGTGGTAAACAAATTAAAGAGTAGGGGTGCCAGAACACATCCCTGCCTAACTCCAGTGAGGGTTTGGAAAGGTTCGGTTGCCTCATTATTATACATAACCTGGGCGTTGTTGTTTGTATGTAGACTGCGACATACTTCCACAAATTTTCTAGGGATACCTAAGCGGAACATAATTTTCCAGAGCACTTCCCTATCCACCGAGTCAAACGCCTTGGTTAAATCAATGAAGGCCATGTGAATTTCTCCTTGATGTTCGAGTGCTTTTTCTTGAAGCTGTTTAAGTGTGAAGATTAAATCCGATGTGCCTCGGTTTGGTCTAAAGCCACTCTGTGTTTCAGGAAGTAACTTTTCCATAACAGGTGTTAGCCTATTTGCCATCGCTTTAGTGAGTATCTTCCCTCCTACAGCCAGGAGAGCTATACCCCTGTAATTTCCACAGTCCGCAGCGCTCCCTTTGTTTTTGAAGAGGTTGATTAAAAGTGTATCACGAAACTCCTGCGGAGCTTGACCACTTTCCCACACGACATCAAACAGTTTTTTGAGGTAGGGTATGAGCTCTGACGACACAGCTTTAAAGATCTCAGCTGGGAGTGAGTCGGCGCCGGGAGAATTGTTATTTTTTAGCTGCCCAATGGTGGTTAAGATCTCTTCCGTTGTTAGTGGTTTATCTAAGTCTTCGAAGGTGTCATATTGAGGGATAAGATTTATAATATCGTGATCGGCTTGACTTTGCTGGTTAAGAATGTTAGAGTAGTGTTCTTTCCATCGGGCTCTTATTTCCTGGTCTTCTTTGAGGAAATTTCCATTTAAATCTTTAATAGGGCACATATTTTTCCGACTGGGGCCGTACACTGCTTTTACTCCTTGAAAGAAATTCCTGTAGTCGTGTGAATCGGCGTACCTTTGAATTTCTCTGGCCTTGCTTGCCCACCACTCGTTCTTTATTCTTCTGATTTCGCGTTGCGTTTCATACTTAGATTGGGTAAAAGCCGTATCGTACCGTGCGAGGTAAGTGGTAATATAAAATCACAAATATTATTATGCCGGAGAATGTGTATTCAATAATTAACAATCCATAATTTTACATCAATAAAAATTTTAATGTTAATGACTAGATAATAAAAATAGCTTAATTAAATGGAAATTTGCAAATAGTTTTGCTCTGGCCCTCCCAACAGACTCGTGAAAATTAATTCAGTAGCTAATATAGTTTCAAATTCAGTATTGAATAATGAAGTAAAAATTTATTTCATTACATATATCTCGGTGATTAAAATTGTGGCTATTATACAGAGCGTTCCATAAGTCATGTGTTAAACTGAATAAATTTTTGTTTATATTTCTTTATACAAGCATATGTCCAATTTTCACATGTTAATTAGTTGTATTATTATCTGGTATATACGTATTTTATGTCTGAAGAGGACTATTCACATTTTGCTTGGCTCAGTTTAAATAAATTTTATTCTTTTACCAAACAAAGTTCTTAATTTGCCATTTTAATTAATAGTTGACTTTACTGTTGCATTTTCATTTACCAAATCCTTCTGCATTTTGTTAAAATGGAACGTCACTTGCTTAGTAACGCTGAATAGAATATACTAACATGATATTATCTATGATTTTTTTGATAGAAATCCGAGAAGCTTCAAGGGAATAACAACGGAGGTATCTCAGTAGGCGATGGCTTTTATGTTCTAGCATATTTCAAATATTGTCGGAAACTGGAAGCACAAATAAATATTGTTCTATTAAAGTAGGAGCATCTCAAAGAGACACTATTGAAGAGGAGCAACGCAAGTACTAGTTGTTGATGTGTTTCTGCAAGTACAAGCTGTATGCAAATCATTTATAATAGAGATACAAAAGTCTGCTGATGGTAAAGTTTTATTATCTGTGCAAATATGCAAATACTGTCTATGCAGTGCTTTCTCGGGTTCTCTGAACTTGAAAAAAACTTCTTCTGCAAATGTTTATTATGAAATCGTGTGTATAAAATAATAGAGAAATTGATAGAAATAGTTGGAAGGTATGTTGGCGACAACATGAAAAGGAACTCTTGATGTGTTCGATCAAAACAAAAAATGAGAACTGTGAAATTTGTGCAAATGTTATAAGCAGAACTGATATAAGATGTAAATTTACATGTAAAATGCTTTCAAGTTGTGTCCCTTTATTTTTACGAAAATTATGAAACCCGTCATCCAAAAATTGCGGATGGTGGAGTTCATCTTGGTTATTAATCTTGGCCACTTAGTACAATGCAATGCAATAGAGATGTTCTATTTCTCAGGGAAGAAGATGTCATACAAAGACATTCTGATGGAAATTAAAGAGATAGACATAAACTGTGGACATCACAGCTCTGAGTAAAACAAGGAATGGTGAGATTTTAAATGAAGTAAAGGGGGGCAGTCCTACCACAGATCCGCCACTGAAAAAGTGGCCAGGTGACAGTAAGACAAAAAAGCACGGAGGGTTATAACCATAAGAGATCTGGATGCAACCACTAGCGATAGGAGGGTGGGAGGGCAGCAGCAGAGGCCACGAAGCCAAAGGAAGTGCAAATAGTTGTGGAAGGCCTGAGATCAGTATTTGGAAAAAGCCAGACTGCTGATTGCCGAGGAAAGTTGTGATGGAACTGGTCCAAAAATAAATTGTGAGAGCTGGATAGCTTAGGTGGAGAGTATGTGAGAGGGTGGATGTGCATATCAGCTATAAGTGCTTGGATTACGGACACACTAGAGTGAACTGTAAGGATCTGAACATGACGAAGGTTTGTCTTAGATATGGAGGAACATCAAATCCGAAAATGCAAACGCGTGGCATGCCGCTCTATGAAGAAAATAACACATGATGAGTTTTTTTGCGTCAAAATGGGACTATTTAATTACACAACATAACCTTAGCATATAATCTTAAGTTACTTCCTAGAAAAAGAGACCAAACACCCCCGAAAGCTTAATTTTCCTTCTCTGACTCTAAACTCTTCTCTCTTTAAAAGGGTATCTTAATTTTAGAAAAAATTCTATAATTTTTAAATCTCACATCAAAAATGCAAGAATGCAAAAAAAATAAATGGTTAATGGTAAATAGAAAAATGATGTTTACAGCAAAGGCGGGTCATTTTTTGGTTAATAAATATACTAAGTATTATTTTCAAAATATTTAAAAAAGTCGATGACAAGGCTTCATCTTTAAAGGGTTGTTGTTCAAGTGATTTAAGTAAAATCGACATAAAATCAGGTCTAATATTTGTGGGTTTTGTTTGTCAGGAGAGTTTTTGGACACCCTGTATACATTTATCATTTGATCAATTAATAACTCATGTATAACATTAGTTACTTTTTTTTT
Organism: Leptura quadrifasciata; assembly: GCA_963675555.1. Classification (NCBI taxonomy): domain Eukaryota; kingdom Metazoa; phylum Arthropoda; class Insecta; order Coleoptera; family Cerambycidae; genus Leptura; species Leptura quadrifasciata. The sequence goes on along the minus strand of OY776673.1, from coordinate 105,259,859 downwards.
CATAGGCTATATAATATTTAGTTGTCAAAAAATGTATATATGTTTTCCTTTTACCTAATAAATTAAAAACTCTTTAATGTTATTTAAACTTTGACTTCAAAAGGTATTAAAATCATTAATTATTCTCTCTTCTTTTCACAGATTTAAAAAACTCCGCAATGTATTTAATCACAACTAGAAGATTATTTCTAATTTGACTGACATTTTAATTCCTCAAGCGCTATCACATTGAGGGGCTGTTTTAAAAGTTTACTTGACTGCAGAATTGCCAAACCATCAAGGGAATTTACAGAACTAAGTGCAACTTAATCTTACACTTCGCCGTTTGTGACACTCTTTTTACTGCCATTTAGCTAATATTTCATTTTCATTGTGTTTTTCAGGAAGGGTCTGAATAGCATACTGAAAGAGAAAAGAAAGCGGTAAGAAATTTTAGTCGATTGGACATGCGCACAATATAAGCTTGAAGTTTTGCGTTTTATCTAAGGCTATTTGCTTTGCTAAGCTGACTTAGTGTTTGTTTATTCCAACAGATTTTGAAAAGAAAATGGAAGATAAAAATAACGAAATATTAAAAGAATCTTGTGATATTCATTTTTACACTTTCCACCAACAGATGAATGTACTTATTTAAGTAAAAATGTACACTGTAAAATATGATAAATATAAATTGCTGTAATAACTAATGCACCAGAAGTACCTATAAATATATTTTTCTACTCCCTTATGTAAATCTGCTGTTTTCCGTACAGTATGTAGAATTAATAAGTGGGCCATTCCAGTTGACTGAACGGATATATTTCATATACGTTCTAGGATGGATATGAAATCGACCAATCACAGTTCGTGTATTAAGTACATAGGCAACTATTCGTTTTAAAAAATTCAAGTTGGTGCGTAAGCTGTCAAAGTAATTGTCAGTAGTTGTCAGTGTGTGTATTCGTGCAGTTTGGGCTAGAAAATAATTTAAAATGAGTGATTCCAGTGAAGAATCGATAAACGGTATACCACCTAAAATTTTATTGAAATTATTATATGTATACAGACAAAATTTTAGAGATATATTATGACAAAAAAAAGTAGCTATATGGGGGGATTGAACCTATGATGTCTTGCCTTTCGAAGCCAATTTGCCAATTTAAGTATTTTTATTAGACTTGTATGTACATTTCATTTCATTTGTTTTGTGTTATTTTTCTAGATAGTTCATTATCATAATCCTGCACAACGTGCTTACAATAATTTTTTTTCCCTAACAAATTTCCTGCAGAGCTTCCATCTGTTAGGTGGCTGGTGGTAACCGAGATAATACGTATACAAATATTGTTATTGATGGGGTTTAACCTCACTCTCCTGCTTAAGCGTAGATATAACCACTAGGCTACTGCCGCTTTTATGAAATGTTTTCACCTAGAGTATAAGATTAAGCAGTAGTTAAGTTTGTATATTAAAATTTGATTAAAACTATTATTTGTAGTTTTTTCTTAATCCGGTCGTAGAAAAAGTATACTGTACAACTCGAGTGGATTATCTATATCCACTCTTGTTGCACAAACTACTAATATATATATGAAGTGTTGTTGTACTTCCGGGTGCTCTCCCGCGTCGATGGTCGACTCCTCCAGGAGTCATGGTTGTCTAAACGACGTTTCGGCAGAACCTCGCCTGCCATCTTCAGGTTCTCGCTGAAAGCTGCCTACTGCTGCTTCTCGTTGCTCGAACTGAACTGACGTTCCCCGCGTTGTGCAGCTCCTTATATATGCTCCAGTCTAGGACGCGCCTGCGCGTTTGGCTACGTGTTACCGGTCCCCCACCACCTGTCGTAGGCATGGCGGGCGCCTGAGCCAACCCGACAAATGGTCTCGCTGAAACGTCGACGATGTTTTCTCCTCTTTTCGTACTGCATTCATATGTTCTTCATTTCTTACACTAATACGTCTGTTGGTCTGTCCTATATACGATTTGTTGCAATCTTGGCACGGGATTTCGTATACTCTTTGATTTTCTAGGGTAGTTTTTGATTTTGGATTACGGAGGACTGCACTGATTTTTCGTTCTGTTTTAAATATTGTTTCTATGTTATGTTTACGTAGCAGTTTGCCAATTTTATCTGTCGTCCTTTTCACGTAAGGTAGATATGCCTTTGCTACTGGTTTCTCGGTTTCCTCCTGGGTTTTTGTCTGTATGGCCCTAGCGATTTTTGTATTTTGTACCTCGAAAATCCATTTTTCATTAGTGCTTTCTGAAGTGAAGACATCTCTTCGTTGATATGGTCGACGTCTGCCAACCTCTGAGAACGCGTCACTAGAGTCTTCACTACTGAATTTAATTGTGCTGGATGGTGATGTGATGCCGCATTTAGATATCTGTCCGTGTGAGTGGGTTTTCTGTATACTGTGTGACCTAGTGTCCTATCTTGTTTCTTTTTCACTAATACGTCTAAAAATGGAAGCTTGCCTTCTGTTTCTACCTCCATGGTAAATTTGATCTTGTCGTGAATGCTATTCAGGTGGTCTAAGAATCTATTTAGTTGTTGTCTTCCATGAGTTCAGATTACGAATGTGTCGTCCACATATCTCAACCAAAGTTTTGGTTTGAGTGGTGCCGTTTGTATTGCACGAACTTCTAGATCTTCCATGAAGAGATTAGCGATGACTGGAGATAACGGTGAACCCATCGGTGCTCCTTCCGTTTGCTTGTAGCGCTGGTCATTATATAGAAAGTATGTGTTGCTTAAACAGTGTTTAGTTAGGCTAAGAATATGCTCCTCTGGATGATACTTTCGTTTGATCAATTCGAGTGACTCCTCTATTGGTACGTTAGTGAATAGTGACACTACATCGAAGCTCACTAGAGTATCTTCAGGTTGGACAGTCTCGTTGTTTAGTAACTCGATGAAATGTTGTGCGTTTTTCACATAAGACGTTGCTTTTTCCGCTAGTGGCTGCATCTGTCTAGCCAGATATCTCGCTAGCTCCTGTAACGGTGACCCTACAGAGCTAACAATAGGTCTTAATGGGGCTCCTTCCTTATGGATCTTGGGTAGGCCATATAATTTGGGACACCTTGAAGAGTTACCTCTCGGTATAATCTGGTTTTTCACTTGATCGTCGATAGGTCTGGCTTTAATTTTGGATTCGGTGGTCTTCTCCAGGTACGTAGTGGGATCTGTTGTAATCGCTTGGTATGCGGTGTCTTCCAGTAGTTTTTCTATTTTACTGTGGTAGTCCTTGCTATTCATTACTACAGTGGCATTGCCTTTATTTGCTGGCAAGATTAGGATGTTCTGGTTTTGTCGTAATGCTTTCAATGCCCTTAATTCGTCACGTGATATATTTCTCTTTGGTACCTTTGCTGCTTTCAGTATACGTGATGCATCTTGGCGTATAGTTTCAACTACGTTGTTATCCATATTATAAATTGCTGATTCTACTCCACAGATTATATCTTCTACTGGAACACGAACTGGTGCGATTGCGAAATTAAACCCTTTGGCTAGGACATTTAATGAAAAACTACCCTAGAAAATCAAGGAGCATACGAAATCCCGTGCCAAGATTGCAACAAATCATATATAGGACAAACCAACAGACGTATTAGTGTAAGAAAGGAAGAACATATGAATGCAGTACGAAAAGAGGAGAAAACATCGTCCCTAGCACAGCATGTAAAATCCACAGGGCACAAAATAGACTTCGACAACAATAGAACAGTAGATAATATCGAGCATTATAGGTCAAGGATTACCAGAGAGGCCATAGAGATCGAAAAAAGATCACAAAATCTTAATAAACGAGATGATACGCAGAGATTGCCCAGTTCCTGGAAGCCCGCTCTTGTAGGAAAATACGTAACCGAAAACACACGACAATCCACCGTGGATGAACCAATCACGAGGAGGCCCGAAATGGACCTATCACGAGGAGTCAGAGCCGAGCGCGGACCAATCAAGGAGAACCACGGCATTCTGCGGCACCGATCGGACACAAGGAGGCCCGACCACCGGCGAGAAGTCACGTGGAGCGTGACGTTTCTGCGAGACCACTTGTCGGGTTGACTCAGGCGCCCGCCACGCCCCACCACAGGTGGTGGGGGACCGGTAACACGTAGCAAAATGCGCAGGCGCGCCCTAGACTGGAGCATATATAAGAAGCCTCACAACGCGGGGAACGTCAGTTCAGTTCGAGCAACGAGGAGCAGCAGTAGGCAGCTTTCAGCGAGAACCTGAAGATGGCAGATGAGATTCTGCCGAAACGTCGTTTAGACAACCGTGACTCCTGGAGGAGTCGACTATCGACGCGGGAGAGCACCCGGAAGTACAACATACAACAACACTTCATTTAACATCCGCAAACAACATATATATATATATATATATATATATATATATATATATATATATATATATATATATATATATATATATATATATATTTTAAGGTAAAATTAGCTCGACTGGCTATTTAAGGTTAAAATTTTAAAAATTTAAACTTGGGTATGCAGTCGTGTGGCACAAAAAATTAAAGAAAACTCTTTATTTCTGTTCTAGCTTTCGAGGCTTTATTGTCTCTTCATCAGGAACGCTACAAAGTATGACATCATATTATACTTAAATTAGGGTTGATATTAGAGTACTTACGATATTTTGAGGTTATATAAAAGTTGCACATGTGAAACAATTTTTCAAAAATATGGACCAACAATTAACACTAATAGTAGTTAACAAACTTACAAGTTAAAAATTATTTAAAACATAGTTGGATGTCAATTGATAAAATAGAATTGTTAAAAACATTAAATTTAAAAAAGCATGGTATCCTGAAGGGATCCATCTTGTATTGTAAGGTTAAGTTGGAACTTCCTGTGAAGATGGCCAACCTGTCAAATTTATTCCTCAAGGATAAAAGTAACTAACCTGCACTTGTACCAGGTGTCCCATTCGATGCCATACCTGTTGGACTATATTGGTTATTGTTGTCAAGATGTAGAAGAAAGGTGTAAATAATGTTGAGCCCTTCTATGTCCTTTTTCGAGTTTAAAGCGTTGTTACTTTTGTAAATATTCGTCATTTCGAGAAATTCTCGTTTGTGTCTATTGTTCTCCTTACCCAAAATACTAACGTCATCATATGCTACAACGTGATTGCTGTCAATGGCATGTTTTGCTAAAGTACAGGATTTTTTGTTATTCCTGATATCGCTTCTATGAGAAACCAACCGGTCCTTTAGGAGTCTACCGGTCTGGCCTATATATTTCTTATCACATGCGCCACAAGGTATGCAATACACAACACCGGACATCTCCAACATCTGATCTTTGTCTTTTAATTTGGAAAAAATGTTGCCAATGGTAACATTGTTTTTGAAAGCAAGTTTGATATTATTGTAGTTATTGAAAATTTTTTTGAACTCAAACGTTAAGCCCTCTATATGAGGTAACGTATAATATACTACATTATTGTTGTTCTGTGGTGTAACATTATGTGGGTTAACAGCATCTATGGTAGAATCTCTGCTAAACAAGAGTTTGTAAACTAGGTTAGCTGGATATCCAGCTAACTAGGTTAGCTGGATATCCAGCTAACCTAGTTTACAAACTAACTAGGTTAGCTGGATATCCAGCTAACCTAGTTTACAAACTAACTAGGTTAGCTGGATATCCAGCTAACCTAGTTTACAAACTAACTAGGTTAGCTGAGAGTTTTCTTTAATTTTTTGTGCCACACGACTGCATACCCAAGTTTAAATTTTTAAAATTTTAAATTATATATATATATATATATATATATATATATATATATATACACACAATAGTATGATAATAGTAGTGATGATCAAAAGGATATAATGCACTATGTTACTGCTAAATTTGTTTAACTCTTGTCTTAACCAAAGAACACAATATATTCAATGTCGTGGCGTAAAATCATTTGAAATACCAGTATCGTCTAGAGTTCTCCAGGACTCCGTTCTGGGGCATTTCCATTTCATACTATGATATCGTAAATAATTTAGATGTATGCTATTTCCTTTATGCGAATGGCATGAATTTGTTTCTTAATATTAGTTCTGAGGCACACTGCGAAAATTTACAAAACAAATTTACAAAAATTTGAAAAAGATGAATGATTGCTGCTCATTTGCTCTTCCATTAAATGTCAAAAAGTGCAATGTCATGCCTTATTATAAAAAACAAAGTCAAATACTAATGGAATATTAATTAAATGCTAAGACGTTACACCGTCTTACTCATATAATAATAATAATAATAATAATAATAAACGTCTTTATTAGCCAACTTTGGTTGTACAATAAATTTACAGATTAATGTAATACATTTGGCATAAAAGGCGAAGTTCAATATCTATAATACAATTATAGATTTGTTCTACCACTTAACCTAAATTGCACCGCATGCTACAGTATTGATAATTTTTTTTTAGTGCTCAAATAGTATACTTAAAAAATTAAGAAGAATACATAAAATCATATAGATGAAAATAAATATTAAAGGGCTAATTTTGTTCACATTGTTCTTTAAATAAAATCTTTTTATAATTTGATTTAAACTGACTCAGGCTCATTTCTTTCAAACAATTTGGAAGTTTGTTATAAACATTGCATATTTGGTAACTGAAGGACCGTTTAAAATATTCATGCTGATGAGTAGGTGGTGTTAATAAACCTTTGAATCTTATATTAATAGTATGAACATCTGTTCTAAACTGTATCTTATTATATAAATAATGAGGTATTTTACGTATAATAATTGTATGGTATAGACACGCTGAGTGTAACATTCTCCGACGCTCCATGTTTAACCACCCTGTGTGAGTCAGCTTATAAGTTATTCTCTCATGCCTACGAATACCGTAGATTAGACGCAGGCACGAGTTTTGAATTTTTTGTATTTTGTGTTTAAACACAGAGGTTAAGTTAGGTCCATATATAGAGTCTGCAAAATTTAATAATGACAACACTAAGCTTTCACATAACATAACTTTAGTTTGCCTTGTGAGATAGTGCCTGCTGCCATAAATTAACTTTATTTTTGCATATGATTTTTGCATAAGTTTGCTAATGTGACTGTTAAACCTGAGATCACTATCAATCACAACTCCTAGGTTTTTTGCTTCTTCTACTATATGGATTTTATTTTGGTCTATAGTTATATTGATATGTTGCTTTAGATTATGACGCATATTTTTTGGACCAAATGTAACAATATTAGTTTTAGTTGGATTTATGATCAAGCAGTGATCCCTGGCTAAAGCAACAAACATATTGAGGTCTTGATTAATTTGGTAGCAAGCTCTATCTACATCAGCAGACTTAAATGAAATATAAAGCTGAGTGTCATCAGCATATAAATGGTGTATACAGTAACGAAGGCATTTAATTAATTGGCTGGTGTATATGGTAAACAACAGAGGGCCCAGAATGGAACCCTGTGGTACACCAGACTTTAAGGTTAGATAATTTGATACTTTATTTTGAATTGCAACTTTCTGTTGTCTGTTTTCAATATAATTTTGAATTAATTTAAGTGCACTATCTGTTAACCCTATATATTTTAATATTGATAATAAAATTTCAAAATTCAAAGTATCGAAAGCCCTACTAAAGTCCAGTAAGATCAAGATTGTACATAAACCTTGATCTGTCGCTCTCATGATGTCATCGACGATATGAAGAAGTGCCGTGGTGCAGCTATGTCCTGGCCTAAATCCAGACTGAGTTAGAGGCAGTACAGATATTTCACAAATATACTCCCTAATTTGAATATCCATAACCTTTTCAACAATTTTTGACAAGGTTGGAAGTATACTGATGGCCCGAAGATCTTTTAGTTCCAACGGATTTGGCTTCTTGGGCAATGCGGTTACCACGGCATTTTTCCACACAGTCGGGAAAACGCTATCAAGCAAACAAACGTTTACTATGTGTGTTAAGTAAGGAATGATATGTGGGCAGCAGAGACTAATCATTTTTATATTTAATCCATCACACCCTGTAGCATTAGTTTTTATTTCACTAATGAGTTTTAGTACAGTAAATTCATCTACTTGTTGGAATTTAAAAGTGGGATCAATTAATGTATCATTTTTATATTTGTCTAGAACAACGTTTGATATTGATGTGGCGGGTAGAGAGTTAACAAAAAAGTTATTAATTTGACCAGCATCGTTTAAGTGATCTGGAATGTTACTATTTTTGCAAGCAGGAATAATATTATTTGATTTTAAAATTTTCCAAGACTGTTTGGCGTTCACATTGTTAATATTAAAATTGAAATATGCTTTCTTCTCCCTACGTACTGCTTGAGTTGTATAATTACGTAACTGTTTGTAAAATAACCAGTGTTCGTTACTTTTAGTACGTTTATATTTACTTAATGCCCGGTCTCTTAACTTTATCATTATCTTTAGTACATCGGTAAGCCAAGGTGCATATTGTTTTGTACATTTTGATGTTACTAGTGGAGCGTGATGGTCAAACAATTGCATTAAATTGTCTACAAGGAAGTTAACTTTTGAGTCTATATCATTGAAATCAAAAATTCTGTAAAAAGGAATAGCAAATAAATCTCGTTCAAAATTATTGTAGTTAAATTTTTTAAAGTTTCTGTACGTAACCATTTTGGGCTCATTATGTTTACCATATACCTTTACCTTGCAATATACCAATTGATGATCCGATACTTCACTATCCGTGACACCACTTTCAAAAATATTTTCTGCATTTAAAACAAGTATAAGGTCAATTAGCGTAGCGGACGTATTGGTAATCCTCGTCGGAGAATCGACTATTTGAGAAAGACTGAATTCATCTAGAATCGAATAAAAATTTTCAACATGTACATTATTTAAATTGTATAAGTTTATATTAAAGTCTCCAGTACATATAATATTAGTAGCATTACATGATATAATACCCAGAGCGTCCTCAAACTGAGACAAAAAATATTGATATGAAAGATCTTGGAATCGTATACGGAAGAATTTGATAAGTTCAGTGTTTACTTCATTATTTTTTGTTGAAAATTGTAAAGTTTTGATTTTATCATTGTTTACAGTTAAGATAATTGTTATTCCTACCGATCAGATTTTTATTAGACTATCACATTCTTTACCACCAACGTACAAGTTGGAAAAAAGGTTTTTTCTTAGCAAAAACGTGGCATCGTCAGCATATATTATTGGAAGTACATGAGGAGTCAAGTTGAACTGTAGATCATTAATATAGATGATATACATCACAGGACCTAGGACGGACCCCTGTGCCACACCATAATTAACGCTGGAAAGTTTGGACAATTTACCGTTAAATTTAATACATTCCTGACGTCTACAAAATAAGAGGTAAATATACGTAAGGCAGTTCCTCTGATCCCATAATATTCTAATTTTTATATTAGAGCACTATGGTTAAGAGTATCAAATGCCTTTGGCATATCATAAAATTTAGCAGACCATAGTTTTTGCTCTTTAAAAGCTTCTATAATGTTTGCATATATTTCTTAGATTGCGTTAGCAGTGAATTTCCCTTATTTATATCCAAATTGTGCACTAGTTAGCAGGTTATTTTTTCAAAATATTCTATTTTTTACAACGATTTCAAATATTTTGGAGATAACAGGTATAATGGAAATAGGCCCACAACTGTCTGTATTATTAAACCTTCCTGTTTTGTGTATATGAGTAACTTGTAATTTTTTGAAAATTTTTGGATAAACTCCACATTCAATACATATGTTTATTAAATGTGCAATAGGCTTTGCAAGTACGCCACCGACTAATTTTTGGAACTTCGCTACTAAGATTGCAAATATCTTTAGATTTACTATTTCTTAAGTGTGATACAATAGTTTTAATTTTTATATGAAAAAATGGAAATAGAAAAAAATATTTATTTACCTTAGGTACATTCTTTACAAAATCTGAAAACTTTATGTCATCAAAATTATTAAAATGAATCATTAAATTGCTTATAACATCGAAGAAGTAGTCTGATAAATCATTAGGCGTTAAATCGGAAGAAGAAAGAAGAAACAATTAATTACAAAAGTCTGAGTATGTGTGGACCGGTTTTTCAAAGTATGATAATTTCTGTCGGACTCGAAATTTTTATTTCAAATTTGGCACATATAAAAAAATAGCATGAGTCGTATCTACCATGCAGGGTGTTTAACAGGTGAACTACCATGATTTTTATAAACTACGTTTTATTGCAATTTTAGAATAAAATGTTACTAAGATAATAACCACATAGAACATGGTATAGTGACAGATTTTTTGAAACGTTTCGTTCCTATCTGGACTTTTGGAAGGCTTTTGTGGCTGATTTGTACTAACCATTTTCGTGTTTATCAAACGGTTATCCAGAGCCCTTCATTGGAAAACAAAAAAGATAATTTCGTGAAAATGACCAATTTCAAACGTTCTAAAGAAAAACATCCTACGGAAGCTTATCGCCAGACAAATTCCCTGAGCAGCCCAAAATTTCAATCCGAAGTTGTAAGAAAAATGGTCCAGAAACAAACGATTTGGTTCTTATCTGGGAATTGTATATATGAGTAAATAGATTATAATTATCGCGATATAACAAACGCCAGACAAATTTCGAGGGCCCAACAGTGAAAAAATAATTTTTCAAGTTGTCAACTATTCCGGGAAAATCAAACTATCGGGTTCTCATGTAAAATGCTTTTTTGTAAAAATTAACCAAAACGAAAATGTATTGTATAATTCACAGACAGTTTTGGTGGGCCAAACATATTTTAAATCTTAAAAGAAGTATACGAAAAATAACTATTTTTTCAAACCATTTATTCCTGTCTGGCATTTGGATTTTAAAAAGATATGGTAATAAATAAATCATATTTCAAGTCCCAGACAAAAAACGTGAGCCAAACATATTTTAAATCTTAAAAGAAGTGCACGAAAAAAGCCATTTGTTTCAAACGATTTATTCCTGTCTGGCATTTAGATTTTAAAAAGATATGGTAATAAGTAAACCATATTTCAAGTCCCAGACAAAAAGCTTGGACCCAGCCATAGATATGCTGAGTGCTAGTATCGAAAAATCAAAAAACAGTCGTGTATTTATTATACACATTTAAACAAATTTGTTTCTCGTCACTACTTAAATGCCGTTTTTTTCTCATTTGAAACTCATTTGGAATTTGATTTTCTCTATCACTGGAATTACTATAACTGTCACTTTCACATTCATAATCCCTCGATCGAATAATTTTTACAATAAATAAGTTACATACTAGTAAAAAGACAAATATAAATTATTACGTATTAATATATTAATTTACAACAATGCATTACACCATATCTGAAACTATATAAGTCCGTACCTGTTTCATACTCCCTTGGCGTAGGTAGCCAACTACACAAAAGTGATTTCCTCTCTCATTTTAATGCACGCGACATAAGACATGTAAGATGCGATGTGGTAGAACCATATATGCGATATGCATTGCTTGCGTGCGACGCTGCTTTTTATACTCCTTGCTCGTCCCGGAGCGGTTTTCATTTATCGTTTGCTAATTGTACATATAACTATGGATCGAATCGAAAAACCCGTTTACTACGAAATTTTCTTTGAAAATTTTCCCCACCAACCCCCCACATTAAAACATAAAACAATATTTTTAGTCGCAGACTCCTCTATAAAATCCTTATTTTACTATAAGGAACGTAACCAGACTGCAACCAACAGCTACTCTCCGGGCTATGTACCCCACCGAGCGCTGAATTACAAGTTACAAGCCTGGCGCGTTAAGTGTAATAATTGCATATTACCAACAAAACGCTAATTCTTCGATTGCAACAAACACCAGCCGATAGACTGAACCTACTTAAAGAAGCTCTCGTGCCAGCCGTCACATACCACTTGCAAACTGCAGTTTCGAGCTGTTGGCTCTCGTCAGTGCAAAGTAGAAACTTATGCACTGACGAGATTTCGTCAATCCATGGTAATTGCTTGGTTATGTTATATTTGCAATCATAGTTGTTGTCAAATATCTCTGAATAACTTTTAAAGATTCTTTTTATAGATTATATGCCTTTCAGTAATTTATTTGTGAATAGAAAACTAACTAGGAAAGGAATCCTGTTGTGAGCTTAAATCGCCCATCAACAGATGGCGACACTCGTATAATATTGCAGTTTTCAGTTTGTTTAGGAAAAATATATTGATAATGTTTGTATATTGGTATCGCCAAATTGTGATATAAAAAAGTTTACCGTATTATTTAAATTTCCGAAGTGGCCATTTATCTGTCAAATCTTATCTGATTGACACCACAAACTTGTGAGATCCTCAAGTAATTACTATTATAATTCATATCCACATGTCTTTATGTTTTAACACCAACAGGTAAATTTTATTTATTAGTCATTTCAATTTCAGTTGTTTTCAATAATTTCATTAATGTATTTTTAAATAAATTAAATTCAATTTCTTCAATTCAATATGTAACTAAAACACTACATGGTAATAAAATATTTTTGTCTATTTCTTTTGGCAATTTTTATAGTTTGCAATCAGCAAATAAAATACGATAAAATTTAGCAAATATCATACGATAAAATACGATAGGATACAAAGAAGCAACTTTACAGCTTGATGTATCAATTATAATTGATTTAATAATTATCCATTTGATTTTTTTATTTAAAAACCTGTTGTTAATTATCAACCTTTCCTTTAAACTTAATACTGAATATATTATTTAACCAAACCACCAAGTTTGATATTTCTTTCTGCTTTTGTTAAGGCGTTTAAACCTTCAGTTTTGTACTAATTAATACACGTATCGACTAGACTAGAAGCTATTTTGCAATCTTTATATCCAAACTTCCTTTGGAATCGAATGTTGCCTTGCAAGTAAATACGTTACCAAAAATATCTAGATTTGCTTTCGAGACAATTAGAATCTGAAGTGCAGTAGCAGGACTTCCCACCTTCAACTATACTCAATCTGGAAACCTAGGAAATTGGTATTATATTCTCGACTATATTTTTTGTATTAGATCCTTTTTCGCTTATGCAAGTTTTTGATATAAAATTACACCTAAAATTATATTTAAATAAACATTATTTTCTTTAAGATATACTGTTAAATTCAAAATTTCACAAATTTCCTTTTTAAATTCGTGTTGTAAAATTTATTCATTTATTTAATATATTATATTTTTCATCTTATTAATTATTTATTTTCCTTACCATAAACTTCAGTCCTGTCTGTAGGAGACTGGTTTTAAGGGAAAAAGAGACACATCAACTAGTTGTTCACTATAGATGGTGCTCAATTAACATTAATTTTTCATTGTCTCCTTTTTCCAAATAAAAGAAAATTTGTCTTATATGTCACACATACAAAAGGGTAAGTTTCACATCTCAGAATCCACTACCCTTTGCTCCAGCTAAAACCAACTATTTGTTCGCATATGTTACCTCGTGTATTTACCAAAATAAATAAAAAGGGGATAAACAGGTAACACTAGTTAATTTTTGGACATGGCTTTACAGATTGTAAACATTCCCAGATGATATTAGAATCTCTATACTATGTAAATTAATGCGATTTACGGATAACTATTACAGTCCCTAAACTCCTCAACATCTTAACAGTCTCGATTGTTGTGGTAATTTTTCCTACCAATCAAGCATAATTACCACTTAGAAAATAAATTCTTGCCTCATTTAAAGCGACGCTCATATCAGCCTTTAAATTCATAGACGGAAAATTTTCTCATCCTTAAAATCCAGGTATTTCAGAATAATATATTAATTGCAGTAAATAAAATTTGATAATTTTTTGGGAAAAGAAAAACGATAATCTAATAGAAAAATGAAACAGCGGATTGGCATCGAATTTTCTCATGCAACTTTAACAGTTGTTTGGTAGTCAACAACATAACATTTTTTAGTAAAGTATTAAATGATTGTAAAATATCTTCCAGTGACTGTTATTTATATACAAATATTTTACCTGAAATCATAGCGGACGACTTTATGAATTCTGTACGTGTGGGAGATTGGGCCTCCTTTGTTACTGGTGGTCCTGTAAAAAAACAGTATTCTATAACTCAACAATTATTTTTTGTAAATAAATTGCTACGCATGCTGTACGTGGGTACACAGTAATTAATATTCATTATCTGCTTATCATAAAAATGTAATTCAATTAATATTGAATGAAACAAATATTTATTTTTTAGATAAGCGTTCAGTTATTGTTGGAGATAAATATTTACGACTTGTTTGTTTTAATAAGTTTATTTATTATACATATTGAAGTTCTATAAGTATGTACCCGACGTAAGATTATACAACAATGTTTAATTTCTTGATCATAAAACCAGAAATGTTCTACTTTAATTAATATTAAATCATATGTACTGGGTGTCGTGGAAGTATGGGGCAATACTTTGGGAGCATATAGTTTGGGTCAAAGTAACACTAAAAGCACCTATATTTTTGCCAGCTATCAGGGTTAAGGTCACAGACTGTTGGTCCGGAGCCGCTGTGGCTTGGCCATATCATTGTAAATATATGTATAATGTATAAACACAACCACTGGATATGTTAACATAAGCAGTTGTCGTAATCATTCGATGTGTTAAAATACGTTGAGGGTTTTAAAAAGGGATTTTTTTAAGGTTTGTATAAATAAGCCCCACATCCCTTCGGAGGTATTCAGCCAGGGGCCAGAGCCCTAATGCTTTTTACCCATACATTTTGATATAAATAAATATTTGAAAGATATGGTGACATATTTAAATTGACTAGATATTTGACTAATATCTGTCGCGCTACGAAAATTGTGCGGTTCTTATAAGCTACAAAATGGTTTAAAGACATTTGAAATTCATGGCCTACTTTAAGAGTAATGACGGAAAATATCGAAAATGCGGAAATGTCTATGCCAATATCTCCATTATGTGAAGAGGAACGACGAAAATTCTAAGGGGATAATTTTTTTGCAATACAGGGTATGTCAACGGGGTTTTATCTAAATGTTCCAAAATCGCTGTATTTTGAGATTTTTTTTGAAACGGACGGGAAATGGCGGCATAAAATAGAGTGTTTTTCTCCCTTTTCAACGATATATCACATGCCATATTTATTCATTGGAACTAAACAAGTAATTATAAAAACTAATATCATACTTATCGTGGAGAAGTATGATTAAATAAAGCGATAAAAAAATTTAATAAGTTCTTCAAATCTTTACTGTAATAAAACATTAACACAATTAAAAAGAACATAGTAAATTCAGCTAACAAAGAAAAATTAATAATAAAAATGAATATAGCACACAGAACATTAATATTTATTTAATCCTTAAAATAATTTTTAAAATGTCATGTCAAGTATTCAAAATCTTAACGATTTTTAACTGTAACTTTATTACACGCTTTTAGGTCATTTATATTTTGCGGTGTCGAAAACACCTTGTCTTTAATATGTTTCAACAGAAAAAAATCCATCGGTGTTATATCTGAAGAACGAGACGGCCATCGAATAAATCCAGTGGTACCTATCCAATGTTGAGGCAAAATTTCGAAGAAATAATCTAAGTAAATAAGGGAATAGTACAGAGGAGCTCCGTCTTGTTGAAAATATTGAAAGTTATGTCGATTCTCCGAAGGCAGGTCATCTAAGAATTCATTAAGTTTGCTCCTCACAAAGTTTAGGCATCTTTGGCCACTGAGGTGGCCATGCCATCATAAAAATAAGAACCTATTAAATTGGCTCCTAAAATACCTAACCACACATTTATTGCAAAACGACTTTGACATCCCGTTGGTCTATGTCAATATGTATTTTCAGAAGTCCATTTGCAATGAATATTGCAATTATTGGAAAAATTGGCCTCGTCTGACCAAAGTATTTTACTACATATTAATGAATCGGCACATTTCTTTTCCATTAGCCACCTACAAAAATTCGTCCTCCTTGGTTTGTCCTCCTATTGTAAATTGTAAACCATAGCACCGGTAACCATTTTTTTTTTAATTTTTAAATTTTCATATTTGCTTTATTTAATATAAGATAATTGAATTGAATTTCTCTTAATGATGTTTCTAAATTTTTTGCGTTTTTGTTTCTAA
This sequence comes from Leptura quadrifasciata, assembly GCA_963675555.1. NCBI lineage: Eukaryota > Metazoa > Arthropoda > Insecta > Coleoptera > Cerambycidae > Leptura > Leptura quadrifasciata. The sequence continues at coordinate 105,243,724 of OY776673.1, read as the reverse complement.
CATAATTAATAACTTGGCTGACCTTATTTACATTATCAGTAACACTGTCCATCCTTGCCTTCTCCTTTAAAAATGAAGTATTACTGTCTTTTTAGACTCGAAACTAATTTTCTGAACACTTTTATTTGGCTAAAGTGCTTGTGGAAATCTTTTTCTATATTCTACTGCAGCTAATCCAAAGTTAAAATTACATTGGCAATATGTAACAAATACATAACGATCAATGTGAGTAAAAATCATTTAAGTAAGTTGTTCTAAATTTTTAACAGAATGTGAGTGAGCGAGGGTTTAACTATTAACTGGGATGATCTTTGAAAAAATTAAATTGTCAAGTTTTTCCATGGCTAACCATTTTAAAATAATTGAAAATGAAATACAGACAAATGGATATTATACTTAAATTAATTGACAAAGATATTTTAACTTTGTGAGCAAGGAATTACGTTTTTATGGATGACCTCTATGTACATTGGCATGACTGTGAATACTCTTCCCATAATGAAGTAACGAAGTAATTTGATACCACTTTTGATTTTCAAATGGAGTACCCTCTATATTATTACATTTTGGATTTATATTAATAAATACTCCGATGAAGGCTAAGGGTCCCATCCGAAACGTGAATATATCTTTGTTTTATTGGTACATGAATCTTATTCCCAAGAAAGAGTCGTTAATGACTAATATAATCTGGAGGTTCAAGAACATTTTTTACATAGGTATATATTATTATGTTTTTCTTTCTCCTTCTTTGCACAATATAATTATGAAAAGAATTTTATAATTTACTATAGTTTTGTTTACTATAGATTTTAAGTTTAGAGCTGTTTTTATTGTATTAATTGATTAATAATTTATTGTATTTACTATTTGTATACTGTTTTTAATTTTTGTTTTATAATTGCCGGCTACTCGGGTGTTTTATTTATAATTCTATTTTAAGTGCACTATTAACTTCTATCTCGGGTCATTTTGAGTATTTAAGCTCGAATCGCATTACTAAATTATTAAAAATGACATACACATTACCTATTGAATTCCTTATTACTACCTATTCCTGCCTTTAAATACTTTATAATCTTTTTTATTTTCTTCAACCCAATAGTTTATGTTGATAATATAATTTTTACTAAAATCGTTGATTGAAGAAAATGTAAAATTATAAAACTAAATAATGACAAATTGACTAATAGCTAATTAAAAATCGATGAAAAATTGTTTATTTTGTTTAAGAATCACTTACACGAAGTCCTTTTATGCTTATGACGGAATTGGTATGTTTGTCTTCTATTATGCATCACTGGATAAACGTATTAGTTATGGTACGTATTTCTTTCCTCTATCAACACTTTCTTTCTTTTTTAATATTACTTATTTGCGTCGATTATTGCTTCAATACAACTTCATTCATAACATTATCCACAACTGCTTGTCAACTTTTCTTCTTAAGAATCTTTTCTCTCCTTTTTATTTTTGTCTTGGATCAACTACCTTTCTACAACTTCTTGCAATATCAACCTTGTGGACGCTTCGAATCATTTACTTCAAAAATTCTTGCCACGTACAAAAAAAATCTCACGAGCGACTAGGGATAGCAGTCATCCTCGCCTCTGATTGGTCGAGGAATTCGAAATTTCCCGCTTCATTTCAAAATTCGACATTGGCCATTATTGTGAGAAATAATTTTTCTGTTAAGAAACTATTAACTGTTAAAACTTGTTTTTATTAAATAAGTATATTAAAAATGCTAGGTAAGTACAGTAAATGAACATTTAATTAGGAAAGTTAAAATATGTAGTAAAAGGCATTAATGTCAATGGCAAGGTATATTATCTATTATAAGCAACTGTACTAAATCAAATAATATTAACATATTTAACGTAACGAACTAACCTAAAGAAATACTCGTATTATGTATTTTAGTTACTAACAAAATGTAGTAAAAAAAAATAATAATTTTACAAAAGAATTCGATCCCTCGAGCTCGCAATCAATCAATACAACTTTATTGACAATAAAAATTTAGAACTGCCTCCCCAGAACCCACCCCGAGACCTACCGAGCAACCACCGCGTTGTTCGTGGTGGAGGATTGCAGGGTTGGGCGGAATGGGACTGGTTCGGCTAAAAGACAATTAAAAGCAGTTAAACCTAAACACCTGATTATATTAGGTTATAAAATTAAAACGTATCTGAAAACAGATTTAATAAAACTTAAAACTACACCTTTTTTAAAAACTCACGCACTGTCACTGATTAAATTTTGATTCTGACGCAGGCACCTCAACTTGTACAAGGTGCCTTCCGTGAAGTATGTCAATGCTTGGCGGTGCGTGGCTGGCCTAAACTTTGATTTAAAAAATTTTGGTTTTACGAAATTTTGGTTTTTTGCCTTGAGCTCGCGTTATTCACTACACCACGGATAGCTGTTGACAAATTTACATGCTTTTTAGTATATCAATACGTCAATCTATCAAAATGTGAATACAAGAGAGGGGTAACCGATCAATCCAATAACTATCTGATCTGTGGACCAATCATAGGCGATGATGACTGCTATCCCTAGTCACTCGTAAAAAACTCTGACTTTTTGTTTGTCAACTTAAAAACATCCCCGCTTCTCAGCCTACCAAAAATTATCTAATTTTCCTAATTTGCATCAAGGTAAGTAATTAAATCTTTTTCATTCTTATTCAGCAAAAGCAAGACATCCTTTTCTACATTGTGAATTCATAAAGTTTACTTGCATTGGCTCTGCACACCAGGCTTTCACTAATTTTGAATTTACAACCCTTTTGACACTCATTTTTACCTATCGCAGGTTATAATTAAAATTCTAGCGAATGTTTTCATCATCTGTCTTAATACTAACTTAGTAGAATGCAGGTTTTCACGGCCGTTGTCTAATGAAGTAGGTTATTCCGGGTCTTGCCGTGGTCGTCGAACTTGACTTGACGTTTCGCTGATCATCCTGTCAGCTTTCTTCAGAATCCTTCTGTCAGCTTCTTCAGAAGGATTCTGAAGGAAGCTGACAGGATGATCAGCGAAACGTCAAGTCAAGTTCGACGACCACGGCAAGACCCGGAAGAATCTACTTCATTAATACTAACTTAGTTTCTACTTACATTATTGTGTTCATGAAGTTCGCTTATGTCATTTCTGTTGAAATTTCATTCCACAAACCTTCATCTTATGTTGATAACACGTTGCTTTCATACCTTCAAACAATTTTAAGCATTCGCAAGGAAATTTATTGACACTCCTTCCTTCTTTAGAAATATCGAACCAATCTAAGTCTTATTCATTATTTGTTCTTTATTATTCATGTTTTATTTTCCAAATAAAGTTAATTTATGTACGGTTTATTAATATTTTAATTGAAATTATTCATACTAAGTTGTTTTTAACTGTTTATTTTGGTCCATAATTAAAATATTTAACAATATGTATAAAAATGAATTGTCTAGAGTTCCTTCATAATTTATTTTATAAGAACAATTTTATATAGATGCGATGTAATAGTTCTACTTCTATTTTATTAATATAAAAAAAATATGAGAAAAGGTAGGGCTTAAAATATATTAAGTAGTAATTTAAAATCTGCTTTGGTTTCAAGTTTTAATTTTCTCGTTGATGAATACTCCTATAGTGAACATAAATTTCAAAGTTTTTCTTCGAAATAGGCTTCTCAGTAAAGAAAGAAACTTATAACGTCATAAATCGTGAAAGTTATAGATGAACGTGTGAAATCAAGCTCCGTCCTTCGATAAAATATCGCTCTCATGGTAACAGCTTTATATAATGTGTCCTGACTTAGTGCTGTAGGTTATTCTATCCTTTTGTAATTTACGTCAATTACATCATATTGGTATCAATCGAATAAACTTCCACACATGTTCTAACATTTGTATTGCAATACGTATAACCTAAGAGAATATATCATTACTGGTTGAAGAAAAATAAAAATTATACAAACAAGCGTTTTCAACGAAAAATAATTACGTTACAGAATAAAAGGAGTATGGGCACAATCTAAAACTGATATCTTACGATAAATATATTTTTCCTAATATTATGATTTGTGCCACGTATCAAATTTAAACGTGTATTATCGAATATTATATTTTATTATGTATATGAATTTCGTTGTAGGTAATTGAAGTATGGATTGAGGCGGATTATCTGCAAACTAGACAGGGATACAGTATATTAAATTCTTAAGACATGAATTTGCACAAACATTACAGAAAAAACTTTACTAAAAAATATTACTGAAATATATAATATAATTTAAACTTAATAGAAAAATAACTGCATAACTTCACTTCATTATGACAATTACAGAAACAAAACTAGAATTTTTAAATGCCCAGTAGTTGCTTTTCAGTATCTGCAATAAAATGATTGAAACCAGTTTATATAATTAAAAAAATTAAATACAAAAAGTTACAACTTTTCTATTTTGTATGTCATAAACTTAAATCATGAAAAATGCTTGAAAACTACATGTACGCACAATGTATCTATAGGCAAAAAACAATAAATCAATGTACAATGATGACAACAACAACAAAAACATTTTAGGCAGTAACAAACCTGTCGATTTCTATATTGTGTAATTGAGTTCTGTAGATGTAATGATATTAGCAGCGATATTTCACACGGCATTTAAATTAAACATTTTTCTGAAGAATATAGGGCTACTGTGATTTTTTCCACTGTTGAACTTCTTAAGAAGAAATAAGAAAAAATGGAAGTTTCTGTCAATAAAACCAGTTTACTGGAGCATAACTTCCTCTACCGATCCATCTGTTGGGGTATAACTGACTTAAATGGTGGCGGATATTTAAAGTGAAATGCTGGAGGGTGCCCCACCATATTTGAACCATATATTTCGGTAGTTAAAGGCAGACCGTCCAGTAAATCTGGCACCGTACTTTAGAAATGTTCTAAATAATTCTTGCCATTTAAGTTGCACAGTATACAAGACCAATAATAAAATTGTCTATGATTCCCTGCCTACACGTTAATATTAAATTCATGTTGACAATGGGTTACCTTACTTAGTTCCATCTGGATTTTAATCAGCATAATCATGTTCGTTGTGAAAATTTGTGACTCCCCTCCTCAGAAAACAAGGGTTATCATGGTTTCTTTAAGACTCTGTGAACGACATCTTTAGATATATACTCCTACCTCGAATCCTAAGCATTGCTTAATATCGGATCTTCGCCAATCCGCTAAAATATTTCTCCTTCAACCTTAGGAGTCACCATACGTTCACGTAATTAATCAGTAATTGCAGAAGCAAAACGATCTGTTTCGCCGAGAAGTCTCTCAACAGCGGCAAAGGTTTGATGGTTTGGTAAATGACGATTTGGAAACCTATCATTGTATATCCTAACACATTTGCGACCTTTCCTTGGCAATACCCAAAAACTGATAACATATCTACCATTTCTGTGTTATTGTATATTACTGCCATGAAAAATAAAGACAATTAGCTAAATTAATTGAAAATCTAGTTATGTATTTTAAATAGCATCAGTTTAAATAGCAAAGCCAGCTTTGTGAGGCAATTAAGTTTTTCGTTATTCTATTTAGTTCATACTAATTTTTCCTCGTCAAACTATGACAGATGGCGAAATTGAACAAAAGACAAGAAATGTTTGAATTAACGATGATTGTCGGTGAAAAATTCATAAAGGTATCAACCAAGCCACTAAAAAATATGAGCTTCCTGCATGTGGAAGTTTTGACCACTTACGTAATACCCAAGGGTAAAAAATACGTCAGAAAACGCCTTTTTTCTTTAGAAATCCACATCCCAAATTCAATCCTCATTGCTAAAAGCAATCTTATGTTATTCAAAAACGAAAATATTTTTTAAATCATTTGCCGTTCGGCAGTGCCTTACCGAAGCACTTTTAGACAGAGGTAAGTTTAGTCAAATCGTCTTATTTTGGTTTCAAAAATATGTGTTAGCATTTTGTACAGACGTTTCAAAGACATCATGTATTACACATTTTGTGTAAGAAAACTTAAAACTGATCCAAGTGAGAAAATACAGCAGGCTGGTGACGTGTGAAGTTGCGTTTTCTTTCAATCACGCATAAAGTTCTAGAAATACAGGTATTTATTTGTACGTCAAGCTGCAGAAATGGCAAATTTTCAGCAATTTGCATGAAATAAAACATCTGCTCTTTTTACTTTTTGATATAATGTGTTATGAATACAATAAATTATCGAGTTTTGCCACCGTACCTTAGTTAATTTCAAAAAAAACTAAAACTTGAGAGTTCATTTTTAAATTATTATGAATGATCACAAGTTGTTGCTGCTAGTACTTTGGATTTTATTTTTCTACATTTATTTATTTATTTGTTTATTTGGCATCTAAAATATCTTTTCCGTGTTTGTACATTTTAGTGCATTAGTTTATAGGATCACATGATTGAGGATTTAGTTGAAAATTAGTTATAACTGACACTTCGAACACATTTCGCTTTATTAAAATTTGTAATGAATTTTGAATGTAAACTTAGGAAGTGAATACATTTCAATACTATTATTATTATTATAAGTTAGTTCAATTTTTTCGTATCTTATTTACCGACAAATTTTCCTGTACCAAAAAGTGGTTTACGGTTATTAAATAATAGACAAATCAGGTTGTTAGTGAGTAATATTTACAATCTCACTATATTTGCTTTCAAGATTATTGTATTTAGAAAATGTATGTGTGCTAAAAATAAAGGAAAGTATCAGCTCTAACAAGTTTTTTTGGCGAGCGAATTCGAATTGGAAATATTTATTACCGCATTCCTCCTATTTCCCAATATTTCTAGTTTGCATTTATATTGAAAATTTCAAAACAAGCTGTGTTGCACAGCTTCGTTTATATACTTACTTTAAAAACCAATATCTTGGTCGATCAATTTTACATCACGCTACAAACTGAGCTTTCTGATTTTATTTTTATAGTAAATGAGTGTTAGTTTGTATCATTTATAGTAATAATAATAATAATAGTGCAGTATTGAATTTCTGGAAACTAAACAGGGCGTATACATTTATTTATTCATTTGAATTATACAAAATAACTTTCTTAAATAAATTATTAAAGATAATTTGGATTCGTAATTAGCAGCTCAAAAACCCATAGTTTTTCACTTTAAAAAATGTCAAATGTCATCAGTTACATTGCAATGGCAAATTAAAATTTTGATCTGAAATCTGATTTTTTAAAAATTTTAACGTCAACGTATTTCAGCTACACTCGCACAAAAACCCATTCGCGAAAGAAAAGGGGCATTGCGTAATCTATAACAAAACATAATTATTTAACTAAAATACCACGAGAATACAAAAAAAAAATTATAAAAACTTATTTTCTCTAACATTATTTTAGAAAGTACACATTCTATGACTAAAAAAACCGCTGCCTAAGGAATTACTACTTCCACATCTAGATTTTGTATTCAAGTCTTATACACACTAAATCCCAATTTAATTTTTCATTCCCTTAAACAATAGGGTGGGGGTGGCAACGGGGGTGGTAGAGGGTGTAACTAATCCCAAAAAAAATTTTAGAGGCCCTTGGTTCTCGTACACACACTAAATCCCTAGGCTTTCGTATACACACTAAATTCCAATTTAAATTTTTATTCCCTTTAATAATAGGGTGGGGTGGCAATGGGGGTGGTACAGGGGGTAGCTTACGCCAAAATATTTTCTGAGACGTTTCGTTTTGTACACACACTAAATCACATTTTAATTTTTTTACCGCCTTTCATAATAGTATGGGAGTGGTATTGGAGGTAATTTTTGAAACCTTGACTTTTCGTACATGTCCTAAATTGCAATTTTATGGACCCTTACCTGCTTGCTTTGCATATTTACCCTTATTTGTCCCATTTACCCTTCAACGGAATTAGATCAAAATATAATCTAGTTTCAGATCTCATAATACATAATCTCTAATTTTCTGTGGTGTTTATTTGTTATTATTATAAGTGTACCAAATTTCAAGTCAATATCATAAAGGTTCCAGAGTAAACGTGCGCACAAAGTTTCAGACAGACAGACAGGAAATTTTTTTTCGCTCAAATTTAAAATCTCGACGTTTCATGACATTTTAAGCCTATTTCAAAAAAAAAATTGCGTTACTATACTTCCACTGGACGTGGAAGTAATTATGTTGGAATAACACTTATTCCAGCACACTGTGTTGGAATAAAACTATTGTATAAATAAGCAACTTTTTTTGTATAATTTCTAAAATTATTATTAATTATGATAAACTATTTTCATCTGACTCTGTTCCTGGTCAATACTTTTATTTCACACGTCATTCATTTTTTTTACTTCTTCTAATATGTTTCATTTCCATGTCACTTTTAGTCTTCCCACACTTCAGCTGCCTTGGGGACTGCAGTTGATGGCGACTCTTTAGATGATGTTCTCTGGTCTCCTAAGCTTGTGGTCCAGTGGTATCTCTCTTTGTCCCATTATGTCCTACAGCTTCCTCTTAGTAATTTGTATTGGTGAGAATATGCGCATCATCTTGCGCAAACATCAGTTGACGAAAAATTGTATCATGTGGTCTGTAATTTAGTGCTCTTCCACGTCTCACGGCCGTATATAAGAGCTTATTTAACACTGCTGTCAAATAAACGTAATTTGATTCTATTCAAGTACACGCAATTTTGGCAATTATTTTCAGTTCCACTTTAACTGCTTCCCTTTCTAAGGTATGAAGCTTAATCTTAATATCCCGTAGAGAGTGAGACATGATGTAGATATCGTCTTCATAATCCAGGTCTTCTCTACATATGGCTTACTTCCCTCGTTACGCAGTCTAGTGTGATATTAAGCAGGAGTGGTGAGAATGTACATTCTAGTCTCACTCCTCTTTTAACAAAGAGTTTCCCACTTGTTTGCTTCCTGTGCAATAATTGGCATGTTATACCGTTATGAAATTCTATTGTTGACTACAATAATTTATCCATTATGTACGTATTTCCTTAATCATAATGCTATTCATGATTCACTGCAGTGAATAATGATTTATTTTTTCCATTATTTTTAAAGTTTATGCTATGACAATCTGTCAAAGTACAATTTTGTTGTTGATTTGAAACGTCTAATCATATTCACTATATGCTTTAGTTGGTTATTTCAAATAAAAAACTAAAAATATGGATACAGTAGTGAAAATAAAATGTCTAGTACACAGCCAGAAATTACCCCTTCCAATTTATTGCCATAAAAGTTGAAAAAATTGTATATGTCAATATATAAATCTTTTATGGATTGGAGAATTGCCAAAAATGGTATCGTTCTAAAAACTAAAAATTGATATTATTTAGTAGTCGTGGACAAAATATTGTTCTACTCGCATATAATGGCTACTATTCACTCAGGTGAAACTAGGCGTCGTTGTGTTTTGCTAGCTTTGAATAACTCTGGTGGGTTGTTATTACAACCTGATGTTTTTCCTCACTGTTAACTCTTATAAAACGACTCGTACCGTACTATCGTGTTTATTAAATTACTAAACAATACACAATTCGCTGGTTCTGTTTTATCTTGCAACAGAAGAAAAGAAATCAACAACAGCTTTTTTTCGTTAATTTATGACAACACTTGTCAGTGTTGGTTCGTTCACAGGCTACTTCATCTTATTACAAAAAAAGGACGTAACACTCACCAACGGTAGCTGCCAAACGGTAATCTATATTTTATATTTATAATATTTTTACAAGTACAACAAAACCTACAAACCTTGTGTGCCATATTCATCGTTAAATCGAAACTTATAATCTGCTCTATGTCAGTTGTCGCAACAATAAATTGTTTGTGTTGAGAGTCAGGTACTTTTATTTTATTGTCGTCACGCCAGGAAAAGAGACAGCAGCTACTAATTCATCCCGTAAGTATAGGATACACATGCTCCCAGAGATTACTGAGCTAGATTACTTTTCTTTTGTCGTGAGCACTACATCACAATTCCGGGCTAACCATGCCACGATTATGCTACACTCTCTGCCCTGATTATAGTTAAAATCTGCCCTTCCCGTATCACTCACGTAAAGGGGGAAACCCTTATAGCAAAATGTTTTGGTGCTCCTAGATTGTTTGGTCCTTTTAGTTAAAAATTGTTTCAAGTAATTTCTTGGAACCCAGTAATATTAAATACTGCCTGAAATTATTTTACCATTATTAACTCAGTAAAATAATACATTTATAGAGAGTTTTTGGGGATCCCTGATTTTTGGCTTTAAATTTTAAATTAAATTTTAGGTACTTATAAATGGAAAATATGTCAGGGAAAATGTCTTTGAGGTTCACTCCAAAATTCACTACATGTTCAAAAAAAAAGTGGAAAAGTTTATATAAAGGACATAAACATAGAGTGAGGATAGGGCAAGCCAGTTCAGATAAATTCTATGTCAACAAAGGCCTAAGTCACAGCTTATTTAAAATTTGTTTAAACCAAACCCCACACCAATGGACGAGAAAATGCCAAAGCATGGGAGTTCAAGTTGGAAACATATAATCTAGATTTTCCATGAAGGTAGTATTTTATTTGTAGATGAAAATGTTTTCTAGAAAAGAAAGTAAAATTAAAACTTTTTTCCTAATTTTGAGAGAACACCCTCAGTTAGGAAAATAATACAACTTTTTTTAAATCAGTTTTGAGAAATTTATGGAGAGAACACATTTGTTTCTAAGCTACAAGACGAGGATTCGTACGTGATGGAAAATCGAATTTTCTTTGCGTTAGAGAAATGAATTTCATAACAATCGATTATTTGAAGTGTCTTTTCCTTTTTCTCCCCCCAAAAAAAGCCAATTTAGGTTTTTAAAAGGCTGTAATACCTGTGCTACCTGAAGTTTTTATAGTGTTATGTGCACGCCCACGCCCTTTTACGAAGAGAGATTGAATTCCTAGTAGCAGGGTGCCTGTCTAATTGGCTATCAGTAAAATGGTAGTTCGCAAGTTAACCCAGAGAAGGCGCCTTTAGTTCTTACCACGAATAAACTAGAAAAAAGTAGAACCGCAACAACTAACACACTGGAATAAAAGAGAAAACTCTAGAATAAGCACCATGGAGTATATAAGTAGCGGAACCGATTGATCAGGGGTTTAGATGATCAGTTAAGATAAAATTAGTACAGTTACACTAAGTAGTGAAATTTATAGCAGTTAACAGTAATACTTAGTGTGTGATTATAAGGATTTTCTTAATTGTACATTTGTTTACACAGAATTCTAATGAGAAAACTATTTATTCGTACGAAGAACTAGACTGGAAACAATGGATTTACTTTGACGTAAACTTTTCTTAATACTAAATAAATATATTTGAATTTATTATACGTATAGTATTTTATTTCATCAATTAATAATTTAATAATAAACTTCAGGTTAATTATTTGTTTTATGATAGCTAATCTATTTTATTACTAATAAATAAGGTGATAACCCTTACGAATTTAATTAGGTTGCATTTTAATTAAAATAACCGGCAAATATATGAGATTCCTTAATGGTAAATATTTATAGTAAATCAATTATCTTTTAGGAAAAATATTTCCACTGCAGTTCATAAAATTGTCTGTATGTTATAAGCCGCTTTTCTTGAATTTTGCAGTATAGGATAAAATGTTTCTGAGAGTGTATGAGATTCTTCCAACTTAATCTAACCGAAAGATTGATAAAAAACTTAAAAGTTGTTTTAGAATAAGTATTTTTTTATAATTCACTCATTGTACATTGTATAGTCTCATTTATCTACAACTAACACATAGTACCATTACGTATAATATTTTCGACATAAAACGCCATTTATTACTACTGTGAGTTGAATGATAATGACAGTATAATTGCATAATATTACTCGCTCGATCTGTCAAATTCGAAGAATGTAACAAACTTATTGGCAGCACTGGAACAAAAAAGATTATAAATCAAAACTATCACTGTCACGATAGTAACAACTTTATATGCTATCTTTACATTACTACAATATCATAGTTATTTCTCCTTAATTTAATTGCTTAAAAATGCGTGTGATGAGTCTAATATGGACCACCTGAAATATTAAAATTAGCGGCAAATACTATAGAACATCTGCTACCTAGCAAATCGAAAAGTAAACACGATATGGTATATTGGAATTTTATGGATTGATGACATTTTAAACAAAAAAGATTATAAATCAATACTGTCGTTATCATTGTCAATATTAAATTAGTTTATATAGATTTTTTGAATTTATAAAGCGCTTTACTATTGATATAGTTATAGCTACTCGCATAATGACTATTATTCCTTCGGATAATTTTTTCCACTCGCCTCAAAAATAATAATCATCATTATACACCCTTTGATTAATATACTATTGTTACGTGTTTCCATCCTCCAGTGAACACCCCGACCGTAGGTTCAACAATTGCAACACGAATTGTCTCTAACCACTGATTGATTTAACACTAGCACTTACAACGTAATACAATAATTAGTCCTTATAATAGGGGCGAGCGTAGGTGCGTCTTTACTATGTACATACTTCGATATGCGATGTAAAGAAACGTCAGACGCGGTTAGTACTTGGATGGGTGACCATTCCACCGGAAACCGCGTTCTCGCCTCGCACATCTTCCAGCGGCTTGTATATCAGTGTATGTGCGGAAGATATACAACCTTAGGCGATGGTTATATAGGGGATATACCACCCTTCGGAGGGGATGTAAAGCCGTCGGTCCCTTGTCTACTAAATGTTAGGCAAGTAAAAGATCCCTACTCTTCTTAAGGGAAGAGGTTCGGCAATATTCCTGGTTGGGGGTAGCTCATCTACAGGCGTCGGTGTTAGGCCTCAGTAGCGGAAATAGGCCGACGTTAAATAAATGCATAAAAAAATAAATATTTTTTATTAACATAAAACGCCTGTTGCAAATAGTATTTTTAGAAGAGAATGATTAGATGTTATACTTGTAACGTAAATGGCGCGAGAATAAGAATACCTTTACAGAATGTATAAAATGGTGTCAATTAACGCCGAAAAGAACAATCAATCCTTTTTAGAGGGAGATTTCGTTTGGTAGATGGAGATTTAAACAAAAATTATCGATTGTGCTTAAATTGCAACGCCTTGGAAGGTGAATATGACAATAATCCATTAGCAGTTTCTATGGAGGTACTGTTTCGCAGGAGGGGCTGTTTTATTTGCAACGACGGCGATGATAATGCTGCAATCCAAAGCTTGTCCATTCATGCTCGAGTGGACTTTTATGTTAAAACTAAGGTTTTTTGCCTTCAGCAGTACCATGCTGCCTGCATTTAACAGACGCTGGATTCGTTCCTTAACGGCATATGGAGAATCACATTTCGATACCAATGAGAATTGTAATGATAGATGAGGAGTTCACTACATTTAGGGAGTGTGTAACACACAATTCTCTCAATTTATATGAAAGCGAAGAATATTTTAAAGAAAATGACTATCAAAGTTTAACATCTATAAGAAAAGAACAATTTAGAGAGCTTTTCAATTACTGTCAACTTGTGGAAGTATATCATAAACTCAGAAAGTTAAGAAAAAAACAATTAATTGCCTTTTAGTAAAGCTAGGGCAAGGTGTATCAGACGGATTTATAAAATCAATAATGAATTTTCCATCTACACAAAGCGCAAGTCTTGCAATAATAATCGCAAGAAATTCAGTCTGGTCGATAGCCGAGTGGGTTAAGGCGCGAGGTGGCAATCGCGATTAATCACACGGACATTGCACTACAGGGTTCGAATCCTGGCTCCGGCACTGTCGGAGGAAATGGTTGTATGTCCGCATTTTTTCAATGTGTAATCCCCTTCCGCACAAGTCCTGGCTTCTGGAATTAGGGGTTGTCTAATTTCTGTGGTGTCTATTTATTTATTATTATTTATTTATTAAAATCGTATTGTACCACAAAATATAGGATTTACTTGCCCTGATGTTCACAATCGTCACCAATTTATTCAGAGACATGTAATTATATTTTCTAGTACGAGTACGTATTTAAAAGCGCCGAAAAGTTCACATTTTAGGATCCAGAGGCAATCATATTCTAGTCACAAGAAGTACATATTATTTAAAGCTGGCCTCATAGTAGCACTAGATGGGGGCACATTATAGATGTACATAATCCCTATTTCTCGGATGTACGAAATAATGATGCTGCGGTTATAAAAAACAAGATGGAACAAGATGGCCAAAATATACGACAATGGGTTCAAAATGGTGATGTATTTATAGTAGATCGCGGTTAGAGATGCTGTTGATTTTTTGGAAAACTTACGCTTAAATGTCGAAATGCCACCTGTACTTTTAAGAAACCAAAGGCAATTTACTACTGAAGAGCTAAATCTATCCAGAAAAATAACCAAGACTCGTTGGATAGCGGAGTCGCGAAATGGTTATTTAAAATCAATTTAATAACCAATGCAGCATTGTCTTCTTTTGGCCGACTTTTTAAAAATAGCTCATGCTCTTATACATGCATTTAGAGGCTTAATTTGAATGCAGGATGCTAATGAAGAACTTACTGAAAGAATGTTGGCTATAGCACATAATTCTAGTGCAGAGAAGAATCGAAATAGGAAACTTTTAAGTTACGTCGTGGTGGTGGTCCTTGGATTAATATGGAAAATGTTGATGTCGCGTTTCCTGTTTTACCTTTAGAGTATGTAGTTTCCAAAATATTTGGCACATACCAAGTAAAATTAGCTCCAGCATACATACATTCAAGACACCCCGGGAAGAGAAGCAAATAACGAATTTATCTTCCAACTTCAACAGTTCGAACCTGAATTGTTGAGAGCAAAAATATTTTCTAGATTTACTCAAGCCGTAAAACATAGTTTTTTATATCATATTTGCTTCCTCCAATTGATGACGTCCAACTAAATCCTATCACTGGTACCTATTGTACCACCTGCAAAGTGGGTGTAACTCTTGGTGTCTGTGCTCATGTTGCTAGTGTAATATAGTACTTAGGTTATAGGAGACACCAGCAAGCAGTGAAATACCCATCAAATGATCTAGATAGATATATAGGTAGTTTATTTTTAACCATGTTACAAGAGTCATGTTTATGGCAAGTCAATAAATAAATAATTATTAAGTTTATAATATAATGATAACTAACAATAATATATACTACATAACAATAATGTATCATAATCAAAGTACAATAAGAAAAAAAAAGAGAGATATAAAAGAACATAAAAGCATTACAAATTACAATACTGTGCCACAACTTATACAAAGGGTGTTTTAAGAAAATCTTGCACTGAATAAAAATAATTATTAGCCAAATACTTTCTTACTGCTGATTTAAACCGGTATCGATTTAATTGTCTGATTCTAAGTGGTATTTTATTATACAAATTCACATTTAAAGAGTTTACTTTTGACTTTGAAAGCTTAAATCGTTCTGTTCTAAAAATTTTTAATTTTCATATGTATTTCAAATACAGTAGAATAAATATAAATCGAAGGTAATGGTAGGATACCGAATTTAATAAAAAAGGGTCGGTAATGTTCTTTGTTACCGATATTTGCAATCGCTCTAATAGCTCTCTTTTGTAAGCGAAATACTTTAAATGCTTGAACAGAATTTCCCCATAAATATACTGCGTGAGTTATACGTGAGTGAAACAAAGCGAAATAAGTGGTAATTAGGGTATCTCTATCTACTACAGAATTTAGCTGTCTTATTAAAAAGATAGTACTTGGGAGTGATTTCGATAGATACTCTATATGTCCAGACCAATTTAAGTTATCATCTAAAACTATACTGAGTAATTTCACATTATTCTCCTGGGTATGAATGTGATTAGAAGAACTAAAAAGTTTCTGAGTGTTACTATTATTTAATTTAAGTTTGTTGACAGTAAACCAATTTTCAATTTTTTCCTCGAGTGTGGCTAATAGTGAATCCAATTCAGCAAATTTTTTATGAGATATGATAAGTGTGGTGTCGTCTGCAAATAATACACACTTACTAAGGGATATAAAATAATTAATACCATTGATAAACATCAAGAACAGAACTGGTCCAATTACTGATCCCTGTGGAACACCATGTGTACTTCTTTTAAGATCTGACATTTTATTATTTATAATCACATACTGGGATCTATTTTCCAAATAAGACTTGAAGAAGAGTAGTGGTAACCCTCTTATTCCATAGCGCTCTAATTTTCTTAATAATATGTCGTGTGGAACTCAGTCAAGGCCTCTGTAAGGTCACATAGAGCAACAGCTGTATGTTCTCCCACCTCAAAACCCTCCACTGTCTCCTGCACGACTTTGTGTACTGCCCCAGCTGTAGAACAACCTACTCTAAAGCCAAATTGACATTTGCATAGTATAGAATTTGACTGAAAATATTTATACAATCTTTTTTCAATATTATTTCAATGATTTTACAAAAAATTGGAATAATTGAAATGGGCCGATAATTATCCGCCATATTTGGATCACCTTTTTTAAATAGAGGTATAACTTTTGCTAGCTTAAAGCAGTCTGGAAAAAACCGTGACTAAAGCAAGCATTAATTAGAATAGTCAATAAGGGAAGTATTATATCGATTGTTTCTTTGACAATCCTAGAATTAAGTTCAAAAACATCTGTATCTGTACATGGAGAGTTTTTTAGGGATTTGACAGCTTCGAGTACTTCGGCTTCAGTGACCGGTTCCAGAAAGAAAGAGCACGAAGGTGAGGGGATATTAGTCATTGTGTCATCGATAGATATGTTATCAGCAGGTATAAGAGAACTACTGATATTATCAGCAATGCTGGTAAAAAATGAGTTAAAGTCATTTTCGGATAACGTTGGTGCAGTTTGCTGTTTTACCCCTTTGTTCCTCTCAAAATTTATTATATTCCAATTGGATTTTACTTTATTGTCGGAATTACAAATCTAGTCCTGATATGAGAGTTTTTTAGACTCTAAAAGAGCAGAGGTTTTGCGGAGATCGTTGTAAATTTCGTAATCAGACTCATTCTTAGTAACATTGCAGATAGTTTTCACACTTCACAAAGTCTCTCTCATATTATGTAAGGAGTTCTTAAACCATTTTACTGGGGCTTTTTTATTATCTTTATTAATTTTTTTGAGAGGGAAATGTGTTTTTATAAGGTTAGAGTAAGTAGTATATAAAAGGTTTCCTACTAAATTGGTATTTATACTTTCGTTTTGATAAAATGTACTCCAGTTTATTTCTTTTAAAAAGCTACAGAGCTTATTTAGGTTTTTTTTTGGTATAATGCCTTTTATACACTGTCTGACTAGTATTTGTAACAGATTTGAGATAAAAGAATTGTCCGCGTTCATCTGACAGGCATGGTTCGATCACACCAGCTTCATAATTCTCTTCATCAAAATTTGTAATTATATTGTCAATGCAAGTAGATGAATTTTTACTAATTCTTGTATACTCAGATATGGTAGTATTTAGGCCAAATGAATCAACCAATGAAATTAGGTCTGTCAGCTCCTCGGAGTGGCCACGAAAATCTACATTAAAATCACCCACAAGCACTATTTGTGTATTTGTTTTACAGTATTTATACAACAAGTTTTCTAAATTCATTAGAAATGTATCAAAGTTTCTATTACTCGCTAAGTTGCACGGTCTATATACTGTAATAATGACAATTTTGCCTTCGGTTAGTTCTACGGCACAAAATTCAGAATTTAATTCGGAATTAAAGTCGTCAGTTACAAGTCTTTTAAATTTTATATAACTTTTTACATAAATCATACATAGCTTTGGTTCTACAAAAACTATCCGCTAAGATATAGCCGCCCAAATTTATACCTTTCAAAATTTCTTCACTAAGTATCCAGTGTTCTGATAGACACACTACGTCATAATTAAACTTACTAAGAAATATACATAGTTCATTAATCTTGTTAGATAGGCTTTGTATGTTAATATGAAATAAATTAATAGTTGTCTTATTGTTGAGTTTTGAACCAATATATATATGCTGAAGGGCCTCAAATAATACCATCATAATTATTATTTTGTTCCAAAGTTGTTGTTTTGGACCATAGTTTTGTCAAAATGAGGACAACCGGCACGAAACTTAAATAATTGATAGTTAATGTTCTTGTTACAAATACTAGGACAGTCTGAACATGTATTATCTTAAAATTCTTACTTCTAAGATATTGAACCTTTACAACATATAATCATACAGGTAGTTTGGAAATTTCATAAATTTTTATC
Source organism: Leptura quadrifasciata (assembly GCA_963675555.1). Taxonomy (NCBI): domain Eukaryota; kingdom Metazoa; phylum Arthropoda; class Insecta; order Coleoptera; family Cerambycidae; genus Leptura; species Leptura quadrifasciata. Next base: position 105,225,437 of record OY776673.1, on the reverse strand, counting down.
ATTGTCGGTGGACCACTGGAAAAGTGAACTAACCCCCCCCCCTCAAGGAACACGCCACTGTTTAAAATAATATATACACATTTTTTTAACACAAAATAATAACAGACATTTCGCCGGAAAAGTATGACGTTAATTGAATTTTGAATATGAGATCTCACACCTGATAATTCAGACTTTGAGCCGAAATTTCTGAATCACCCTGTATGGCTAGGTCGGTCCAATTGAACAAAATGCTATATTTTGACAGCCCCAACAACATAATAAAATTTCAAGCAATTCTTTCGGTGTTTGGCAACCCCTTATAGGTGTGAGATGTCCTTTGCTGATATATTTGTAAAGTTAGTAAAATCTCTTTCTATTATTGATATAATATTAAAATTATTATTGTACAGTGTGTCCCCGGATTGAGATTGCAATAGGTGTAATATACCAAAAACAAATTTCAGTACGGCTTTTATTTTGTGAAATCTCGGATTGACCTAAAATGGATTTTTACCAAATTACAGTCTATCTCCGCGGAGTTAACCTAAGAATAAAATAATTGTAGGTAAACTAGTATTTCTGTTAAGTCTACGGAAAAAATCTATTTAAATAAAATATTTTACATTGAAAGTTAGAGCCATATGCCAACTTTCATTGAATTTGAACAAGACAAATAATACTGAATGAAAGTAAATAGCTTTTTATTTTTTAGTATACGTGTATATAAACATTATATTATTTACAATTCTAAGGAGGCAATTTTTTCTCTGAAGGACTTAATCCATTTACATAACGTGAGGAAATCTTTTAGTTGTGGGAGTTTTTTCATAACTTGTGGAACTAATAATTCATCTTCCTCTATATAATCATAACCTGCGACTAAATTCCTTATGCACATAGTCAGGTATCTAATTATGACAGTGCAAATGACTCCTTTGTATATGAAGAATAATAAAAGTTGATGCAAGAGGTAAATCTTGGAAGTTCCTAGACATTTATGATGGTATTGATAATTTTGGAGAGAGTTCATTATGCACAAATTGAATTCAAGTGAGCCAACTGCTCTGCTGTTATTTTCATGTCTTCATTTAAATGCACTTATTCAAATTAGAAAGCAAGTCTACAGCTTCTAAACATTTTAAAGCAAGTGATTTCGTGCTAATTTTACGCAATCTAGTAGTAAAAGAATTTTTGATAAATATATTAAGACTCTGAGTGGACTTATACCTTCAATTGCAAATAAATGAAGTGGAATATACAGCAATGTTTCTCCAACGCCAAATGTCATCCACTTGATGAAGTAATGGTACAGTGCATTTCCTAACACATCAGTATCTGTAGAGTAGATAATAAAAATTTACAATACATCATAATATGGAAACGGACATCTATTTTTCATGCTATGATACCAAGCTAAATTCTTCTTCGACTATCCCATTTCTTAAAATCAAATTTGTTCCATTGTTGGATATCCCTGTCAGTTAAATCAAAAACAAGTTGCTTTGTGAGCTCTCTTTCTGTGTTAGTCAATCAAAAAGTAGGATTTTAAAAACGCCTTGTTTTTTGGTGAAGCCTAACTAAGCAACGATATTAATAGAAAAGGTGTTCAATCGTTTAACGCACCGTACTCCACAGCAGAGTTTTTTGTTTTTCCAATACATTCAATATCCTTTAGATATACTATGTTTCTTATCAACTTCAAATGTAATATACGGCTACTTTAAAATATTTACAGTCTTGTGCTCAAAATCTGCATTCTAATTTTAGGAGAGCTTTTTCAAATGTGCACTCTTATTGCATTGTCATTATTTAGTAGTTCCAAGAAGAGTTGATCAAATTTAAATCACGATATATATCAAGATATTAATCAGTGATTCAAATAAATTATTTCCTCAATACCACATATGGTGCCTTTATGGGTGTGTAGCCAGCCCGAATGGAGATTAACGAATTTACACAAAATAACCGACCCCAGGCCGCCACACCTTATTCAAGAGAAAATTTATTAATTTTTTTGTTAATTAAGAACTAATTTATTTGAATTAGCTTGTGAGAATTAGAAAATTTACATTCTGTCTTAAAGCAAAGTACCATCACTTTATATTCATTTAGACCTTTCCTGTGTAAATAATAAAACTTCGATGTTGTATTTAAAATGAACATTTATATTAGCGTCAACTTGGAAGTATAATTTTCTCTTGAATTTCTGGGAATATTTGACTTCCATAGTTTTATCTGTATGATTTATCGTTAAAAAACTTACAACTTTCGAACCTATTAAACTAAGAAAACAATGTACAATTTAAAGTCATATTACTTTATGCAAATTATATCTTACCATTTTCAAGACAGTTTCATTTTAACGGGGAATTCTTAATTACATTTCTTTGCAATTAAAGAGACTTCAGTCATTATTGTCTTATTTCCTGATTCAAGAACAACTTGTAAAAGCCAAGTTTCTATAAGGCTTATAGTTAATTTTTAAGTACTTAGTATGGAGCTACAAAATAGGTAATTTTCACTTAGTTATGTTTGAAAAAGTATTTTCTAAACAGAACTGTACAATAGATTTATTCAATTAAATTTATGCTGTAGTAAATCGTGTGCTACTTAATATTAGTTTTGACTGTAGTTGAGGCGGTTTATTAAAAAATCTATAGAATATCTTAAAGTGATTCATATTGTTTTTATTTTTGCTTTCGTTTTGCTCCTAAATATGCTGCTTTTAACAATTAACAAATTTTACTTATTTAGGCGCATCTTAGCCATAACTACAGTTTGCTCTAAAAGCACTAGAAAAACATATATCACTAGTCTGTCATTAATTAATATAAATAATGTAGAATTTATATTATAATTTTTATCACAACAAAACTAATCTGATATTCCTCACATTCTTAAATTCAACACGGAACTTAATCATATTTAAAAAAAATTGGTGTAAAATTGTAATTTCTTTCAGGAAAATTATCACTGCTAGCTTTAAAAAAAATAGATTCCACCTTTTCTTGTTCTTCAGTTTTTTGTGGAGCAATCTAATACCAATAAAAAACACAGCCAGTGACGTCAATTCAATTCAAAACTTCTTTATTTAACAGTAACTTATACAATAATTACTCCCCAAGGCCTAACCCGGGTCCGACCATGCAACCACTGCGTTATTCGCTGTGGCGGATTGCAGGACCGGACGGACTAAGCCTGGTTCGGTTTTAAAACAATTAAAACTTATACCAAGGCTACTTCTGCAGAATGCAGATTAAAAAAGGTGATCAAATTTACAAACATCTAAAAAAACAGATTCAACAAAACTTAAAATTACACTTTTATTAGTAGCTCGCGCACTTTACTGTTTCTAATTTGGCTGTTGACGCTGGTACCTCAATCTGGACGAGGAACCATCTGCGAGACGTGCAAGTGCCGGGCTGAGCATAGGCTGGCCTAAACATTGGTTTTAAAAAAATTTTGGATTTCGGAAAACTTTGATTTTGTTATAAAATTTTGATGGAAAATGAATTTAGAGACAAAAATGCAAAAAGAGACAACGAGAAACAAACGAGACAAAAAGAAACAAACAGAAAGGAAGAGGGGGGCAGGAAAGATTTAAAGATGTAAAAGTATGAAATATCAGTAAGGTGGATAGGGTGACGTGGCGCGTTAATAAAATTTGAATTAGAAGAAAAAATTTTAATAATTGTCACTGTTTATAGTTGGCATACTTTGAATGAAATTTTAACACTTGTTTAGAAGAATAACCCCTATTGTACTCTAACGACAATAACTACCCTTGAAAAAAAAATTATAACAACCTTTTCATAATTTTGAAATCTAGATAAAAGTAGACAAGTTTTTAATATGAATTTCCAAGTTTGTGTACTCTAGAAAACCGTGATAAACAACTAAAATGAACTTTTGGTATACTGATAGGACCTGGTCCATTATCAGTTTCAGGATTGTCCATGATTTACCGGACACCCTGTATGTGGAGTAAAGTGATTTGTTTATATCTCGGCCAAGTATATCCTCGATAGAAAATAATTCCACTTTTAGTTCATATAAATTAATGTACTATTATCTGTATTCAGTATCGTCCGTAATTATAAATGCCAGTACCTAAGCCGAAACCTAGTAAGAGTTTTTAAAATAATTTTAATCTGCCCTCGAGCATCAAAGATTTATGTGAAATTATGCAGAAGCTAAAACGCTTAAATAAAATTAAATAATTAAACTAAAACTTCTCAAATCGAAATTTAACTGCCGAAAAGTTACCTAAAAAGTAATACCTATTGTAAAAAATAAATTAATTACGTTAAATAAAATTCTAAGTTCTGCTCAAAGTTCTTAAATAAATATTGTAAATTTGTTTTAAAATAAAGTGTCGTTATTTTATCAAATTTACTATATATGGTGTTATTTTTTGCCCTGCTAGTGACTCAAAAATACTAAAACATTAAAATAAATGATTATATTAATCAAAAAGTGAACCAATCAGTCTTGACGTATACAGGGTGTAGCAGTTGACCCTGTCTAACAGTTTTAAGGCAACCCTCCTAAGCTTCTCAAAAATAAAAAATAAAGTGCACAAACGGCCTCAGGAGCCTCAAGCTAAATTTTCCATGCAAAAATCTTAGACGAGGATTGTATATGGGATTACTTCGAAGGGGATGTAAAGCCGTCGTCTATTAAATGTTAGGCAAGTAAAATATCCCTACCCTACCGAGAGAAGAGCTTCGGCAAAATTCCTGGTTGGGGGTAGCTCGTCTACAGGCATCGGTGTTAGGCCTCAATAGCTGAAATAGGCTTTTCACCCTTTCTATTTGTTTTTATTTAATTTCTAGAAAGCGAAAGAAAACATTGTGATGATGGCGGAAATAATTTCTCAAATAATCTGGCGAATGCGCCATTGTCTAATTAATTTACCAAAATAAAAGTCAATACTGCTTCTTCCGTGTTCATTCTCGTATATCTCTCAATCACCGTATAGAGTTAGTAATCATTAGAATCACGTCCCATAAACATCAAACTATTACTGCCATGTTGTCATTGAATAAACTAGTGACGTCTTTCCATATACTGACTTGACCCAAGCAAAAATTTATCGAAGGAGAAAAGTTAAATATTATACCGTTTTATCTAAAAATCGAAAATGTTCTGCTCTCTAACAAAGAAAACTACGGGCAGAACTATTAGGATCTACACAGATTGTAGACAATCATTACTAGATCTGAGAAGTCACAAAATTACCACACGAGCAGTATGGGAATGTTACCAAACATGTGGGTGCCTCCAGCAGGAATACCATACTGGTATGCTGGGTGAAAGGACATGCACAGTGTAGTGGCAATAAAGTAGCCGACAGACTGGCCAAGAAGGCAGCAGGCCTAAGCGTCTTTGGACTGGGCCCGGCTAGTCTGTTACCGATCACGGCGATAATGCAAATAATTGAAGAGAACACCCACAATGAATTCAAGAAACTGTGGGATGAAACAAACAGCTGTCAGCTTGCTAAGGAACTACTAAAATATCCCAACAAGAGTACATCAATGGACTACCTGGCAATGTCCAAAAGGAATCTACATTTTATAGCGGGAATCCAGACTGGACACTGCCCGTTAAGGAAACATCTCCATAATATGAGATTAAGCGAAACACCTCTCTCTAGAGGTTGTGAACAAGAAGATGAGACGAGTCAACATGTACTGCCGTCTCATCAATCAGCAAATCCATTTTGGGAGAACGTTGGCCTACTTTGGCCGATGTAAGGGAGATGCCCCTAGGCAGCATCACCAACTATATCACAAGATTAGGTTGGTTGAAGGCCTAGGCGAGGGTCTGTCTACAGGGAGGATGTACAAGGAGCCCAATGAGGCCTAAGTGCTGTGGCTCAATCATTCTTATTAACCACCCTCCCAACCAATTCCAGATTCTAGCAAAGAAGCAGTTTCTTGTGACAATAACCATGGGCCGGGGGAGTAATCGTATCGCCTGTAAAAATATTATTTCTAAATCTTCGATAAGTCTTGAGCATGAATGATTTACTGCAGTTTTCTCATTGTCATTTAGAATTTAGTTAATGATAATCATTTTTTTTTGTTTTTGTATACATAAATTTGAGTGTGTGTACATGAATACAAATTAGAAGTATTCAGTGTTACTTAAGTTAAATTGAAGTCTATCATCATCGATATTATCATTACAGGTACTATAGTGAGAGCTATTATTTCAAAAATAGGGCCAGTTTAGCTGAAATGCACTTATCACTTATCTTTAGTATTTTATATCCTAGACATTTTCTTCATATGGGAGCTGCTGAAAACCCCTATAAGGAGCTATGTCCATAAATTTTAATATATAATTTTAAACAGCTGCAAATGCCGTTCAAGAAATATTTTTTGACATAGTAACAGTTAAAAAAAACATACAGCAATTAGATCCTATAAGGATATTTTTTACCAACAAATCTTGCACTATACTTCACATTATATTTACAAATAATAGAAAAATCTGACCGTTTTATTCTATTAAGAATAAAAACCAAACACAAAGCGCGAATCATATCTTCATTCAATCGACCTCCGAATTTATTAACGTTCGCGTCTAGTGTTATTACGAAACAAGCATCCCTAAACATGCAATAATGTACTCCCGTTATGTAGAGAATTTGATGAAAAATATTTTTTCGACGTGAAATATTTACAATTAAGAGTCAGTAGTTTACTATCAGTTCTTAGTAAAATACAATAAATGCCAATCCAGCTTAATAAATATTTTAAATGTATGATGTATGAAACTAAGTACTACAAATTTAACGACTTAATGTAAAGTAATTGATTATCTAATATCTGTCGTTTTTAGCAGGTACTGATATTGACAGACGTCTCCTGGCATCGTACTGTGGTCTTCCAAGCTGGTTATTTCAACCAGAATGAAATATTGCGCCTTGTCAGCAGATAATCACTAATCGGTATGGATATACCCACATTAACTAGAGAGCACCTGTTTTGATTAGAAATCAATGAACTAAAGGCAATATATATTAGAAGCTTAATAGTTGCTTAGTTCTGCCTATCCATTAGTGTTATCCCAAAACAAAAGAGCTTAATACGTGTATGTTGACGCCAACTCTAATTGGTATAATGCTAGGAAATAATAAATAAATTAAATCGTAGAGATAATAGTTAGGATGGATTTTATTGTAATATACATATGTAAATAATTCCAAACAGCTTTGTTATCTCAAAAAATCGCCAATAGTTTTGGTGGCCTTTGATTAGTTATAAATCAATTTCAAATTATGATTAATACTAGTTTCCAATTGAAAATGATATATTTTTTTACATCATGAATGAAAACAAAAAGGGAAATAAGTAGACTTCCGAAGTTATGTTGAAATACCAACACTGTCCCATGTCCCAATATTCAACATAAACAATAAACTTAAACATACCACATAAGTAGACAACCTCCAAATTGAAAACTTAAGAGCTGTCCGGAAGGGGGTTTCTGTTAAAGAAAACGCCAAAACCATCAATGAACTTTTCGAAACTGTAACAAAATCAGAGCATTTCGCATGAAAGCGTGCTTCATGTAAAAATGCGGTTGGAAGAGGTTTTCATACATTCAATCACATTTTCGCTTTACGGAGCGTTTTCTATGCAAAAATATCAGAGACTCATCAAGGAGTGTAATTTTAGAAAGTATAGTAAATGTCGCCCCGACCACAAAAAATTAGAAACCGACTTTAACTTCGCAAATTTTGAAAATAAAAACCTTTTTACGAATCCACGTTGTTAAGCACTGCAAGTCATGCGTTGTGTTAAATATGAGGACAAGTTAATCCAGTCTCTAGTCAAAGTATGTCGAGAGTTTTAGCGAAAATAGCCCTTAGCGTCGAGGGTGCCTTATAATTTTTTAGTAGTTGATTTTGATGGGAAAATGATGGGTTTTAACGGTATTTGCCCTAAACCGGTTCCTCAGTGATTCGGTGTCAAAAAAGTATAGTTACCATGCACTCAGACGTGCATGGGATCGCCTTGCCTGAACGTATGAATATATAATTGCCACAATATAATTTAAAATCATTGCATTTCAAGCAGGCAAGCAAAAGTTCACCAAAAATTTATAAACATTGAAATTTTCTTGAATCTTTTTGCGTAATCGTTAGTTATAAACCGCACATTGGATGGTAGTTGGTACATTATGAGTCGTTCCGTTCTTCACTATGTGTTGTACACGGGCCAGACTATAGTTTGTCCATACATTTTTCTTGAACGTTTTTTAAAACATGATTTTTTAAAGAGATTTAATATACATTTTTTAAACTTTATATTGTCTTTTTCTTGGGTTTTCAAAATTCCTTTTCAGGTTTAATTTTAAGAAAGTTTTGGTACTTACTGTGTTAGATTTATAGTATTACGACGTTCAATTGGTACCATCAGTGATTAAGCATAAACAAACAGTAAGTATAGATTTTGTATTATTCTCCGTCTGAAACAGTCGTTTTGAACCCTTCTTTGTGAACGTTTAATATTCATTTTTGGAAAATATAAAAAGTCCCTCAGACGCGAAAAATGGATCGTTCACATCACACATTTGAAAAAACGCAAACAATATCCATTAAACTTCGACATTGCCACTGTCGGTGCCGGGATCGAACACAGAGTAGAACAGTATCACACCGGAGAGAATTTGCCATATAACACGCTCTAGCCGACTGATCTACCGTGCTGGTTAGGAAATATCATCCTTAATGTTATACTTTAGTCGGGCGTGTAGTTGAACATTTAGCAATATATCTTGCTTAAAGCGTGGAAGAGGCTGTTGAAGCTGGTAACAACAAGAAACTCAAGGCGAAATAAATGCTTAGCAAATAAAAATAAACCGAAAGACCATCTTATCCTGAAAGATTAAGAGGCCCGGCTGTTAAGCAACCCAAACGGTCAACATGATATAATGATTAAATTAAGTATGTTAAAAAAATTAGTAGCAATTAATTTCCCAAGAAGGTCTGTCGGGTGTGTTGTTTTCAATGTAAAATGCAGCGAATAAAATATGAAATCTGGTGGGTATAAATAAAGTTTTACATGGAGTATTTACTAACTGGAATCTTCAGCGAGGAGCCCCCAAGATAGTACAGAGTTTTCGATGATTCCGTAGTCTTTCGGTAACGTAATCTGACCCAGGTGACGGCCGTGGAGTGGTCCTAAACAGCGGCGAATGTGCTATTCGAATCGTACCCAGAAGGATATAAGAAAATAAAGCAAAAGTGATATTCAAAAAACAACGTACAGCAGCATACTCAGAATCGTAGGTGTTTAGAGCGAGAGCGGCAGTGGAACCGGAAACGGCCTAAAATAGCAAAAATCACATGTCAGCAGATGAACAGGCAACAGTGGAGATAGAATGCTTACCGTTTTGTCGCCGAAAATCCTACTAGGTAGTGGCAATTTTCCCTCAAGACTAGTTCCACAAAATATATCAATATCCAAAATAAGGAAAAACTTCTGAAGATCGCCTAAATTCACAAATCCCACGAGGATGGTTGCAGATGAATTTGGCAATCGGGAGAGAAAACGGCCGCGTGCTTTTCAAAATGAAGGCAAATGAATAATAGCCGAGAGTGCTGAGACGAAAGTTATTCGGAGTCCTCTATGTTCAACGATGTGGTTATACTATTTTAAACACATTATGTAGTACAGTGGGTTGCTTATGGTTGAGTGGTATCAAATTTTGACGTGGCCCATTCGCGGTAGGCCCCTAACAATTCGATTTTTTTCTTATCAATCCCATTTCTCAGAGAAGACGCTATTCTAAAAGTATATATATGATTCAAATAATTAATTAATATTACGTCGTTCAATAAAAAAAACATTCTTATGTCCAAAATGCCTGTACTAATACCTAATTTTTGAAAATTACAGTTATTAAATTCGAATAATTAGTTGCCTATTTAAAATAAAATTAAAATAATGCCCCGCTGAAATATTGTACTCGTGTTCTTAAAGCTAAATTTTCAGTTCCATGTAACCTGACACATAGATTGTGCATAATACATGAAATTGATGTCTGTCCTGACCTGTAGCTGCTTTGTATTTACTGAACGTTTACCTTTCTTTCGAAGTTTGAAGTTTATGAATATTTCATCAACATCCTCTTCAGAATATTGATAACTTACTAGCCGTATAATAAACAGCGTGTTTAGGGAGTAACACGACATCTCCTAGGGCATAATTCTTGACTCAATTTTATATCGCCCGGTTTAAATATTACTTCAAATTTGAAATCTAATTTTCAAGCAATTGGGTTTTGAGAGATTAAAAATATAATTCGATCTCACAAAATTGGAAAATTTGCTAAACTATTTGTTTACTTTATAAGAAAGAATTATGAACATGAACAGTTTTTCTTCTAAAATAAATTCGCGACCGTCATGATATTTTACTTCTTTTACGGGTACTGTAATTTAAGAGATACGGAGCGGCAGTTTTGAAATTTTATGAACTTTTTTGGAATGTTAGCTTTTAGTTAATTCAAATACCAGCACATAAATTCCCAAAATATTTAATACGGATAAAACAACATGATCGAAAATAAATTATTTCGTACGTATAATAAACCACCCTAATGAATAAATATAACTTCAGTTTTAGATGACAAAATAAAAATTTACATAAGGTGATTTATTTTTCTTATTTTTCTGAAGAACTGGAATATGAATAGTTGATATGATATGCGAGATTTGAAATACAGGGAAATGGAGAAAACTATGCTAGCAAGGATAAAATCTGGACAAACCAGGAAGTCGTCTTTAATTGGAACATAACTCAAAACGCAACTTGTTCCTGACCCACCAAAACATATCTAAACTCATCACACTTGAAATCAGCAAAAAATCTCATCGAAAAAATTTTGCGTTACTATAATGAAATCCGACTTTTTGCATGAACCGCATGCAATGCAAAATTTTTATTTCTGCGGAACAGCCATGAAAATTTTAATTTTGTAAACTATTGAAAAAATTCGATCCACGAACGTAATCATTTAAGGCATTAAATGCCGTCCAGTGGGTATATGTTTTTCGAATCGACAACATTTTAATTTTTTCACACTGCAACAAAAATTTTATTTTTGAGAACTATCATAAAACTCGCTCCACGACGACCGTAAATTTAGTAACTACCATAAAAACCGAATAAATATCTTTATTATGAACCGGCGTTGTATAGCACTGCATCTTAGGCATAATATTAAATATGAGGACGAGTAAAAAGTTACGTATTAAAGTTTCTGAAGGGAGATTTGGCGGGAGGGAAAAAATTATCGAAGATAAATTACTCACTTTTGCAGTCTGCTTTGGCGGTAAACTTATACGTTTTCTATAGCGTTTGCCCTCAGGCGGTTCCCCAGTAATTCGGTGTCACAAAGAGTATCATTACCATGTACATAGTGCATGGGACCGCTTTACCTGAATATATGAATATAAAATAATTTTTAGTATTCTGAATTGTTGCCATTCAAGCATTATCAAGCTCTAGTGTGAGCGCCCGAAATTATTTGTGATATTTCTAAATACGTATAATGACAGGCAAGATAAAAGCTCACATAGTCGTAAATATCGAACTTTTAATGGAATCTATTTGTCAATCGGTTTGCTAGAAACTTAAATATTGGATGGTAGTTTTCGACTGTATTGTCCAAGTCATCTTAATCCTCACAATGTGTGGTATGGACCGACACTCTTGTTGAACTTATACCCTTGTTAACCTTATACTTATATATTATTTGGACTTTGTAACTACAACATAAATTATCTGAAAAGAGCCAATATACACTTTTATTCAAATATCCCATCTTTTCATTGTATTTTATTTAGTCAAATTAATTAAATTTCCTTTTCAGGTTAATTAAGAAAGTGTTATACAGGGTGATTCTTTTAAGGCGGCCATTAGAATATTTCCCACTTACAGATAAGATAGACATTTGAGATTTGGTACGCTACAATAGTCGACCGTTGCGAGTCCGAAAATAATAACTTCAAAATGGCGGCACTTTCGGAAATACCGGAAGTCGATACCAACTTGTTTATTTTAAATGGAACACCCTACATATTTTCGACTTTTCGAAATGACTATAAAATTTTAAGTCGAGAGCACAACCCATACCTAAAACGAGCAGTTTCGGAGATATTTGGCATTTTATAGAAAATTTGACAGGTGCAGTGGTTTGCAAGAACTGTTATAACTTTCTTCGTGTAGGACATACTCATTTGCTCTCTGGTACGTAGAAGATGAGCTAGTTTCTACAATAAAAATAAATTCCATAATGGTATACCAAGTGTTTTATTTTTCACGTTACATTCTGTCAAATTCAAACTTCAAGAACTTTTTTATTTCAAATGGAACACACTGTATTTTTTTACATCAAACGTAAAATTAAATATCCTTTTTTCTAATATAAGCATTATGGGGTTAAAGTTATAAATTTTTTAAATATTAAGCGCAAAACTAAAGAATAAATAATAAATTTGTATTTTACGTCTGAATCAGTCGCATCGGACCCTTCATGTGAATATCTTACTATACATTTTAGTAAGAGCACCAAAACGTCCCTCAGACTCACACAGCATGGACCGTTCACATTCTCTCCGAATCGGTAGAGTCACTCTCTATTTACACCACTGCAAAAATAAAATTAAAGTAAGGACGTTTTCTAAAACCTCGACCGTGAATTTAAAACTAACAAAATAGTTTGGATAATAAAATTGAGTTAAATTGAGAAAAAAGCGGTTCCTACATTTAATCAATATTACTTATTTTCATTACGTACCTTAATATACACAAATGTACATCAACGTATTTAAAAATACTGTTTTATTAGATGAATGGGAATAACAGCAAATAAAAATAACGAATAACTTAACAGTGATTTTTAACAAAGGCCAAAACTAAACAACATGAAAAACTTAAAATTGTTGATTGTATTGTGGAATTTAAAAATAGACCAAGAGAATCATTCTATTTAAATATGGCGCACTGTTTTGGGGAGTGACTTAGCTATTTCTATTTAGCAAATAGAGTATAATAAGTAGTACAAATTCACAGATTTTCGAGAATCGCAGACGTATTGAAACTACCTGACAGCTGCTAGTTTCCTAATTTGATAATAAACATTTTATAAGCCTTAAATATTTTTTAAAGTCAACACCTAAGCATAATATGATTTTTTAAAACTTTTATGAGTTTTATACGTAATGATAATGTCGGAAATCTGCTGTATCAAACTGTGTAAGGCTTGCCAAAAGAAAATGATAACTTTTATAAAATAAGGAAAACATAGAAATAGTACAAAATACATGATTTTCAAAATATGCTTCCTTTTTTATGTACCCCATACATTGTTAATCACATTAGGTGGTTAAAACAACTTTAAAACCTAAGAAAAAAATGTCCGGCTACAAAATAGTAGAATCGTAGCCAGAAGTTACAAAATTTATAATGGTGTCACATTTATAACTTGATATGGATGAAGATTCATATTTCAAGTTTCTCATGGAAATTCAATATCACCAACTCGAACAAAGTAAAATGTATATTATTTGAATGTTGTTTCGATATATAGGCATGATTGGGTAGTCAAATACTTTTATTTCTTGATTTATGAACAATATTCATTCTTATGAAAGTTAAAGGTATGTTGGCATGTTACGGTAAATGATAACGGTAGAAGCCCAGCATACGCACGTGTAATATCACGCTGATCAGACATTATGAAATTGAAATACCGCTGTATTTCAAGTTTCATTGACACCCAATGCCACGAACTTTAGGAAAGTAAAATTTAGAAATGAAAAAAAAGACGAAAATTGTAAATATTTTGGTATGCAATGAGAGTACCTCCTCCCCTCGTTTTCGAGGATGCTGGACACGATGGTGCTGGTAGAATTTCTCTTTGGAGTTGCGCAGTCTCCCAAACGGCCAAAAACTACCCCCAAAAGGGGTTAAACGCTTATCACATCTTTTCCAATGATGAAACTTAGCGTACCTCCCGTTTTGGAGGATGCCGCCGGTAAAATGTATATGCCGCTCGTTTTTGAGGATGCTTAGTAGTGTGGTGTTACTGAATGTTTTTTACTCCCTCCAACTCCGCTAACAGCTAATAAACACCCCCGATAAGGGTGAAAATCTTTTGGTCTATAATATCAGCGGCAAATTTCATGTACTGCCCGTCTTCGAGGATGCTCAGCACGGTGGTGATGATTAATGTTTTTCTGAGAGTACATTCAAAGTTACGTGGGTTCCCGAGAGTATAGCATCCCGCGTAGCTTCCACACATCTGTTCCCGCCAAGAAGTGGAGTATCTCTGGACGTTCTTTCCTTAACTTTGTAGAGTAGGCTCCGGACTCTTTATCAGAAACTTAGTTTTCTAACGGCAAAGAATTTAATAATTTATTATTTTTATTCTAATAAGTGGCTGCTTGAAAACTTCGGAAAACATAAGTACCAAACCAATTAAAATCTCACGTTGTAAACTCGGTAGGTTTAACATGTAGTGTTTTTTGTACAAATTGTCGGAGCGAGAATTGTCAAAATACTCTTGTACTGTACAAGTCGAAAGTTACCTCCCTGAAACGGAATGGTACGAGACTGAAAATGATACTAACCAAATATTGTTGAATTTTGTACCGGAAATTCACATTAGCGATTCTAACACGGAAACGGCTGATGAAGCCTGTGACGTTGATGATTGTAATGTCCATTTCGAACAATATCAACCATGTTATTGTACTTCTAAGAGACGTAGGTTATGTAGGTAATGTAGATAAGGTATGAATGAAAAAATGTATGTAAACCTGTTCCATCTTATTATTATCTATGTATAACGTCTATTATTTTTCATGTAAGGAAAGCGACTGTAACAATTTAGTTAAGCTTATTTGTATGCGTCAATATACACTTTTCTATAATAAATTGTGCGTATCAATAATTCAATAGACCTGTTTTCGTAAGTATGTGTGTGTGTGCTTCAATTATGGCTTTGGTTAAACCAATTAGCCAGATCTATGTGTAGATTTTCCTCAACAATTCACATATATACCCAAGATTTACATCATTGATTTAATTTTAATTTACATTTAATACATTTTTTTTTGTTTGGACATATAAAGTAACTATTTTATTATTTCATTTTTTCTTCTTCTTTTTTTCCTTTTTTCTTCTCTCTTTTTTTCTTTTCTTTTATATATATATATATATATATATATTTTTATTTATATTTACAATTTTAGTTTGAAAAGTTCACCGACTTGTACGCGTATTCTTAATACTACTTCATCTTACATAAAATGGACTTCTGCAACCTAGATCTTTATATTCGATTTATTTACATATTTATATATACAGTTATAGATATTTATATCTCGAGTGTCTAATAGTATATTTAGGTTTATCGGGAGCGTTACATTTAATGTTAATCAATTCATGATGTAGTATTTCCCCGTTTTGTGAATACAGTGGGCATTCTAGAATAATATGTTGTAAATTTCCAATTTCGTCGCAGATAGAATTTGGGTTGTCATCTAACCCAATCCTATATTTATACTGACGGCAAAGAGCATGATTAGATCTGATTCTGCACATGGTTCTGATATATTGTCGATTGGCGATTGTGTTGAATCAATTTTTTTTTGGATAATTGGTTGTATTTGTTTGTAGTTGTTTCCAGTTGAAATGCTTTCGTATTTAATTTGCCAATTAATTTTAAGGTTTTGTAGGTATACTGAAGTTAAATCAGTTGGGGGAATAATATTCTCTTCGATGTATCTTCTTGTTGTTGTGGCTGATTTAGCGGGTTGATCTACCAGTTCATTGGCTTTTATTCCAGAGTGTCCTTTTATCCATACAATTTCTAAATATTTATTGTTTTGGAGTAGCTTCCCATATAAGATAAAAATTTGAGCTTGTATATAATTTATTTTATTGGTTATATTTGATTTTAATTTATTTACTAAGCTCTTACTGTCTGTGAAAATGACAAAATTATTTTCTTCTAATGTGTTAGCATATTCCATTGCTTTTTACACTGCGAATAGCAGTGTAGTTTAGGTAGTTTAAATTTTTCGGAATTTCCTTTATTTAAGTGATAAAATGCACATTCTGTGTCATTATTTATCCTTGATCCGTCTGTAAAAATATATTCATAGTCTGGCCCCTTTCTCTCAATTTCATATTGGAATATTTGATTTGTGCGCGGTGAATCCTCTATTTTCAAATAGTGAGTTGTAACTTCGTTTAGGAGATCTTCATATTTGACTTCGTAATATGGCAGTAAGTTACTTTTATGACATTGCAACGAACTTTCTGATAGTTTGAGGTAAGAGGGGGAGGTTTCCGTGAGATCCAGTACGGTGATGTTAGATGTAAAATCATTAGTGTGTGGATGTTGTTGATTCAGTCACTATTTCTAGAGAAGTTATTGGTGATAAATGTCACTCAACAACTGTCTTCTTAGACTCAGAGGGGGTTCACAAGCCTCAACTTCTAATACATTGATTGGTGTACTATTCAACAGTCCTAAACATAGACGAAGGCACTTATTTTTAACTTTATCAACTTTTTGTAAGTGGATATCGGCTGCCGAACCAGAAAAGATGCTGCTTAGTAGTGATCTATAAAAAAGTAAAGCTATATTGGGGTCTGATCCCCAAGTCCTTCTAGTAAATATCCTGTTAATGTTAATAGAATTTTCAGTCTTTTTAATGATTTGACTAATGTGATCTTTCCAGAGAAGTTTTTTGTCTAATAATATTCCGAGGTACTTAGCAGTGGTTTTATGTGGAATTTCATATGGTGCAAGTTTTAGACTGATGGTAACTGTGATCTTTTCTTAGTAAAAGTACAAGCGATAGATTTGCTTTCCGATATGTTTAGTCCATTTTTATCTGTCCAATTTTTAACTTTTCCATGGTTTGAGACAACTGATCAATTCCTTGATCGAACGCGTCGTTTTCAGAGTAAATGCAGATGTCGTCAGTAAATTGAATTATTTTATTGTTGTTATTATTAAAATTACTGCCAAAATCTAGGGAATATATTATATAAAGAAGTGGGCTTAGAATACTACCCTGAGGTAAACCTACTGATGTTTCTCTAGGACCTATCATAGAGTGGTTAATCTTTAGGTATAGCAGTCTATTACTGTACATTTTGATTAGATTTTGTACTATGATTTTAGGTATTCCCACTCTTAATATTTTTATTGCAAGGACATCTAATAATACATTATCATATGCTTCATTAATATCCAAGAAAACTGCACTTAAGGTTTTATTTTTTGTGAATGCTAATTGGATATCTATTATTAATATGGAGGTTGCTTCTTGGGTGGATCTTCCCCGTCTGAATTCAAATTGAGTTGATGGCAATAAGCTGTTTCGTTCAAACCAGTGTCCCAATCGATTTTTAATAAGACGTTCAAAAGTTTTCATAACACAGGAGGCTAGTGATATAGGTCTGTCTATAAGAATCCTCATGCTCCGAAAAATATGGAACGCTTCACGATTTTGCGTGTCATCCTTGCGCAGGGGCCATGCTAATCTTCTCTGTATCGTTCCAATTTTAGTATATGTACCACCGAAGCGAGTACGCTTTTGTAAGTACTGTTGTAGTAGGTACTTATCTTTTTCAGCTAAGGGGTAAAGAAAGACATTTAAATCACAAAGAGAAACATGATTACTTTTCCTTTTCCTTATCCTTGAAAACGGACGGTATATATTATATATGTTCACGGTGATCTAAAAAAAAATTATTTTCACCCTTTTCGCGGGTATTCGTTAGCCGTTAGAGGCGTTGGAGGGGGTCGGAAAATATGTTGACCATTACCACCATATTCAGCATCCTCAAAAACGGGCGTTACATACATTTTGCCGGTGATATAAAAAGATACGGTTTTTACTCCTTTCGGAGGTATTTATTAGCCGTTAGAGGGTTTGGAAGGGGTGAGAAAAAATACTGAGCACCACCACCGTGCTCAGCGTCCTCGAAAACGGGGTGTGCTAAGTTTCCTCGGATAAAAGGATGTGATAAACGCTTAACCTTTTTTGGGGGTGGTTTTTGGCCGTTTGGGGGGTTACGCAACTCCAAAGACAAACTTTACTAGCGCCATCGTGTTCAGCATTCTCGAAAATGGGGGGAGGGGTACTCTCGTTGTATAGCAAAATATTTACAAGTTCGTCCGAGTCACACACACACTCCAATAATTTTATATAGGTGAAAGTTGTTTCGATTGGCATCATTCTCTCGTGATTCTGTTCAGTTAAATTTTAACTTTGATGAATTATAATATTTGTTGGGTTGAAATCAGGTTGGTAAGACACTGTTGGTATATTATAAACGATTATATTCGATCCTAGTATACCCAGGTAAAATTTTCGAACATGGCGAAATTGAAACATGAAACAATTCACTTTGCCTATCCAGTAGGCATCATCAGGTTCATATTTCATATTTTGTTGAAATTCAATACCATGAACTGTAAGTAAGTATAATAATTTTATATATGTTAATATTACTTCGACATTTGTACATCATCAGATGGCCAAATATTTATATTTATTGACTTATTAAAAATATTATCTCTTGTGATTTTGTCAATGCACGTCATGAGGTTCATATTTCAAAGTTCGTTAAAATACAATAATGAACTAAAAGAAAATGTCAGGCCTTATTATTTATAATGTGAATGCAGTGATACTTAATTGGAAAGAGTATAATAAGTGAACGTAGAATTCGGAAGATGTGCATATCGCTCAGATCTGCAGCTGCTAGACATTCTGTTGTATACTTTTTCAGAAATACGTTTAAGCGATAGCCATATCGTAGACGTCTGTTATAGCATTTTCAATGCTAAAAATTTAAGCAAATATTTTTGGGAATTCGTCCCAAATTCATTCCTAGAAAGATCATTGCATATTTTTCATATTCTTACACGAAAGAAATAATGATGATAAGTCCCATCATTCCATTAAGGAACATAGGGCCTCCACAAATTGTCGTCATCTGCCTCTGTTCCTGACAAGTACTTTTTTTTCGCCCCATGTCTTGTTCATTTTCGTTGCTTCTTCTAACACGGCTCTCTTCCATGTCACCTTTGGTCGTCCCACTCTCCGACTGCCTTGGGGGTTCCAGTCAAGGGCCGCCTTGAGATAGTGTCTTCTGGTCTCCTAAGCGTGTGGCCTAGCCACTTCCACGTCCACGATCTTATTTCCAGTCGTATTTCTCTCTATCCTGTTATATTCCGCTCCCTGTTAGCGATTTGATTTGGTAGAATATGCGCATTATCCTGCTGCGACGAAGACCTGTATCATGTGGGCCGTGGATTTAGTACTTTTCCACGTTTTACATCCATATAGTAAGACTGATATGACGTTGCTGTTAAATAGGCGTAGTTTGGTTATCATAGAGTATACGGAGGAGCGCCAGATGCCGTTAAGAGCACCATACGCTCTCTTCGCTTTTAAGAGTCTTTGTTGTATATCACGATCCGTTCCTCCCATATTATTGACTATGCTACCTAAGTACTCGAATTCCGTGACTCTCTATTAGTGAATTTTGAACATATAGATCTTCTTGGTTCAAAGTCATAATGCGCATTTCTTTGCTTTTACTGGTGTTTATTTTCAGTCCTACTTTAGTTGCCTCTCTTTCCAGGGACTCGAAGTACATTTTAACATTGAATCATTTTTAAGTGCTTCGAATTTATTTTATTTATTTTTCGTACTTTTTGTCGCGTTAAGACAAAGTCCGATTATCTAATATAAACCTTTCCTAAAAACCCAAACGAAATAAACTTTTAAAATGGCAAACGAACAAGTACAACAAGTACGACAAGTACAAGAAGTACAAGAAATAGAACCGTACAGACTTTCTGAAATTTTTTCTATCATTCCCGAATTTGAGGGCGACCAAATCTTTCTGAATACTTTTTTGAATGCTTGTGACCATGCCCACCTCATGGCCATTAACGATCAACAGATCTTATTAACTTTACACATAAAAAATAAGCTCCGTGGGCGAGCAGCCCAGCTAATTAACTCTAGAAACCCAGCCAGTTGGGCTGAAATTAAACAACTGCTGTCAGTTCATTTCGGAGATTCACGGGAACTGACGTCTCTAATCCAAGACCTGCAATGAATCAAACAACTTCCCAATGAATCACCTCAAACATTCTTCTCCCGCTTGCAAACTCACAATGCCAAGATGCACGCATCAATTCAAAAGACTAATTTGACGCCTGAACAAGAAGACGCTCAGTCTCAACTTATCGAGACAATGACTCTAAATACCCCCCTTACTGGTCTAGAACTAAACATAGGCAAAATAATAAGAGCAGGAAACACCCGAGTATGCTTGAAGCATCTCAACGCATCAGGCGAGAGCTTCAACTCTCCTATTTCGAAAACCAAAAATTCAATAAACCAAATAACTCTCGTGATATTCAAGCCCCGATCAAAAAACCGAATGTTCAATCCTTTACAAAAACGTGCTCTTACTGCAAGGGAACAGGGCACGTCATTAACGAATGCCGAGCTCGTCAACAACCTTCTCAATCACATAATTACCCAAATTTCACCCCACAAAATAATATTCTGAATTTTCAAAGGCAATATGCCGCTCCACAACAACAGCAGCAGAGGCCATTCCCCCGACAAATATTCTCAAATCAGAACCAGAGACCCAATCAACCTTTCAACAGACCCAGCCAATTTTAACCCCGACCGTCTGTAATTCAACCAAACCCGAATTTCAGTCGAAATAATAACCAACCACGAACGCATAACATAAATTACCCAATACAAAACCGTTCGAATGATGATTACCAAGGAGACGCAAATACTGAACTCCAAGAATTCCCATATGAGCACCAAGAGTATTTTTCAGAAGAACAATACCAATATCCCAATTCTCAGGATTTTCAATTAGGTTCCCAAGCTTCTCAAGACCCCACAGATTACCAGACCCAGTACCTCGAACTTTTCCCCCAGGAAAACCCCGTTATGTTCCCAGAGACGACCCCGGACAACTACAACGCGATTTCAGACCTAACATTCCAAGTCCAATCAATAAACTTAGACGATTTCAATCCGCACCTAGGGGGCGAGCGTAGGTGCGTCTTTACTATGTACATACTTCGGTATGCGATGTAAAGCAACGACAGGCGCAGTTAGTACTTGGATGGGTGACCATTCCAACGGAAACCGCGTTCTCGCCTCACACATCTTCCAGCGGCTTGTATATCAGTGTATGCGCGGAAGCTATACAACCTTAGGCGAGGGTTGTATAGGATATATACCATCCTTCGGAGGGGATGTAAAGCCGTCGGTCCCTTGTCTATTAAATGTTAGGCAAGTAAAAGATCCCTACTCTTCTTAAGGGAAGAGGTTCGGCAAAATTCCTGGTTGGGGGTAGCTCGTCTACAGGCGTCGGTGTTAGGCCTCAGTAGCGGAAATAGGCCGACGTTAAATAAATGTATATAAAAAAAAAAAAATCCGAACCTAAACTTCCCAGAACAGGGATTCATGTAAACACATTGTCCAAATCGCTATTAACCGTCAAATCAAAAAACCTGTACTACATCAAAAATATCACTAACACATTTAACCTGTTGATCGATACCGGAATTTCAATTTTCAAAGGAAAAACCGCTGAAAAAATTTTGAACACATTTCCTGAAAATGCCTTTATTCAAGGAATAACTAGTGAAAAAATTTTAATAAGAGAATCAAAACTTATTCCATTTAATATAGGCGACCCTCACAAAGTTTACATTTTCAACCTCGACATAGAATTAGACGGACTCCTCGGAGCGGACTTTTTGGAACATTATGATTGCATAATAAACATAAAGAAAAGGGAACTTACTACAAACTTTAAAACAGTTCCCCTGTATAAGGCAGGTGAAGAATCTAAGGAACCCACAGTTGTCAGTAATAACGTAAATTATAATTTAAATTTTAAAAAGGAAAACATAATATCTATTCAACCTCGCACAGAACAAGTTTTCAAACTAAATTGCAATCTAATAAATACTGATGCTATACTGCTAGCACAGGAAAAAGAAAAAGTTAGACTACCTAATGCACTAGTCAAAATTAATGAAAAAGGCGAATTTTTAACGTCCGTAATTAACGCTAACGCAATACCAAAAATTATCGACTTTTCTGACTTAAAAATAGAACCGATAACACGGTTCGAACTAGCTTGTAACATGAACATTTCTAATACCAACTCAGATCACCTTCAAAATGACGTTACGGATAGACTTTACGAAATTCAAAATCAATTACGATTAGACCATCTTAACGACGAGGAAAGAGAATCAATTACCGATTTATGTCTTAAGTTTTCTGATATCTTCTACCTAGAAGGCGATTCGCTAACTTTTACAAACGAAATAAAACACGCGATAGACACTAATAACGCCAAGCCCGTCTTTACTAAATCGTACAGATACCCTCAAGTCCATAAGGAAGAAGTAAAACACCAAATTACCGAAATGCTTAATCAAGGTATAATCCAACCATCTATCTCACCCTGGTCCTCTCCAGTGTGGGTTGTGCCGAAGAAGCTCGACGCTTCGGGCAAGCAAAAATGGAGAGTCGTCATCGACTACCGAAAACTGAATGAGTTAACCGTTGACGACAAACAAATACCCTCTGACTAACATCTCAGACCTCCTCGACCAGCTAGGAAAGTGTGAATACTTCACCACTTTAGATCCCGCATCTGGTTTTCGCCAGATCGAAATTGATAAAAAAGACATCCAAAAGACAGCATTTTCTGTAGAAAATGACCATTACGAATTCGTACGTATGCCATTTGGTCTAAAAAAAGCACCCTCCACCTTCCAGCACATTATGGACAGCATTCTTTTAGGCATTCAAAACGAGCGCTGTCTCGTTTATGTGGATGACATAATTATATATTCACCCACCATTCATGAGCATGTTTCCAGAGTCTTTAAAAGAAGTCTTTAAAAGATTAAGGAAAGCTAATCTCAAAATCCAGCCGGATAAATGCGAATTCCTCAGAAAGGAAGCTTATCTAGGCCACCTCATCACCCAAGATGGAGTCAAACCAAACCCTTCAAAAATTGAATGTATCCAAAACTTTCTGGAACCAAAAACCCAAAAAGACATCAAATCCTTCTTGGGACTCGCCGGATATTACAGGCGTTTTATTCCTAACTTTGCCAAAATTTCTAAACCCCTTACTAAATTATTGCAAAAAGACATCCCATTTAATTTCGATTCAACTTGTAAAAATTCTTTTGACGAACTCAAAAACGCATTGACTTCTACCCCCATTTTAATATACCCACACCTTTCTCCTAACAACAGATGCTAGCGCGTACGCTATTGGCGCTGTACTTTCCCAAGGACCCGTAGGCAAAGACCTCCCTATTGCTTATGCATCGCGAACACTTTGTAGTGCAGAAACGAAGTACTCCACGATTGAAAGAGAGCTTCTAGCGATCGTGTGGGCGGTAAAACACTACAGACCATACCTTTTCGGAAGAAAATTTATACTCATCACTGATCATCGACCATTAACGTGGCTATTCTCGATTAAAGATCCCGGTAACAGACTCGCACTTTGACGCCTCAAGCTAGAGGAATATGGTTATGAGATCATATATAAGCCAGGAAAAATTAACAAGAACGCAGACGCTTTATCCCGTATTAAAGTAAATCATGTACAAAAATGTATAGCGTTCCATAACAATATCCAAAATTTAGATGACTCATCTGACACAAACGACAACCCTGAAGAAACTTCACCAGAACAAATAACCCAAGAATACGACACATTCGAAAAACTGTATCAGACAACCTCTCTCATTGACTACACAAAAATTACATTTTCAAACAACCAATTACTTGACAAAGACCACAAAAACATAATAACGTTCTTTCAACAAGACAGTCTACAAGATTTCCACTATAGAATTATAGAGGACATTTTTGAAGAAACCCTGACTTTACCAACAATAAAATTAACATTCTTTCCAGTAAAACCATAAAGAAACGATCATACTATATCGTACCTTTACCTTTCGATCCCTGTTCAGCTATATTACAACTCTTCGTTACAATATATAAAAACAAAAACGACATTGACCCATCTAAGACATATTACGTCGAAAATAATCTAAATTTAGCCATTCTTGAAATTTTATCATTTATTTTCAGTGACAAAGACATAAAACTAGTTATATGTCAAGACATTGTCAGAGCCTCTGACGAAGACCAAATTCCCATAATACTCAACCAATTTCATGCTGGTAAAAACAATCTTCACCGTGGCATAAACGAAACTATTCGTAGAATAAAAAATAAGTACAACTGGAATGGACTAACGAAGGACGTAGAAAAATTTATATAATCTTGCGAAATTTGTCAAAAGACAAAAATTTTACGAAAAAATCTTGATAACCCTTTGGTTATCACTGAAACACCTAAAACCCCTTTCGAACTTGTCAATATCGACATCATCCAAGTTCCCACCAAATATTACGCCCTAACCATTAGAGACGAATTAACCAAGTTCACCCAAGCTTACGCTATACCCGACAAAACTGCTAAATCTATTGTAAACACTCTCTTGCTCTACTTTCAACATTTTGATATACCCCTTCGTATACATTGCGATTGTGGAAATGAATTTGACAACATGCTTCTCAAAGACCTTTGTACCCTTTACAACATTAAACGGACTTTCTCTAGCGTACATCACCCGCAATCTAACGGCTCGATTGAGAGATTTCAGGCAACGCTTATGGAAATGATTAGAGCCAATAAATCAGAAAACCCCAACGAACACCCATTAACCGTTTTACCATACGCTATCATTTGTTACAACAACTCTACTAACAAAACGCACGGTTTCACCCCGTACGAACTAGTATTCGGGCACACCTCAAGCCGTCCACCCGAAATGCTCTATAATCAGAAAGAATTATTATCAAAATACGTACGAGATGTAAACAACAGAATCTCGCTCTATTATAAAATAGCCCGCACAGGAACAGAACTGCAAAAATAAAAGGCCAAGGCACGATTCGATAGACACGTAACAGATAATTTTGAATTTAATATAGGCGATAAAGTTTATGTCAAAAAGAGTCAAATAAAGAATAAGCTCGGAAACAAATTCAATGAACCATTCATAACTAAGGAAATTCTAAGAAATTCCGCTATACTTTATAACCCCGAGACTGAACAAAGTACAAAAACCAACTTCGATAGAATGAAACCATACTTTGAAAATTAATTTATTTTTCAGGTTTCTTCTACTGCCTAAAGCAGTATAACCTCAATACACGATCGAAACCAATCAAATTGTCCCTTGACCACAACAATAACATTCTAAACGACATGATAACGACATTTGAAACTGACAACCCCGTATGACATCATTTCGATCAGAAATCCAAACACATATTAGCCTTTTAACCCAAATCTCACAATCTTTAGAGTTAAAGGTTGAAGAAATATTCGCGGACAAAAAACGCTATAAACGCGGCATTTTAAATGGAATAGGGACAGTATGGAAAGCTATCACAGGTAATTTAGACGCCTCTGATAGTGAGTACTACACAAATTGTATTAACAAACTAATGAGCGACGAACACCAATTAGAAAATTTACTAAAAAACCAAATTTCGGTAACAACCTCAGCAACAAGAAGTTTTAATTCAACTGTCCAGAAATTAAAAATAGACGAGGAAACCTTTAATAAGGACATAAAGGAAATCGAAATTTCAATCTACGACATATCAAACGATTTAGCGTACATTTAATCGAAATTACGAGTACTCGAGTTATGTGAATCCTTGATGGAAAGTTACATGTTTTTAGAAAATAATTTAGATAACATTTTAAATTCAATTACGTTTGCAAGATTAAAAATCTTACATAGTTCAATAATCACTCCGAAAGATCTGGTCACTTCTGTTCAAGAAATATCTCAGTCTTTACACAAGAACAACTTGCCAATAACTCCACAAATTTCAAAAATAGCTCAATATTTTGACATAATAGAACTCCAAGCTTTTCAAGCTGGAACTAGAGTAATATTTGTTTTAAAAATTCCGTTAACAGAACCAGAAAGATATAGCCTCTACCACCTTTATCACATTCCTATATTAGATAATCGAACAGGACTTCATCATATCCTGTCAACTACGCATAAATATATAGCCAAAGACGATGATTCTTTGTTATTTGTACCTCTCCCAGATGTCGACAACTGCAAAACGCTAAACCCAAGTACAAGACTTTATTCGAATGTGCTTCCATACCCCATAGACAGTGATGCGATATGTGAAGCCCAAATCCTAAGACAATTAAGTGTAGTGCCCCGGACTTGCCAGTCAAACTTGCTGTTTGCTAAAGACTATAACATACAAAAACTCAAAAACAATAAGTGGGCAATATCAATCTCAGACAATTCACCGGTTACAGTGAAGTGCAAGAATAGAGACGTTACGACGAAAATAATAAATATGAACTCTATCTTAACCCTACAACCAGAATGCAGCGCTTTCATAGGCAGCACCAGAGTACATGCATCCTCATATCAACAGGATAACGTCAGTTACAGCAACCACGCAGTGCGGACATCATACGATTGTTGTAACCATTTGCCGGAGAAACACAAACTTTCAACGTTAAAGCCACTAAAATTGAGCAACCTTAATACGGACGATTTAAATATTGCTAAACATAAGTTAGATCAATACTCTGACGATTTAGATAAGTTAATCAACGAACTATTTGTAACCAAAAATATTTCCTGGTTCACTTATTTAACCATAGTTTTAGTTATTACGCTTATTATTTTGTATATAACCTGCAAATGTAAGAGGAGAAGAAGGGACGTAAAAATTGGCATCACCTCATCAAACGATCAACCACCGCAACCTCCACGACCAAAACCTAGGCTACTACGTGGATACGGATATCTACTACCCAAAAGAAGACCCAGTGTAAATATCAGAGAACCTACCGAAGATATCGAATTAAATTCTAGTTTCAGTAAAGATTACGCTTAAAAGTTGATCCATAGCATCAACTTTTTTATAAAGAAGGGAGCTGTTATATTATATTTTAACCATGTACATATCTTATTATTGTTAAGTCTCTAATCAGTAAAGTCTCACAGGTAATACGACACCGTCACTGATAAAATTATAAATCGTGTCATATTCTCTTTTATTATCATTTTAATGTGATGTTTTAACACTCTAAAGTCACGTACGAGCTTTGGATTACTGTGAGAACTGCAGACGAAATCAAAATTCAATTTTATTAACACTAATGTCAAATCAGCATCCCAAGATATTATAAATAGAACTGAATAGCATACGCTCTTCAGTCTGCATTATTTTCAGTGTTCCTCATACGAGCTTCACAAGTATTTTAGTAAAGTTAACTTCTATTGTTTTAAACCTCATAAGCTATACGCTTCTAATTTCAACAAGTAATTCGAAGTGATTATTGTATAAATTATAACCAATATAACAATTGTAATTTTAATCAATAAAATAGTTTTTAAAAACACAAACAGTGATTATCAGATCTAACATATCTATACAATTTTCGATTATGTGTATTGTTAAAATGATAAAACACAATATTTTTAGTCGCAAACTCCTCTATAAAATCCTTATTTTACTATAAGGAATGTATCCAGACTGCAACCAACAGCTACTCTCCGGGCTATGCGCCCCGCCGAGTGCTGAATTACAAGTTATAAGCCTGGCGCGTTAAGTGTAATAATTTCATATTACCATCAAAACGCTAATGCTTCGATTGCAACAAACACCAGCCGAAAGACTGATCCTACTTAAGGAGCCAGCCGTCACACACCATTTGCAGACTGCAGTTTCGAGCTCTTGGCTCTCGTCAGTGCAAGGTAGGCATGCGACGACCGGCACGAGGATCCTTTGACCATTTGGTACATCCCGGTATTTCTACAATAGCGACATGTAAAATAGTCAGCAGGCGCCATCTAGCGGTCCAGTGTCTGTTGCAATCGAAAAATAAATAGCCTGACTGGGCTTAGCATAGTTCAAATGTGCTTTTAGAGGGCGGAATATTAAAACATAACATTTTTAGTCGCAAACTCTGCTACGTCAAATTTTAAAACTACAATCTGACGTAACTGGTTGCTCGTCGTCTGTTGACTAACGGTATTTGCCGGCCGACTGACAGTGGAGATGGTCGGGGTTCTAAATTACTTTGATGTATCAGGGCGCCAAGTAAATTTTTTTCTCTCCAAATACCAGCTCAAGTACAATGTAACCTTAAATTTACTAAATAAATTACTTAGCGAGACGATAATGAAAAATTCAAATTCAGTTTTATCTTTTAATAACAATAAACGAAGTAGGTTAACTTTATAACATTCAACAGTACAATAACGTAGGTATGGTATAGCAGACAAATTAACACACAAAAAAAATATGTATCTAACTGGGTATACGCGTCTTACGTAAGTGCTTAACCCCCAACAAATATCATAGATGTTTTAATTAATTAATAGAATATTTTCATAGTATGCTTAGCAAAATTTAAAAAAATATATATATATAGGTAGTGGTGAAATTTTTTTTTAAGCAAAATATACAATATATTTAAAAAAAAATCAATATATGTATGGCGCAAGAAGGATACAAATTTGCTGGCAGCAGGGCTTCAGCTTCGGCTCAAACTTCAGGAATGGGCAACTTCCAGCCTATCAGTTAACCCAGAAAATGGATGGCTCCTCCACAAAAAAAGAAATTCCAGTCCAGCAAGGAGAAGTAACATAAGTACGTGTAGACCAGTGGAAAAAAGTTATTCGTTCGTATCAGGAGAGACAAAAAAAATGTAGGAAAAACTACGAAATCCTAGGCGAAACCGTAGGTGGAAAAAAAAGAACCCTCGTTTCGGAGGGTTTTCTTAGAGAAATGTTGTTGACCTTGGATGTCCTTGACCTCGTGTAAATTTGGCAAAAATGGCTTTAACGTATAGATCCTTCCAATGAAGACAATCGATTTCCAATACCATAAAAATATGCACTCATTCAAACATAAATGGAAAATTGAAAATATAACGTCGCGAATATATCCCAAAATGGTGAAATTACTTGTTTCAAAAATCGCAACGAGCACGTAAAAATACCAGTTAATAAATTGCCAAGCGTTCTAGCGAACTCACACGTGAAAAAAGTGACAGACTACCGGAAGACAAAACCTAAGCCAAAAACTATTGTGAAGAAATAAATCTGTGTTACCGATCGTCCGTAGGTTATAGGAATCTACCTATAAACTAATTAAAAGTTATTGGTTGCCTAGCTTAAGAATTACAGAAATAGAGAGCCTAAGTATATGCAACATGCTACACAACAAAATGTATAATGCCATGTCTACAAGTGCAACAGATTCCTTAGAAATGCGGATTCATATAGACAACTAAATAATAAATATTACGCGTGACGACGGATAACACGAATTCGTTAGACATTAAATGTAAGAGATAAAGCAATGATTTAGAGATTTTTTTTAATAACGTATAAGTTTTAAATTGAACTGTAACAACCACCCTATTCACAAAGGAATTTACCCCGTAAATTTCTCCAAAAAGAAAAAAAAATAAAAGACGCACACAATAAATTTATACGCACAACCATCTTAACACTATGAGGCTTAAAATGCTTGGGGTTACCTCACCTCACAGTTAACCCACTTGCAATCAAAACTTGCGGGAGTGTTCTCCTAGCTGCCACAGCGGCCACCCTTCCACCAGCAACTAGATGACAGTCACGTCAGAGCACCGCACTGAGGGACTTGACATGGTGTTGACCGACCTCGACCAAGCCAACCAAAACGAAGACCCATGGCAAGCTGATCCCCAGCTCAATGACTGACCCCCTGGCATCCGGTTTGCCATTTAAGACAGCCAGTGAAATGTCACCGCTCCCAGCAAGATTGGAGTCCCTCTAAGTATTTAAAACAAAAAACTAAGTGGCCGTTCAGGGGGCTTTTACCCCACATAGGACAATCCCATGGTGGTAGAATTCTTTTTACAACCCCCTCATCACAGAGGTTAAAAAAAAAATGACACCTTACTTAGTGGGTTCCAGCCAGCTAAGTAAGTTATAGTAAATCCTGAAATCAAGAAAGAAGACCTAACTAATCAAATACTATAGCTCGTGACACTCTATAGATAGACAAGCACATTAAAATCCAGTAACAGGTAAACAAAATGTTATAATAAATTTAATTATTAGATGAAATTACTGACTAGTAGATCAATGTCTAAAAGGGCGTGAAATTAAATAACTTACGGCCATATACGACCTACGACACACAAAAAATATTTCACTGTTAGTAGAGACTAAGCGAAAATCCCTTACTAACCCACTACTATGGCAATAACATTCATACTCAAGACAAACAAGAGATCAAGATCTGGAAAGCTTTTATTTTCCAAAAATGATCTATCCAATGGCGGTATATGAAACACCAACCAAGGTAACATATTATAACTATTATACTGGATCTAAGTGCTCGTCTGGTTCTATATAAGGTTTTAAATCCTTAACGTGCCAGCTACCGTTACACTCTGTACCAGATAAATCTTCTAAAATATACACGCAATAGCCTATTTTCTTTTTGACCTTATAAAGTCCCTCGAATTTCCCTGCTAGTTTGGCAGTAAAATAATTTGCAGCATCCGGCTGTGCATACTTTCGTTTCCAAACTAAGTCACCAATCTTAAATTCAACTTCTCTACGCCGTAAATTATATTTTTCTCGAGATTTATCGTAAGCTTTCTCTAATCGTTCCGCAACTGAGGTACGCATTTTCACAAGAGCAGTAAATCTTTCTGACACAAAGGGTGAATTATCATTGTCGTTATCGATATTATTGTGTTTATATTCTGAACCATGAATACACATTTCTTTGCCAAAATTTATGAAATATGGTGTTTGACCCGTAACTTCATGACGTGCAGTGCGTAATGCGCAACCTATTGCACTTAAATTTACGTCCCAGTCTCTTTGATGTTCTTTAATGTAAGCGGATATCATAGTTTTCATTACTCGATTATATCTTTCAGTGGTATTGGAGCAGGATGATAATTAGGGTTAAAAAGAATTTTTATATCATATTTTTCAGCAAGATTAGCAAAGTCTTTGCTCGTGAATTGTACTCCATTATCACAACGAATCATTTGTGGTACACCGAATATATGAAATACTTGTTCTTCTAGTAAAGTAATGAGTTTATTAGCTAAAGCTAGTTTTATCGGGAAAAATAAATTAAATTTACTGAAGCTGTCAGTTACTACGAAAATATGCATATTACCTTTCTTACTTTTGGGTAATGGGCCAAATAAATCCATACTAATAACTTGCCAACAACGGTCAGATATTACCCTCTTACCCATCAATCCAGCAGGTCGTTTTTGTTCCGGTTTTATTCTCTGGCAAATCTCACACGATCTTACATAATTACTAACGTCAGCTTTCATTCGTGGCCAATAATATAACCGAGCAATACGACGACTAAAACTTTTGAATATCCCGAGATGTCCTGCTGTCTCTAAATCATGGTTATTATGCATAATTTCGCGCCGTTTTTCTTTAGGAACAACTAATTTCCAGAAATCATTGTTACTGCGTAGTTCAGGGAAGTCAAGTTCAGTATATTTATACAATTTATTGTCTAATATTCGCCATTTAGGAAATTTTAAAGGACTCTTTTTGACATTTTCTAACATTTTAAGATACCATTTATCCTGTATTACCTCGACCTTTATGTTTTTTTTTATACATTTATTTAACGTCGGCCTATTTCCGCTACTGAGGCCTAACACCGACGCCTGTAGACGAGCTACCCCCAACCAGGAATTTTGCCGAACCTCTTCCCTTAAGAAGAGTAGGGATCTTTTACTTGCCTAACATTTAATAGACAAGGGACCGACGGCTTTACATCCCCTCCGAAGGATGGTATATCTCCTATACAACCCTCGCCTAAGGTTGTATAGCTTCCGCGCATACACTGATATACAAGCCGCTGGAAGATGGGTGAGGCGAGGGACCTTCATGTTATTCACCACAATATCGACATTATCTTTATCTACTATTAAACGTGACAAAGCATCTGGCACTACATTGTCTTTGCCTTTACGATGAACTACTGTATAGTCAAACTGTTGCAATCTAAGTGCCCATCTGCCTAATCTACCCTGTGGATTTTGCAGATTATCCAACCATTGTAAACTATAACAGTCTGTTACTACCGAAAACTTAGCTCCTTCTAAGAAGCAACGCAGCTTTTCTATACTCCACAGCACCGACAATAACTCTATTTCGACCGCTGAGTACTTACGCTCTTGTTTGGTTAAAGTACGCGATAAATAACAAATAACATGCTCGCTATCTCCAATTTTTTGTGTGAGAACCGAGCCTTCTGCAAATGAAGATGCGTCCGTTTGCAATATAAAAGGATACTCAAAATTTGGACATGTTAATATAGGAGCTGATTTTTTTTTTTTTTTATACATTTATTTAACGTCGGCCTATTTCCGCTACTGAGGCCTAACACCGACGCCTGTAGACGAGCTACCCCCAACCAGGAATTTTGCCGAACCTCTTCCCTTAAGAAGAGTAGGGATCTTTTACTTGCCTAACATTTAATAGACAAGGGACCGACGGCTTTACATCCCCTCCGAAGGATGGTATATCTCCTATACAACCCTCGCCTAAGGTTGTACAGCTTCCGCGCATACACTGATATACAAGCCGCTGGAAGATGTGTGAGACGAGAACGCAGTTTCCGTTGGAATGGTCACCAATCCAAGTACTAACTGCGCCTGTCGTTGCTTTACATCGCATACCGAAGTATGTACATAGTAAAGAGGCACTAACGTAACGTACGCTCGCCCCCATATAGGAGCTGATACTAAAGCATTTTTAATATTTCTAAAAGAATTTTCACAACTTTTATCCCAAATAAATTTAGAGCCTTTCTTTAATAAATTAGTTAGCGGAGCTATCAAGTCAGAAAATGCTGGTATGAAACGTCGATACCATGAAACCATACCGATGATTCGACGAACTTCGGTAACTGAGGTAGGAGCAGGCATATTTGAAATGCAGCTAACTTTTTCGGGGTCAACATGTAGACCATCACGATTGACTACGTAACCTAAATATTTTAAT
Organism: Leptura quadrifasciata; assembly: GCA_963675555.1. NCBI lineage: Eukaryota > Metazoa > Arthropoda > Insecta > Coleoptera > Cerambycidae > Leptura > Leptura quadrifasciata. The sequence continues at coordinate 105,192,189 of OY776673.1, read as the reverse complement.
TCTGGCCTACAGAAGAAGCATTTATCACGATTAAGCGTTAATCCAGCTTCATATACACGTTTAAAAACCTCTGACAAAATTTCAATATGCTTATCAAAATCTGGGGCTATAACGATAATGTCATCTAAGTAGCAAAAAACGAAAGGTTCGAGTTCAGAGCCTAATACAGTGTCAATTAGTCTTTGGAATGTAGCAGGTGAATTATGCAATCCAAAAGGAAGGCGAGTAAATTGATACAGCCCTCTACTAGGTACTGTAAATGCCGTATATTGTTTACTGTCTTCACTTAAAGAAATTTGCCAAAAAGCGCTTTCAATATCTAAACTGGTTAGATATTTTGCAGAGCTTAATTTTGATAAAATCGAATTTATATACGGTAATGGATAAGCGTCTCTTTCTGTTACTGCATTTAATTTCCTAAAATCAACGCAGAAACGTTGGTTGCCATCTTTCTTTGGTACCAATAACACAGGAGAAGACCAACCTGATTTACTATGTTCCACAATACCTTGCTTTAACATTTTATCTAGTTCCTCATCGATAATTTTCTGTTTGAAAGGTGAAACCGGGTAATATCTTTGTTTAATTGGTGGACTAGAAGTAATAATTTTATGTTTTACCAGGTTGGTACAACCTTTTTTGTCGCCAATTTTAGAAAAATAATCATTCACGACTTTATCCAAGTCTGCTTGTTGTTTATCGTTTAAATTAAATTCAATGGAATTAACTACAGGTACTTCCAAATTTTCGGACGAAAAATACCATTCACCACGTCTCATATCAGGTACTATACCCATATTAACCCAAAAATTTATACTCAAAATTAAACTGTGCTTTAGCGCTGGTACAACATATAAATCCATAACCTTTACGATATCACGTAATCTAATCGGAATGGTAACCACTCCTATACATTCACATAAATCATTATTAGCTATTGAGCACGAAATATTACAACTATTTAATTTAACACCTAAAGACTGTAAAATTTTTCTTCCTGAATTACCTAAAAATGATTTGTTTGCTCCCGAATCCAATAAACCAAAGAAATCTTTTCCTAAAATATTTACTTTTAAATATGGACATTCATTGTCACCAACATGTGCTAAAATGTAATCAAGTACAGGGGATAATTTATTTTCAATACCAATGGCCTGGGCATCCGTAGAAGGCAGAATTTGGCCTAGTTCTGTCTTCTTGATCCGTTTCCTGAATTACAGTCAGGGCAAGTGCAGCCGCCACACACCACTTGCAGACTGCAGTTTCGAGCTCTTGGCTCTCGTCAGTGCAAGATAGGCATGCGACGACCGGCACGAGGATCCTTTGACCATTTGGTACATCCCGGTATTTCTACAATAGCGACATGTAAAATAGTCAGCAGGCGCCATCTAGCAGTCCAGTGTCTGTTGCAATCGAAAAAAAAAATGCCTACCTTGCACTGACGAGAGCCAAGAGCTCGAAACTGCAGCCTGTAAGTGGTGTGTGACGGCTGGCAAGAGAGCTCTTTTAAGTAGGATCAGTTTTTCGGCTGGTGTTTGTTGCAATCGAAGCATTAGCGTTTTGATGGTAATGTGCAATTATTACACTTAACGCGCCAGGCTTGTAACTTGTAATTCAGCGCTCAGCGGGGCACATAGCTCGGAGAGTAGCTGTTGGTTGCAGTCTGGTTACGTTCCTTATAGTAAAATAATGATTTTAAAGAGGAGTTTGCGACTAAAAATATTATGTTTTAATATTCCGCCCCCTAAAAGCACATTTGAACTATGTTAAAATGATGGTTAAAAAATAAAGTTTAAAGGTGTGGGTTCATTTTTCCACTTCTTTTATCATAACTTAGCCAAATCGCAAAAAACACCCTAATAAGTTAGCCTATTTTAAAGGGGTGAAAATTTGCGAGATCTGTAATTTTCTTACCTCATTTACTTCTTGACCAAATTTAATGCAACGGGCTCAGAACAACTGACTTCAAAAGTACCAACAGTTATTGTACTAAATAATTTTGACAAAAATTAGTGGGTTTCGAGAAAAATGTAAAAACATGTTTATTGGAGTTTGGGGTGAATTTGGAAGTTAACTCTTAATTATATTTGTTGGAACTGTTTCTCTTTTGTAAATATTTAAAATTCTACTATCCAGAGCAAAGAAATTGGAGGTGCCCAAAAAGCCATTTAAAAATATATCATTTTTCTTTTCACTTTTTTGCATTGAACAACATAGTGCTGCAGATATACTTTAATTTAAACTAGGACATATATTGAAGTTTTATCAATTATATGATAAATTTTTTTGAAAATTAGTTTATCACGTCATCGGTGGCGCTCATCAAATCCTCGTTTTCTGCATACAGGCACGCCTCCCAATATACCTCTAGGAACTGATAATGCAATAAAAATGGAACATTTAATTGAAAACAGAAACAGGTGCTATGAAACAATAACTATAAAGAAATAAAGTTGGAAATTAACCATACCATTATCAGATATTAAGAGGATGAATGTTCGTATATCAAAATAAATCTAATCAGTGTTTGACATGACTTTACTCATATTCAATTTAATTGACAATTTGTGCTTTGACTATATTATTAATAGGGCGCAAAACGTGAAAATTAGGAGAATATTTTGGGATGCTTCTCTCTCTCCCTCTCATGATTTAATAAGAATTTACAAGATATATTTCGCAACAACTTCGTTCTTCGACATTAATCTATTTCCACCGTAATGCTAATTTCACGTTGAAACACATTGAACAGTTGCTACAAATAATTCAAAATACATTTAATCTATGTCAGGAAACATGTCTAAATTAGTAATTTTAATTGTACATACTCGATCTAAAATCAAATAGCGCAGGAGAATCACTCACGGTAATTTTAGAAATTTAGATGCGTAGAGTTGGGATATTTTCCTGAATAGCTGGACAAAATTTAGCATATCTAGCGCACATACTTAAATTAATATCCGCAGTTTTTGAACTCACTCATTGCGAATTCTATATAAGAATTTTCTAAAACAAAATGACGAATTGAGTACGGTCAGATGCAACTTTAATAAACAAACTAGAAAATCTGAACAAATAGAGGTATGGGTTTCACATCTTATTGTTAGTTATGAAATTACAATTACTTTCACAATCAAAATAACGATTTCAATATTGCAGATTGAGTATCAACAACGGCAAGTAATCGGCACTGGCAAAGGTACAAATTCAAAATATTTTTAAAATGTACTACATTAATGACATGTTTATTCTTAAGTAGTCCTTCATACATCTAATACAGAAAAAGACTTAATTGATTTTTTTATAAAAGTGCGTTACAGTCTGCATCTTCTCAAAAATTTCTGTTTGAGTACTGAGGAGGCTCGGATTTGCTCTCATTACGTTTTCAGCGTCACGAATATTATTTCTTAGCTTCTCTTCAGTGGCACATAACGTGGTTTATTGGATTTATTTATAATAACCCAAAACAAAGAAATTTATGTCGTTCAGGTCTGGTGAGCCTGGAGATTACCTAATATTTCGATTTCCACAACAATAAATTCAAAAACTAGTACAGTTAGTCAACTGGAAAGTAGACATTAAGTAAGACCTATTGGTGACATTTTGAGAAAATTTCTAGAACATCCCACTCCGGATTTTGTGGAAATATTTGATTTGACCTGATATAGACACTAAATAAGACTTATTAGTGCTTTTTCGAGCACTACTTTAATGAAAGCAAGAAGTATGTCTACCGAAAGAAAAACACAAAATGTTTACTCAATTAATGACCAAGACAAGTTTTCCGGGAAAACAGGAAAACCAACAAGAAAATGTAAAACCTGGCGGAGGTATTCGATGTTACCGATGCAGTAAATCAGGACAAACGATGGGAGATTTTCGGCAATGGAACCAAGTAAACGCTGCAAGGAAAGAGAAAATCCGCTCCGATAAGACGAATCTGATGGCTGTGCAAAAGGAACAAAAATGATCGCGCAAGTACTGAACGAATTAAGTTTGCGACCTAAGTCAAAACAGAAACTGCAACCACCGAAGTAGGAACCGAAGGAGCAATGAAGCAGTGAAGGCTGACCGAAAGAAATCCACCGTTATAATTGCAGCAAATTGGTGCATGTCAAGAGGTACTGTCGCCAGAGGCACCCCGAGGATGTAAAGAAAGAGCAAGATGAGGCAAAAGTGGAGGCGGTTAAGATAGAGATTTCGAGGGACTGCACAAAGAAGTTGTAAGGAAGGAACAACTGATTGTTGTCAAAATTAGACCAATACTGAAGGCGAAAGATAAAAAAATCCTCCCGAAATGGAAGGACGTTTCTAGCAAAAGTGTTGGAATTAAGGCTTTGTGGGCGCAATGGGTTTCCCTAAGGCTTGAAGATGGACTATTACGGAGAGCATGGGAGAGCCCGGATGGAAAAGAAGTTACCATGCGGTTGGTGATACCCAGATGCCGGATACAAAATGTACTTCAGGAAGTGCACGAAAGAATATCCGGAGAGCATTTTGGTAAAAATGCGACGTTGGCTAGAATACGAGAACGATTTTATTCGATAATTAGCCGTTAGGATGTAAAGGCTTGGTATCGCGGATGCAAGGTTTGTGCAAATGCGTTCACCAAGGGATCACCTACAGGGAGTGTAGACCGAATAAAGGCTCGACATAACTATAACATCAATTCAGCGGGATTCAAGGTGGGAGACTTGGTTTGGCTGTACAACTCACAGTGGGGTGGAGAAAGATTCTCGAAGGCTCGCTCACCTTGGGAAGGATCGTTTTCTGCCATCACCCGGATCAACGACGTTGTATGTCGGATTCAATAGAAAGAAGCCCAAAACGAAAATCGTGCACCTGGACAGATTGGCGAAGTATGTTGGGAAATCGGAATTACCTGGCCGGGACGTTCAGGCTTAACGAGGGTGCAGTGTTATGTGTATGCTCACGCCCTCTTACGGAGAGAGGTTTATTTTTAGTAGTAAACAGAGTAAAAGAATATCTACCTAATGGGCAACCAGTAAAACAATGTTTCACCAGTCAGTCCAGGGTGGCGGATACACTGGAAGGAGTAGAAATGTCTCAAATGACAGACTGGATTAATCGAGAGTAAGCTCCACGGATATATAAGTAGCAGAGCCAACGCATTGGAGTCAGTACAGTTCTGAATGAGTCAAATATTCAGATAAGGTAAAGAACAGTAATAAGTTGTGCATTGTATTAGCGAGTCTATAGTAGATGCAAGTTATAACTGGTGTGTTATTATAAGGAATAATTATTGTAATTTAGTGATTAATAAATCAGTGGTTAATGAAAATTCGCGTTCCAATTAGTGAACTTATATTTATAAGTGAAAATTACTTTGCAATAGGTGGGGCACGAATCAACTTCGTTAGACCTCTTATTTAACTACTATAAACAATGATAAAACCAACCAACTGTACAAAATTTTGATATTTCAATACTTAAAATTATTCTGAAAATTTTTCTACCAAAACGTCACTAGCTGTTACGTATTTCATTTTCTAACTAAATTTATGAATTACATAGTGCTCGCAATGGTTTACTATCTCCGCTCTGTATTAAAATTTAATATACTATTTTGTTTATAGACCACCGAACTTTCAATGAACGTCTGAGACCCTCCTGTATTTACGGTGTGGGTTTCGGGTGGGGGCGTTATCGTATGAGGACCATTTTTCACAAATCAATATCTTCGGTATCTAAAAACCACTTTTACAAAACCCAAAAACATTTGAACACTACATTCGAATACACTGCTCAACGTGCATTTCGCTAATCGTGTCATCATCGGAAGACGAATAAGATTGGTTTTAATCTTTGAGAAAAAAGTATCACATTTTATTAGGTATAGCAAATATGAGTTTAAAATTTAACTTTTTAACTACTATATTATTAACAATACTATTAAATTATGTCAGCTTTTAATCTTGTTTCTTATTTTTTGTGTAATTTATCTCAAAAACTAAATAAATTGAAGTTGCGTTAACGCTAATATAAACAAGAAACATACCTATATGAATGGCGATAGATCAATTACACTCACGTCTCTGAGATTAATGTAACCTATAGAAGGAATACCAACTGGTAGCAGTGGCATACTGAATGACAGAAAATTGACGTCATTTCGTGGTTGAACAGGTAAGCGCATTACTGAGAGACCTTGAGATATAACAATATATAATAAAATATATTAACTGATAAATCTTGTTAATGAAATAAATACGCTTTTTAGATAAAGAAGTTCATTCCATTTAATAAATGGACTAGGCTAAACACTAAAATCCAGGTGAAATTGATCAGCATAAATTTTAGGAAATAATAATTTAAATGATATAAACTATGGTTTTATTTGGATCTGAGTAAATTCAAGTTATTAACCTAAGAAATGTTCTCAAATACTCGCCACTGCGAGATTCAAACGAAAGCCTTAGCTGGGTAAGCATTTCTATCGTACGCCCGCAGTTATGAGGCAGATATTTTATGTGTCAGTCACCACCGTTAGCATCTTTTGTAAAATTTAACAAAAGTGATAATATTTTAACCAGTTTTTGTGTGTTTCGCCATCTTAAAATGCGATTTTCATCAAATCCGAATTGCGCTAGTTTGGAAATTGTCAATACTATTATCTTATTTGAATATCGATATATTAAAAGCTGTTACAATATTCTAAGTAGGTTTTGGGATGTTTCACCCTCTAAGAATACGATTTTCATCAAATCCAAATTAGGGTAGTTAATCCATTTGAATACGAATGTGCTAAAAATTATTTGACAAAAGTTTTTTCTCATGCGTTTATTTAACGTCAGCCTATTATTTCTGCTACTGAGATCCATCATCGGCATCTGTAGACGAGCTGCCCCAATCAGGAATATTTTCCGAACCTCTTCTCTTTCGAACCGACAGCTTTACATTCCCTCTGAAGGATTTGAAGTCAACTACGCAATATTCACCTAAGATTGCATAGCTCCTGCGCATATATTGATATACAAGACGCTAGAAGATGTCACAAAAATTTACAATATTTTAATATTTCAAGTAATTTTTAAAGTGTTTTACTCCCTTAAAGTGTCATTGTATCCAAATCCGAATTACGCAGCCATTAATTCATTGAATACAAAAATGTGTTAAAAACTGTTTGAAAAAAGTTTTAAGTAATTTTTGGGTGGTTTATCCCTTTAAAACGTCATTCTCGTCAAATCCAAATTTCTTTAACTTGGAAATGGCCATTACTATTATCGTGTTAAATTAAAATTGTTTTGATAGTAGTTACAACCTATTTTTGAATGGTTTATTACCCCATTAAAATTTCAGTACCGTCAAACTCGAATTACGCTGGCTTGGAAATAATCATACCTATTGTTGTATTAGTTATGAATAATGCGTTAAAAACTATTTGATAAAAGTTACAGTCTTTTAAGTAATTTTTTGGGATGGTTTACAACATTAAAATGTTATTCTCATCAAATCTAATTACGCTAGCTCAGAAATGGTCAATCTCTATTATTCTATCAATTTAAATTGATATATATCTATTTTAATTTACTATACTGTCATATATTGCTTTTTTATCTGTCAGGTTTCAAATAAATATTTGTCTAGATATATTCATTATTTTATTCAGGTTAAAGATCTTTAATTGTCTACATCAAATTCGATCCACGAAAATCTCATCAGGTTATGCCCAGACTTTCAAAGTAATTAGAGATATATGATTCATTCTGTAGAACTGGGCAATGACAATTACAGGTATTGGAAATCAAGATGGAGTTATTATTAATGGAAGAACTGTGATAAATAGTGACTGAAAATGTGCTTAAGGATCCGACACCTGTCTGGACAAAAATTATAACAAAGCTTCTGCAACAATATGCCTCGTGGTAGAAGATTAGATGATATACGTAAATGGCAAAGAAATACAAGAGGAGCTTGGAATGAGCTGAAGTCGTATTATCAGAAGTCAACATTGTTGTCTATGATGACCTTACTGAAAAGTGTGGTTAATCAACGATTACAAGAAGGATGAGATATGGAAGTGCATGCAAGTCAGATGTTTGTCAAATTTGGCAAGCTGGCGGCACCTGGGCAAAAAATGGATGACAGCCTGCAAATTGTTATTTTGCTTTTAAGTCTTTCAGATTCCTATAGCGCCTTTGGTTACAGCTCTTGAATCTCGTGCTGAAGAGAATTTCATACTGACGTTGATGAGGGGTAATATCATCGATGAGTATAAGCGTAGAAAATATTCGAGTGAAGATGGTCAAGAAGAAAGTGATCTTCGAACATCTAATGACGAAAACGAGCGAGTTTGTTTGTTCTATAAAGGAGATAGAAGATAAAAATGATAAGGAGAAAGTCGCAAAAGCTGATTAAGATCACAATAGCGAAGGCTGGAACTACTGTTTGACCACGAGCGCAAACAAGTTGTCATCTGGGAACACTCGATGTATAGATTCTGGGGCAACGAGCCATATGTCAAGCAGCAGAGACTTCTTCACAAAAAATCGAACCAATGCGAGATGGTGTAAAGCTGGCAGATGGCAGAGTGGCAAAAATAGAAGGTACTGGACGTAATATGCTAAAATACGCAGGGCACGAAGGTCACATTATTTTTCTGAATGTAGCGAATGTTCTGTACGTACGTTCTGTGATGATTTTGAAGTCAGTACTAAGACAAAATGTTGTTTTATAATACGTAGTAATCGAATTGTTGCAGAAGGAAGTTTAATAAATAGTCTTATAAAGCACACGATCAACTGTCAGCATACTTGGTATCACATGCTGGAACATAGGCACCCTGAGGTGGATAAATAACTTGTAGGCAAGGATTTAGCTAGCGGAACAAAATTGAGAGATAGCGGGATCAGGGTGACTTGTGAAAGCTATGTTAAGGAAATGATGGCGAAGCAACCATTCCCACAGAAATCAGAATCTACATCGAGCCAGGTATTAGACTTTGCATATAGATCTTTGCAGACCGATGAGAACGATTACTCCAGGTGGAGGAGATACATACTAACAATAATTGATTACTACAATCGTTAAGAAAGATTTATTTGCTGAAGAAGAAATCAGAAACTGTCGACGTGATTAGGGACTATATAGAGATGGCGATTACAAATTTTAGATGAGACCAAGAGTAATTCGACTCGAGAGAGGTAGATTGTCTGTATTGTTGGTGAGTTGAATCAGTATTTTAAGAGTAAGGGTATCCAAATACAACTTACACCCTATACGTCACAGAACAATCGGGTGGAAGAAAGGAAAAACAGATATTTGATAGAGATGGTACGAACGATTCTCGAGGATGCTGGTTTGAGAGTTTCTGGGGAAAGGCAGCTCAGACAGTAAACTATGTTTAAAATTGGGTACCTACCCGATCAACAGGTAAAACTCCTGTTGAGTTATGTGAATCAAAGAAGCCAGATCTGCAGCCCTTACAAGTATTTGGGTGTGAAGCCTATGCTCACGTTCCAAAAGAACGGAGGAAGAAGAGAGGAAAACTAGATCCGAAGGCAAAGAAACTAATTTGTGTCGGCTGCGAAAAAGGACCTAAAGTCTATAGGCTGTTTGGATATAGCAACTAAGAAGATTAAGATAGGCAGAGATGTAACAATTGTGAATTAGCACTTTTTGAATATGAAGTCAAACGATGTTATTGTCGGTTTATGGATATCAGAAAATAGAAAATAGAAATCAAGACAATTTACATTATCAACCGCATATATCAACGAGTCATTATTAAGAATAATGAGCAGATGGAATTTGAAAACAATAATGGTGAAGAAGTGAAGATACGGAGATAGTAGATAGGCACGTAGATGCGCCCAAAAGATTTCTACTCGTTCAATAAAAGGTCAACAGTAGAGAGGTATGGAGGCCTGCGAAGTTGGCAGTGGATACCAATGAACCAAAAACTGCACAAGAGACATTGGCTAGGCCTGACAAAGACTATTAGAAGGCGATAGAAGAGGAGATGTAGTTACTCAGTGAGAAACAAACATGAGGGCTCGAAAACTTGCCAGAAGTAACCTCGTTGAAAGTAAGTCATCGTCAAGCAGGTGACAGTGTAAAGTTTCCTTACAATTACTGATAAAAGGAGACTTATCGTGCATCAGTATAACATAAAAACCACATTTTTAAATGGAGCCTTAGAAGAGACAGCATATATATACATATATATCAGCCAGAGGGATTTCGTCCTCGAGGACTTTAGTAGATATGTAAACTGAAGGAAAGCATTTATGAGTTGAAACAAGCAGCCAAGGCTTAGAATGACAAATTGAATATCGAACTAGAAAATTTTGGATTCATACAAAATGAAATAGTTGTTTGCTTGTTCAGATTGGTGAAACACGACTACACAATTTATTTGGTAGTCTACGTTGATGATTTCCCTTTAGCTGCCACAAACCCTGAATCTATGGACAGAGCAGAGAAAATAATAAAAGGTGTTTTCACAATTACAGCTCTTGGAGAACCGAAAAGTTTTTGGGCTTCAGCGTTAAGAGAGATGACGGCGTAGTCTTCTATCTTGATAAGCAGACCTATATAGAGAAGGTGCTGAAAGAGATGAAAATAGAAAATGCCAAAATATCACCTCTTGACTTAAGGGGTCTTATTGCCGATATTTTGAAGATAAAACACAATATCAGAGTTTAATAGGAAAATTATTATACGTGGCAGTCAATGCTCGTCCAGATATCATGAGCAGTGTTTGCATCCAATATAATGAAACACCAACCCAAGTAGTGTGCTCTGAAGCTGAGCTTATACTAAAATATTTAAAAGGAACATCCGATCATCGACTAAAGTTGGGAAAAATTATAAAGGAAGTTCCGCCAGAATTAATAACATGCAGATGCAGACTGGGCGTAATGCAACATAAGTAAAAAATCAAATACTGGACTTGTAGTGCAATTAAATGGACAAAAATTTTTCTGGGGTGTAAGAATCAAACGTGCGTTGCTCTGTCCGCAGCTAAGGCAGAATATATTGCATTGTCGGAAACATGCAAAGAAATCTCATGGATTCGACAACTACTAAATGATCTTGATGAGAGTCAAGATAAGACAACGATAATATTTGAAGACAAACAGAGTTGTTTCAGGTTACTTGAAAATTCAAGAATGAGCAACAAATTCCATTGTGCCCGGGATTGCACTAACAGAAGAGAAGTCTAATTTGAATATTGTCCTACCGAAAATATGTTGGCTATGCTGACAAACCCAGTGGGAAAGATCAAAAAGAAAATTCAACGGGAGGCAGTAGGATTGCGAAACTGTATTGTAGAAGATAGTCAGAGAAGATACGATCCAGGTGGAGACAAATCGAGCAAGTAGATGTTGAGGAGGAGTGTTGACAGTTACACCATCTCCTTGTCGATGATATATTAACTTATTAATATATTCTTTATATTAATTTACTGTACCTACTGTTATATATTATTGTTATCTGTCAGGTTCCAAATAAGTATGTGTCTACATCCATTCGTTATTTGATTCGGGTTAAAGATCTATAATTAACCACATTAAACTCTTTCAACACTATTAATCACTAATGTGTTAAACATTATTTGACAAATATTACAATATTTTAAGTAGTATCTGAGGTGATTTATCCTCTTAATATATCATTTCCCTCAAGCCCGAATTAAGTGGCTTGGAAATATTATATCATATCGTTCTTTTAAATTTGAATGTGTTAAAAACTACTTGCCAAAAATTATATTATATTCCGTAGTTGTTAGGATATATTATGGCTCCTTCCGCATCCCAATCATCCGTTGCATATTATCACAATATTTAATCCAAATAAACTTTTATTGAAATTTTGCTTGCATATACATTACTTCACTGTTTTGTTTCTCATTTCCGTTTCTGATTCCATATAATATTAATTGAGCTAATAATACCTTTAGATAGGGTTCCGCCTTGAAAGCTAAAGCAGCCTATGAAGATTAACAATATGAACCGCAACTAAAATTAACGTTATACGAAATTTCTTGATTGATAACAATTTGACGAAACATCGTACATAAAAATTCAAATATCCAACTAAATAAACTTATATTCTTTCCTCGTACATTATATTTAAGATAGTTTCGCCAAGTTTTATTCTCTGACGACGTTTAATTGTGATTATTTTTGAAAATAGAGGTTATATGACTATTTTTCTATTTAAGTACTTGACGGTATTTTTATTATCTGCAATTAATAGTAACCCATATGAATTTTGTCAAGTGATCCTTAAAATAAGTGCTTGTTCTGACTGACAATCAGTGGCAAATAATATTACCAATATTCGGAGGACAGCTGTCGTTCCAATCAACATAAAAATAATAAAAAGCATTCGGTGACAAGTTTATTGAAAAATGTAACATTATAGCTTTATGAACGTGATACCACTTATCACTTAAGCGAGATAAAATTTACCAACTATGAATACTTATAGTCATTGCTTTGATATGGCGCAAGTTAATTAATTCATAAAAGTATTCATAAAACGTATAATATGAAATTTAAATATACCTGGATGCGTAATTCCAAAACATACTTAAGCACAACACCAGACCCGCCCATCCAAATGCTCATTGATAATTTCAAAATGTACTTGAGCACGACGGATTTATGTAAAATGTAATGCATTTCAACACATTTCATAACGCACAACATTTTCTGCCTAAATATATGCCAGCACAACCATTCGGCCTTCGAAACATACGCGGTTGCAGCACACAACGGTAGCGGCAACACCAACTCAAACCTGACAATCGTCTTTATATACCTTTAATAATAGAGTAAAACATTGACAGCCAATTCCATAATCAGCTTTAAAGGAGGCTTTAATAAAAATCGAATTAGAATGGAAAATACTTTGTAGGAAGTAAAATGATGACATTGTAACGTCAACTTTAGCAAAAGCTCATTTTTAAATGATTATGGAACTGGCTCTAAAGCCAAATCTTACCAATTTATTGCAACTTTATGCTGTTATAAAATTAAAAATTAAAATGCAACTCCTAACAAGTTGGAAATGAGGCCATGTATTTCGCATAACCCATTGGCTTTTGGATACAGTAGAAAATTTCTGGAATATTTCCACATTCCCTTGTTCACCGACAACACTAGTTAAGAGAAGTTTTAATGTTTCCATAATTATTGGCAAAATTCACTAAAACAAATACAAGTGATATTCTGTCCACGATATCAATGACTTTAGAATGTTTTTTTAGGTTATATTGTTTTTTCGGTAGAATAACAATGCTGTATTAGCCCAATCATTTAGGGAGGCGCTGCAACTGCGTATGTTTCGGAAGGTCTCATTGTGCTGGCGTATATTTTGGCAGATAATGTGCGTTATGAAATGTGTCGAAATGCATTTTGCAGAAATCCGTCGTGTCTCAAGTATACTTTGAAATAACCAAGGAGCGTTTGGATGGGCGGGTCTGGTGTTGTGCTTAAGTATGTTTTAGAATTACGCTACACGGATGTGGTACAGCACCCTTGTAAACTTTCTTATTTTTGATTTGCCGAGAAAAAGTCATTCTTTATAAAAAGTTTTGCTTGGCTTAGTAAGTCATAACCAGCTGTCAAACCAAACTTAAGATAAATTATACAGGTTACTCTAAAATTAGAGAACATGAAATCGACTTTAAGCAAACTACATTTTTACATATTTAATGTAAATTTTATTTAGCAACTTTTATTCAATAAAAGCTTAAATACGGAAAAGAAAAACCTGTTTTTAAAAAAATTATATTTTATTCAACTCTGTTGAACGTTGCTTTACATGTAGACCTCCTACTAGTACACATTTTGTAATTTTTCTAAATTCTTCATACAAAAACACAGTCCCTATTTTTTTCTATAACAGGTTATGTAATCTCATATTAGTATTGAAAGAGTATCCATGTGTTTATTTTGAACAGAATCGTTAGAGCAATTATAGATTAAATTAGATTAGATTAGATTTAATTGTTTAAACCACACCCTCTGCAGCATGCCCCATGCATTTTCTAGTCCCGTCACCTTATACTGATACTAAGGAAGTATCGATGTGTCAAAATTAATCAAAATTGTTGGAACCGTTTTAGAGAAAACTATTTAATTATTCCAACGTTTCCCCCCCCACAGTCTTCGTCCCTGAATTTTATGGTGCTAACGAGTTATCTCATCTCATTCTAGTACCAAAAGAGTATTCAGGCGTTGTTAGAACCGTTTTTTTTTTTTAATTATTAGCCTCCCTATATTTTCTAGAACCAAATAGTCATGCCATCTTGTAGTAATGCTAAGTAGCTATCCGTGTGCCAAATATGATTACAATCGTTACAAATGTTTTAGAGAGATAAATTATTTAATTCTCATAACCTTGCACTCCACAGCCTCCGCCCCTGCATTTTTCATGACTAACGAGTCATGCCATATTTAGATGAGTTATATGTTAAATTTGATCAAAATCATTAGAGTCGTATTTGATGACAGAATTATTTTGCATTTTTTATCGTTCTTGGGGGTCAAGTCCCCCATATTTGAGCTAGATTTGATTTTCCGATTTCGCTTCGAGATGTGGCTGTTCTACGCATACAAAATTTGAGCAAAACCAATTCAGGAGTTCAGGCTCTAGATGCGACCACAGACAACAGACGGCAGATGATACACAGACATTTTTGACTTCGGGGGACCTGGAAACGTAAATGTAAATAAAAAACCCAAAATCGACTTTTTGCACGAACACCATTACTTTTCTATATACTACATATATGGGAAGTAAAAATAACATATTTTATGTGGAGGAAAAGTGATATTTTGAATCTCGGCTGTTCCTGCCGAACTCATTTCGTTCGTCCATCGACACGAAAAACATCACTTTTATTTTATGTAAAATAAATGGCTATATTGCATTTTAAACTTAACTAAACTTGATAACTAATTTTGCACAATATTTCATAAGAAAAAATTGGTTAGTCATTTACTACACTGATATGAAATGTAATATCCCGGGAGATGAAAAATGAGCAGAGAAACTAAAATTTAATCTAGATTTTAATCTTAAAGTTGATGGAAAACTTACTGAAAGAGATGCCTGCTGTTACAAATGTGTGTTTTATTTCTCATTAGTTACGCTGCAAATAGACTCAACATCAATCACAGGTTAGATAAGGTGTAATATAACATGACAAAGGAACCAGATTTTGTAGTAAATTCGTTATATTAATTTCCATTGAAGGTTCAGATATGTGTGTTATTAAATTTTGTTTATCGTGGATGAATGAGCTATCTTATTTAATATATTATAGGAATGAGTATGGTATGAATACGATTTGTATGAAGGGGTGAATTTATTCTCAAGCAGATTCATTTATGTGATTTTCCATGAATATAAATAAAATTCACAAATTTCAACTAATAGCAATTCAAAATCTAAATTTACGCGTTTCTGATATTTATAATTTTGTATTTGTATTATTAGATTTTATTCAAAATAATTTATTCGTAAAGTAGTTCGCTTTGCATCAGAAAACCTTATATGATCATGTCCCTGGGAGGCGAGCGTAGGTGCGTCTTTACTATGTATATACTTCGACAGGCGCAGTTAGTAGTTGGATGGGTGATGATTCCAACGGATACCGCGTCCTCGCCTCACACATCTTCCAGCGGCTTTTATATCAGTGTATGCGCGGAAGCTATACCACCTTAGGCGAGGGTTCTATAGGAGATATACCATCCTTCGGAGGGGATGTAAAGCCGTCGGTCCCTTGTCTATTAAATGTTAGGCAAGTAAAAGATCCCTACTCTTCTTAAGGGAAGAGGTTCGGCAAAATTCCTGGTTGGGGGTAGCTCGTCTACAGGCGTCGGTGTTAGGCCTCAGTAGCGGAAATAGGCCGACGTTAAATAAATGTAAAAAAAAATAAAAAAATGTCCCTGGGAGTTATGTGGACCGAAGACAGGATATACAATAGCGTACATAATCCAGTTACAACATGGATCTTTGATTCTCCTCTCAGAAATTAGTTTGGAATAAACGTTCTGACCAATTTAATAAAGGCTGTAATTAAAGAGACAATATTTTGTCTGGTCGATAGCCGAGTGGGTTAAGGCGCGAGGTGGCAATCGCGATTAATTACACGGACAACGCACCACCGAGTTCGAAACCTGGCTCCAGCCTGGCGCTGTCGGAGGAAATGGTTGTATGTCCGCATTTTTTCAATATGTAACCCCCTTCCGCACAAGCCCTGACTTCTGGAATTGGGGTTGTCTAATTTCTGCGGTGTTTATTTATTATTATTTATTTATAATACAGGAATTATTCAGCGATGAAGACTTCATAAATACAATTTTAAAAAAGTTAAATGATAAAATCGAGGAAAAAACTAAGCTAATGGAGATATCGATAAAAAATAATGTAAACAAACTAGAAGAATTGGAAGCTAAAATTGATAACTTGCAACAAAATGAAAAAAGAATAATATATTATTATTAAACAACATTGGAAAATTTAACAACTCAGCTAATAACATTATGATGGCCTCAAGAATTGGAAAACAAATTGACCCTCAAAAAGTAAGACCTGAATTGTGAAATTTAAAAACTATGTACATAAATCAAGTATTATCAAAAACTGCAAAAGATTTAAAGGGACAGACATCTTTATAGCAAAAGATTTAACTGTAAATAGGAGGCAACTTCTAAAAATGGCAAGAGAAGCATTGGGTGTAAAAAATTCGTGGAGTTTAAATGGAACCATCTATGGCAAGTAAAATGATACTGTAGTAAAGATCAAAAACAATTCTAATACTAGCAATCTAAAAAAGTGATTGTATATTTTTGATTTTAAACAACAAAATTAATTTCGAATACCTACGTATTTGACTTTTATTATGATAATGTAGACCCATGTTCTCAGTTAGTATTTAGTTTTTCATCCTAGCTTTTTATATGGTAATGCTTTCTTTTACTTTTTTTTATTCCCAATAAATAGAAACCAAGATTGTAGTAATAAATAGGATGCATAAATAATTATTTTTTCATTATTATTGTTTTAAAATTTGTGTTAAACACATATATTTTTTTCTTTTCATAAAAATTGTATTATATTCGGGGTAATAATATTCGTGTTAAGATGATATTCGTATTTATAGTACAGGCACTTTTCTATTCTTAATTTCAACCATAAAACAAAAATTAATCTTCTTAATGAAATAATCGACACTGAGGAAATAGAGACACTAATCTATGAACATATCAATGATTCATTGATTAGTTATACAAGTAAAGACAAAAATAATTTTTTAAATATAGTACATTATAATGTTAGAAGTTTAAAAAAAAATTTTGAGGAATTAATGATCTACCTTGATCATTTGGGCGCAGACAATTTGGACGTAATTGTTTTATCTGAATCATGGTGTTTTGAAGAAGTAAGTGATTTTAATATTCAAAATTTTACTGGGTATTATAATAAACCGTATTTTAACCAAAATGATGCCATTGTCTATTGCAAAAATAATATAGATATACGCATGGAAATTCATAATTTCAGTGAAACAAATTTAATGAGAATAATTGAAAATAAAATATCTTTTGGAATAACCAAGTCTTATAGGCCTCCATCAACAAATGTTAATATGTACATACAAGAACTAAATAATTATCTCATCGAGTTAAGAAAGCAAAATGTAGAGGTGCTTATTGGAGATATAAATATAAACATAAACAATAAAAATGAAAATGTAGTCAATAATTATTTGTGTACACTTGGACAACATGGATTCTTATCTTATACAAACAAACCTACAAGAGTAACAAAAAATTCTTCAAGTGTAATAGATCATGCCTTTGTTAGATTAGATAAACAAACTACACAAAAAAATGTTAATATAATTCCATAATTAATTGAAACTGACTTATCACTTTACCATTTTATTAACAATCGATCTAAAACAGAAAATTGAAACAATAAATGTTTCTAATGAAACAAAAACTATTAATTATAATAAGGTTAATAAAACATTGAAACATGAAAAGTGGCATGAGGTGCTTTTTGAAATGGACGCTCAGAATGGATATTCAAAGTCTATTGATAAAGTTCAAAATCTTATAAAACTACATATAAAGTCACTAACAATAAGAAATAACAAAATGCGCAAAATAAAGCCATGGATTACACAAGGTCTTGTAAACTCAATAATTCACAGAGATTACCTAAAAAAAATTAAAACAGAACAATACGGACGAAAATATAGCGGAATATGAAATATACAGAAATGGTTTAAATAACTTGATAAAATTAACCAATAATAAATACTATAAAAATGAAATAAAAGATGCCAAGAAGAACCACAAAAAAATTTGGCAAGTTATAAACGAAGCTTCAAATAATGAAAATAAAATTAATAAAGAAAATTTTAATATAGAAGATCAGCAAGGTAGGCTTTTAGAAAGTGATATTAGTAAAGCAAATTATTTTAACAATTTTTTTATCAATATTGGAGAAAAAATGGCCAGCTTAATAGATAAAAATGTACAATTATCAAACTCCTTTAATATAAATATTACTGAATCCTTGTTTTTGAATCCGGTAACTGAAAATGAATTGATTACACATATTAGTAACTTAAAAAACTACTCCACCCCTGGGCCTGATGGAATATCGGTAAAATTAATTAAAACATGCCACAAACATTTACCAAAACCTTTGGTGCATATTATTAACGTCGCTATCGCTTCCGGTTATGTCCCTAATGAATTTAAGGAATTTGTTACAATTCCAGTTTATAAATCGGGTAATAAAAAAGATCCAACTATTTATAGACTTATAACCATTATTAATAACTTCGCCAAATTGTTTGAACAGTGCATTAAAACTCGATTAATGAATTTTCTAAATAAAAACAATATACTGAACAAAAATCAATTTGGGTATCAAAAAATATTGGTACTGAGACAGCCATTCATGAACTAATTACAAATATCATAAGTAATAATAATGAAAACAAAAAATGTCTTTCTGTATTTCTCGATTTAGCAAAGGCGTTTGACACTGTCATTCACAATATACTATTAAAACCTTTAGAGGACAGTGGCGTCCGCTAGTTAACTAGTTAACCAAGAAACCACAAGTTGTAAAAATTAATAATTGCTTAAGTGACCCTTTATTAATATCCATGAGCGTCCCTCAGGGGACAGTGTTAGGTCCCATTCTGTTTTTAATTTATATTAATTTACTAGGTAATTAAGATATTAAAGGTAAAATTATATGTTATGCAGATGATACCGTAATAAACTTCGTTGGGGACTCCTGGAATGAAGTATATACAAATGCAGAATTTGGTATGAAAAAAATTCAAAACTGGTTAAATTTTAGTCTCGTAAGTTTAAACCTATCGAATACAAAATTGTTAACTTTCTCCACTACATCTGCAGAGCAGCCACAAATTGCTACTCTCAAAATACACAATTCAGATGCGACAACATCCTCAATTGTAACTATTCACTTATTGGCAGAGTTAATTCATTAAAATATCTTGGAATTGTAGTTGATTGTCATTTGAAATGGAATGAACATATAGAATTTACTACTAAGAAACTTAGAAGACTACTACACAAATTTTATCAGTTGAGATATATCCTAAATAAAAAAAATTTTGATTACAGTGTATTGTTCCTTGGTTGAATTCATATATTGTATCATTGCGTGGGGTGGTCTGTATAAACATTCATTAAGTAACCTAGAAGTTACACATAATACAATATTAAAAATTATTTTAAAAAAACATCATCGATATTCTACAAATCTTTTATACCAAGAAGCTGGATTATTTAATATTAGACAGATTTATCTTACCAATGTATCTTATGGATGCGCAAAAATAATATTAATATTAATATATATAATTTTAATCATCATACCAGATCCATTTCATCACAAAACATTGTTACTCCACTGTGTAAAAAAATTCATACCCAAAGATTTATATTTTCTAAATTATTTAACTTATTATCACCTGATATTAAAACTATAGTAAACTATAATAAATTTAAAAAAGCAGTAAAGGAATGCATTAGTCCACATTTTGAGATCTTTCAAAGTATGTTTAATTAGTAAAGTGGAATATATTTTTATATAGTAAACATTTTATTAATTTTTATTATTATTATATTTAATTTTAATTGTTTGCCATTATAATTTTAATTTGTTTGTTGTTAAATCGTAGTCTAAAAATTGCTTGCCCACTCTTTTCCTACCAAATTTAAATAATTAAATTAAATTAAATAATTGAATCTGCTGGAGGCTAATCATATTCTCTAATTCAGTATTTAGTTTTACTTAATGTCATTATTTGTTCATTACATTGTTCCTTCTATTTTCTCAGTAGTTCAAATTAAAAATCCAATAATATCTAATTAAGATATGTAATATATTTATATGGAATAATAAATTGCAATACTATACCGACAGTTGCATAATGTTACTTGGTCTATTTTCACAATACAGGCAACTCATGCTTAGGTGATTGGACCAGGTTGTTGATTATTTATTTATATATGTGTTGCGAAATTATTATATGGCGGATGAATTGAAGTTTTCCAGAAATAAATTGATTTGATTTGAATTCATTTGTCTATCTGCTCTGAAGAGAGCAGCAACATAAATCTTGTAGAGTTCTGTACTTAGTTGTGAATTGTTGAAGCGAACTTATAAAAATTACTTTCTTGTGCCTACACGAATAAAATGATGAGTTCCACTCATTCGGATCAAAAGTACCGAAACATCTTCAGGGAGTACCATCGAATTTATACATATTTGAACATGAATTACAAGCAACGCATCCTCCATCACATCTTGATTACTTCCCAGAAAATCTTGGAGATTACAGGGAAGAGCAAGCAGAACGATTTTATCAAGATTTCAAAGAAATGGAACGTCACTACCAGGGTAGATAAAATATAAATTTAAGTTACTTCTGTTGAAGTTGAAAAGAGAAAGTTGTGTGAAAGAAAAGAAGAGTAAACAGAACCCACTCCACAGATCATTTGAAGATCAGAGGGTATAAAAATAAAGATATGTTATGTTGTCTACAAACTTTCTGATATAGAATATTTGATGTTCAAGGATTCCAGAGATACGAATTTATGAAATTACATTATGTTTGTTATTATATATCTGTTCCTCTAGGGAATTTTCATATGATTTTATTAAAGACGAAAAAGATTTAGGGTCACATCTTGCAAGATATTCAACAAGTTTCTGTACCAAAAATCATGTTTTACGCCCAAAAGTTTTATTTACAGTTGGTTAGTCTGTGATTCGTAGGTCATTAGTTATTATATACTATGTACAGGGGATATGGAAGTTTCTGTACCAAAAATCATGTTTTACGCCCAAAAGTCTTATTTACAGTTGGTTAGTCTGTGATTCGTAGGTCATTAGTTATTATATACTATGTACAGTAAAAGTACGTAAAATATAATTTGTTGTGATGCAAGCACTTCAACCCTTACCGTAGCGGACGAACTCAAATTATTTATATAAAGTTGAATATGCACGCAAATAATAAACTCCAGAGTTGTAGATAGCATATTGTTAACTGAATCTTTTTCTATCAGTTGATTGCTCTAAGTAACAATCTGTTGAATGGTCGATGTAAACAACGCTTCACGAGATTTTGCGTACACAATATGTGTGGTATAAAACCAAAACCATTTTGTATTGTAACCGAGAGATCTATCCCCTGCCCCTTAGGCACCCTCTTTCCTTTCAGGTGAGAGAGGGATGATCGTTACTTGAGAAGGGTAGCGTGTTTGCTTACACCAGGTCAGGATATTATCCTTCTGCCTGACCACGGAAGTGCGCAAAATTGCTGGTTTAGGCAGCGGACTAGGACACGGCTTATATGCGTGGTCTTTTTGGTAGGTTTAGTTGAGTAGGATAATAAGTAAAACACCACTTAAGGAAAACATATGTATATATTAATCTTCAGCGACATTTTAACAAGCAACAAACAAAATTAAATTTAAAAAACAAACTGTATATACTTCCCCACCGTTCAATGAGAATTTAACAAACAAAAACAATTTATTTAGAGAGAGCCGCGTATTTAGAAGCCACCATATAGCAATTAAGCAACGTGCATATATCCTAAAAAAACCTCTTCGAAATGTTACTTTTTGTTATTAACTAACTACTTAAAACAAAGAAAAACCAGTCTGTGTTATAGGTACTGAGAAAGGAAATTATAATTCACTAAAATGGTAACAAAACGCTTACCGACTTCTTAACAATCGTCCGCTCCTACTCGATTTTTATGCCCTATCTCTCCTAGGCACCGATTACCACCTCACGAACTGACAAAAGAGACCCTCGCTCTACTCCTGTCACTAGTTCACAAAAAATCCAGCACTAAATTATAATCTTCCTGACAACCGAATTTAAAATATCCCGTCACAAGCTTTACACCTCGTATCTCTCACAATGGCCCCTTTAGACCCCGGTTCTCTTGGAGCTCTACTCTTTATTTAAATTTTTGCTGACCTCTACAAAATTTATATTCATCGCTTTTTAAATAAATCCCCCTTTATTACTCTCAGTGCCCTCTTTGTATATTATTCTTAGCTTCCCGCTTTACCTTATAGCCCCCTGCAGCGTACGATCTACGTAGAATATATTTATAGAGAACAGTCACAGATTTGTCATTACATTTCAATAGTTGGTTCAGCGGTTTTCCTATAGTTGCCGCTGTGTATACCATATTCTAACAATTAAGCAATCGACATTATATTTCCCTTCGTCAGCAAAATACTTACGTACAATGTATCTGAGAACTTATACTGAAATCTCTTCTCAATCATGATAAGGTAAGCTTTAAGAATGCGATCACTTCCGTTATTGAAGTCTAGTCAAATAATTCTTATCGCTTGAACGACTCAAATATTTTAACGGTCTCCATATTATACGTGCAAAAATACGCTTCCCATATTCAGGCTATTAAACATACATGATTATAAATAAGATGCTCAAAATTATATCTTTCAGAATAATAAATCTGTAAGTACAGAACATTTCTATAGTACACGTAGGGTTATGATAAACATTGATTTTTACTTAACGTTAACATTCAATATGGGGGCGAGCGTAGGTGCGTCTTTACTATGTACATACTTCGATATGCGATGTAAAGCAACGTCAGGCGCGGTTTGTAGTTAGATGGGTGACCGTCCCAACGAAGACCGCGTCCTCGCTTCACACATCCTTCCAGCGGCTTGTGTATCAGTGTATGCGCAGAAGTTCTAGAACCTTAGACGAGAGTTATATAGGGGATATACCATCCTTCGGAGGGGGTGTAAAGCCGTCGGTCCCTTGTCTATTAAATGTTAGGCAAGTAAAAGATCCCTACTCTTCTTAAGGGAAGAGGTTCGGCAAAATTCCTGGTTAGGGGTAGCTCGTCTACAGGCTTCGGTGATAGGCCTCAGTAGCGGAAATAGGCCGACGTTAAATAAATGTATTAAGAAAACATGAATTCATGTACCCTTTCAATTACAATATAATCCGAAAATACAAGCCATTGAATCTTACATTCTATCACAGAAGAATTTCAATTCCTCCATAAAAATGCATATGAAATAAAATTATACTAAATTGCTTTTAATGTTCTACCAAAAATAATTCATGCACAAAAAGCATACAAAACATACAAGGTTAGTACACTATCTGCATATACACTGATATACAAGCTACTAGAAGATGGGGCGAGATAACTGATATATCTTTTGATTACCTATCCAAGTACTAGCCGCGCTCGTCCGCCAAATATGTAAAATTTCACGAGAATTAAGTTATTTATATACAGTCTCCAAACTTATGATTCTTCATTCCTCCAGTTTGTCTCCTAAATTATTATTTTCTAAACAATTGTACTTTGATTACAATCACGGGTTCTACAAAGGAAATATATAGTTTAATAAATGCAAATATTTTATGCAGCCAATATAGGACTATTATTAAATTAT
The DNA here is from genome assembly GCA_963675555.1 of Leptura quadrifasciata. NCBI lineage: Eukaryota > Metazoa > Arthropoda > Insecta > Coleoptera > Cerambycidae > Leptura > Leptura quadrifasciata. Next base: position 105,168,175 of record OY776673.1, on the reverse strand, counting down.
TGTATGTAAAAAATGTGGTATTTTTTTTATAAATATTAGGGGAAAATATTCCCATTTAATTTAATGCGAGTTCGTTATATCGTATTAAAAGAGCTACACCTAGAAAGCGTTTAATTATCTAAAGTACAAATCGTAATGCTTTGGCACTTGGCATTGGAGTTCTAGTCCAAGTAACCAGGGAAAACTAGCAGAAGAAATACCTTTAAAGACTCTTCCTTAGCTTCACTCCCAAGCATCAGTATTTTTAGTATATTGTTAAGGACACTCTCATATACAAGTGTGCCATGATTGGCTTCTACATGCATTTTTTCCGCTATCTGGCCTTTTTTGGTCTTCGTTGCCGTGCTATTCGTCCAATCTAGCGATGTCAAATTTTGTGGCCATAAAGGACCCATAAAGGAAATGGTCATAATCTAAATCTTATTGTGTACTTCGACCTATAGAATAGAAATATTACTTTTTATTCACGCTCTAAGGACTTCCATTTGTTAATTGCTTTCAAGTTATTGGGACTTATTCACATGAAATTAGGCATTCCGAGATACCTGCCTCATATTAGATATAATGTGTGTATGTACCGTCACCATTTATGCCATCAATCTTAGGTCATACAACTGTTACAAAATAGAATTTAAGTAAAAAACAACTCAAGATTTTTTAGTGAAACGTTATTTGCAGAATATAATTCTTAGAAACTTATTGAGACTTTTGATTTCTATATTCGTCTAAATCATAACATATACTCATTAATTATTTCCATAATTGCAAGTGTTTATACAGTTATTCCTGCAAGATAATATTAATTTAACTACACATTATCATTCTAAACGTGAACAGTTATGCATAACAGTTAAACTATGCAGTCATGATAGACATTACTTAGACATTAATAAATATTTTGCTTTAGCTATTTTATAAACAATTAATCTCTTCGTAATATATTATATTACCATTAATAAATTAATAATTTTCAAGACTCTGTAATATGTAGTTTTGGAATTATTGTTCTTTAAAACATCAATGATGTGTAAATTTTCACAAATATTTCGTTTCTTCATTTAAATAATACAGTTCCAAGAATAAAATAATAAGTATAAAGACTACATAAAGGACAGTGCAAACCGAATATTAAAACTTTACATTCCTTTTCTAGGATATATGTAATACTTCTTTTGTAACTATTGTATGAAGTACAAAAGATACCGAATTCTATTCTTCTATGAACTAGAGCAACCAACGTTTGTTTTGCAAATAGCAACCGACATGAAATTTTTCTCGTAATATTTCATTAAATTTAAAGTTCCTACGCAGTTTTAATTCAACAGAACTGCCAGAACAGAAATAAGTATAAATAAATACATAAACACCACAGAAATTAGACAACCCCCAATTCCAGAAGCCAGAGTTTGTGTGGAAGGGGGTTACACATTGAAAAAACACGGACATACAACCATTTCCTCCGACAGTGCCAGTGCCGGAGAAAGGATTCGAACCCGGTGGTGCGATGTCCGTGTGATTAATCGCGATTGCCACCTCTCGCCTTAACCCACTCAGCTATCGACCAGACAATAAATACATTTGAAAAACTATATTCAAGATATTATCCAGTTATATTAACGAATGTCCCGGTCCTAAATACTCAAATATTGCATTATTTATAGCATAAGTATTATTCTTTCCATTGAAAACTGACATAGCCATGCGACGCCATTTCTTTCATATGGCGTTACCGCATTTTACTTCGGACCTATATGAAGGATTTATTCAGTCAAACCACGTACTGTAACGAGTTTGAATGATACAATCTTTCTGCGGATTTGTTAAGAAAACTAGCTAACGATGTCAAAATCTCCGGCAGAAAAATCAAAATTTGACGGATCAAACAGAGATTATAGGTCACGTTTGCCAAAGGTCAGTTTGAAGGTGACCTCAGGTCAAACGTTTTATCGCAAGAATATGATATATGCAATGTGGTAAAAGTCTTGGTAAAACCTCACCCGTTATGTTCTGAAGAATGGATTGAATAATTTTAAATTTGCTTACAAGGGCTTTTCAAAAGTCAAATAATACGTTCAAAGCAAACACGCAGGTGCACGAATCTAGCTATTAAGAACTGTAATACAATTTCTGTGCCGTCGATAGCTCAAAATCAGCTATTTTCTAGGCAATAGTTCCCATACTCACCGTGTTTGGTATGGAACCAAGAATTTTGTACTAAATTGTATATTATTTGAACTAAAAATATAACATTTTTATGCGTTATATTTTAGAAAAGAAATGAGTATACAAGACCACAAATTTCTTCTCAATCATTTCAGTTTATACTTATGGAACATTAAATTGTTTCTTACTGTGAATGTAATAGGTCTATCCAAATACGGGGAACCACTTCCTAGTTGTCCCAAGTCTGTAGTGACAACCTTCGAGAGCCTGGTGAGTGAAGGTCAAATATAAGTGATAAGTATCGTGAATTAAATTTTTTTTTTAGTTTAGTGAAGTGTTCAAGAGCAATATTCCAGAGATAGTAGTTGGTAGCAATTGACAGTAAGTATAAATTTTGTATTATCGTCTACTAATATCTCTTGCGGTCAAAAAACCCCGTTGAGGGCGGAAGCCACCTTTGTCTCTGATCATGCGACAAATGCACCAGAAATTAAATTTAAAAGTCAAGTCCATCAAACGAGATGTGGACAAATTGTCTACAATAGGTCAAACTTGGTCAAAGTTCAAAAAAGTTACTTGAGAAGCAAAAGAAAATCATTATGATCATTACATATACTACGACCATAATGACATATATTGTACTTTATATAACGTTAAATTACAACATTCAGAAAAGAAAGGTAAATATCGGATTTGTTAGGACAATTACAAATAATGAAAGGCCGTAGAATCAATATTGTGATTAACAAATATATTTGTATCATAATGATATTCTAGAACAAATTGCTTAAATTCCAAGAATTTTTTAATGTATTTCAATAAAAGTATTTATTAAAAAAATGGTATAAAATGTAATTAAAATAAAATTGAAAAGTTTTGTTAAATTTGTTAGTTTTTCTTCAGATGTCAAAAGAACAAGACTATAATGACGAGTATTGCAAACTTAAGCTGTCATTTATTTGACACTCCATCCGAACGGAAGTAGAAGTAGTTAACTTCGACTCTCATCATTCTGAGTGGCAGTGAAAGTCGTTTACTACCACTCACAAGCGATATTAACAATATTTAACAAAAAATAACAGCATTTATTTATCATATTCGATGTTTGAAACAAAAAGTAGCATGTTTTATAATGCCACTTTTACTCCAACAATGTACTATTATAGGCCGTTTTATTGCATCAACTGTAATATAAGTAACGAACAAAAAAAATTAATTAAGTATTTTAAAATGTGCCTAATAAGTATATGTATAATATGTTTAATAAGTATATAATTTGAATAAAGTTTCTGACATGTTAAAAAGCACCTTTTTCTCTATGTATTAAATAATCCTCAGATACAATTTCTATTAAATGGCGAATGCGCCAACCATAGAGTTATAAATATGTACATTGAAATTTAAAAAGTTATATTATTAAGTAATATGGACATAGATTTAAAAAATTCTATGATTTTCATCAAGTAGGCATCATCGGTCGATCATTACAACAAAATATGTAATATATAAAAGACGTCAACCGGTGTAATTGGAAAAATACGTAAATATCTTTGTACTGATTATCGTTATCATATTATTTTGACATTTTACGCAAACATATGTCTTATCGTTATTTGTACTATGTTATTAATCTATTAGCACCTATAGCTTGATGTTAATTAATCATGTTAATGTATTATTTATGACGTGTACGTTTGACCTACAAATTAAAGTATTTTCAAAATTCATGTTCACTATTTTGGATTTTTTTATTTAGGGCACTTATTTAATAACAATAATGGATCACTCATTAAGTTACATTTTATAGATTTCCAAAACTATGTTTGCAAAAAATACAGTTATTTCTTTGTTCATATTTTTTATACTTTATTTTGTTTTGTGATAGGTGCAATATAATAATTGGTACTCAAAATGTGCTAAAAGACTGAATATAACTGTTAGACATCATTAATTTTTTTGTTTTTTTTATCGTTAAATAATAGAAAAACGGATTAATAAAATATTAGGTTTTGACACGTGAAAATCAGAAATACAAAAACTAAATATAACATATTGCCAAATTAATGTATGGTTAACAGAGTATTTATTTCTTTATTTATCTATTTACTTCTGCAAGATTTTTACAAGGTGTACATTTTGTGTAATTATACATTTAATATATATTAATTTTACAATTCCATTAATATTATGTGTTATGGCACCTGAGCAGACCTCGTGTTGTGTCTAGCAGTATTTAACATTTTGTTCATCCATTAATATTAATTGCATTTTATAGGAATATTACGATTTATAGGTTTGTAGTTATAATATAAAGTGTGAAAATTAGAACAAAAGAAGATAAGGAGAATATATAATTACTTGCAATTAAATGTATTACATTATTTTATTATCTTTATTTTCAACTTGGTTAGTTACAAGAAATGGAACTCGAATCGGAGGTTAACGGGGAAGGATTTGTTTTATTGTTAGGCCAATAGTTGGAGAAGTGTGGTATTGTCTGTTATATACTTTTCTTATATTCTATACTTCTAATTTCTTTTTATTAAGGATTTTAATGTATCTATTTAGGTAGTTGGTTGTATAATTTAATTACATTGAAATAGATTTCTTTCTGGCAGATTGTTTTGTTGTATTTTGGAATTTGATACGGATTCTTAGATATATTTCTTGTTTCATATTGGTTGTTTATCGGAGATCCAAATGTATGTTTCTTGTTGTGAGTACAAACTATAACCGCATGCATATAAAACCCCTTCACACTCAGTAATTCATTATCAATAACTATATTTCTGACTTGTAGACTTGATTGTTGACTGAACCCCAGATAATACCACACCTAATTAGGGAATACGCTAATAATATAATGTGTACAAGGTGTACATTTTGTGTAATTATACATTTAATATATATTAATTTTACAATTCCATTAATATTATGTGTTATGTCACCTGAGCAGACCTCGTGTTGTGTCTAGCAGTATTTAACATTTTGTTCATACATTAATATTAATTGCATTTTATAGGAATATTACGATTTATAGGTTTGTAGTTATAATATAAAGTGTGATAATTAGAACAAAAGAAGATAAGGAGAATATATAATTACTTGCAATTAAATGTATTACATTATTTTATTATCTTTATTTTCAACTTGGTTAGTTACAAGAAATGGAACTCGAATCGGAGGTTAACGGGGAAGGATTTGTTTTATTGTTAGGCCAATAGTTGGAGAAGTGTGGTATAATTGTCTGTTATATACTTTTCTTATATTCTATACTTCTAATTTCTTTTTATTAAGGATTTTAATGTATCTATTTAGGTAGTTGGTTGTATAATTTAATTACATTGAAATAGATTTCTTTCTGGCAGACTGTTTTGTTGTATTTTGGAATTTGATACGGACTCTTAGATATATTTCTTGTTTCATATTGGTTGTTTATCGGAGATCCAAATGTATGTTTCTTGTTGTGAGTACAAACTATAACCGCATGCATATAAAACCCCTTCACACTCAGTAATTCATTATCAATAACTATATTTCTGACTTGTAGGCTTGATTGTAGACTGAACCCCAGATAATACCACACCTAATTAGGGATTCCGCTAATAATATAATGTGCATACATTAACTCTTTTGGCGAGAGAAATAATATATAAATTTCGCAATCATAATATGGCTGACGATTATGTCTACTAGGTGCACTATCGTGGTTTACGCATACGGTGGAAGTTGTATTTCTCTGTTGATTATTAAAATGAGAGGTAATATTTGCTGAAGAGGCAAATTAAAATAAAAGAAAATGATCGTCCTCAACATTTATTTCTATGCGTTATTGAGCTGTGCTAAAACCAATCTAAAATTCCATTAAAAGTTGTTTATGTTACAAACAAATTGAGATATGTACAAATCTAAATAAATTCAAGTTTTATGCAGAAATATTCCCACAGACGCCATAAGTTTATTAGAGCTTGCTTCAATATTGATCACAACATTAGTAGTCCTCGGGCCAATTAAAAATGATTACCTCACTGCTACAACTTCGTGAACGCATTATTCTCGGCCAGTCGAACAACTTTTTCCTGTACGAAAGATTTCGGTAGCGGGGCGTTTTTTCGTCCAAGCGCTTCAAACTTATGAATTTGGTGAAAAAAAAAAATATTACCTCAGCATAGTTTTTCATTTTAATCACAATTTTTTTTATTTAAAAAAAGAAAAACATCGTGTCGGAAAAATGTATTGGGTCACTTGGCACGTTCGACACCTCCAACACGAGGAAGTTATATAAAAAAAATTTATTACCTCACAGCTGATTTTTTCAGGATAGTTTATTAAAAATATTTTAAATCAAGTGACAATATTGTCTGACAAAAAAATTTTTGGGCAATTTCGTTGTCCGACACCTTAAAGTTAAGGATTTTATGCAACTCCTATAGTTACTACCTCATGTCGAATAAAAGTACAAGCGTATTACATGACTTGATTCTTGATCAATTATATAGTTGTCCGAGAAAATTACTTGGTCTGTTTAATAGAGGGGCAAAAAAAGTTAATTTTCAAAAACGAATACCCTTACGTTATTGCAATTTTAAACACGTAAGCATTATTATTATTACATGTGTAATTTTATTTGAAATAATTAAAAATAATGTAGCATTATTATTATATTTATTATCATCATCATTATTAATAATTGTACTGAAATTTTTAAGCTTTTCAAACGCTTTTATTTTACTCACTCGTGGTATGTTCGAGTCCGGCTTTTTGTATCGCTTTTTTCTCATACTTCCCGACTAGCTAGGAGTTTGAAATATTGGGAAAAAGTTGCCCATATATGACAATATAGCAAAAACTTGAGATTTTATTGCAAAATGAAAGTACTAAAAACAATAAAATTAAATTTTTGCAAAAATGCTAAAATCGCTTCTAATTCAGCTGGAGAGCTGAAATCTGGTATATAAGCATATTTAATATGCCGAACAAAATTTTGCAAAAATAATTTGTGAGTATATTTTAATTGTTTAAACAAAACTTTTGTTCATATTTATTGTACTCTTAAAAAGTCGTAAGTAACATTTTTAAGATCACTCTGATTTCTATACAAAAACACGTGTAGATGACTAAGATATATTTCATTAATCATTTTTATTTTGTTTTGTTTTTTTTGGACGTACATCTTCATCGTCTTCCGATTCACTTTCCACTTCTGCTTCATCTTCAGTTCCCGATTCGGTGCTCAGTTCCCAATCATATTCGTTGTTGGAATCTAAAATCAGTATTTTATAAAAAAATATCGATAATAATAATTGCAACACAAGTCAATAATGTCATCGTAGCTTTTGTATATTACAGCTATTTTTTAAAACGCATGTGTACTAATAAATGTTTGTTTACCAGGAATAAAAAATGCTGGTTTTTATTCTACAATTCTACAATTTTGTAATTTTTGGGCACGACCACTTGCGGTGTGGCGTGCTAGTTAAGAGAATGTTTTTAAGATTAATAATTTAAATTGACTAAATTGTTGTCTCTTTATTTTAAAATTAAAAAAATGGATTCGATTAGGAAATACATCTTAAATATTTGAAATAGAAATAAAGTATAAGCTAAATTATACTTTACCTGCATCAGATGCTGATATTTCTTTAAAGGTAGGACTTTGTGCTCCATAGTACCAATAATACTCATATCCATTATCAATCTCCGTCCAACCACAATCTTCTGGGTGTATATGTGTTGGTAACCTCGTGTGAGCATTACACCAAATATTACTTATTATTTCTACACATTGAAATTATCACTGCATTTGAATTATTATTTATTTATTTTTACACATTTAAATTATTAGTCTTGCAACGTTGTATGTAATTCGATTTTAGAAAATTTTATGTTTTTTCAATTTTTTCCGAAAATCCCCAAAATTTTTGTTGGACAGATGGTTCAATGTATTGCATACATCATTACAAAAATTACAATATAAAAGTTAGGTGTGAGGTAGTAACTATAGGAGTTGCATAAAACCTTTTAACTTTAAGGTGTCGGACAATGAAATTGCCCAAAAATTTTTGTCTGACAATATTGCCACTTGATTTAAAATATTTTTAATAAACTATCCTGAAAAAGTGAGCTGTGACGTAATAATTTTTTTAACTTCTCCGTGTTGGGGGTGTTGGACGCGTCAAACGACTCAATACATTTTTCAGACACAATGTTTTTTTTTTTAATAAAAAAAACTTGAGATTAAAATGAAAAACTATGCTGACGTACCATTTTTTTTCACCAAATCCATAAGTTTGAAGCACTTCCACGAAAAAACCGCTACCGAAATTTTTCGTACAGAAAAAAGTTGTCCGATTGGTAATAGAATAATAAGTTCACGAAGTATCAGCAGTGAGGTAATCATTTTTTATTTTAGGCCTGGGCCCCAGAACTATAGCATCTTAGCCATGAATTAAACAAGTTATTAAGTAGGTTGCAAATTTCCTAATTCTGCGTTTTTAAAAGTCAAATGAAATCATAGTCATATTTCTGAAAATATTCGTTGCTTACCATATAAATTGATTCACCATCTAATTGACAACAAGTCTAAATTATTATAAAAAAATTATCAAGAATGATATTGGCATCTGTTAATTTTTAAAAGTATAAGCTACATTTTGGTTCTCATTTGTACTACTCTAGAATTATTCACATCATTCCCAAACTAATTCCTGTCATAGACAAATTTTAAATCTGTTGTTTATGAACTAGTATTGTACAATGTGTATAACTTTAACTCAAAATAATAGAGCAGTAGCAGTTAATTTCACAGACAGCTGATTCTGGGGTAAACAAACTTGCTTTGTTTTTGAATTTATGTTAATAGATCCTAAGTTTTAAAAAGTTTTTAGTGCTTTTATAAAAGTTGTTTTTGTGTAAAATTAACTGTCAGTCTTTTTTTACCTATTATATATCTGGTGTTTTGTGAACTGACTTTAGTGCTTTATTTGCATTTTCGATCGGTGTGTTATTTATTTAGATGTCAGAAGTTGCTACCTTCCGAAATAACAGTCGAATGGAATTAATAATTTACTATAACTTTCTCATTTACAAAAATATGTCACGATATTATATCTGATATCAACTGAATCATTTGACAGCCGTAGTCTCCAAAGTTTTCAAAAATAGGTCCAATAATTCTTATTTCTATCACTCCAGCCCACACATTTAATCCATATCGTTCCTGAAAATTTCCAAATACTGATTTTCTTGCGCCCCATATCTATTGTATTAGTCCGGGCGAAATCAGTCATCGACCGGAAAAATTTATTTAGATGGAATATTTTTGCACCGTCTTGTTCAAAATGTGCCCCTTTATAAGAAAGTACAGTTTGCCAGATGTAAATGTGGCCAGGAGTTGTTCAAACAAAGTTTTTTTAAGCAAATTAGAAAATTGACTTTTTCGTTTCAGAAAAAATATTTTCGTATTATTCACACCAAAACAAACAAAACATGTCGTTAAACATTTTTCTCTAAAATTGATAGATTTCAAGAAGAAAATTCTTTAAATCCCAAAAAAAGCAAAATTTGCGACTTTCAGGGCTCAAAGGCTATATAAAAATGAATGTTTTTTAAAGTAAGAAAAATTTATATCTATTGTTTGAAGCTTATGTCACAATATACTGTAGATATATTTCGTTATTATTTAGTTTAAGTGCTTGGTTTCTAATTGTTAAGAAATGTGCACGCGCCTCACGATGTATACTCCTGTCGAATTGCGGGGTGCTGGGGGGAGGGGGGTGTATTATCAGTTACCGGAACCAAAGTCTTTTCTGTAAATATAGAAGAAGACTAATGACCTTCAGTATACAAATTATCATGAACCATAAATAAAAAAGTATTATTTTTATAATATGAAAATTATTTTTGTATATTGAAAAATAAAATAAACAAGCTTCCATTATAATTATGAATAAAAATAGTTACCAAAAAATCGTATTCAATTTATTTAATTTATATACATATTTATCCATATATTATTTATTTTACGGGACAATGTTTTAAAACAGTAAGTTTTGTGAAGGCATTTTTTTTCTTTAATATAAGGGTCGTTTCGACTCTTCCTTGAGCGAAAATTTGATATAAAAGTTTACAATTTATACCATCTCCTCTATAATACCTAACGTTCTAAAATTATTTTTTCAGTTTATTCTTATTCAAGGGTAGTTTAGACCCCTATACGGGATTGGAATGGATTTTTTCATTTTAAATGTCATGAATTACAAATTTGGAAAACAAAATCATAATTAAAGTTTTTTTATCGTATTATTTGATTTTTTTTTATTTTGGGGTAGTTTCAACCCCCTCTAATAAAATTAATACTATTTTTTTTAAATTATAGCAACATCTAATAAGTTTTTCAATTACAAATATTTGTTTTGATAATTTAATATTTGTTCTCAGAATACTGCGAAACAATTCCCTTGTAAAGGGTGTTTTTGCCCATTTAAGGGTGTTTGACCCATTTTATGGGTTTATGGTGTTATGGGGTAGTGAAGCGCAAGTTATAGCCTCTCCTACTCAATTGTTAACCTCACCTTCGCGATGAGTTCAATTTGAACTTGGTGCACCCTGTTTTCACTAACGAGGCTCTAACGACCGAGTAAGGGCGGAATAACCCTTACCTTTTGCCGTGAGCACATCCACCTTCTCACGAAGAGTGCGGTAAAAATAACCCACCGCACACAATGGTTGCTTTTGGAATCGTTTGGTTACCCCATCGTCGCAGTCTCCTTCTGTGCCATGGGACCACACCACTCGCCTTCCGCAACCGAGCTGGTCAGTTGCATACCTGCTCCAGCTAAAACTTCAAATGCAGCTTCGTTTTCAGTCGATTAAGGCTTTAAAAAATGATGGAGCATTCAAGTGGGATAAAATCATCCGGAGGTAAAATACCCTCCCGATCGGATCTCCGGGGGAGGGTGCCCACAGGGACACCTCATCGAATGTCGAAAAAACACCGACAAGTTAAATCCAACAAAACTAATTCTTTCATCTACGGCGCTTGGAATGTTCGTACTTTGAACGACAGTACTCGCACCGATCGGCCTGAAAGAAGAACTGCTCTAATAGATAGAGAACTTCACCGACTCAATGTTGACGTTGCAGCTCTCAGCGAAACTCGATTTTTGGAGGAAGGCTCTCTCACAGAAAAGTACTACACCTTCTATTGGAAAGGTCTTCCCACCAATTCAAGAAGACAACATGGAGTAGGATTTGCCGTTCGGAATCAACTTGTATCCAACTTAACACAAGTACCACAAGGCCTATCCGAGAGTCTAATGCTGCTATGAGCTGTCAGATGGCAACGCGGTAAATCTAATAAGCGCCTACGCTCCCACTCTGGATGCAAGTGACGAAAATAAGGAAAGCTTCTATCAACAGCTGGAAGAAACCCTCTGTAGAATACCTAAAACGGAACGACTCGTTATTCTTGGCGATTTTAACGCTAGAGTAGGGAGAGATGCAGACACCTGGCCAGGCATCATAGACAAGAACGGTTTGGGCAACATGAACGCTAACGGTCAACTACTCCTAACTAAATGCGCCGAACATGATCTAGTTATAACAAACACCATTTTCCGACAAAAGGATAAATTTAAAGGCACCTGGCGTCACCCCAGATCAGGTCACTGGCATCTACTGGACTATGTAGGAAGCATCTCAAGGACGTCCAAATTACAAAGGCGCGCATTGATAGCGAAAGTTGGACCGATCATCGTTCTGTTGTCACTAAAATGAAAATTGTTATGAGACCCAAACACCGAAGAACTCAAGTAAAACGTAGACTCCGTCTCTGTATTATTAAATTGCGTGACCAAAAAACCGTCGAACAGCTAAAGCAAAAAGTTCAAGAGAATTTGGGTGCACTAGAAGAAACCAATTCTGTAGATGTCGCTGCTACCTGACAACAAATTAAAGACAGTTTAAAAAGTGCGAGTGAGGAAATTCTTGGCACTGCAGCAAGTAAGAAACAGGAGGACTGATTCAATGATAATGAAGCTTTTATACAAGAACTTCTTGACCGCAAACATATTGCCTTCCAAAACGCTATCAACCACCCGAACGACTCATCAAAAGCAGAAGCTTTTACTCAATCTAAGTATGAAACGCAACGCGAAATCAGAAGAATAAAGAACGAGTGGTGGGCAAGCAAGGCCAGAGAAATTCAAAGGTACGCCGATTCACACGACTACAGGAATTTCTTTCAAGGAGTAAAAGCAATGTACGGCCCCAGTCGGAAAAATATGTGCCCTATTAAAGATTTAAATGGAAATCTCTTCAAAGAAGACCAGGAAATATGAGCCCGATGGAAAGAACACTACTCTAACATTCTTAACCAGCAAAATCAAGCCGATCACGATATTATAAATCTTATCCCTCAAGAAGACCCTCGAAGACTTAGATAAGCCACTAACAACGGAAGAGATCTTAACCGCCATTGAGCAGCTAAAAAATAACAAATCTCCCGGCGTCGACTCACTCCTAGCTGAGATCTTTAAAGCTGTGTCGTCAGAGCTCATACCCTACCTCAAAAAACTCTTTGATGTCGTATGGGAAAGTGGTCAAGCTCCGCAGGAGTTTCGTGATACACTTTTAATCAACCTCTTCAAAAACAAAGGGAGCGCTGCGGACTGTGGAAATTACAGGGGTATAGCTCTCCTGGCTGTTGGAGGGAAGATACTCACTAAAGCGATGGCAAATAGGCTAACACCTGTTATGGAAAAGTTACTTCCTGAAACACAGAGTGGCTTTAGACCAAACCGAGGCACATCGGATTTAATCTTCACACTTAAACAGCTTCAAGAAAAAGCACTCGAACATCAAGGAGAAATTCACATGGCCTTCATTGATTTAACCAAGGCGTTTGACTCGGTGGACAGGGAAGTGCTCTGGAAAATTATGTTCCGCTTAGGTATCCCTAGAAAATTTGTGGAAGTATGTCGCAGTGTACATACAAACAACAACGCCCAGGTTATGTATAATAATGAGGCAACCGAACCTTTCCAAACCCTCACCGGAGTTAGGCAGGGATGTGTCCTGGCACCCCTACTCTTTAATTTGTTTACCACTGCTCTAACAATTATTGTTGACAACAAACTGACAGTCAGAGGAATAGGTCTCAGATACCGTTTTGATGGCGGTCTCTTTAACATAGGGCGCTTTAGAGCTTTCACGAAGACACGCACACGATTCATTTGTGATCTCCAGTATGCGGATGACTGTGCACTTTTAGCCTCTACGCCGGAAGAGCTTCAAGAACTTTTAGATGTGTATGCCTAGAGCTATGATTCCTTGGGACTTAAAATCAACATTGTTAAGACTAAGATTATGTCAACTCCTCATCAAGTGAACCAAATGGACATTACACTTAACGGAAATTCTCTTGAAGTGGTGGATCAGCTCAATTACTTAGGCAACGTTGTTAATGACAAAGCAAACATGGACAGCGAGATTCGCAATAGAATTAACGCTGCATCTAGAGCACTCTGGGGACTTAGAGAGAGAGTATTTGACAACCACGACCTTGCTTTGTCAACGAAAATGGCTGTCTACAGAGCAGTTGTCATTCCAACACTGCTATATGGATGTGAAAGCTGGGTCACTTACCGTCGTCATGTGAAAAAATTAGAAGGTTTTCAGCAAAGACACCTCAGAAGTATGATAAAAATCCGTTGGTTCCATCACATATCAAACGTGGAAGTACTCAGGAGAGCAAACAGCCTTCCAATTGAGGTGCTTATTTCAAGAGCACGCCTAAGATGGGCAGGTCACGTTCATCGTATGCATGATAACCGCCTTCCTAAATGTACACTTTATGGTGAATTGCTAAGCGGTAGAAGAAGGCGTGGCGGTCAACGAAAGAGGTTCAAAGACGCTCTCCATGAAAATCTAAAATCCTGCGGTATTGCAGACGAGCAATGGGAACAACTTGCAGCGGACAGGACCGAATGGCGAGGGGTTGTGGCCAGCTATCAAGGAAATGTTGCTGCAAGAAGGCCGAACCAAAGACCTAACCAGGTCTATGTTTGTCCTGACTGCGGTCGACATGTGCTCTCCCGAATTGGCCTCTATAGCCATAGTCGTGTGCACCGTAGATGAATGGAAATTACAATAGATTACACCTTTTACTTGTTTTTTATTGTACACAATTTATCGACTGTAACATTTTTATACTCGGACTCGAGTAACGACTAATAATGGGTATGTGACTCCAAAATTCGTGATCAGCGACCCAAGAAACATATAGGGCACCAGAAAAAATGTATTTTATAAAATAATTTAAAAATTACACTCAGAATATTGCGAAAAAACCCCAGAAAGGGGTGTTTATTGTCCCAAAAGGGGTGTTTCCGAACTAAACTTTTGGACCGTAATCAGGGACCAAGAAGACTTGGTTTTAATTATATCTTGTTCCGGTAACTGATAATACAATCAACCCCGCAATTCGACTGGAGTAGTATACCTATATATATATGTATACTGGCGCATATAGTCGTGCGATCGGTGAAACTCAAAACAATAATGTTAGTTATAACTTGCATAAAAAAAGGAACGTTAAATTTACATTTCAACTTGTTTGCGTCAGTTTCGTCTCGCTGGTCGTCGCATCAAGATACGTAACCTCTTTCAATTTTTATAAAAAGTAAACTAGTGGTAGTTTATCTTGCGTTATTTGCGATCTTTAAAATAATGTCGTGCAGAAATCAAAAACAGATTCATACATTACGTTAAAACGTGCAGCCTTGCGATGAAAAGACAAAGAAGTAAGCGATTTACTGATTTATTTGACCCTAGTCTTAATAAAAAGTTTTCATAGTATACGACTTGTTATGCCTCTAATACAAGCGAAGAAAAAAATCGATGGGCAGAAGTTGCAAATGAAGATCAATATGCTGCTGGTGATAAAAATATTAATCATAGTGATTGTACTGTATCTTTTAGGTCAATAAGCAATGTCAGACTAATGCGATCTTCTGTGCCAAATAGTGATTACAATCAAACTCGTGTTATTTGCAATAAGCAAAGTAAAAATAAACGTTCTAAGGTTTGTCTATTATCAGATTATAATACTGCTAAAAAGTTAATGTCGTCTACTAGTCATTTGAAAACGGATGAAGTTTACACGAGAATTTGTACGTACGATACTGTTGAAAATCTATTAGCTCGTGAAATACGATACCATGATGCATGTTTGAAACAGTATTTTTATATTAGTAAAGATGAACAAAAAAGACATCCAAATTGTTTACATGACATAATTAATGAAGTTTTTGAAAAGGTGAGAAAATAAATCGATTTATTTGATTATGTGTGCACATATTAACAATTACAAAACAAGCACTTAACCTAAAGAATAACAAAATATGTCTACAGTATATTGTGGTATAAGCTACAAAGAACAGATATAAATTTTTCTTACAATAAAAAACATTAATTTTCATATAGTTTTTGAGCCCTGAAATTCGCAAATTTCACGTATTTTTGAGATTTCAAGAATTTTTTTCCCGAAATTTATCAACTTTTTGTTTATTTTTGTATGAAAAATGCGAGAAAAGTCAATTTTGCTAATTTGTTTAACAAAACTTTGTGTAAACAATTTCTGATCATATTTTCATCTGGCAAACTACACTTTCTTATAAAGGATCATATTATTGAACAAAATGATATATTCCATCCGAATAAAATTTCCCTGTCGATGACTAATTTCGCCCAGACTATATTTCATTGTTAGTGAATCTCGACTCGTCAGAAAACAATATGAAAGAAAAAAAAATCAGTTAGTAGTATCATTCTGAAGTAACCAGTTACAATATGCTAATCTTCGGTTACCATCGTCTTCCTATATATGCTAGTGCCATTGATATTTAAACGAGCGGTAACCATATTTTTGAGAATCTTTCTTCTTACTTATGACTAATTTGCCAACACGTTATTTTCTGTCGCTTCATCAACGATAAAAGTTTCACGATTGTTATCAGCTCCTTCCCTGATTTGTTTTTCCGCAATTAGAAAATATAGAAACCATGAATGATGTCTGTTCGGACACCATTGGTTATGTAATTCTGCCGCGTTTCCGGATTTTTTGTGGCATTCTTAAAAAATTAATAACATGTCCACTTTTTTGATTGAAGATGTAAGTGCTGAATGTATAAGAAGAGCAATAACGGACCAAGGGTACCTCTAGTACGCCCGAAGTAACTACATTCATAATGAATGTTTATGGTTACTCGCTAACAGCGCTCATACAAAGACAATTCTAAAAGTATTGGAACTTTCATTGAAACCATAATGTTGTGATTTAACACATAGTAAGTTATGGTCAAGTGTAAAATGCTTTTAAGGAATCTAATTATATTAAGAATGTTTTTTCACCATTAGCATTTGATTTAAGAAAGAAAAGATCCTTATTATTTCCTGTATATGCATATAAAAATTAAAAAGTTAAATTATCTTGAAATCAGATATTTCCTAAAAATCTGCAGCATTAGTGGAGCCACCTCTAGTAAATACCGAAATAAAACCTTTAAGAGATTTTATAAGTAAGATGGTAATCTGTCATTTTGAGAGTAAATAATCAGGGCTTTGATACGTTTCCACGATTCCCATCAACTTATTTTCACTAAATAAAAATCGCTTCAGTACAATATTAAACTACTAGACACTAGACCACATTTATTAAACTTTACTAACCAATGTATATATCCATTTTTTAATAACTGAAATATGTTCCATATTTCATTATTTCACATATATTCACAATGTAATTCGAATTTATTTTTCTCAAAGCAAAGCATTAGAGAACTTTCATAGTAAGCTGTAAAAGTTCCTTACTTAGAAAATTTGTAGACACCAAGTAATATATATTATCTATCGCTAAGCTTCGCTGCTTTTATTACCATGACAAAAGTAATCATGTAAGCTATAAAATTCGAAGAAATATGAGTCTGCCGTATCTCTCCCAAATATAATTTATTATCCTATTCTAGTTAAAAGTGTACGTAATGCAGGAGTAATATAAAACTTTATAGAAAAATAACTGCATTTCTTTTATATGCAACAGTTAAAATTTTCACGGGTTTGCGTAATTAAAGTTTTTGGCAAGAGTGCCTTTTTTATAAAGAACACATTTTTGTCGTATTTTTCGGTCATATCTGATACTTAACGATTAGTTTTTAATATGATTTTAGTTGAATTATATGCTGAGGTCAAACTTAAATTCATTCAGGTGGCATAAAAGAATTGAATTGATATCTTACCCCGGTTTTGTTTTGGAGATCTGAAATAACGCATGAAGATATCTACATATTGTTTCATGAAGTTCTTTGTGTTGTTTTCAAGTAATAGGAAAATACGGGAGTATCGAAAGCGTAAGGATTGTGCTAAAATTAGGCCAACCGAAAACTGTTACCGAAAGCGATGCCGAATTAATATTATGTGTTATTGTCTGCCCAAAAAACTTCGGTTTATCCAGCAGTAATCGGAATTGGCACTGTAACACTTTGCAATAAGATACAAAATGCATATTCAAAAACTTTGAATAAATTATCTGGGATGGTAAGTGGTCTAAATTTTTTCAGTAGGAACGAATCATGTTTCTCAGATAGATGTGTATCCATTTTTGGTTGTTAAAGATTGCAACGGTTTTTGGTTGCTTAATTTTATATTGCGGTTCTTTGCCAGCATAGCTCAGTATAAAAATATTTACGGAGAGCAATATGGGCGTGGGTTTAAGTCATGGACGCCAGACTTATAGGGAAGTCGAGGAAATGAAAAAGGAAACAGAAAGATAAAATATAAAGGTGCGAAATATATTACAAATATAAGTTAGTGGTATGATACCCAACAATAATTAAATATAATTCAGATTGATATATAACAGTAAAAAGATATATCGACAATATATAACAGGTTGTTATCAAGCAAATTTAAACCTAATAATTTTCAATACTAAGAATACTTCAATATATTACAGTATTTATATTTAAAGTTCGATAGAACAAAAGCAATACAATATTACACAATATAACCCTCTAGGTTAAAATATTTGAAAGACAACCTTTCAAAATCTAAATTTACACTTGTAATAAATATTTACAAAACATATATATTACAGTGGGTAAAATTCCAAAAACTCTTATGTAGATAAAGATAATTAATATAGACAGGCCTTCAAATTTTCCTTTTGCGTCGATTATACTCTACTGGGTATTTGAGATTATATTTACCCCTACTATTATTATTAGCCGTTACTCGAGTCCGAGTATAAAAATGTTACAGTCGATAAATTGTGTACAATAAAAAACAAGTAAAAGGTGTAGTCCATTGTAATTCCCATTCATCTACGGTGCACACGACTATGGCTATAGAGGCCAATTCGGGAGAGCACATGTCGACCGCAGTCAGGACAAACATAGACCTGGTTAGGTCTTGGATTCGGCCTTCTTGCAGCAACATTTCCTTGATAGCTGGCCACAACCCCTCGCCATTCGGTTCTGTCCGCTGCAAGTTGTTCCCATTGCTCGTCTGCAATACCGCAGGATTTTAGATTTTCATGGAGAGCGTCTTTGAACCTCTTTCGTTGACCGCCACGCCTTCTTCTACCGCTTAGCAATTCACCATAAAGTGTACATTTAGGAAGGCGGTTATCATGCATACGATGAACGTGACCTGCCCATCTTAGGCGTGCTCTTGAAATAAGCACCTCAATTGGAAGGCTGTTTGCTCTCCTGAGTACTTCCACGTTTGATATGTGATGGAACCAACGGATTTTCATCATACTTCTGAGGTGTCTTTGCTGAAAACGTTCTAATTCTTTCACATGACGACGGTAAGTGACCCAGCTTTCACATCCATATAGCAGTGTTGGAATGACAACTGCTCTGTAGACAGCCATTTTCGTTGACAAAGCAAGATCGTGGTTGTCAAATACTCTCTCTCTAAGTCCCCAGAGTGCTCTAGATGCAGCGTTAATTCTATTGCGAATCTCGCTGTCCATGTTTGCTTTGTCATTAACAACGTTGCCTAAGTAATTGAACTGATCCACCACTTCAAGAGAATTTCCGTTAAGTGTAATGTCTATTTGGTTCACTTGATGAGGAGTTGACATAATCTTAGTCTTTCCAATGTTGATTTTAAGTCCTAAGGAATCATAGCTCTGGGCATACACATCTAAAAGTTCTTGAAGCTCTTCCGGCGTAGAGGCTAAAAGTGCACAGTCATCCGCATACTGGAGATCACAAATGAATCGTGTGCGTGTCTTCGTGAAAGCTCTAAAGCGCCCTATGTTAAAAAGACCGCCATCAAAACGGTATCTGAGACCTATTCCTCTGACTGTCAGTTTGTTGTCAACAATAATTGTTAGAGCAGTGGTAAACAAATTAAAGAGTAGGGGTGCCAGGACACATCCCTGCCTAACTCCAGTGAGGGTTTGGAAAGGTTCGGTTGCCTCATTATTATACATAACCTGGGCGTTGTTGTTTGTATGTAGACTGCGACATACTTCCACAAATTTTCTAGGGATACCTAAGCGGAACATAATTTTCCAGAGCACTTCCCTGTCCACCGAGTCAAACGCCTTGGTTAAATCAATGAAGGCCATGTGAATTTCTCCTTGATGTTCGAGTGCTTTTTCTTGAAGCTGTTTAAGTGTGAAGATTAAATCCGATGTGCCTCGGTTTGGTCTAAAGCCACTCTGTGTTTCAGGAAGTAACTTTTCCATAACAGGTGTTAGTCTATTTGCCATCGCTTTAGTGAGTATCTTCCCTCCAACAGCCAGGAGAGCTATACCCCTGTAATTTCCACAGTCCGCAGCGCTACTAGTTCCCCTACTAACACCTATTTAAAACGTGCATATTATGCTAACAAACATAAGCACTAAACAGTAATATTTAACGTAATACTTTTACTACCGTTGACCAATAAGCGACTCTACTAAGCTACTATGAGCATACACTTTATCCTGTTACTAATATATGATAATAAAATATTTTTACTGCTAATTAGGTGATATTAAATTCTAAAGTTAACTGAAAATAGTTCTTATTGCTTTCAAAGGTGGTGAAATACAGCATGCAATACTTTGACCTTGAAAGCATATGCATAAAAATTTGGTTACGTATCAGCCCTTTAATGATGTAACGGCAATTTGCTTAAAATATAATTATGAAGTAGTACTTATCTTTTATATAGGTATGTCTCAACTGAATTGCATTTTGGGTCCCCCTCGTGATTAGATTAAGGTAGATTAAAATTTTACCGTCAGCCTGGAGGAGACTCCATTTTAAATTTCCATAAAAACGGTCTTCACCATCAGTGTAAATGCTGTTCTACGAAGTTAATTTCCTAGCGTGTTATAGCTCCATGACTCGATTAAAACTTTAGCAGATTATTACTTTTTATTATAATATATTAGCAGACCCACGTATACGCTAAATAGTTTCCACTAGAAATGAAAATCCAAACATTGAATCCGGAACTAAATCTGAAGATTAAATCCGGAGGTTAAAGCCTAAAAAGATTTTTCAATTTTAAATTTACGTCAATCAATTTAACTCATTCGTACATACCTTATTTCCATAGGGCTTTCACAAAAATCCCTCTCCTAGAGGTGTTGAAATTTTTTTATCAAATCAACCGACTTGGCTGAAGACTCGATGCAAAAAGAAAGAAGTTCGCGTAGCGCTGATGCTTACTATCTCGCGACTACAGTTATCTCTCTCTTTTTTACTATTAACTTGTACCGATTTGTGCCTTTTATTTTCAATATTAAAATTTTATTTGAAATCCTGCGGAAATAAACTAGTACTGGCGATGTTATCAACCTCCATCCTTTTGGTATAATCTCAAAATAATGTCAATTCTTTTAAAACAAATTTTATAATTGAATCTCCGTTTAACTATTTTGCGCCATCTAGTGTTGTATAGCATAAGTCAACTTTTATACTAGTGGTGAGAGGTAAGTGAATCCTCTCATATGGTCAATTGCTACTATACACCATAGATGTCTCCATGGGCATATAGTGACTTGCGATTCTGCAAGTACCTGAGAGCGACGACCTTTCAGTCCTAGGTGGACTTAACCTACGGTTATAATATATGATTTGCAGGAAACAACTACTCAGTGGGCCAATACCCCGACCTACATTGAATTATACCTTACAAATGATGAAATAATGGTAGCCAATATCATTTGTCAACTCCCTGACCAGACATAGACCGGTTTCGAACTTATTAGTTCTCATCAGTATGCCATAGGCTACCATATTGGCTACCTTTCGCTCGAATACACAATCCACGCGCGTTTCGCCAACTACGTTAGCAACATCGGGGGAGGGATTATAACATGTTCAGTTAATACCATTAGTAAAAAAAAATCAATGAAAGGTACAATATGATCTTTAAATTTTTATAGGTGAATTTTAACTATAACTAACTAGCGATAGAGTGAAACCAATATTATTATACGCTTTGTTAATTTATATTAAAAAATAAAATTTGTTGTTAGAATTTTTTAAGAAGTTGTCTTGATGTTGAGAAATTTGTTGTTAAAGCAGAAGGGTTAACGGAAAACATATAATTACAAAAAGTATTTATCACTATTTATCATGGATGAGATTACGCATATCTAATAACAGAGTAAAAGCCATATTTATGACTTCACACAAGCCGCCGCCACCGAAATTTTGTAAGATTCACTTTCCTAAAACCGTGTCTTTATCTATGAGCTAAAAATAATAAAAAACCATTGCCCTATTCTGGTAAATAAATCATGTTCTAGCTCTCGGACTATAGTTTTATGTGGGTTCGCATCCTATTAAAACATCTAGTTCAGTTTTCATATTGTTTTCATTCAACCAAAATAAAATGTTGAAATTCCACATTTCTAACTATTTATCTTATATAATAATTTAAATTAAATTCCATATATTAAATATTATTAAATGTTATGTAACATTTTTACATTTCTATTCTATGAACAAGAATGCCACAGTTAAATCCTTGACGTCATTTACAGCAGTAAATTACGCATGAATTCATCCAAATTGTCAAGCTATGTCGGGTAATTCAATAAAGTCAATGTTCAATCATAAACAACCTGCTGAAGTAATTATGCCAGTGAATATATTAATATAAACGTAGGAGCGACGAACAATGGCCTAAAATCGTAAAACAGTATGTCCTTCAGTGAAAGTAATGAAAAAATTATATATGCTGACAAAATATGTTTGTATACGTATGCACATATTGGGATCTCCTACTAGTTAATTAAAAAAAGGAAATATAATATATATAGTGTGTTTCAAAGAATACACCTTAAATTTTACTGCAGAGTGGATGGGCACTAATATCTTCCAAATTAAATATACAATATAGGCGACCGAATATAGACCATCAGCGTTAATTTTAAATTTAAATTGTGGCAGTTTTATTTTTTTTATTTACTTTTTATTTTACTCATTTTATGGAAGATCTCAATCCATCTTCATTAACCAACTTAAGCATCTCTGCTTTGATATTGTCCATATCAGTTGCTTTGCCAGTTTTTAATTTTTGTACGGCTACCCCCATTTTTTATTTCAATAATACAGATCAGTAATCTTCAGATTGGGAATGGTCGGTTTCCAAATGATTTTCGCAGTATTGTTGATATTTGGTGCTAAACCAAATATCAATAATATAATCTCAAAAAGTTCTAATATTCTGAAGTCTGAAACCCATAATTCCCATTTTGGTTCTGAATTTACGTATAATTGTTATTGAACTTATATGTGGCCTTTAAATCAGTCAGAGGCAAAGGATCAAGAAAAATACCTAAATAGCTCCAACCGGAACTACCATGAAAAATTCGCGGTCGCGTGCAACGTCGTGTAATATCTTTCGGAAGTCGGAATACTGAAAATTGATGAAGTTTTACATTAAAGCGATTGTATAGCTGAAGAAGAAAAGGACGTAGAAACGCCCTTCGGACGTCTTAAAAAGGGCATTATATATGCAGATGAGATTTGTTACTACGACATAGAAAAATTACTGCAGAAATACTTTTCGAAGCTACATGGAATTCTAACTTTCATGACTTCACGAGAATTAAAAGTTTCCCTTTTCAGATGAAATTTTACATGCATGCGATTAACACTTAAACTCTTCCGAGTCGATGGACGTATGGAATTCGATTGCAACTCAAAGGATTCGTCGAAAATGTGTTTTACGTCCTAAAGTAACATATTTAGCAACTGAAGCAAACACCAACAAGTCATACGATGACATTTTTTCCAAAAGGCATTACCGTATTGTAGGGCGGACCTAACACGAAGTATTTATCCAGTCGAACAATGTGTTGTGCCGAATTTAAACGGCCATTTTGAGAATTTTTGTCAAAACATCAAACGAGAAGACATCAAAACCTCCGGTGGTAAGGATCAGAATTTTTACAGTCAAAATTTGACGGAAAGAGCAAAGGTCACAGATCATGTTTTCCCAGAGGTCAGCTCGAAGGTAACCCGTGAGTCAAAAACCTTATGTTCATGTCGTCAGTATGCTTTGCCACAGGAACACCATGTAATCATATGTCTGGGCATTAAAACCTAATCCATTGTGTTGTAGCTAGTTTCAAATGCCTCTGTTCTAGTGAATAAATTAAATGATTTTAAATTCATTCTTAAGAAATTTTCATTAATACATTCAAATTGAAAGCGCAAGTGTACGAGCCTAAGCTATTAGGAACTACAACAAAAAATTTTCATAGTGAATCTTTCTGTGAGGTCGATCTCTCAAAGTCAGCTATCCTTGGATGGTAGTTATAAACTGAGTTCCATATATTAAAAATAGTAAAAATTTTATTGAAAAAAAACTATGAAAATGATATTAATGAATCACACCTGCCAGTTAATTTTGATGTAGTCAGTCTTTTTATCAAAAAACCTTGAAAATAATTAAAGATAGATTCCTAAATGATGATAATTTGGAAAGTGTAAATAGCAGAATGGAACTTTTAGCAACTTATTTTCATTTGGAAAACGATTTTTATCAATAGGCGGTATGGCAATAGGGATCTTAAGCAACATATTTATGGGAGATTTTCTTGAAAATAGACATGTTCAAAATTATACACATAGACTGGTTGTCTGGTTCAGATATGTTGGCAACATTTTTGCAATCATTGCCTCATGGGGTTGATTTGCTAGTTTTTAGAAAATATAAATAGCAAGGAACTTTCTGTTACATTTATTTTAGAAGTAGAAATATAAACATACAACATTTCAGTATAAGATTGAATGAACACAAAAATTACATTAGAAAAAATTTAATTGAAGATCCAAAGATTTGCGAACACGCTTGGGAAAACGGGTACAAAATAAAGTGGAATCTGGTAAAAATTTAAATAAAAGAGGCAGATAAAAAACGAAAAATCGAAGAATATTATAAAATGAAAATAAATGCGTATCTAACTAATGTTATATACGACATGGTTACCAATGTTAAAGAAGAACTTAAGAAACGTAATGCCATTACAGTATCAAGTTCTATGTTAGTAGTAAGTATCTATGGATATGACGTAAGCACAATCTTAAAGCTGTGTACTTAACATAATATACAGCAAATAAGAATTGTTTTTCATAACTTTAAATAGGAAAACAGATTTGGTTTCCGAGATGCCAGAGAAGTACTATAATATTATTTTAATACAATTTGTATTAGTTGGAAAAAGCCTCTGACTGCCCCGTTGACATAAAAGTCATGGGAGTAAAGTTAATTTTTCCAATATACCCGTTAATTTTGTTATCTTATAACGTTTCCGTCACAGCTCAGCGGTAACCAACAATTATCATGCTCGGTAAACTAATAGTGGAGTAAATCCAAGGTTCAAATAAAGATCAATGACTATAATATCAATTTGACAATATTTATTAACAGATTAAAATGAATGATAACATAAAACAGTGATGTCTATTTACAGATGTAAAATATTACCGTACAAAACCTATCGCTACGATAGATTACAAAGAACTATTGGTCACGGAACTAGCATCCCTTACCAAGAAAATTAATGGATTTATAGATAGTTCTTAACCCGAAAACGATGAATTGTGATGAACAACTATAAAGAATATGGTGTTCGTCTGCTTCAATAATCTGTTTACAATTGTTTATCAACTGTACGACACTTTGACAATTAAACTTTGACAACTATTATGGTATCTGTCACTTTCGACAGTTACTATGACATATGTCACTTTTGACAATTATTATGATACCTGACCATCTTTAACAGTTTTTATGACACCTGTCACTTTGATAGTTATTATGACAATTGCTATGGCGATTTCTATTTCTTCTAAAAACGTGGTCACACTCAACAATTGGGACTTAGCCTCATAAAGGTCGTTATCTGTAATCTCAGGTATGGGGCAGACACACACCTGAGAAGCTAGCCGGGTGTTTCTCGGTCATAGTCATTACTACAACTATAACAACCTAATATCGTTGACGCATCCCACAAATCGAGCACCTAACTCTATAAACAACACAAGCATAAAATGCGGACGGTCATAGTCGGCGAGTTTTTTTCTCTGTGCTGAATTTGTGACAACATCCCAACTAGCAAGCATTATTCATAAAATCGTGTACCAATTTTAAGTTTAAGGAAAAGTTTCTTACCCGACCGGGACCCTTCTTCTAAACTAAGCCCGTGCATCGCTTTATTTAGTAGAGAGTTGCTAAGTCGCTACGTTTTACTTGGTTACAATATTGTCATAGATACAAACAGATAATGTTTTCGTTACGACGATCCTAATAATTTATCTTTGCTCATACGTATCAACTTACTTTAAATTACCAACCAATAAGTAAAATTAGGATTCATTGTTACAATCTTTTTGTAGACTTTGTGATCAGAGGATATATATGTGGTAGATAAACCCATAAAAAGAACAAAATAATATGAGAACATCACAATTAACGTTTAGAAAATATTGAGTTTCACGAGTTCCCCATACTCATCCCGTGTGGTATGAGACCAAACATTTTGTAACAAATTGCAAATTATTCAAACTATAATTATAACCTTTTTATACAGTACATATTTGAAAGAATGCGATACACAAATCTGTACCTCAAATAACTTCTAAAGTTATTCCACTTTATACTTGGTTGATCTTGTGTGTGTGATTGGTTTACTTAAAATACATTCTCCCCCTTCATTGTTCCCTCAAGCCTGTAAGTGACAACCGTCTAATACTCTAGGGTCAAGAAATTAAAGAAAAATCTAAGTGACTAGAACCATAAGCATATAAAATCGCATAAGGCGACAATGGATGAAAAATTTCTTAGGGAAGTGAAGTATCCAAGAGCTGGTAGTAATTGATAATAAATATAAATTTTGTACTCTCATCTATTAACACCTCTTGCTCTGAAAGAATCCGGTTGATAGTGGAAACCCCACCTCTCTCTCTTTGAAGATGCGACAAACGCATCAGAAAATTAAATTCATAAAGTTAAGTCCATCTGACGGGATTTGAACGGATCGTCCATACAACCATCCTTACTGGTGGAATAGATTCTTACTGTTATTGTTATCTGCATATGACTCCAATTTTTACAGATATCTTGTAGAATTCTCATATATTTAACAGAGAATAGGAATTCTGCACGTCAGTCTATTACTTTTCTGAGTAGTACTAGAATTATACTTGTAGGGTTCAGGTTTCTCTTAGCATATACATTTTTCGGTTATTACCCAAGGTTGTTTCGCATTCACAACTTACTTTACGTACCTATTGCTGCTTGTGTGATGCTATGTATCCGAGACTCCTACGGCGTATCCGGATCATCATAATTTAAGTTAATTTATATACTCTTAACATTTATCTAGAAAGACTGAACCATCATTAACCACGAGCAGATATTTTTGTATTTTGCTTGTGACACGGGAAGGTGTAGCAGTAAGCAGTTTGTGATATGGGTCACAATTAGTGTCAATTAAAATATTACAGAACATTGTTGATGATCATCATAATATAGTTAATTTAATTCCTGGTGACAGCCGAGTGGAGTCATGGATGATTAGAGAATGCGATAATGCTATGAAATAAATAACGTCTAGACAAAAGTGAATCAGTTTTAGGCTCCTTTTACCTTACCCTTACATGCCAAATTTACCAAATATCTTTCAATTTAAAACTAACAAGCTTGAAATTATTCTTACATATACCAAAATCACTACCATTGGAAAAATTTTTCGATATAACTCAACTTTTGAAAATCCAAATAGGGAAAAACTGATTTTTGGAAATTTTGGCGTTCTCTATCACAGAGAGCTCGGCCTTAGAAAAAAAAATGTTGAAAATCAAGCTTTACAATTTTTGTCCTGACACTCTTTCTCCTGCGATGCACAGAAAGCGAGATAAATCGATTCCAAGATTTTCAAGATTACGACGATTCCGAAACAGTTGGGGATACACCAACTTGGAATTTTACCTTTCCGACCATCAGAATCAACATATTCAGAATTCAGCCTACCTGCATTTTTTTATCTCAAATGACAGATTGACTGTAGTACTTGCGCTCTGTACTTTTATAGACAGTTGCCCACTTTGGGTGTCAATTAAAGCCATAATTTCCCATAGATTCGTGGCTTTTGATTTAAGCAATTTTCTACAATATTTAAAAAAATAAGGCGCATAATTTTGAACTTTTTCATTGACAGAAAAGTAATAACTGTACTAATACATATAATACATAAAATAGAGTTTAAAATATTTTAAATAATCTGCATATTTAAGTAATTAAAATTGAATAAACAAAGTAATGATGATAGATGGTCATAATATAACCGTAGATAATAATTTAGCAAATAAATAATTGTGTATAATACCTAGTTAAAAAAGTAGAGGTTTAATGAATATATTATTAGTTTATCAAACTGATACTCTTATCTTCTCGTACGTATTTTATTCTGATAACAAAACACTATAGATGATCAATATAATAATATCCAAAGATATACGTCGCTTTGCTGGGTTTTAAATAATATTGAGTTCTGAAAGTCGGAAATGTTGTACGGAAGATTATATTAATTATTATAATTATTAAATTATTTTAACATATCTGCCTCTAATATACTGTATTAAATGCACAGTATACCGAACAAAAATACAAAAGGCAGACGTCCCCACTGTTACATATTTAACAAAAAAGATTATAAATATGTAAAAAAGGTCATAAACTTGTTATAAATACGTGATTATTCTATATATACATATTTACACTCTTAATTAAAATTTAGTATTATGCCCGGTATTAAGTGGATTCATATGAAAATATTACCGTAAATAAAATATATTTTTTAATTTCAATATTATAATTAAATAATCACAAGATTATATTTGATACTTTAACTACCCTGATGAGCTGCCACACATCCAGAGAATTAAAGAAACAGCGCATAATTAAAAATATGCATCAAATTCTGCATTAAA
The DNA here is from genome assembly GCA_963675555.1 of Leptura quadrifasciata. Taxonomy (NCBI): domain Eukaryota; kingdom Metazoa; phylum Arthropoda; class Insecta; order Coleoptera; family Cerambycidae; genus Leptura; species Leptura quadrifasciata. Next base: position 105,139,499 of record OY776673.1, on the reverse strand, counting down.
AAACTTGCTCGATATTAGTTTTGCTATATAATACCCTTTAGAGGTGAGCGTAAATGCGTTCTTTCTATGTACATATTCGAAATGCAATGTAAAGCAATGTCAGGTGCGGTTAGTACTTAAATGGGTGCCCGTTTCAAGTGTTATAGTACTTTTCAGTCATAAGCGAAAAAATAAATCTCAAAAGTTTCATTATTTTCAAAATAAACATCATATTCAGTTCTTAGAGTCAAAATACAATAAAAAAGTCATTCTGATATTTAAATTTATCAAAAACCACAATGTTTTAAATCAAATTCTAAAAAATTCGCAAACACTCGATAATTCCCAAGTAAACCAATTTTACCTATAATACCTTTCAAACTTTCGAAATAACTATTTTACAGTTCAGTCATTATAATTTATCATTCCAATCAATCAATAAAAATAAATTTATTAAAATTATAAAAGTACATACCGCCCCAGAACCCACCCCGGGACCAGCCGTGCAACCACCGTACTAACCGCGGTGGCGGATTGCAAGGCCAGGCGGACCGGGCCTGGCTTGGTTAAAAACAAATTTTTAGCCTTAAACCTAAACACCTTTTAACAATATATATAAAAGTAGGTAATAACATTCAAATATCCAAACTTAGACTACACATATTTTTAAACAACTTTCATTATAACACTTTTTAAAAAAAAAATTTGTAGTTGACGCAAGTATCTCAATCTAAATGAGAGGTACCTTTTGCGAAACGTATGAACGCCGGACTGGGCTTTAATAATTTTGAATTCAGAGAGTTTCGATGTCATCAGAGATACGTGACGAAAAATTAATTTAGGGACAAAAAGAAAACAAGAACAACAAACAGGACAAAAAGGATATAAACAGAAAGGAAGAGGGGGACAGGAAATATTTAAAGATAGAAAAGGATATGAAATATCAGTAAAGGTGGATAGGGTAAACGGAATTAGTTGGTGTCAATTTATCGTCCCAAAAAATCCAGTTTCACAAAATTTTATTTCTATTTCTATTAATTTTAATTAATACAATTCTATGTCTAAATTAGTTTCACATCATTTCAAATTATTATATTATATTATTAAATCATAAACTCGCCGTTCCCAAAAGTTTACTTTGTTCTTCAAAACTAATTTCCGCTTCAACGAATGCAGACGGTCCGCGAGTTAACTGCAAAAGCTCTCCGATACGTACATTTGTCATTCAGATCGAAATAAAGACCTTCGTGATACTTTACCGGATTATCCAAATTTCTGTTCACTTTATCTGGCAGTTAATCGTAAATAATTCAATAACCATATCAGATACAATCTTCATTCTTACTTCAAAAGATTCCCCGTGATGGCACTGTCCCCGTATAAACTAAACGCTACCGGACCTATATAAAGCCGAAAATTTTACACCTCAGCAAGTCAGTTTTCAGTGATCTATTAAGTGTTATACATTTTCGCGTGTGTGAGTTTAAGTAGTTTACTTTATTAAGTGAATACTATTGTATCTCCTCCTTCACATGCACAAGGAAAATCGTGTCCTCGCCTCATATATTCCAGCGGCTTGTATATATGTGTATGTGCGGAAGGTATGCAATCTTAGGCGAATATTGGGTAGTAGATATACCATCTTTCGGAGGGAATGTAAAGCTGTCGGTCCCTTGTCTATTACATGTTAGGCAAGTAAAAGATCCTTACTCTATTTTCTGGTTGGGGGTAGCTCGTCTATAGGCGTTGGTGTTAGGCCTCAGTAGTGGAAATAGGCCGATGTTAAATAAATGTTAAAACAAATGATATCCTTATTAGTACGCAAATTATGTGCTAAAAAACAGCGCCGGAATCATCTACCTTCTGTACTTTTATGGTTTCTATAAGTAAAGTAATCATTGAATTAAGAAACAGACACGACAAAATTATTTAATACAGTTTGCAACATTACAATTTCTAAACGCATAGATAATTAACTGACAGATTTTGCTTTCTCGTTTTTCATTATATACTCTTAACAATTATCGCAAACTGTCTGTTGGTAAAATCGTTCAAATTTATACATATCATAAACGTAAGCTACGACTGATTGTTAGTGCTTTTTCTCCAACAAATCATAAAATAGCGAGACATCTAGCCAATACTCTTCAATCAATTGCTGAACAACCAACATCCTATCCTATACGAATACTTTTTGGTAACGATGAGGTTTACAACGGAATTTTCTCCTTATCTATTTATTTTATTATTTATTCCATTTATGTTTAAACATTATATATACAAACATCTTTTTAAACAAGTATATATCTAATTGGCCGATGAAAGAACATAATAAAGATGTTTTGATATATTTTTACACCCTATATTAGAAGTGGGTATAGATATATAGAAAGTTGTTTTTTATTTGTGTAGGTAGTTTCTCCTCTCTAATTATGTTGGATACTAAAAATACACGTGTCTTTTTAATACAGTTTCACTGTAAAGTGGGTTTGTTACATTACAATTCGCACGAGTGTAAAAGAACTGAATAAAATTCTCTCAACTTTGTTGTAACGAGCTGTAATTACTAGTTTTCTGATATTACTAAGCCTATAAAGACATTTTAATATAATACATGCTTTCATGTATTCATTACATAACCTCGTATCGTATTAATTCAGCTGTATCATTACAAATAATAATTATAAAAAATATAAACAACACATTCATGAAGGTAATTATGTCAAATTAAGAGTAGACATGTAGATTGAAATATTATAGAATACATTTTAAAGTTTTCATTAACATGTTTTTGCATTCAACATCACTGGATAGAATTAATTTAAAGTATGATTAAGCACTTATCCTTGGTAAGACTATTTTATTGTCTTGTTTTTTAATGTTTGAAGAAAATAGTATATTATTTTATATGGAGTAAAAGTGGCATTATTGTGCCGAGGATATAGTTGGAAGACAAACGACGCGGCAAAGCAGCCAAGACACAAAAATCACTTCACTCATAAAGCATACTATATTCGTTTTCATATGGATTAAATAAATACTGTTATTTTTTCTTCAAATATTTTTAGTGCAGTGCGTAAACGGCATTAAAGAATTCTTACTGCCGCTCAGATGAAGTGTTAGAGAAATTACACTTTAAGTTCACGAAATTTATAATAAAAGTCGTGTTTTTCTGATGTTTGTAGAAAAAAATATTTTCCACATAGTGGTATCCAAACTATAAAGTATTATCAGTATAAATTTTCTATGCATATTTAGGCAGGCCTAATAAGCAATCAGACATTAGTTCTCAGTAACCATTTAACTGGAGGCGTGTATTTGGACTTCCTTCAGAACCACTTTCAGATGCTTTTAGATAGGTTTCCTCTGCACACCCTGCTAAATATGTGGTCTATGTGCGATGGTGCTCCCATCATTTTAATTTATTGTACGTGATCATTTAAATGACACTTCTAATAGTTTTATTGGAGAAGGCCCATTTCCATGACTAGCGCGTTCTGCAGATTTAAATCCAGTGGATTTTTGCTCTGGGGCCATCTACAGAATATGGATTGTTCGACAACTATTCAAACACGGGATGAATTATTTGGGAAAATAATTTTCCATTACGAAGCCATCGGAAAAAATCTAAGTATGCTATTTCGTGTGCAAAGGTCTTACCTCTGTAGGCTTAGGAAGCGCGTGAGCTTGGAAGGAGCATTGGACATTTATCGTAGTAAATCTTTTGTTTCAGTTTTACCCATTTATATTTATTTGCATGTCCCTGGAATGCTTATAATTGAGATGAATTTTTAAATGTATCTAATAACGTTTTTAATTATATATAATAACGTTACACTTTTTCATTTTGCTTCTAGGTAATTACGACCCCCTTTTTCCCGGAAGGCTCTAGAAGAGCTTTGTGTGGGGGGGGGGCTACACATTTAGAGACAAGGGACACACACCCAATATCCGTGTATAGTGAAAAAATCCCTCTCACAGTATTTTCCACTGCCACGGCCGGGGATCGAACCCGGAACTTTTAGGTGAGAGGCAAGTGCGCTTACCTCTCGACAACTAGTCATACAATTATTAACTACTTTCTTTTAAATAATGGTGGAGGCGCATGTGTTCCGCTTTACTGAATAAAAGCGCATATTTCTCTGTAACCGTTAATTTGATCGAATAGAAACAAGATCACATTTGTCTAGATAAGTATTTAAGGCTTCTGCTTAAAATTATGATATTTGCAGTTCGAAAATAACATTCTTGTAAAAAAATTGAATTCTTATCCCTTGGGCATAGTCCTCTCCTTACTTTGTAGAAGATCCGTAGACTTAAATAGAGCCAAATTAAATACGTTCATCTGTTTTGTAACCTACCAAAATTTAATAAGTTAGAGATAATAATTTAGAAGTTAAAAATAGAAAATAACGAAGGGCTGTAGAAAAAGAAATATGGAGTACTGGTTTATTTTGACCCCATGTATCCTCCATTCAATTCTTGCTCTGTATAACACTTTAATAGGCGCTGTGACGGCACTAAATATTATTTGTTCATGTTGTCGTTGTTCACTGAAGGAAATAGAGAACTTATGTTCACTTTAACATTTTTTATTCTTATTTTTTTGAAATACCCCAGTGTACAATCAATGAACCGGTTCACCTCCAAAATCTGATCAACTCAACCGATTTGTTTGAAATTTTGACAGTAGCTCAAAAATGATGCAAATAACAAACCTGACTTTGTGCCGATATGTGCTTCCACCCCGGGGGTGAATGCCACCCTTTCTCGGGGGTGGAAATGACACCGGGAGTCGATAGAGGATCAAATTTTAAGAAGAAAATGTAGTATAAAATTTTTTCTACAACCTAATAATTTCTGAGTTATTCGCGATTGAAAATTCCAATAAAAAACCCGTTTTTCAACAGTTTTTCGTGAATAACTCGAAAATTAAACGTTTTCTGAAAAAAACTACTCTTATTAAAATTGAAGCTTATGAAAAAACAAAGCGATTCGTCGTTTTTCTTTAATGTTTTAGGTCATATTAAGCGACTTATGAGTCATTGAAGACGAATTTTTGATTGTTGTAAATTTATCTAAAGATAACTCAAATAACGGAAAAATGAGTAATTTTTCAGAGAAAATGTTCACAACCTTTTTTGAAGTGCTTTATTAGACCTTTAAAATAAGCTTTTATAAAAACCTCTAGCATGAAAATTAAGGAAGTTATGACGAAAATAAGTTAAGTCTCTGGAATTTTTGAAAAAAAATTTGACAATAACATTGGCGCCATGAGCGGCAAAATTAAAATTAATCGTAGCCCATGAAAAATTTACTTTATTTATGTCCCAGTAACTCGTTCCAAAAGTTTGAATGGTTTAGAGAATGTACATTTTGAAAAAAGTTGTTTTAAGTAATTTTTTTTCAATTTCTCAAGAAATAAGTTGTTTTTTCAAATTAACTCAAAAAATAATGGTTTTACGAAAAAAAGTGTTCTTAACAAAAATTTAGCTTTCTTTTACTGAAAATTTTGCTTTTTTTTTAAATTCATGTAGCTTAAAAATTAAGCGAAATATGGGCATTTAAATCTTTGATTTCTATGCGACGGAAACCTCTTTTTAGCCCTTCAACCTTAAAATTTTCTGAACGAAAGGGTGTAGAAATATTGCAATCATCATGAGTTTATAGATTATGAAATTCCCTACAAAATGGTGTGTAGGTGAATGCAAAAAGCTTAAAAGGAAGCCGAGTTATCGTTAAAAAACTAAATACATTTTTCTGGAGATAACGTAGGAAAATTACGGAGCGCCTAAATTTTGAACGTTTTGGAGCATTTATTCTTTTGTACATGCTGTGTCTTCTTGATACATACATATCTGGATTTCCACATGTATAAACACATGCATAAAAAGATATTATATAGATAATATTAGTAAAAGATAGAAAAGGAAAGGTGCGTTTCTCTAGGCGAAATTCCTCTGAAGGCGACCTTCAACAGAGGAAGGGGCTCTTTAACCAAGGAGAAAAGGAAGTTGATAGTGAAGAAATGGATGAATTTGAAAATTAAAATTAAATTATTAATATGCACTTTAAAAACCATCTTAATATTGTAAAATAAATATTTTTATTATAATTACAAAGTTTTAAGAGTTTAATTTCCCTGAAAGGGATGTTTTTAAGGCATGAAAATTTTAGAAAAATTTCATTATATCATAAGCAGCAATTTATTTTCATTTTCTTATGCATTCCACTACTTGAAGCTTTCAAAAGGATTTTTTCCCTAATTTTTATTGTAAGGGGTGGTTTTTAGGGGTTGAATCATATTGAAAAATGATGTATCAGGTCGTTTACACTTAAAGAATATATTTTTTCTATTCAAGACCCAAAATAAAAAGATTTTATGCTTTTTAAACCGTCTTTTTAATAATTGTGTGAGGGGTAGATTTTAAGGGTAGTTACATAGTAAAATATCGAAATATTAGTTACATTATAAAAAACAACAAATATTTAACATATTTGAACATGATGATAACCTATCACCGCTTCCATCTATTAGTTTTCAATTTTTCCTAAGTTTTATTGTTAGGGGTGGCTTTTTGGGGTTGCATCATTAAAAAAATGAAGTATCAGATTTCTTATACTTAAAGGGAAAAATTCTCCTATTACGATCCAAAATAAAAAGGTTTCATGCTTTTTAAACACATTTTAAGGGTAGTTAAATAGTAAGTAATAGGAAATATTAGATCCATGATTAAAAGCAATTGATATTTAACATATTTGAACATAATTATAGCCCATCACTACGTTAATTTATTAGTTTTCAATTTATTGGAGTAAGGGGTAGTTTTCACCCCTTAAAAACAAAAAGCACACTTTGCGACCAAGTCAGGTTTAAAGAGAAGGGTAAGATGAACTTAATTCTAAATTTTGAAGAAGATCGGAGTAGTATTTCAGATTTCGGAGATTTGGCCCCTTTTTAACGTTGAATAACTGTACTACAGTCAATATCTATTACTATAAAAATAAATGAAATTCTGATGTGATATAGACTCTCTTTAAGAAATTTTAGGTTGGAAAAGTATATTATGGTTTTACGAATATTTTAAAACTTATATAGAATATGGGATAAAAGAAATGCTACAGAGCTCACACGCAATTTATGCTTTTATTAGAGGATAAACGTTTATCGCAAGGATGTAAATGATATTGTCAACAGTACAAATTGTGTAATGGCGGGTGAAATATTGCTCTACTTTGTTCCGTCATTTTCCCTCCGGAAATATCAGAAAAAATACATATGCCTATGTATATCCTCTGACATTTCCTCACCAATATGGTGTGCACTGCCAACACGAGGTTCGCTACTAAGCATCCACTGTTTGTCACTTTCGTGTCCGTGAAAAATAATATCTTTTATTATTAATCAAAAATAAACTACTGATATAATTTAATTTCAACTATTTAAAACAATTAATAATAATCGGATAATTACGTGTCAACTTATATTCGTAAGGCTTCCAGAACTCGCTTGCGGCTCGCCCAGAAATTTGCCCGCTTGTCTAGTAAAATACCACTTTCGGGATTTGTTACGTATATAACTATTATTATTATTTGTTAATATTTGCTTCAACTTCGATAAACATTGAACGTTAAATTTCCTTTAGTATAAAAAGTTGCGGAGGTGTACGAATTACTAGTAGAGTATTCCCAATATGAGACAGCCATTAAGCCTTCAAATTTTTAGAATAACCAAAAGATTGAAAGTACAAAATACACCATTGAAGATGGAGAAGTTATTGATATGTTCAGGTGCCAAAGTACATGTGCCGGATGTAATTCTAGGGTAAAAGCGGTGTCGAAAGATTATACAAGGAGTAATTTACACAGAATAAATTCATTCATATTATTATTTATTTTCCATCTTTGTTGGAAATTCCCTGGCGTAAACTAGTAAAAGGGAAATGGATTTTATTATGCTAAGTGAATTATAGTGCAAAAGAAGCAAATATTTTAAAGAAAAGAAATAGACTATTATCGGGAAAATTTGACAAAAATGTTAAATAAACGCGAAAACTGGTGGATCAATCGTTGGATTGCTCGTAACTCCAGAAGCACAAGAAAACGCTGATGCAAAGGATAAAAAGTATCATATTTGCAGCTTAATTATGAAATTCAGTGGACTAAGCTGTTTAAAATGCAATCATAAATTCCATAGCAAGTTCTTTTCTGCAGCGACAAAATTGTTAAACACTGGACATAAAATAGACTGGAGCTGTAAACATTGAGTGTTGTACGAGGGATAAATGAGAAGTAGTAAATCAAAAAGCGTGAAACATGTTTTAAAAGATAACATGTGCCTAAGAAGAAAAACTGACCTGTTAATAAAGAGTGTAAGTGATGGGGACTACATAAAACGAGAACATTGGGGAACCATATGTAAATAAAAAAACCTACAACTAGTACTATTATCCCAGGGTCATCGGGTGCTTCTTATAACATTCTGCTTCACCGCATTTCAGGTGTTATTAATAAAATCTAGCAGTTCTTATTTAAACAATGTGGATATTGAGAAAGACGTAAAGTAATATATTAATCTTGCCGATTTTTAGTACGATAATCACTACGAACTGCTGTATCATCAGAAATTTAGACTGTGCTTATAGGAAACTGATCAGAAATAAGATAGTAGTAGGTATATTTTTAAATATTGTTGTAAATGATAAATTGTTGGCAAAACATTTGTTAGTTAAGTCGAGAAAGTTTATAAAACCTTATTCATCAAAATTTTTCTTATTAGCCGTATAATAATACTAATGCTCCTTTTGGGTTTTTGATAGAGGCATAATCGGATGATTTTAATAATCGGAATATTAGTATTCGGATAGTGTCGAGTAGTAAAAATCATTCGGAGAGTACTATTCGGATGATTTACTAATAACCGGGAATGTTCGTTCAGAGTATTTCTTATCCTACTTATAATTTTCAGCCGGATAATGCCACCACTCTACTTTTGTATAATAGTTAGTAGTATATTACATATATATTACCTATCCTCGTTATATATAATAATCCTCTCTGGTTTTGACTTATGGGTAGTAAGAATAATGTAAGAAATTAGTACAAACAGGATTTCGATCGAGTCGCGATATGTAATTTTATATATTATATTTTATTTATAATAGTGCATTCTATACGGAGTGTTATTTATTTACTTACTTAGTGTTGTTTATTTAGTTAGCCAATATTAAAAATTAATATGAAACCTAGTGGAAAAAAAATCTGTTGTTTGGAAATAAAAATTGCTATATGCACCTTGTGTAAAGAAGAGTTGAAGTATTTTGTTCGTACAACAAATTTAAGACAGCATTTGTTAAGAAAACATCCCATTTCATAAAATAAAGAATGTGATATAGACTTGAATGATGACAACGAGGCCGGTACATCTCAAACTCTAACTTTCAGTCGGAAGTTACAGCAAATGCTTCAAAAAGAGTTGCTGAAGAAAGTGTAGCATGTTCCAAGACCAAACGTCCTCGCCAATTAAGGCTTTGCGGTTGTAAGAGTACATCTGACTTATCTGAAATACAAAAAAAAGACATTGACCGGAGCCTCATAAAAATGATAGTGACAGATTTTCAACCTTTGTCCATAGTAGAAAACCATGGCTTTTTAGAATATACCAAAAAGCTTTGTCCTTTGTATACACCTCCATCAAGAAAGACATTGGCAAACGACTTGTTGCCACAGTTTTACAATGAAGTTGCATCAAAAATAAAATTAATGTTGGAATCAACTGATTATATATCAGTGACCACAGATATGTGGACATCTGACAGTACCAAGTCATATGTAACGCTCACAAGTCATTTTATTTTTAATAATCAAATACACTCCCAAGTTTTGGCAACAAGGGAAATGCCAGTAGCACATACCGGAGAAAATATTGTCGGAGCTCTGTCAACTATTTTTAGGGAATGGAACATAGACGATAAAATAGTAACAATTGTGGCAGACAGTGCTTCGAATATGAAAAACGCAATTAATGAGCATATGCGTAAACATTTGCATCCATGTGTTGCCCATACACTAAATTTAAGTGTTCAGGATGCATTAAACTCGAACGAAAATATTTTTTCAAGTTTAATTAAAAAGTGTAAGGCGTTAGTGGGACACTTTAAAGGCAGCGTTACAGCTGCCGAAAAATTGAAGAAGCATCAAACACAAATGGGCCGGCCCATTCTAAAAGTTAAACAAGACGTTAGTACGCGATGGAACTCTTGTTTGCTTATGATGGAAAGGCTTTTACAAATTAAAGACCCGCTATCTATAGCTGTCAGTGATCTTCGTGATGCTCCTGAGTTTTTGGATGCCTCAGAGTGGGCTATTTTATCAGACTACGTTTCAGTATTAAAACCTGTGGAAATGATGACCGTCGAATTGTCAGGCGAGAAATACGCGACAATGTCTTTAATTATCCCTTTAATTCGGGGACTGCAGTATAATATAAAAAAATTAACACCAAGCACTGATCCAGGTGCAATACTAAAACCTATTGGAAGTTATTTCAAGACGACTCGGTTCCTTTGAAACCAATAAAATTGCAGCAAAAACTACAATTCTGGATCCTCGACTAAAAAAAGCAGCATTTGGATTGGAGGAAAATGCAAAAAATGCTCAGAAATGGATTTCTGATGAGCTTGCGCAAATGCTCAATGCATCAATTGATGTGACACCTACACCGGCCTTGCCTTCGTCCGTAATACCTACAGAAGAAACTGATGAAAAAAATCAATTATTATCTCTTTGGTCACATTTTGATGCAAAATTGTCTGAAGTTAAATCTGTAATGTCTGTAGGAACTACGGTAACACTCATAGTAAGGCAATACATGGAAATGCCTTACTTGCCCAGGGGTGAAAATCCTTTGGAATTTTGGGAAAAGCATAAACATACGTTTCCCGAATTATATAAATTACACCTGAAATACCTTAGTATCCCAGCAACCTCGGTACGATCTGAGAGAGTATTTTCCAAAGCGGGTCAGCTGACAAATGTTCGCAGAAACCGTTTGCTGCCAAAAAATTTGGACAAAATTATAGTTCTAAATAGTTATTTATAAATAATTACGTTTTGTTGTTTTGTTTGTTAATAATCATATTTTGTTTATAAAATGTAACTTATTACTCTGACTTAGAATGTGATATCGTTTTATTTTTTCTAGTTTAAGAATACTTTTTTTATTTTGTGACGAAAGAGTTCTTGTTAATAATTTTATATTCCCCCGTTTTAAATAAAATATTTGAAAAATAAATATGTTTATTTCTTAATAATATTGATTTATGTGACGAATGAATCATATTAAAGTTCATTTATATAGCTAATATATACTTTTTATAATTAAAAAAATCTATATATAATATATACATGAAACAAATAAATAACATATACGAAAGAGTATACCTCCCCTAGTTATCGAAAATATACGTAACACCTAAATCAGTTTAATTCGTTTTAATAACTATTTTTGTTTACATACATACGATATACAAAATTGCTCGCCGAACATGTCCTCTGTTTAAATCAAATCGAATGTGAAATGATTTCGGAACGTGAGTAGTAAACGCAGACGACGAACTACGAGACATTCGGAACTCGACATCTGAATGTCATATCATCCGCATTCGTCCTCCCGGTATTCAATTTACAAGCGTCAGTCTCGTACTGGCTGAGCATGAGCATAAGCAGTAAAAATCATCCGAATGAAAGTACCCGGATGGTTTACTAATAATCGGAAGGTTCCGAGTATTTCAATAATCGGATAGTTGCATAAGTTTCATCCAGATAGTCCCATCACTAGTTTTTGAATGTAAAACGACTGTCTTCTCTTTAAAAATACTAAAATATGGATGCCGAAAGTAATAAATACTTATTTGCTTAATTTTATCTCATTGTTGAAAATCCTTTATTATAATCAGGTATATTGCATTCATTCACATTATTAATAAAACGAATATTTAATTGTAGATTCTGACAGGCACATGCTCGTTTTTTAATTTTGCTTTATTATATACGATGATAGATCATCAAATACCATTGTCTTCCATACTTTATTACATTAACATTTGGTGATAATTTTGATCGTGTTAATCTCATGAAGTGCACTCCTATTTAATTAAATAAAATATAACATGTGCATAAAGTGGTGTCCTTATTTGAATTCTAAATCGTTCTTTGTTCGCTTAATTTTACGTGTCAATATTTTACTGGCTTATTTTACTGGAGCATAAAATCAAATATACTTACTTCAACAATTTGATTTTATTGATTTTAATTTTCTACAAATTTTGCCGTCCCCTAAATTTGACGCCTTGGGCATTTGCCCTGCTTGCGCCCCTTAGATCGGACACTGGTAGTGAGCTTCCACGAAGTCGCTTTCAACTTCAACATTATATTCTGAGGAATGGATAAATTAATGTTTATTCTGTTGTTCAGTTCAGCTCCTGCTTAATACAAAATAACACCGATATACAACACTTTCAGTGTTTATTAGCACCGAGACACGGACATTGTAATTTCACACAAGAAATGGACTCTGCTCGTGCATAATAATATATTCACAGCTTTTGAAAAAAACAACAAAAATTCTACTAACACCTATGACCCAATGTAATATTGCATTAACGTCTTTTTTGCGATGTAAAAATGCATCTCAATTTACTAAGACAAATTTCTAAATCAGTGTAATAAAAATTTTACGAAGCCAACTTCGATAGAAGCGAGGAATACTAATCAGTATCAGACCGATATTTAGATCAATCACAGGAATTTTAGACGCAGAAGGCGTTCAACATTGCTCTCATCGTATGAATAATATAATGTGACTATTAGTACAGTAAAAATTTATCAAAAAGTCCCATGACCTAGAATAAATTGCACACTCGAATTTGCCATGCTCAATGTTATCAGGACCACTTTGAAGGTCTGAAAGAAGAAAGGTGACCTTCCTCCCTTTTGCTTCAGCCGCCATCTTGAAAAAGTGTTGGAAAATTATCATCGACCAAAGCTACAAGGTTCAAAAAGTAGACGAACTCCTATGTGAACCTCGAAACTAAACAAACATAAATTGAACCAATACTGGAATTACCTAATCTAATTAACGAATCTTCCCATATAAGATATTTCTCGATTTACGTTATGTTAATATTCGGACTGTTATTTTTACATCCATTTTGCAAATGCAGAATGAGAAGACAAATCTAACCATTGATGTTTCTACATTGCCTCCATCTCGATGAGGCCTATTCTCTTCACGAAGACGACTTCCACTAAAAAGAGAATACGATGAAACAGAAGATATAGAATATTCCTAAAATCGGACTGTTTCGTGCCTCGTGACTTTGTGTGCTGAGACCCTTCAATGAATTGTTTTCATTTATTTATTTACTACATTTGTTAATTTCAATTTTATTAACATTTTAATACTTTATGCTTTTACATTTTATGATTTATATTTTAGACTTTCCATTTTTAGGTTTCTTTTTGACATTTACATATCTTTATTGCATTGTTACCCTTAAATATATATTTTATGTTCAAAAGTCGCCGTATAAACTTATTTTATAACGGGAAATTTATGTCAACAATACACTGTATCGCTGAGACATAGGTTTAACAATCTCGGTAGTATAGTTGAGCTCAGGTTTACGGTGCAATTAAAAAAAAGCAATAAAAACTTTACGAGCCCATTAAAGTACCATTAAACTAGTCGGAAAAGTAATTGCGCCCAGGCACGCACTTGAAATATTTTAGATCAGCAAATCAGTCGTTCAATTTTAACAGCGCGTTACAGTCTAGTTTTATTAATATGTACATTCTAATACATACGAATATTAAATTCGGCTCTGTACTATTTCGTTCGCAAATTGACTCGCTTACCTTTATAGATTTTTAATGTGCGTCGGCTTATTTGGAGGATACCATGACGCATGGTCCAACGGCGATAATAATGAGATCGTAAAGTTTTTGTTGCCTTTTTGAGTGCACCGTAAACCTGAGCTCGAGCTAATAAAACAACGTGCGTAAACTGACGACTGTAAACGAACGATCCGGACTATTTGTTTTATAGTATACAAGTTCCCAAAGCAGCAGCAGTTTATTCGTGTATGTGTGTGTGTGTGTGTGTGTGGGCGAGCATAGATGTGTCTTTACTACATATTTACTTGGAAGATTCGGGTAAATGCCGAGCGAAGTCGGAGGCGATAGTCTCCACGCGTCGCTTCATGGGGAACAGGATTATTACTCCAATTTCGATCAGGAGCAACCAAATTCCAACAAAAAGATGCGTTAAGTACTTGAGGGTTCGACTAGACCAACGACTGACTTTCAATACGCATGTTAATGAGACGATACGGACGGTCTACTCCCTGTCCAGGAGTCTGTATCCGCTCATGGTTAGGCGTAGCAGACTTAACAGACTGAATAAAAGGTTGTTGTACACGATGGTGGTCAGGCCGTCCATCACGTACGCGGCGCCGGTGTGGTGCAGCATACCGGCCACGACAATGAAAAAACTACAAGTGCTCAAACACAAATATATGCGCCTCATATTAAATTCTGGAAGATACACCTACATCAGAGACCTCTACGAACGCTGCAACGACATTACACAAATTAGACAGCATAATGCCCCATTTCGGATTAAACACCCCTTACCTTACCAGCCGTTGCCAATCTTCCGGCAGCCACTCTAGCCACATTTCACCAACTATACCTTTCTCAAATCCTATCCACCTTTTGCTGATATTTCATACCTTTAATTGTCTTTAATCCTTTCCTGTCCCCTCTTCTTTTGTGTTTGTGCATTTTTGTCGCATCTTTTGTTGTTGTTGTTTCTTTGTTTCTGTTTGTACATTTTTGTCTGTAAATTCACTTTCGATACATCAGTCTAGTAACAGAATCAAAGTTTATCTGAATTCAACCAAAATTTTTAAAGCTACAGTTTAGGCCAGCCTAGCGCAGCCCGTCGTTGGAGTAACTCGCGGGAGGCACCTTGTTCAAGTTGTGGTGCCAGCGTCAGTGCCAAATTTAATTATAAAGTGTGGTCCGCCAGTGTACCAGTGTTTTTAGTGTTCTATTTTTCAGTTTTGTTAAGCTTTCTTTTTCAGCATTCTTTGTAACCCCATTATCTAATTTAATTTTTACATTGTTAAAAAAGGAGTTTAGGTTTAAGTTTAAAATGTTCAATTGTTGCTTGCGTCGAACCAGGCCTCTTTCGGCTCGACTTTGCGACCCGCCACCGCGTGAACGCGGTGGTCGCAGGGTCGATCCCGGTGCAGGTACTGGGGAGGCAGCTGTATTTATGATTATTGTCAATAAAATCTTTTTGAATTGAATTGAATTGAACTAAATATTTCGATATGCGATGTAAAGCAACGTCAAGCGCAGTTGGTACTTAGATGGGTGACCGTTTGAAATGTTATAGTACATTCCAAGCGTCAGCGAAAAAATTAACTTTAAAAATTTTTAACACGTTTCTTTTACAAAACCTTAGCATATGCTCATTCGGTATATTTTCCTTGCCTTTAACATAGAAAGAAATAAAAGTAAAACACATAAAGAAACGAAAACTTCTATTTTTATTACGTCTGTAAAAGGGGTTAAGTGTTATTGTTCTCTGAAATCAATCTGAATTGCGCTTTTTGATAAATTTTGCATTTAAGTGTCCTGCTCCAAAAAAATAAAAATAAAAGTTTCCTTCACTCCTAGTGAATAATGAATGAGATTTATGTTGTG
This sequence comes from Leptura quadrifasciata, assembly GCA_963675555.1. Lineage (NCBI taxonomy): Eukaryota > Metazoa > Arthropoda > Insecta > Coleoptera > Cerambycidae > Leptura > Leptura quadrifasciata. The sequence continues at coordinate 105,123,746 of OY776673.1, read as the reverse complement.
GTTTTTGCAATATTGTTGTTAAATATGACAGTTCAAGTTACTTGATTATAACCATATTACGGCAGGTTGGCATTTTGCATTTGAAAGGACCTAACTTTCAAATTAGTTTTATTTAAAAAATATGTAAATTTAATAAATTCGTGAGATCATCTCCTAACATTTATTTGTATTTCCCTTCCAATAGTTAGATTGTGTTTAACTTCACTTCTCTTAAAAGGGTATTATTCACTCCCTCTAAGTCAAGCCTCCGTACAGGATAGTAAAGTTAATTTGTTCCATTTGCAACAGAAATATCAAATTAAAAATACATATACACCCTGCTTAATTTTTCAGAAATTAAAACTCCTCTTCTCTGTACTAAAGTATTCCTTGATAGCAGTTTAGAGCGTGCAAGGTTCGAATGAGAAACAGAAAGACAAATTCAGTAAAATGGATGGAACAATATCGTGTTCAGGCATGTATCCAGAGTTTATTTATGGAGAAATAATACGACGAGAGTAAGATGCCTATTTTGGAAGGAAAGATGTAATTTATCGTTGGAATTAAGGATTATTTAGTTACACTGGGTGCCCTGGATTGGCTCGCAATTTTCTGTAGTATGGTATGGTAATTCGAGGATCTGTAATGACAATAAGAACACGATATTTCTATATTATTACCTTTTTTTAATTCTAATTTCCACTAAGATAATCTGTCAGCAAATATTACTAGGGGTTTCTTAGCGAAAGTGAAGTTACACATTTAAACTTACAATATCTAACAAGTTCTCAACCCTTCATCAAGAATAAAAAACATAATCATCGTGTTTTTACTTATGTGTTAAATCAAATAAATATGAAATAAAAATATTAACAAATCCGTGAGGCGACTGATATTTCAACAACTATTGTAATATTTGCTTTAGCAAATTTATCACTTTTGCTGCTTTAGCACTATATATATATATATATATGAAAAATACTAGGTTCTCGGGTTGAACCGCGTCTGAGATTGTTAATGTCTCGACGTTTCGGCTCCCGTTTTGGAGCCATTTTCAAGAGAAAAAGTGAGTCAAGTAGGAGGAGTTCGTGGAACTTAGAGCGAACTGAGTTCGCTCTAAGGAGTAGGCAGGTTGAGGCCTTAGAGACGGATCGCGGTGAGATCTGGGGAGTAGGCAGATTGAGACCCCGGAATCGAACCAGTTCCACGAACTCCTAGCATTATTTTCTTTGACAATTTTTACTTGACCCACTTTTTCTCTTGAAAATGGCTCCAAAACGGGAGCCGAAACGTCGAGACATTAACAATCTCAGACGCGGTTCAACCCGAGAACCTAGTATTTTTCATACCAACGACCGCGGAAGCTTCTCGGAACATATATATATATTATGGCAATATAACATTCGTTATCGAAATAACTACTACCTTCAACTTTAGATTGAATGGAGTATGGCTGTGTGTGTACTACAGGTAATTAAATAGTCAAAATTGGATAAAATAACGATAATTTATTGACAACATTAAATTAAGAAATATTTGTAGTTATTAGAGTTTTTCTTTTGTGAGATACGATATTTTTAAAATATAAAACTACTGTTTATAATAATTATAAAAACTCAGTAGAAAAAGTTTAGTAGGAGTATTATTGTAGTTATAAACAATAAATTCCAATAATCACAAACATTATTAGAAAAAAGATAAGAAAATTAAATAAGGAAGATTTTGAGTAAACGGAGATTATTTATTAATAACAGAAGTTAAAGAAGCAGAAATAAAGCAAAAGAAAAACATTTTCAGATTGGATTACTTTGGAAGAGAAAAAAAAAAATTGGTTAAGGATTGCGAGTAGTGGAAAATTAATTTGGAAACTAAAATTTGAACCAAAGAACGATATCAACGAGTGATTTGCGTGCGAAAAAGGTACCTTTTTAAATAATAAAAGCTTTAATCTACAAAAGTCTCGAGCAAAAATAATAAAGACAAATGTATTTTAGTTAGTTTTACGGAATTCTGTACGTCATTTAACTGGTGACAGTTCCATTTGTTCTTTAGTAATATAAGTATTTTTCTTGATATCTTTTCGTTATTTTAAATTGAGTAACAACCTTAAATATATAGAAACTGCTCTTGAGATTAAGAGAAACTGTTTGCAGTTTGGGCACAGTTGTTCTCGTGCTCTATTCAATCTGAAGTTGGTAATTCAATTTCAGATTTGGCGCCCTGGCAAGAAATTAAATTTTTTCAAAATTTACAAAATTTCACTTTTCAAAATTCAAATTTTATTCTATATCAATCTATTTCATCTATATTTTTCATTTCACGCCAATTTTGTTAAAAATCGTTAGAACTATTATAGAAAAAAATTATTTAAATTTTTTAAACTTTACCCCACTGCCTCCGTCCCTGCATTTCTCAGGAGCATCGGGGAGTGCCATCTCATCCATGTGTTAAATTTGATTAAAGTCGTTCGATTAGTACCGTTTTAGAGAAAGAAATTATTTAATCTTTAAACCTCAGCCCTTATAACATCCCTCCCTGAATTTTCTAGAACTAATTAGTTGTGCTATCTTATATTGACACTATGGAAAAAAAATGTAATTCCTTTAAACTCCATCCCACAGCCTCTGTCCCTGCATTTTTTTTTTAGGAACAATGGGTCATGCTATCTCTTACCAGTACTAATAGATTATATATTTGTTAAATTTAATTGAAACCGTTAGAGCCGTTTTAGAGAAATAAATTATTTAATTCTTTAAACCTCACCCATTGCAAGATCCCTCTCTGAATATTCTAGAAGAAAATAGTCATGCCATCTTGTACTAATACTACGTAACTATCAATGCACCGAATTTGATTATAATCGTTAAAATTGTTTTTGAGAAAAGAAATAATTTATTTCGTTTAACCTTACCCCACATGGGTTAGTATAGGCGAAGCTGAAAGAATAGATTATTTTCAACTGCTACGTCTCATACAATGCAGGATTAGGAGTCTTAGAGCAGGCCTTAGAAGAGCTGTAAGACGCAATCATGGAGGAGAGCAGAAGATCGGGAAAGAATGTCATTGTCGCTGGGGATTTCAGTATCAGGGTTCCAGTGTGAGGGATGGAGGAGGTGGATGATATTGCTAATCTCATTGTGGACTGGATGGCGCAGAATGATCTGCAGGTGGTCAAGATAGGTACAGTGCTCAGATTCGTGCAAGGGGAGGGTGGCTTCATTCCAGATGTAACATTGACTTCAGCGGGCACCACTAGAAAAATAAGTGGATTTAGGGTCTTGCGAGAGGAAGAAATATTGTATGATCACCGCCACATTGGGTACGTGGCGGGACAGCAGGAGAAAACGCCGGTGATAAGGGCGAGTGGATGGAAGCTGGATCTACTAGACAGAGAAGCCTTCAAAGAATCACTAGAAGTGCACGTAAGATGTGGCATGGTAACGGCGTGGTCTGTGGAACCTGTGACCAAGGAACAAATTACCAGAGGAACCGTCCTCTTATAGGCCAGTGTGTCTGAAAGGGGAATTGGCGGATAATCAGTACGGTTTTAGGAAAGGCAAATCGAAGGTGGTTACTGTAAGGAGGATTACGGACATCACAAGAGAGACTATAAACACTACAAAGATTTGTGTAGCAGTGACCCTGGATGTCAAAAATGCATTTAACATAGCGGGACGGGCTGAGATTGTCAGTAGTCTGAGAAACGGTAGTAGTTCCATACTTGCTCAGAATTACTAAGAGCTATTTGGAGAACAGAAGGATTGGGTGGGAGGTGAAAGGGGTACGCATTGGAGAAAGGTGACCTGTAGAGTTCCATAGGGATCGGTGTTGAGTCGGACCCTGTGGCATTTAATGTCCAATCTCATTCTACAGCTGCCCCTGGCGGACGGCTTCACGGTACACTGATGACCTGGCAATAACCGCTACAGGAACCTGAATGGCTGGGGTAGAGGCAGGGACAAATGAAACCATTAGGAGAATAGAGCGGTAGTTAAATAGGGTGCAATTATTAGAAGTAGCCCCAGAGAAAACAAAGTGCATTATTGCCTGAAAGTTATTTGTGGCAATTATTAAATTATTGTAGGCGCAGAGGCTTTTTTCCAATAATTCTATAATTTTGTAGATTCGGTGATTTGTTTTTGAAGTGGACAATACATGTGGTAGAAAACCCAAATAAAAGGAAGGAATAAAGTGCATTACTGCATTATTATTACCAGGAAAATAATTCTCCTACATTTCATAGTAAGAGTGGGACAGGTTGAGATCTGAGCTAGCAGGGGCTTAAAATATCTAGGAACATGGTTAGACTCGCGGCCAGCCTATAGGCTATATGCATTTAAGACAGCTGAAAAGACGGGGAAAGTCGCCTCTGCCTTAGGTAGGCTCGTAAACGACATGAATGGGCCAAAGGCCAGCAAAATAAGGGTAAATGCAGTGTCATGTATTTCATTTTATTATATGTAGCTTCAGTATGGGAGAGTTCGATGGTGGTACAGAGCACGAGAAGGAGGCTGGAAAGAGAACTGCTGAACTCAGGATTTGCAGTGCATACAGAACTAGTGTCGTACGAGTTAGTCTTGGTGTTGATGGGAGTTCCCCCGATAGGTTTACTGGTCAAGGAGAGAAGAAAGGTATATGAAATGATGAGGAAGCAAGAACCAAGGGAGAGATTCTTTCAGAAATGGCAGACAAGCTGGAACGACTCAACTAGAAGGAGATGGACAAGACGACTTAGTCCAAAAATAAGAACATGGGTGGAGAAGGGGCATGGGAAGATAACCTTTCACCTCACCCAGGCTCACACGGAACATGACAACTTTGTGTAATACCTGTTTGATATGTGAAAGATTGATACACGGGAGTGTGTGTACTGAAACATTGAAACCCTGATAATCTAACTAGATACACGTTGGAATCGGAAGGGAACTGGGAAAGTGTAGCGAATGCAATAAATCGTATAATGAGGATAAAGAAAGAAGATAGAAGAAACATAGTCCCCAATCGTTTTAACGGATGGAGAGGCTGTAAGGGAGAACGTTCGAAGTTTTACTAATACCGACACTACCCGGCACGGCAGATCCTAGCTCCGAATGCCCATGAATGATTTCCCTTCCACCACAGAATGAAAATCTAAAGCCACACAGCCACAGGAAATATAAATTTCAAAACAACAAAAAATGGAGCATAGACAAATGAAATCACGGCACAATACGTCAATATATTTCGTGAATACCTACACATCTCAGAGCGTAATCCTATACTATGCGCCATATAGCCCTCGCTTCTGGCAATAAACATGACCTCAGTCCAACCCAGTGTAAACGTAATGGGTCTGGCGGTATATCCGGATATATCAGCAATCCCTGTACAATTAATCAATTAATTAGTTAAAATAAATTAATCATCTATATAATGGGTTTCATATATTCCTCTTGAACTGCATGGAAAAATATTAGATCAAGTATAAAGAAAATATGTAAAATTTAACAATGATATATAAGTAATAAAAATGTGCACTTAAAAATTAAGTTATAGAATGTATACGGATATATTCTCTGGACTTTCGTTAATTAAATTACACAATGAAATTAAATAAATATTGGATTCTCAACGTGTTATAATAGTTTGTATATTTACGGATATTCGTCTAGTCATTGAACACTACTGACCTTGCTATTTAAAACATAGATGTTGAAATAACCAGTTCACAGACACAATCGTCTACGGAAATATTTTTATGTAGGCAGAACTTATGTCAATTATAAAATTATAGAATCAAACAACTTGGCGCAGAACCATAATTTTCAAATACAAGCCACATTTATTTAAAATATCGTCTCACCTATATTTACATGATATAAAATGTAAACTATATTTTACTGTGGCAAATATGTAGAATAAATAGACAAATACGTACAAAAAGTAATTAAAATTTAATTTGGTAATACCAAAAAATGTATCATTCAAAAATTATTTTGAGGACGTTGTAGGTAATTTTTTATTATAACTTAGTGGCCCACAAAATTTTGAGTATAGCAAAACTTACTTTTTGATTGTCTTCCCCTACAAAACGTAGCGACAGTTCGTGTAAGAGCACTCCACATGTCATCGCGATTCCACAAGCGCACAACGCGTACGGACCATGGCACACTGAGATACTGACGACGTCTGACGTCGCGAGAAGCGTCGCCGTAAAACATCTTGATAATCGGGAGATAAAATATGCGTGCGCGCTCGTATTCATATTTATTGCGGTGCCTTTATCCTGGTTTTTTATTAACTTCTACTGCTCTCATAAAAGAAGAAATAAGGACGATGAGTGTGAATAGGTCACGTTTGTTACCGGCCTTAAAATAAAGGAAAATCAAGGATCACATGTATGCATTGATATCATATTAGTAACAGAGTTTACAAATCAGGTACTTTTTCCAGTTACGGACTTACGTACGACTTTCATACATCTAATAAAATAAAAATAGGGATTGTGAAATGCAACATTGCTTGATTTATTTTAGGAGTTAACTAATAAACTGCCCTTCTCTACTCCTAAACTATTTTGTCGTTTATTATCAATTCCTAAATAATACATTTATATACTGACGGAATTAACTGAAGTAGTGAAGAAATAACAAATATTTTAAATATGGGTCATCGTGTTATGTTACAACAATAAACAGGCCAGTGCAATTAGGTTTTGACCCGGATAATTTTTGAAAATGTCCTTATTGATATCCGAAATTTCCCAAAAAGTCCGAGTTGGGGAAGCCGCCAGCATGGAAAAACCGCCGCCATCTTAAATTATTCGGTTCTTGGCTATATCTTTTGAACTAATCATCCTAGCGACGTCATTCAAGTGTCAAATTAACCGGTTTCGACTGCGGAATTAAAGAAATATAAATTTAATGAGTTATGAACGTTTATTTTATTATCGCGAATTTGAAAAAATATATATATTAAATTGCGATCTTGGGACCCTTCTTTACATATTATCTCAAAAAATTCACAGACCTTGTTTTAAGAAAAACTTACGTGAATACCAGTTACGAGACATGTAATTAATGTTTTTGAATCATTTTCATTTCCTAAAAATGTACAGGGTGGCCAAAAATTATTTTTCAATTAAGAACATTTTAAATTGAATTTTCTCAATTTTTTCAAATGGAACACCCTCTATATTTTTCGACGATATGATATAGAAATGAAAAACGAACATTTTTTGTAAGTACTTCCCTATGGATAATTGCAACCAATTTCGTTTTATTGAGCAATAATTACAAAGTTCGAAAATAAATTTAAAAAAGAGGTTTCCTCAAATAACTCAGTAGAAAAAATTATAATAAATGTTCTACATGTTTCCCATTTTGATTGACGCGCGTTTGAAATGAGGTTCTCACTGTTCCTAAAACTGCCGGTGTGATGGATGTAAAGGCAATTACTATTCCTTCCTTCATATAAGCACTTTAAAACTGTGACATACACGGGAAAATAAGAGTTCTTCCAAAAAAAAGCTTTGAAAACGGAAAGAGATTACTTTCCGAAACGTCAGCAAAATACATTATTTCTGTGTTTATTCCGATTTATATTATTTGCAAAACATAACCTCTGACTATTCCTTTGGCGTAAGCGTCACGGACGCAGAGGCTTTTTTCCAATAATTCTATTATTTTGTAGATTCGCTGATTTATTTTTGAAGAGGACAATAATACATGTGGTAGAAAACCCAAATAATAGGAAAGAATATTTATAGAATGCCACAAATAACTTTCAGACAAAATTTCCTTCACATATCCCCATAAAAAGAAATCCATTTTTGTAAGATCTGGGGATCTAGCAGGCCATTTATTGGGTCCATTTCCTCCAATCCATTGATTAAGTGTAGGTATTATTTAAGTGGACTCTAACTGCATTTAAATAATGCGGTGGAACATTATCTTGCTGAAATCCGAATTCGAATTCTTTCAGGGAGATTTACCAATAATTGTGGCAGATAGTTTTCCAAAAAATGAAGATAAATAGCTCCAGTCAATGTACAATCAAAGAAATGTGACCATATTACATGTTTTCCAATAATTCCTTCCCAAACGTTTATAGGCCATCTGTGTTAGTTATCAACTTGCATATAAAAGTGAGGATTTTAAGAAGTATAATAATGGAAATTGTGCCTATTAACAAACCCATTTTTATGAAAAGTTGCCTCGTCACTAAATAAAACAGTATTGAAGAAGTTGACATCATGTTGCATTTTACCTCTGGTCCAATTACAAAATTGTAGGCGCTTTCGAAAAGTGTCATCAGATAATTCCTGGTGCATTTGAATATGATATGCATGCAACTTATTTATTTTTAAAATTCGACCCACAGACCGTCTACTTATTCCTACTAATGACCTCACTTCTCTTTGACTTACATGGGGATTCTTCCTAGCACCACAAAAAACTCAATTTATTCCTTCACTTTTTTATATTCGATATTTCCAGTTTACAGAAATATACCGAGAAGGTTTTAGAAGTGGTTAACATCAGGAATCCTTCTTTCAGGATAACGTTGGCGATAAATTCTATTGGCAAGTAACCAATTTCTGTCCGACTCGCCCAATACAAAAGTCATGTCTACAAGTTCCACTTTATTAAAATACCTGTTGTAAAATTTCAAATATTTTAAATTCAATACAAATTGTAACGACCGATAAGTGTGCTAAATGCTCCTTTGAACACGACAATTTTTACCAAACTGAGGTTTTGGTGCTTGTCGAATAACGAAAACAGCAAAACAATGTCCAAAAAAACATTACAGTAAAGGACCGGTTAAATACTATTTACTCATTTCAATGGATTGGAAGAAATGGTCCCACTAAATGGCTTCTTTTCAAAATTGCATAAAGACGTGTGGCAATCAAAATGGGCAACACGTCGAACACCTATTATATATTTTTCTAATGAATTATTTGTGGGAACCTCTTTTTTTAAGTTTATTCTTGAATTTGACACTTATTTATTTATAAAACCAAAATGGTTGCAATTATTCATAGGGAAGTACTTACAGAAAATATTCGTTTTTCATTTCTACATCACATCGTCGAAAAATATACACCCTGTACATTTTTAGAAAATGAAAATGATTTAAAAACATTAATTAGATGTCTCGTAACTGATATTCACGTAAGTTTTTCTTAAAACCCATAATTGTGACTGGTGATTTTTTTAATATCTATCTGCAGATTGAATTATTTCAACAAAAAATTCATTGCGTACAAGTGGTTGGGAGATATTCAATGTTATTATAGAAACGAATAGAGCCTAGAAAGAGTCTTCAAAAATGTACTGATATACATAGCATTCCATGTAAAAAAGGCACTTGGTCCTGTAATTTCGTCTTGGCTCTAAAATAATTTCCAGTTATAGACTTTTTATCTAATTTACTTGCAATTTTTTAAAAAATATCTAGCTGTCGTAGAACTCGAGATATCGAGGTCCGACGCACTATTGCCCCACCCTATATGTGCATATTTCTTAAAATACAACCATATCGTAATTTGAGTTTTGCATTGAACTGTAAATATTTTCAATATATTATTAAACTGTTTTCTGTGCTCTATTTTGAGTCTCTACTCTAATCTGTACTATCCTGAAATTTAACTTAAAATTTTGTTATAGTTTTAAGATATTTGCACAAATTTTAATTTTCCGTTGGATTTTCCTTTGAAAATTAAACAAACTTAGCAAAAAAAATGTTTCTGGAAACTTTGTCGATTAGATAGTTTTGCCTATATATCCGCTTAAAAAAATGTTCAAAAATGCTTCTATTTACATCCCTATTGACTATCCTCTATAAGATAAATTTATAAAAAAATGTTTTCCTGCGATTGCTACAAATATTTTTAAGCAAAACATCCTTTTTCGTAGCTTTCAAAAATATTTTCAAATTAATACACCCATTAACCCTCTATTAACTATTTTTCTTAAAAATATTTTTCTATGAACACTATATTTTTAAACAATTTTCTGAATATTGGCTCGTTTTTGATCATTTTCACCCATTGTGCGCACCGCAATAATTTATCAAATCATTTTTAATGTTGACTTAATTATTTAAGTACATATATCATAAATAATACAGTTATCATTTAGCATATTGAAATTATCACTTTCCTCTCAAATTTTTATTTAGTCATGTCATCTGGAAATCCGTAAACTTTAAATGAAACTGTGGACGAATTAAATACTAATTTAATTTGTTTTTAATAGTTGCCATGCATTTGTGACATTTTTATCTCAGTTGTCATGACACACTATTACTAGGTTTCATTTTTATATTATATGTATTATGTGAGGCTTGGAAAGGAACAGGTTTTTAGTATACTTTTTCTAAATGGAATTATTTTTTATCAAGGCAAAAAATATTGATATTGATATTAACAGTTGCTAATTTAGCAGTTAGGTAGTATCTGTAATGCATCGTTTTTATGTCATATTTTTAACATGTGATTTTTCTTAACAAATGTTTGTTGTTTAGTTATTTACTCATTCCAAGAAACGTAATATTAGCAGGTTATTTCCATTTTTGCCACCAGCTCTCTTGCTATGATGACTAATGGGTTAGACCCTGTTCATACTATTCTTATATTTTGACATTTCTAGGGTTGCCTGTGTGTCTGTCAGTCTACGTGTATGTTTCTAATTAACTTTAAGTTATTAATTAATTCTACCTTATTACTGACATCATAAACATGTTGAACAACACGGAACTTTATAGTCCTCCATATTTAAGATTGATCACATGCTTCTTAAATCTCATTATAATTGGCTATTCTGTTCGTACAAAATATTCCAGTTAGACCTTTTAATTGATTTAATAAATACGTTATTTTTAGGTTGCCTAAATTTTGTTGTAATGTATTTCAAGATGTATGAACAACCCCGTGGACTGTCAAAAAACCTGCCTAAATATATCAAAGATCATCTTGCTTATAAGTCAGCAAAAATCTCCTTCGAAGTGATTTTGCGGAACTGTAATGAAATCTGCGTGCTACACGTAGAAATGCCGTCGAAAGATATGTTTGGAAATACCGTGAAAGTTCTCGAGACATGAGTGCAAAATGAAATTTTTGGAAACTGCAACGAAAAACATCCCACGGGATGTAATTTTTTTAACTATAACGAAAGACGTCGCGTGGGGCGTAAACTGCAACGAAATTTGTTACGACAGGGCGCGATGCCCGGGATGTAATGCACAAAGCAACTGTCTCATCGAAAACGGACTGGTACTTCCAAACAAAACTTTTTTTCTACGATCACATGTTGTGTATCACTACTCCTCATGCATGGTATGGACTAGGAGGACGAGTTAATAGTTCCGCAATAAAGTCCCTAAGGGAGATTTTTCACGGGCGACAAATTTTCTTTATACCATTTTTCAAACTTAGCAGTAAACTTATATTTTTTCCGTCGTACTTGCCTACATGTGGTTAACTATACGGAACACATGTCGCTATATTACCATATACCTATATAGTGTATGAAACCACCTTGCCTGAACGTATGAATTTATTTACTTATTTATTCAGCTAAAATTTACGAATTTAATTTACAAAATATAGTATAGTAACGGACCACCTAAATTAATTAATAATTTGTTGTGTGAATATATAAGAAAAACTAAAAATATCTTTACTACTACTGTACTTACTTATGATTACCAAAATCAATTTTTTTTAATTCATTCAGCTTTCAGTGAGAACCTGAAGATGGCAGATGAGATTCTGCCGAAAGGTCGTTTAGACAACCGTGACTCCTGGAGGAGTCGATAGCCGAGTGGGTTAAGGTGCGAGGTGGCAATCCCGATTAATCACACGGACATATCGCACCACCGGGTTCGAATCCTGGCTCCGGCACTGGCACTGTCGGAGGAAATGGTTGTATGTCCGCGTTTTTTCAATATGTAACCTCCTTCCGCACAAGCCCTGGCTTCTGGAATTGGGGGGTTGTCTAATTTCTGTGGTGTTTATTTATTATTTATTATTAACACGGGAGAACATCTTCGGAAGTACAATAACACTTCATTTAGCACCCGCGAAAACCTAAAAAACAACACACACATATATATATTTCCACGATTTCGTATTTAAGGTGTATAATGGTATTATAAAGGCATACATTGACATTTAGGTTGTAACATAATTAATAATAGCAGTATTAAATCTTTGAATATTTCACTCGTATGTAAATAAATATTTTTTTATTTTGGATTACATAATATTGTAACTTCTCCATAGAATTTATTTTATTTTTAATAATTCTTATTTGGATAGGAATTTTATTGTAATATTTTGGACCCAAGTATGTAACGAATCTTTGGCAATGTTTTTGTATATAAATTTTCTTCTATTTCATTATTAGATATTGCCCTAGTATTATGGCTATGGTGAATTGTGCGTTTTATGTATCTAAACTGAATAAAGTTAATAGATTGAATTATATAAATCATTTTCACGTTAAGCAACTTTTTATCACTGTACAACAGTTCGGTATTATGTCTCTTATCCTTTTTAAACATCACTCTAATAATGAAATTTTGAGAAACTCTTAACATTCTTAAGCTAGTGTCACACATTCTACCCCAATTTATAATACTGTATCTTAATAAAGATTCTACCAAAGCCTTATAACTAGATATTAATTGTTTTTGTTATATATATATCTCAACGATCTTATTTTGGTCGTTATTTGTTTTATATGCTTCTTCCACCTCAAGTTTTATCAACTATTATTCCTAAATATTTTGTTACGTCAACTAATTGAATAGTGTCATTGCACATGCAATTTCTATAGTTGTTGTTAATACATAAGTTATTGTGTATCTTTATATTGTGAATTAGATAGTTGCCAACACTTGACGAAGAGAATACTATATAGTGGGTCTTCTTTTGATTTAATGTTAGGAGATTCTTATCTAGCCACATGCGGATCGTGCTAGGACTAATTGATGCTTTATTTATTGCCAACTCCCAACTATCTGCACTAAATAAAAGTGTCATCGGCAAAAGACATTATACTACTTTTTGTTAATAGACATAAGCTGTTTATATACATATTAAAAACAAAATTGATCCAGGCATGGTGCCTTGCAGTTCTCCTATCTTTATAATTAATGACTGAGTCAATTTGTCTTTAATTTTAACATACTGGTTTCGATTTTGTAATTTCTTAAAATATTTAATGGTTTTACCTCTTATTCCAAAATTCTGCAGCCGATCAGTCAAAATTTGGTGGGAAACAGTATCAAAGGCCTTGCCAAGTTCTAAAAATATAGCGACATATTTTTTATTTTCATTCAGTTTATTATTAATAAAATTTATAACCTCGTATATTGCTCCTTCAGTATTTTTAGTTACTCTGAAACCATATTGATTTTGAGATAGGAGGAAGAAACCGCAAATATTAGATGTTCAGTTCGGTCAGTTTCAGTCCTATCCTCTTTCATTGTAACTTACTGAGTTATTACTAACAACGTTCCCTTTCAGGTTAATTAAAAAGTGTTAGAAATTAAAGTGTTAGATATAAGACAGTGCAGCAACGACGTTCCAGTTGATACCATTTGGTTAATTTCGTTAAGCAAAATCAAAAGGAAGTATAAATTTTATATTTTACGTCTGCTAAGTCAAACTGAGTCAGGTGAACGTCCCTTGGACACCCAAAACATGGATCGTTCACAAACTGTCACAACTATGTTCCTAAACATTCCATTAGACCACGGTTAAAACTGGATTACATATGGAACTAATATGGATTTTGAAATCTCTGATTAGGCTAGAAACATACAGAAACAGGATTTTATCAAAATATGAAAGCTAAATAATGTATCTAGAAGAAACATTTTTATTTTGCATTTACTAACTAGAAATAAAGAGTTCTTTACTTTAATATCATTCTACAGACACGTAACACCAAATTTTGTACGGAAGAAAAACTGTTTATAAATTATTAATATCTTTCATAAAATAATAAATAAAGATTTATCAATTGAAGTATTATCGTTAACGGGTTTTTTATATTGCAATTAGTTGAATAACGTAATAAGAAAATAACATATTATAATGATTTTGGCCTTGCTTGTTATTCAGAAGAAAAGAATGAAAATAATTTAAAATATCAAAAATAATAATTGTTGCAAACAATTTACTGAGGTACTATGTTAAATTGATATTATCTAATAATTTCTTACTAGAGTTAATATATGGATGCTCTAAAAATAAACCTTCCCAGATCTGGAGCCTATTTTTTGACTGTAAGAGACTGACGAGGATAATAGCGGAATAAATATGAATAGCACAGCGGAAGAAATCAATACTTTTGCCATTCATGCAACAAAAAATCCCAGTTAAACTACATATGGTGTTGATGGAGTTTAAGTATAAAAACGAACTTCTGCTGCATATAAAGTGTATAAAGTATAAACATCTCGTGATGATCATTTTACTGAATAATCTCCACTGAAGTAGAAATGGAGTTATCCAGGTTATTAAAAAATCCTAAGCGGTATTTTATAAGAGATATAAGAGCATCTAGGTACTTCCATTTTGGAGAAAGAAGTCAGTGTAATTATCTTACAATAATTCTACATATCAGATTCTAAATAAATACGTATTATCAAAAATATATAGTCAATATTATAAACATTTAGGTAAACCAGGACACCATAAACTAAATATCCAACATTTTGAGTATCAATCTGTTTGTTAAATTACTTTTCTTTAATATATAATATTTAATTAATGGTAATATCAATAACAATTTATAATAAGTATCAATATACAGATCTAACTCGATTCAATATAAATAAGACTATACATGCATAGTGATTTAATTAAGTAGATATAATGTATCAGAAAAAAATAATAAAAACGCAGAGAAATAATTTTCGTACAAAAGTTTGACTCAAATATTAAAAGAAGTGTTGCCAAATGGTCAGCCTGTGTTTATATATTTATGGATAAGTGCGAATATATACATATGTATTGATATATGTCAAAATATAGAAAATTTAAACATAGAATCAAATAAGGTTAACCATTGTGTTTAAATTTATGAGATGAGTGCAGAGTTCAGTAGAATTTAAATTTTTGTGTAGAAATGCTATTTTAGAGTATAATCAGTGGGCTGAGCAGGATACCTATCATTATCAATTATTTGCTTTCACATGATACCACAAGCGTAAATAGTAAATACACAGCCGGTACCTCTTTATTAAACAAATCCATACTCTCAATTGGGAATACCTGATCACAACTTTCACTCGCTTGCTAATAATCCGAATAGGAATTAATGGATGTAGTAGCCAGCAAGATCACCTAATATAACTCTAACCTAAACTAGTTTTTTTTATACATTTAGTTAACGTCGGCCTATTTCCGCTATTGAGGCCTAACACCGACGCTTGTAGACGAGCTACCCCCAACCAGGAATTTTGCCGAACCTCTTCCCTTAAGAAGAGTAGGGATATTTTACTCGCCTAACATTTAGTAGATAACGGACCGACGGCTTTATATTCCTTTCGAAGGATGGTATATCCCCTATAGAACCCTCGCCTAAGGTTGTATAGCTTCCGCGCATACATTGATATACAAGCCGCTGGAAGATGTGTGAGGTGAGGATGCGGTCTTCGTTGGAACGGTCACCCATCCAACTACTAACCGCGCCTTATGTTGCTTTGTATCGCATATCGAAGTATGTACATAGTAAAAACGCACCCACGCTCGCTCCCGTGAACCAATTGATGTTATGGCAGAACTATATAATAAAATATATGCAAGTGTTATCGCGGTATAAAGAAATACGTGGTTGAAAGTAACTGGGGAAACATTACTTAAAAGGTATAACAAGTATATCTATGAAGAGAAGACCAAATTTGAATATTTACTTCAAAAATAAATTGTACATATTTTATTTAAACGTCAAAATTATTACGTAACCTACTTGACTTTACATTATTAAATTAGATTTAGGACCATTAGTTTAAATAATTAATAAAAAAAGATACGGAGAGTTAATCCAAGCTATACTTAGCAATATTTAAAAATAGAAAATATTAGATAATTTATAAACTAATAGCAATTATATACCACGCATGTTGTTTCAAAATTCTAGCTACTAAAAAATTATTTTGCACATCAGCGCACATTTTTGTACAGCCATTTGAAAAATTACAAATCATTTAGAATTAAAGCTACGTCTTGTATCTAAACTTCCTGGCTAGTTATCAGTTCGAAATGAGCATTTTATTTTGGGGTGCGAACACTTTAGGTAGTGTGGAGCTTAAGGTTACTGATCATTAACAGGTTAACGTATAAATAACACTAAGAATTATCACTTTAACAAGTTTATTCCCTAATTGTTAACACTCTAAACTAACTGAACTGACTCTTTTCAACCTCAAAAGCCAACCAACTTATTAATTTTTACAAATCCTAAACAAATCCCTTTTTAAAACCCTCAGCATATTTTAATACATCGAATTTTTACGACAACTGTTTATTTTGACACATCAAGTGGTTACATCAAGTGTTTATACATTATATATTTACGATGACATGGTCAAACCACAGCGGATCCGGACCAACAACCTGCCTGTGACCTCAACCCTGACAACTCGTCCATCCTGGCAGATGTTCGTCCTCCAGCATTCAATTCGCTAAGATTGGGCTACGTTGATCAGAATGTGAGGCTACGTTGGTCACAATGTAAGACTACGTTGAACAGAATGTAAGACCACACATTGATCAGGATGTAAGACCACGTTGATTAAGATAAGACCACGTTCATCTGGATGTAAGACCACGTTGATTAGGATTTAAGATCACGTTGATCAGGATGTAAGGCTACGTTGATCATAATATAACGTAGATCTGTGATAAAATAAGCAAACAGAACTCCTTTATGTTCGAAATCATAACATATATAATTGCGTTGTATGCGTTACATAAGCAGCAGAAAGCCTTATTTCTAAAATACTATGTACTAATTACTAACCTGTTACCTTTTTACCTTCAGTATTCGAAACAGGCCACAGACTTTTGGCATCAGTTTATGACTTGACCCATTCATAAAAACCATAAATGGTGACTTAGTGGTTGTTTTCTTTATAGTTGACATGTATATCCCATAAATCTCGGTATCATCGGTAACAGAGAGATAACGCGGATAGTGAACAATTTAACAATAGTACGGTTCGCTCTCTCACATTAGCCATTTGCTCGAGAGGGGCAGCCACTTATACTTGTCTTTTGATATTATGTTTTAGACAAAAATTAGTAAAGCAGCTATCTCTGTCAGAGATGATCCGGGAAGGGATAACAAACAAAAACATGAAATCTTTCAAAAATTGTGTGAATTTCATAAATCCGTCAACCAACGCTAACAAATATGCATTTTTTTTCAAATATTTTCTAGCTGTTCTTTTTAATGAAACTAACTGACTCTTTTCAATTTCAAAAACCAACTAACTTACTCATTTTTACAAATCCTAAGCAAATCCCGTTTTAAAACCCTCAGCATATTTTAACACATCGAATGTTTACAACTCTTTATTTTAATACATCAAGTGGTTACATCAAGTGTTTATACAAGATCTAAGGCATCTAACACATCTCCGTCTCCCATAAGCTTGAGTACCCCATCTGAGAATGTCAGAACTGGTGTGCGCGATGGTCGGTATTCAAATTTCACTATTTATTATCAAAATACTTGCGGACTTAGAACTAAAACATACGATATATATATATATATATATATATATATATATATATATAATTCATCTCTTCTTTGTATCTATTCAGCCATTGCTTTCACCGAGACGTGGCTTGATCCGTCCATATACAATACTGGACTATTCGGCCCTAACTACAATGTTTTTCGTACTGATAGAAATTTTTCTGTCACCAATACCATGGGGACTTTTTGAACCATCTAGAAAATGCTTTCTCTGCAGCTATGTTAAATTCAAACTGTATGATATGCTTAGGTGATTTTAATATTGATTTTATAGACTGTGACAGGCAGTCTTTAAATGATTTAAATATATTACTGTAAAACTTGGGTCTAATTCAAATCGTGTCTAAACCTACTCGCGTTAATGATAGCTCGA
The DNA here is from genome assembly GCA_963675555.1 of Leptura quadrifasciata. Taxonomy (NCBI): domain Eukaryota; kingdom Metazoa; phylum Arthropoda; class Insecta; order Coleoptera; family Cerambycidae; genus Leptura; species Leptura quadrifasciata. The sequence continues at coordinate 105,105,629 of OY776673.1, read as the reverse complement.
GCTTTTTAATTGACCTTGTTATTACAGATAATCAGCGTATCATTAATAACTGTGCCGTAATAGACTTAAGCGACATATCCGATCATAGCTTGGTTTTTATTGAGTTAGCAATTATTAAACCTAAGTCGATACATAAGTTTAGGACGTATAGGCCACTAAAACAAATAGATTTCAAACAATTTGAACACGATTTAAAGTCAATCCCATGGAAAAACATACATGATCTGGCAGATGTGGATGATAAGCTTAGCTTTTCAGTAGACAACTTAACTATATTGTTAGATATTCATGCCCCTCTAAAAACCTCCAGATTCACAAAAGAAACCTTCCCCATGGCTCACAGAAAACCTTAAGCACATGATGCTGTTAAGAGATAAAGCATTAGCAAAATATAAACGAACGAAAAACGAACAAGACCACAACCAATATAAAGCCCTGCGCAATATGACTAACTCGGCAATAAAGTCAGAAAAAAGAGCATATTTCGACTATCAGTTTAGAAACAATAAAAACAAAATCTGGGATGATATTAAATTCCTTAATTCTAATAACAATGAAAGTAACCTACCTGAGGCTCTTGCAGACTGTAATACAATAAATAACTATTTTATTAATAGCATTCCTGTTCCCAATATTAATTTTGATGATATTATAAACTTCTATTCAGCAAATAAATTACATAATAGCTCTTTCAATTTTAAAACAGTTTCAGAAATCGATGTGTTAAAAATAATTTATGGTATAAAAACTAAAGCTGTGGGTTGTGACGAAATATCAGTTTTTATTTTAAAATCATGCCTGCCTTTTCTACTGCCTATTATTACCCATATAATAAATTTCTGTTTACTAAATTCGGTATTCCCTAAGCAGTGGAAAAAAGCTCACGTCATAGCAATTCCCAAAGTGAATCCCCCCACTAAACTTACCGATCTTAGGCCAATTAGTATTTTACCTTGTTTGTCGAAAGTTATTGAGAAGATTATGGAGACCCAGCTCCGAGAATATTTTAATTTGCACAATATCTTACCTTTAACTCAGTCGGGTTTTCGACCCGGTTACAGTTGCAATACAGCGCTGTTAAATATTACTGACGACTTTATCGCTGCAACAGATCAGGATAAACTCTCGATACTGGTTCTCCTGGACTTTTCAAAAGCGTTCGACACAATTAATCACTCGGTGCTCATTTCTATTTTAAAATATATTGGTTTAAATCATGAGGCTCTAGCTTTAAAAACAAATTTTCTTGTCGGTAGATCACAGGCTGTTGTCATTGGTAGGGAGAGCGTAGCGCAGGGGAGCATATTAGGACCTGTTCTGTTCACGCTTTAACATTCCAATTTTCAGCCTTGCTCCAATAATGCACATTACATGCCTATGCCGATGATTTTCAAATTTACAAACACTTTATGTCAGCTGATTTAGATATCGTAAACACAGAAATAATGGCAGACCTAGCTAATATTGACAGGTGCGCTACAGAGCATGGATTACTATTAAATCCGCGAAAAACTAATGCTATTATATTTGGTAAAAAAACACGAATACCTTTAATACAGGATTCTGTAAACATCTCCCTAAGAAATGAATTGTTAAATTTTAATGATAAAGTAAAAAATCTAGGTGTAGTTTTCGATCAACATATAAGATTTAAACATCACGTTTCAAGTTTGATATCTGGTGCATATTATAAATGGTTATTATTTCCCCATAGGCATGTACTAAACAAAAGTGTCAAAGCTATGGTATGCAACTCAATCATTCTGTCTAGCTTTAATTTATGGACCTTGTTTAGATTGCCTATATATTAGAAGAATTCAGAAAGTCCAAAACAGTTGTCTAAGATTCATCTTTTTAATTAGAAAGTACGAAAGAATATCTCACAAACTTGTAGACTTAAAGTGGTTGAATATGGCAAATAGGCGCAAGCTACATGCAGCTTGTCTATATCACAACATAATTTACAGCAAATCTTTCAGAACTGACGTTCACAATGTGAATATAAGGTATAAAGGTACAATTACACCACCGCAGCATAATACTGAATTTTTTAAGCGCTTCTACTCATACACTGTGTCTAATATCTATAATAATATCCCAAGTTCAATAAGAATGCTATATTTATCAAAATTTAAAACTACTTACACGAAAGAACTCATGAACGAACAATTTTTTACGTTGTAACTCCTTGTAACTGATTTTAAAGCGAATAATGTATCTATGTAATGTATATGCGTCTTTTGTATACTTAAATTATTATTACCTGATTTCTCTCTTTCTCTTCTTCTGAGCATACTTTTAGGTATGCTATGTACCTTGTATCTATTTTTAGGATATTTAAATACTTTGTAAGTGCATTGATATATTTACAGGGTTAAGTGGAAGAGCAGAAACCTTAAGGTTATCTGAACTTCGCCCTATTTATGAAACAGCTAAATACCTGTATATTTGAATGAAATATGATAAAATAAAGACATTATTATTATTCTTATTTTTTATTTTTTTTACAAAAAAACCAGTCACCCTACTCTGTGGCTCCGACCCTCACAGAGGGGAGCTGGTAATGAATACCAATAGTCCGTCGGGTCCGCGAATCGTGTGCCCTGAGTAGACTCAATGAATCGAGGATGGCAGCCTTCTGCATTCTGCCGGCTAAGATCTCCGGTATGATCTTTAGTTCTGAAAGCAGCGTCTGTCTCATTCCACCGAGGGCTCCTATAATCAGTACCACTATTTTAACAGAATGGCCTGGATAAAGCCTGCGGAGTTCGAAGAGCAAATCTCGATATTTTGTCCGTTTTTCCTTCTCTTTCGAGACAATGTTGCTCTCAGTCTTGAGTTGGTGATCGAGGTGTACTATGTCAGGCTTGTTGGCTTGTATTTGACGGTGGGAAACGAGTAGTTCCAATAAATTAGACACTTCTCATTCCCCACAATGGACTCAATATCCCCCGGAGCATAAGGCAGTACTGGTGTTTCGTCTATCCCATACGAGTGTCTTAGATGATAGTAAAGCACTCGTAATGCTGCGTCGTGTCTATGAATATAGGCCGAGACTGCGTATGTCGGGCAAGCCGACAATAAGTGCATTACAGTCTCCGGCGCCTTGCGGCAGGCCCTGCAGCTGACATCAGGGACCTCCATACCCATGAAGCAAGCCATTATGAATCCTTCGGTCTCAGACTTCAGCCCGGCTGAACTTAAAAAGGCAAAGGTTAGCCTTTCGGATAAGCCGAGGTCTTCTATATTTTTATAGAAGACCCTGTGCAATTGCTTATCCTTATGGAGCTGCAGAAGGATGTTGTGTTCTCCAGCTCTAATGCGATCTTTTAGTCGAATGGGTACCATGTCGGTGACAGAGTCGGGGTTTACCCGCTCGACGTCGAAGATGAGACCAAGTTCATCGGCTGCTCTCCGTGCTGCCTTAAAGAGAAAAGCTCCCACCTCTGAATTTTCATGGTCTCGGACCATGCAGAGGAGGGGATTCGAACTCCTGATGGCCTTACATGCTCCATCCAGAACCATCCTGCTATGGAGACTCTTCAAGCTCAATAGTCCATGGCCTCCCCGATGTCGTGGGAGATATAACCGTGAAACGGACGATTCAGGATGCAAGCTCCTATTGAGATGCATCTTCTTACGGGTTACTACATCGAGTTGACGCAGCTCTTCTCTAGTCCATTTCACTACTCCGAAAGAGTAGAGAAGGATCGGAACGGCAAGCATATTTGTAGCAGACACCTTGTTCTTCCCCGACAGTTCTGAAGACCAGATCTGTCGGAGTGGGTGCTGATACTTGACACGGAGAGAGTTTTTTAGGTCATATCTATATGACAGGACTCAATATGTTTTATCCAATCGTTCTAAGTCTACTGGATATACCGTAACATCTGGCGTTCCACAAGGTTCATCCTTGGCCCCCTGTTGTTTATTATTTTTATAAACGATATTGTAAATCTGTTGGATGTGAATTGTCTTATTTATGCAGATGATTTAAAGATTTATGATAACGTTAACAGCCTCAATGTTTGTCTCCATCTTCAAAGGAATTTATACCGTGTAAACGCTTGGTGTCAGGAAAACAAGTTGTCATTAAATGTCAGCAAATGCAATATCACGTTTTTTTCTACAAAATCCAAGTATATAAGTTTCGATTAGAACCTAGATAATGTCAATCTAAACCGCCCCTCCAATTTTTAATACCAAGCTTTCTTTTGCCGCTCACGTTGACACTATTACCTTAGAAGTCAGTAAGACGTATGGGTTTTTGGTGCGGAATTGTCGTAATTTTACTCGGTTAGACGCAATTAAACCTATCTATTTTACCTTTATTGGATCTAAGCTCGAGTACGCTTCTCTTGTATGGTTCCCATATTACATCACTTATGTCAATAATTTGGAATCGTCCAACGTCGATTTTTAAAATTTCTTAGTTTTAAATCGGATGGTGTTTACCCACTCTTAGGTGTGCAAGAGGAGCTGCACAGCATGACAAGTGTTGAAAGTAGGCGTAAATATTTTTCTTTTCCTTTTTAAAATGATACATAATTTTATTGATTGCTAAGAATTATTGGCTAAATTAAACTTTATGACATCCAGGGTAAACTCAAGGAATAACCTAACTTTTATCTGTCAACATCTCGTACTAATGATCTTAAACACTCCCCGCTTTATACAGTGTGCAATATCTGTAATGCTAATGGTATCCATAGGGGCGGGCGTGGGTGCGTCTTTACTATGTACATACTTCGATATGCGATGTAAAGCAACGTAAGGCGCGGTTAGTAGTTGGATGGGTGACCGTTCCAACGAAGACCGCGTCCTCGCCTCACACATCTTCCAGCGGCTTGTATATCAGTATATGCGCAGAAGCTATACAACCTTAGGCGAGGGTTGTATAGGAGATGTACCATTCTTCGGAGGGGATGTAAAGCCATCGGTCCCTTGTCTATTAAATGTTAGGCAAGTAAAAGATCCCTACTCTTCTTAAGGAAAGAGGTTCGGCAAAATTTCTGGTTGGAGGTAGCTCGTCTACAGGCTTCGGTGTTATGTCTCAGTAGCGGAAATAGGCCGACGTTAAATAAATGTATTAAAAAAAAATGGTAGCCATCTTGATATATTTAGTTGCAATATGATATTAAAATGTAATATTTAAAATGAGATTTGTTCTTTTACTTTGTTTTTTCTTACTATTTTTTAGAGTCGTGTATAGTTTTTGTATTTATTTTAACCGTTTTTATGTTATTTATAATCGTACTAATCTGTATTCTTGTTCTTTTAATGCATAGTTGATATTTGACATGTTTAAATTTTACCTTTTTATCTTTCTTATTGTACAGAGCTTATTTATTAGTGTTTATGTTTTTTCTTATCTTCCTGTTCTGTAATTGGGTTTTTTTACCTGTAGAACAGTGTACTATTATAAATAAATAAATAAATTTACGATGATATGGCCAAGCCACAGCGTCTCTGGACCAACAGCCTTTGACCTCAACTCCAGTTCTAGAAACTGTTCTACATAACAACACGTTTTGCGAACACAATTAATTATTAGAGGTGGGTTATTGCCATTCAACATGATTTTACGAAAAATAGATCACCAACAGTATACATCTTGTATTAATATTCATAAATATTCAGGTCGACCTGCTTTACACAAACTTTAAAGCCCCTGGGTAGGTGAGACAACAATTTTAATTAGTAACTTGATGAGCTTGGCTTACGTATATCTTTACCAAAGCTTGAATTATTCATACAATAATATTTAACTAATATAAAACAAAACGTTTAATGCCACAGATTCATTTTTAAAGATATTTTCATTTCAGTGATATAGTAAGTTTTAGTGTTAACCGCTTATTGTTAATTATATGATGTAAATATTTTCCAGTATATTGAATATACTAATCGGTTTATTATAGTAAAAAGGCGATAAAAGATTTTACTTAATTAAAATCAAAAACTAACAAAAATAAATGAATTTAATTCCGGAAATAAGTACGTCTTAACACTTGCTCAACAATTATTAGAATGCCTATTCAGTTATTCAGTATCTATTATATTTCATGCTATTTTGTTTTTAAACACAGCCGGAAAGATGGTTCAATTTACTCTCATATAAATCATTATTTTAAAAAACGGCTTTCACTAAAAGACATTAAGAACATGTTACAATGTGGGACGATGAGAGAAAAAAAAGTATATATAAAAAAATATTTAATTTTTCTTCTATTTTCAATTTGCAAAAATAATTCTTATCATCCCGCATAGGTATTATTAAAATAAACATTTTCCCTTTTGTAGAAGTAAAATAAAATTAGCCCTAATGTCCTCAAGTGCACCGAGAAATTTAAAGATTAGGTATAATAAATCTGTCCAATGTCATATTCTATTACATCTCTATCACTCTCTTTCCAAGCACACCGTACATTAGGCTGCATTATTTTATTGACGTGAAGTCATTTACAATTAAAATTGGAAGCATGGATAACTAATACACTCCGAATAACTCTTAAGGCTCAATGGCTCCAGTTATACACGTATAACCCAAACATGTTTATTGAAACTTCGGCAATCCTTTTAGTTCCTTCTCCTGACCGTCGTCGATATAAGTTAACGTAAACATAAACACATCGACTACATTATTTAAACTACAAAATAGTTTAAATATTGAAGAGTTTATGGGGTACGTTGTATAATTATTAAAGAAATCCTTGTCATTATGTCACCAGTAAACTAATTACTATTTATTTATCTGAAGGATAAACAAATAAAATTGGCCATTTGCGTGATAGTCAAGTTTTACAAAATTAGGACCCAAATTTCGTTGTATGTGTATTAACTCTTTTATAATTACCCCAGGTTCTTTTATATAAAGTTTAATATTACTTGTTTCTGTTTGATACTATATACCTTAGAAAATTAATCTTCCTGTTAAGTTAAAATACCTGGTAAACTTGAACGCACTGTCTATTAACTGAGAGACCTAGTTAATTATGTTATTTATGTAGTATTTTATTACTTCAAATTGTACTGTACATTTATAGTTGAAATTTGTCTCTATTTTAATTGATTTGAAATGAATCCGTTTATTTAGTTAATTATTTCTATAGCTAGAAAGGTAAATAGGAAAGAAAAAAATAACAATTGAATGGGAAAAATAGTCATAAAAAACCCATTTTATTTCATAATAAATTGATGCACCGAATAGCCGTATATGAAATCAAAATAATCCAAATATTTGGGACAATTGTCTAAATATTATAATAGGAAAACTTGTGTCACTATAGTAATTACCATACCATGGATATGCTGAGTGTTTTAATGCTATAACAACCGAGTTATACAAAAGTATACGGTGTTATTTTAATAGTAATTAGAGTTCTGGCAATAGCCTGGTAATGATAATTTATAATTAGAGCTGTTAGCAATCGCTAGGTAATAGTTGTTGGCAGTTGATGAATTCAAAACTAAGTAAACTGTAATATAACCTTATCCTGTATTGTTGTTAAAGTCAAAGCTAATATAAAAAAAAATAATATTCTTTTAGTACCACAAATGCGCCAATTTAAACCCATTTTAAACACCCCGTAACCAGAATGTAGATTCAATAATAAGCTGAGAATTAATCAAATGAAAATACTTATCAAATTATATTGGCGTTGTGCAATTACGTGTTAAACAGTGAGATAAGTTGGTGTAGACGTGCATGCATTTTGTGTGACATTATTTTTCAAATTGGCTCCAAAAGAATCCAGCGAGTACAGCGAACATGAAAGTCCTGCGATGTAACTCAGGTGGGTTTATTGGGACAGAATAAGTCGATCGATATATTGTTTGACTCACAGTTAGACCAATAACCACACAATAATACCATAAGCACAGCGAACATGAAGTCCTGCGATGTAACTCTGGTGTGTGTAACTTTTGTTTCCAAAGCCCAGCGAGCATGTAGTCCGGCGATGTAGCTAAGGTGTGATTCAATTGCAATCTCCAGGAAGCAACAGTGAACATGAAGTCCTGCGATCTAGCTCGGGTGTGATTATAATCCCCTTTGCATGGGCACTACAGTTTTTGTTATATTTTAAGTGACGTCACCATTCTACCCGGAATTACGTGTCCCCCTGGTCTCACGTGGGAATTGTTTACATTAACAAATATTCCAATGTTGCATGCGTCGTAGTTTTGTGTAACATTTTAGGCTGAAAAATTTAACGCTCTATCTTTTATAAGGTTTAAGATTGAAAAGGGGAGGCGATTTCACACTATGGGAGCAACAGAAGTACTTAACGCTTATCGTGTCCATTGTAAACAAACTCTGTGGCTAGACTGGATTTTACGTAAATTTTTTCGTAAAAATGTATCGACTCTGTTGCTTTAAAATAATGTAATTTTATAATGCATTCTGGTAACTTTACTGTGTTCAATATTTAAATGAAAAAATGAAATGAGTAAATGTAGAAATTAAATGAATTAAATGTACTAATTACTTGAATTTGGAAAATAAATAGGAAAAAATTAAATTTATAAATGCCCTATATACTGGGTGTTTCACTATATTACATCAACCAAACGTAGCTAAATTTTTTGCACGACATTGTGTTAATATAATAATCTATTCTTGCTCACTTGTGGTATCTTGGCAAAAATTTTGTGAGTTATTCATATCTGGGTAGCTATTCTCGAGTTCATGTGATGCGATCAATTTGCAGTTGACGCGATGTGATCGCTCCACACGACGCCGACGTTACCTTGACAGACAAAATGTGTGTTCTTGAATAAATGTCACTTTGGCGCGATGCGATCGTTTCCCTGTTCTCGTGAGAACGAAATGTACATGGTTTCCACTTTTAATCTGGTATTTGACCAACTAGAATCAGATTTAAATGCGGCACGTTTTTGTCTACGAATATATTGCTATAGTTCCGGATATTTTTATAAAATGCAATTTTATTAAATATAATAGTAAACAGGTTAAGTTGTCATGAGTTTTATTGAGTGAGTCAATCTATTCCATTATAAAATTTAAAAAATCACTGTTGCTGGTATTGTTTGATTTCTTGGGCGTTACTCAATTATGGGTTGTCAAGAAGCCCTTAAAATTTCTACTCATGCTACTTCCACTACCTCTCGATAAAAAGACACCGCTTAATAAATTCCTTTCCTGGTCCATTTGCCTGCTCTTGTGCGTCTTCTAGATCTACAAGGATTTGATCAAATAAGAACTGGTCAATAATTTCTATTCTCAAAATCTGAAAGAAAAAATAACGTAATTATTACATAGTTATCCTTATTACAAATTCGTAATTAAAAAGTCGTTCTATTATATATCGAGAAATTACTTGATCATTTGATGATTTATTTTATTACATTATTTAAGTTTTATCTCTTATGGGAGAGAGAAATTAAAATTGGTGTTCATCACTACTGATTGCGAACCAGAATATAAATCAATATGTTGTAAAGCTAGTTAGTTTCTTAATTAAAAAAAGTACTTACTTTGACTAAATTCTTCAATAATTTTGTTTATTGTCACATAAAACTACACAATTATAATTATAATGTTTTTTCTTTTTCTAGTTACTAATAATTATAACTGACATTAAAATAAATTTTCATTGTGACATTTACGCGATCATCCTCATCACACGAAAATAGCATGGGAAACAGTGCACCCATGTAAAACTGGTGATGCGATCGTTCCCCTGATTCAAGAATATCAAATCTGCTGTGCGTCAAATTTTCAACCCCCCCCCCCCGCTCCCCGTAGTGTTGTGTTTGTTTTATAACACATTTCGCTTATTCTGTAACAGTTGTGTGCTAGGTGTACAGCTATACTAAAACTTTTTCCTATCAGTTTCTTGGCGTTATTTGATAATTTTGTTTTAGTATAAATGAAATGTTAAAGGTAGGCAATAGGCGCATATTTCAGAAATACTTTAACAAAAGTGTTCCTTTCGTATATTCACCGGCAACTTGAAAATATGGGATATTAACCAACTTAATAGCACTAAAAGGTATGCAGAGCAAACAGTTCATTGTGGTATTAGAGATATTATGTCACCTCTTCAACTCCTATTCTAAAGGAATATCATTCGTTCCTAAGAAAGCGCACAAATAAATCTTTTATACCTATCGCAAAACTACTAAAAGCCAAAATTAATAAAGACGATTGGGTTACTACAGCGCTGCGTGGGAAAATTCATGGGGGCCTTGGGGGGCATGTACCAAAGGAAGTTATTGAGCAAGTAATAGTCAGTCAGTGTATATGAAGAATATAGGAGCTAATTTGGCAACACCTTTCGAGGATACCAGCATTTGTGTGGTTCAATCTTCATTGACTTTTCATATTTTCGTAGCGTTTATAGGTAACCAGGGTCGGACTGGCCCGATCGGCAGGTCGGTAATTGGCGACGGGGCCAAATCACTTATGGATGCCAAACCGCATACGAAAAAAAATGTGAATATTACTTGGTTACGTTTTTTTTTTAATATAAAACTGGATTTAATCTTCTAGCAGCAAAAATGAAGTGTTAGATTGTGCATAATTATTTCTTTTCAAGATACCATAACCATGCACACGTATATCTGACAATGCGTAACACTATATCATAATATTATATCTTTAAGGTGTTAAAGGGTATATACCAGGTGATAGAGGAGTATGTAACGCCTATAGGTAACTCATATTAGCATAAATAGAAAAAATATATATAAACTTTTGCCACTTGGGGATTAAACTTGTCAAAGGATGTACTTTTAAAATAAAAGGAGTTTCTAAGCAACAAGTGGGAGCTTAATCCCTAAAACCCACCCCCAAAGTACAATTCAGTAGTTTTTTCCATTTTTCTGGAAAACCGTTTATCCTAAAAAAAATATACTTACAAATAATGTTCCCTGTAAAATTCTGCATAAAAAAGTGCTTATTACCTAAATTGTTTAGAACAGAGGTTTTCGAGAAATCAGCTATTGAAGTTGGGGGTTGCATCAACAGAGATTCACGAACATGGTATAATTATGTATTTTAGGTATACTTTTGGAACTCTGTGATTTAATGTAAGATGTTGGAATGTCGCGTGTTCGATACCGGCAGCCGCCTAGAATTATAAGTGGTATATTACATACCATGTTCGTACATCTTTGTTAATGTAACCCCTAACTTCAATAGCTGATTTCTCGAAAACCTCTGTTCTAAACAATTTAGGTAATAAACACTTTTTTATGCAGAATTTTACTAGGAATATTTTTTGTAACTGTAATTTTTTTTGTAGGACAAACGGTTTTCGAGAAAATCTCAAAAAGCTCCTACTTGTTGCTTGGGAACTCTTTTTATTTTGAAAGTACATTCCTTAACAAGTTTAATTCCCAAGTGTCAAAACTTTATAATTTTTTTTTTCTATTGGGCTATTTTTAAGCTCATATGAATGGCATACTAGGCAACTTTCTTATTTTTCAAAATATACTTTTTAGATTCGGCTTTGTTTTATAAATAAATCCGCTACTTTTGTCATGCTTAACCGTTTTTTTTCTGCTTCCGGTTAATCCATTACAAGCAACTTTATTTTTTCGGCCGTTAGATTCATTAAGAAAAATCGGAACTACAGCCAATTTTTTTGCTAACAGAAAAGCCACGGAAGAAATATCTAAATAGTAAATTTTAACAGGCTGACCATATGTTTGTAAAACAATGCAAAAGAAATTTTGGACAACAATACCTCGTTTTCCTTAATAGGTCATCAATTTTTAACGTAAAGAAAATTTTAGTTTTATAAAATTATTGAAAAGAATCTCTTTTTTAGGCAACTGTCACAAAAATTGATGTTTATTGAATCTGACAAGTGTCATCTCTTTGTACTCATTTGTCAATCTTATTTTTTTGGCCATTTACTTCACGGCCGCACTTCACGGCCTCAAGTATTTCTTGATCAACATTAATATTTGAAATATGTCACGGCTTGTCAATAAACTATCTAGTGACGTTTTCATTTGTTTTCGATATTAACTTGAAAACAAACTAAAACTGTCAGCCTAGTAGGCTTCTTGCAGAATGTTGTCCATGTTTCCAGTAATTTGTACTAAATAATTTTATAAATGTTTTATTTTACTTTTTAAGAAAGTTGCTTAAAAAATGTTGTGTGCACCTCGGCCGAATGATCTCTCTCGGTTATCCGAAGTTTGATTGGCCTCGGTTTTTACGTCCTTGATACATAAATAACTATTGAATGAAAGCCTGTCTTATCTCTTGTTTGAATCATCGAATATCATATTTCTTAAATTAGGTTAACATTATGCAAAATGCGACTAACTTCACTAATATTAAATTTGAAATGAAGCTGTTTCCTCTGTAATATTTGATTTTCGACGATGAAAGATGGATCCATAAAGTTTTACAATAATTTTCAGATATCAGCTACATACCTCTGCAATCGAGCGCGGAGCATTGTTCTCCGATATAAAATTGCTTAAATGTCTATTACCAGAATACACATATTGTGGGAATTCTTTCACCTAAATTAAATTTGAACTTTCTACTACAATATTGCTCGTACGTCATTGATCATATTTCTAGAAATACAAAAAGTAGCTCGATGCAACGTTTTTCTCTACAAAATTTCAAAACCTTTGCGTCCTTTATTGTTTCTTGGGAGGTAGCAAAAAAAATAAAGTGTATTTATGTTCGATTTTACCTTTAAGTAATAAATATAAATACACTACATATAACCACCGATAACCCTCCAAGTCTAAAAGTAAGACTGTCTCGGAGGATTTTCACAATACACTTATTTAACGTCGGCCTTTTTCCGTGACTAAAATTCCGTTTTAGGAGGGTGGGTAAGTCGTAGGGGCCAAATTACATTTGATGCCGACGGGGCCAAATGAAGCCAGTCCCACACTGTAGGTACCTACCTACAGTGTGGGACTGGATCTGCACCTGCAGTAGACTAAGATCTGAATTTGCGTAAATTATTATTTCAGTGTAGATGAAAACCCAAGAGTAACTGGGGATTGAACCGTGTACCTCTGTAGTCAAGTACACAAATGCACCTCCAACTCATCGTAGGTATGAGAATATTTAGGATGGATACAATTGAAATTCAAGACCACTATATAGTGATACCAATATTATTTATAAATTCTGCTTATCTTTACTAAAAAACACAACATATCTGTTTATTACTATTTTTTGAAAAGTTGCACAGATATTAAGTAAGTTATGTTAAATTTCACCAACAGAAAATGCAACAGTAATTTTTTATGTTCAACTAAAATTTTCTCAAAAACTAGAAGTGTGACTATGACAGCGGCAGATTTGTAAGGCCTATAGTTCGCAAACAGCTCCGCTTCTGCAAAAATATATAGAACCTTTCTTGTAGAGATAATCGAGATTATCGATTCCAAGATGGTGAAATACTTACGAAACACCGATTTTATTTTATCACCGACACGACCTTGATGAACACTTTTCATATGTTCAAATGTGCTTTTCGAGGGCGGATTATTAAAACATAACATTTTAGTCGCAAACTCCTCTATAAAATCTTTATTTTACTATATTAATATTATGATATTAAATATTATGTTTTAACTTTTCATATGTTGTTCAAAATGGCAAAATAAAGCTATAAAAAACTAACACAATGATTTTTTTCAGAAGATTGCTCTATTTTTCCCTTAATGTTACTGTACTATAATTACAAAAATCATTTACTGTCAATTAATTTGAAACATTTCCGAAAAAAAATTATTTATGTAGTATAAGCTGCTTAGGTATATTTAAAAATGTGAAGCTACTCAATAGAGTGGAATGACGTCATCGTACAAATTTTCACCGGTGGAATTTTATAAGACTTGGTTTTCCGTGACAATTGCGTTATGTGTAAACTATAAATATTTAAAACGGTTTATACTCGGTGGAGTAAATAAATCCTGCCTGGCTACAGGACTAATAGCTTTATTGATACGTCCCATGTTTAAAGAAAAATAACTCTTAATCTAAAAGCAGCATGGTCTTACATTCCAGAAGAGATAATACATTAAATCAGACCAAAATAAGTAAAATTCGATGAAGGCTTTAGAAAAACTCAACCTAAATATATGGTTAGTTTTGAGTAATTCTTTAATTTCCTCTCTGAGTGTATATCTGTTGTATATTTCATAATGAATTGCCTATATTCTTTCATCCTCTAATTAATTTAAATGGTGTTGAATGGTTAAACTGAACTAACAAAATATAAAATAGAAATAAAATATCTGTTTTTGAAACGAAGCCACTTATGTATAACTTGTGCTTCATTATTTTCATTTGTCTCTTGATATTTACCCAATTTAAAAGTTATTTGTGTAAAAATACACATTCCATGAAACAGTATATTTAACAACGAAATGAAAACAAATCTGCCACGGAAAATATATAATTTCCGGACGCATGTTAATTAAATTAGAGTTTATTTACAACAAATATAAAGCAAAATATTCCATTTTAAAGGTACCTAATAACTGATAATAAAATTATTGATTGGATACCGTATAGCATTTATTTTATTTTGATACATTGGGATATTCTAAAATATCGGCTATATCGTAAAATATTTTCTTATGCGAACTAAAAGCAACTTCATGTAATGTATACAATTGGTATGTCTCTCTCTTAGATTTTATTAAACTGCGCATATCGCCTTAAACTTCATAGTTACAGAATAATAATTTTTTATAATTATCGATGTAAGGCATATTAAATAAAGGTTATTGAAAAAAAATGATAACACAGTTTATACATGTACATATAATATTAAACATTATCTTCAAATATTTATTCTTTTACGTAAATTAGTTACAAACAATGCAAATAAAAGTATTTATTGACTAATGCTAATTGGGAAATATATACGTCACACTATTATACAAATATTTATTTCAAAGTTTGTTTAGGCTATACAGGGTGATTCACAAAAACTCCCCAGGCTGATTCCGTGGTAACGAAAAAAGAGATAATCAAATTCTGAAAAAGCGAGTCGTTAGAATTTGATTCCGATAGATGTTGAAGTAAACGTGTTTGTGTTGAGCTTGAATAAATCATGCAAAAATAGTGATACTTTCACGTATTTCTCTCTTTGAAAATTCATATGATTTACAGTTAAGTAGTATTTGTTATTGCTAACGAAGCGTTTTTCCGTTACCAAAATGTGCTCAGGATCTGTATTAATTTGTACCATCTATATAAATTATCCGTTTAGAATTATTACTGTACCGTTTAAAACTTTAAATGTATATTAATTTATGGATACATCCAATCATGCTACTAGTTGCAAGTACAGATGTACTCGGGCAGAGGGGGAGCAACGTAAGGAACATTTATAACAGTACGAACCCACACTAAATAAAATAATTCAGTAGATAGCTAACAGTTACATAACCTAGTCGTGAATTCCTGCTGTCCTGACTAAACCAACCGCGAAATAACCCTAAGTGGCAAAGCAAGTTAATGACAATATTTTCTAAGTCGACTTGACGTCACTCATATGACGCCATCCTTCCAGTACACGGGGATAATTGAAATACTCAAAAGTCAGTTCGCGAGTAGTCGCTGCCAGCGGTAGATATGTGGAGTTCTCCGTCCTAAACCGAACTGTCCAAAAATCCAGGTGCCTGAATTATTTGTACTAAGTCGATCCATCGTGCATCTGTATCGCTGTTTTCTCTCACTTGTGAGTATTAGAAGGAAATAATTAAATTCATCCCGTGTTGGCAGTCAGCCAGAGCGACTCACTGGCAGCAGATGCATCCACTCCGGGAGCCTAACCCCAGGTATCGTTAGCGTTATATATTTCAGAGCAGCAGAATTTTGGCAAAGCCCGTACTATGTCATCGATCACCTGCGCATCCATCTGGCGCTTACACCCGCTTGTAAATATTTGAAGGAAATAATTGAATTCGTCCCGTGTTAGAAGTCAAACAGAGCGACTCATCGGCACCAGATGTGTCCACTCCGAGATCAGAGCCCAGGTCCATCATAGTCGAGCAGCAGGATTTTGGCTAAGCCCGTACCATGTCAGCGACCAGTAGTACATTCATCTGGTATCTACTCCCACTCTGATAGTAAGTTGATTCATTTTCAGAAAAGAATCTGAGGAGCTGTGCAGTTTAATTCCATTTCGATCGCCCCACCGCAGCAGACATGCCTGACCGTAACCACAAGAAGTAAGTAAGTAAGTTCACAGCGGAGTAAGTAAACTGATGTACTAGCCAAGTATTGTATATAAGTTTGCCCTGTGTCATCGCTTATTCTGTGCTAACGCTTTACCGCGTATTTTGTGTTATTATTTTGCAGCTTGCTATCCCTGACACCTGGTACTACCCTCGTTATTAGGTTGCTTGCCCTCATCTCAAGATTTAGAACCTGTGAAGCTTGGTAGAGATAATCAATTAGTAAGCGCGCAGATTTGTATATAGTAGGTTTAATTGAATATACTGATATTATTGAAAATCCTGAGTTTTAATATTTGTATATGAACATCTAATTTCTCAAACTGACTCACTGGAGTATTCTTTCTCCACTTGAGCTACTCAGCCACGCGTATTCGGCTTGAGGGTAGTGTGTCCTATCACTCAAACTAGGACTGGCGCCCGAGCACAATCCAAAAACACGTGTCCGGAGCTCGAGGGCCAAAGACTGGCCTTTATCTTCTCGTCACCGGGTGGGGTGGTGAAAATGCGTCACACATTGTGTAAGGAACTATTTGCCGAATAATAATGATTCGCAATAAGCCGAGTGTGTCAACCTGTGGCAGTGATAATATATACGTACAAATTTTTCAAATAAACAAAAGAATAAAATATCTGCTAAATTAGAAAGTATTGAATTGAAGGTAAATCATTTACAAAGTTCAACAATCAAGGAAATTGGTGAGAAATCGGAGTAGATTTCTAAGCGCAACTGGCTTAAGATTAGTGGGCGTGGACGTTAGGTTACGTTACGTTACATTATTTTACATTTTTTGTTTCTCCTGTACTAAATAATTACTGGAATTTATTGCAAATTAAGTAAAGCGACATATTTAAGTTTTTAACGTTTTAACATACGTTCTTTATGTGTCGGGTTTGCTTTATTTTCAGAATTTATATTAAGCGAATCACTTGACATTTGATTTATCTGAAATATAGTTGATTCCTTAGTACCTGATTACGGCTTAAATATTTTAAATTATAAATTAATATGCAAAGACAGATCAGGCAGAGGCGGCGGTATTGCGTTTTATGTTAAAGACTCAATTAAAACAAAAATAATGAAAATTTCTAATACCAACTTTTTAGAACATTTGTGTATTGCAACAAAAATTGCAGGTAAGAGTTTATGTTACGGAACTGTCTACAGACCACCTTTTAATGATTTAAATTTGAGGTTAAAGGAGCTAGAAAACATTATCAGTAACTTGTTACCGGAATTTGATCATATATTCTTCGGAGGTGACTTCAATGTTGATATGAAAAATAATTGTTCTCCTATGGCGATGAATAGATTATTAAGTAAGTACAATTTAAATCAAAATCTGAACTGAAACTCGTATCACAGACATAGGCCTTCCAACAGGCCACTGCCGCTTAGTTGAGATACCATCTCAAGAACATGGGCAGGGCAGTAGATGATGAATGCAGATCAGATATTGCGATGCTGCAACTGAGACTACGGAATATATACTTTGTGTTTTTCTGTTCTAAGGCTTTTGCGGAGCTGATGATGATCCATAGTTAGGTTAGGATGGATCCCGTTGCAAAATTTCCAATGGCGAGCAGACGATGTTACTGCTGAATCTTTTGTACTCTATAATTTCTGGTCTAAATATAATTTTGATTTTAAGGTAAAGTGTGTTTTATTCGAAAGGGGGCATTATGCTGTCTAATTTGTGTTATATTTTGGGTTAGCGGAATATCACCCAGTAAGAAAGTGTAGAATTTTTGAGATATATTCTAGATGAAATCCAATATTGGCGTTATGTCATGGTAGCGTGCGCAGAGATCTCTGAAAGAGATGTATCTGTCAGAAGAACACTCTACACGCTAAGTCTGCTACCCCTGACCATGGGCAGATACAGATTCCTGGACAAGGAGTAGACCATCCGTATTGTCTCATTTATATGCGTGTTAAACGTCAGTCTTTGGTCCACCAACTAAGGATCTATAAAATCTTTGAATAAATTGAAGTACTATTTGTTAATGAAACAGGAAATCTAATCTGACACTTTTAAGACCCTATAACCTACCACAGCTACCGAACATACCGCCAAGCACAAACATGGTTAGGTAACGGCGTTCTAGGGATGCAAGAAGATACTGCTTTGTAATCAATGAAAACGACAGGCACTCCCGCCAGAAGGAATTTTAATTTTATCTCCTGCAACTTCAATAAGGGCTAAACAGCTCCGTTTACTTGCAGAAAGCTTTGGTGTGCTTCACTGTGCGGTGAATGCCAAGGAGTACCCTGTTTGAATAATGTTCAGCCTAAGTCTGAATGATGAAAACGAGGACTCATTTTCATGCCATGAGGTCTTCCTTAAATCTACTTAATCTGTTAATTTGTTTGGTTTAATTTTTTTTTTTTTTTTTTTTTTTTTTTTTAGGGGCGAGCGTAGGTGCGTCTTTACTATGTACATACTTCGATATGCGATGTAAAGCAACGTTAGGCGTGGTTAGTAGTTGGATTGGTGACCGTTCCAACGAAGACCACGTCCTCGCCTCACCCATCTTCCAGCGGCTTGTATATCAGTGTATGCGCGGAAGCTATACAACCTTAGGCGAGGGTTGTATAGGAGATATACCATCCTTCGGAGGGGATGTAAAGCCGTCGGTCCCTTGTCTATTAAATGTTAGGCAAGTAAAAGATCCCTACTCTTCTTAAGGGAAGAGGTTCGGCAAAATTCCTGGTTGGGGGTAGCTCGTCTACAGGCGTCGGTGTTAGGCCTCAGTAGCGGAAATAGGCCGACGTTAAATAAATGTATAAAAAAAAAAATTTTTTTTTTACATATAAAGTAGTCCTACCTATAGCAGATGATAGGTCGTCCTCAATATCGTATCAAAACAGGTATACAGATGTTACCTTTCTCAAGTTATATGCAATTTTCATCTCCACAGCGTAGGTTATTATTAGCCACTATGTTTTTTTCTATGGCACTGCGCATGTTCGCCGTTTTTTTTCTATAACGCGCCATATGTTTTTTATACCAGTCTCAACAGCCGCCATGATTTTTTCTCACTAGCTGCACACCTGTACGGAATCCAATTAACACCTGTCCTGCCCTTTCCTTTGATGTGTTCCCGCTCCCATCAAAATTAACTAGCTTTTTGACTGGCTTTTTGCCAATAGGTGCAGGGGGATGGGAAAAGTAGTCTTATCATATTTAAATTATGGGACATTTAAAGAGTTTTTTTGCTGTCTATGTGATACATGATTAATGGGATAAAATTACAATATGATAAATTGTTGCCAAGTATTTTAAGTTTTAGTTAAGAGCCATATAACCACTTTTTGAGTAAAAGAAGTCTTATTTAGACCATTGGCTTTGAATTTACACCATCTGGCAAAGATCAGCTTGCTTGTGGCGATCTTGAAAGACACATTTTTTCATATTAACCCTTTCAGCGACACAAAAAAATTCTGTCAATAGCATCTTAGCTTCACAAAAACAACGTTTAAGCATTATCTAGATTTTTGACAAAGAAGCTTTCCGTACCATCATGGCACCGGGACACATTTTCTAGGAATTTCCGGAAGTTGGACCTGACAGTCAGATGTGACCACCAAAATTGCTTCAAGGATATTGTTGAAATTTTCAGGATTTCTGAAAATATATATCATATGGACAGCACAAAGCCCTTTATACATCCGGTGTGAAATTTCAATTCGAATTTAATAAGAAACATGGCGTCCCCGATCGCCCCAGCTATGAAACCCGCTTCCCCCTTTCCCTACATCTACTGACAAGTAGCCAGAAAAAAAGTTAGTGAGAGACATTTTTGCAGCGGTTTCACGATCTATAGTTATTTCAAATTAAAAGAAAATATCAAATAATCCATTTAACTTAATTTATAAATATAACATGTCATCTTAGCAACCACTAGGTAAATATCTTCAGTTTTTTGGCCATAATTTGGCGAAATTTGGTCTTGCGCTGCAAAGTAAAAAGGTAAATAGAAATAATTGAATTCGCTAATTTCGCATATAAATTAGTTTTTTACAAAACCCTTTCCTTTTGAGTTATTAGCATTTGAAAATATCGGTAGAAAACATTACCAAACAAAAAATGGTGCAGAGAACACTCCCTGTGTCTCAATTCCAGGAAGATGGAGATGGTTCTCTTTACAGGGAAAGGAAGCTAGGAGCATTGAAGGCACCTGCCCTACTGGATACAACACTAAGTTTCGCATCAGAAGTGAAATACCTTGGGGTAACCTTCGATGCCAAATTAAGATGAAATTTTCACATCGATAGAAGACTAAAGAAGGCTTACATTTCTTATCCAAAGTGGTAATGTGGATATACACTGCCGTCATAAGACCAATGATAACCTATGGAAACAGACTACAGTTAAGATCAAGCTTTGCCAAGTGCAGAGAGTTGCCTGTCTAAGGATAACCGGAACTAGAAGAACAACGCCAACGAGAGCTATGGAGATAATGTTGTGTTTGCCACCATTAGATATATATCTAGAAGAAGTGGCTCTGACAACAACGGTACACCTTAAATCCGATGGCATATAATCAAATGTAGACTGTGGAGAGGCCAGAAGTCGCCTGTGGAATGAGGCTGTCAGAAAGACATCTACGGATGTTCACAGGTGGCATTTCTCCCCAGGTTATCTTTGACAGGCCCTACATAATACAAGCGAATAGTGAGAATGAGGCTGTTGGTGAAGGTGTGATCAACATCTTCACAGACGGATCAAAAAAGAAAGATGGGACAGAATGTGAAAATATTTCAGAAGTCTGCAAATCCAATATAAATGGACTATGGATGGGCGAGCCAGCGTAGTACGGATGAAACTGGCGGGCATAACTATAGCTGCAAAAGAGATTGTCTGTAAACAAACTACTGGCAAGACAATCAGGATCTACATAGAATGTAGGCAATCATTACAACCCTAAGAAGTTACAAAATTACCACACGAGCAGTATGGGAATGTCACCAAGCACTTGTGGGTGCCTCCAGCACGAATAACATACTAGCATGCCACCTGTGGGATGAAACAAGCACCTGTCAACTTACTAAGGAACTACTAAAATATCCTAACAGAAGTACAGCAATGGACTACCTGGCAATGTCCTGAAAGAACCTACGTTTTATAACGGCTATCCAGACTGAACACTGCCCGTTAAGGAAACATTTGCACAATTTGAGATTAAGCAAAACACATCTCTGTAGAGGTTGTGAACAAGAAGATGAGGCCTAGGCGAGGGTCTGCTTACAGAGAGGAACTACAAGGGGCCCAATGAGGCCTAAGTGCTGTGGTTCAATAATTTTTATTGACCACCCACCAAACCAATTCCAAAGTCTGTTCCAATTCCATTGTCAAACGTATTTTTTCTCTCTCTAATTTTTTGACCAAATTTAACGTTTGGGATCTAGAAAAATCAGACTTTCCCAAGAATCGACAGGTTTAAAAAAACGCGAAAATTTTACATTGGTTTTCTTTAAGGGTGAATTTGAGGGTGGACCCCAAAAGATATTTGCCCGAGTTTCTTTTATGTTCATTAGTACTCATCAAAAAAAAATTAGCAAAAATATTTTTATGAGCCCAAATAAACCCTTGATTTACTGAGGAATACACAAATATGAAACGTTGTCCAGAAAGAAGACCTTAAATTAGAGATCCAATTAATTGGCCAACTACACAAAATTTTATTTAATAATTTTTAGTGATTTTTCTGAAAACTGTTAACTTTTGCGAGAGAGAGAGAGAGAGAGGGAGAAGCCTCTTCTTTATCTTCCATATAATTTTTAAAAACTGGCTCAGTGGCTCAACGCTTACTTGTTAGGCTTTCAATTAAGGAGTACCGGGTTCGAATCCTGGTTAGGGTATGGAAGTTTAGTGGTGTTTTTTTATGTGTTACCGAGTTGGTAGCAGCGGACTAGACGAGGTTGTGTGAGGGACAACACGGCTAGTTGCTGTACCACTCCTGGGTTCGAGTCTCAGCTACGGCAATGCCATAGAGAATGGTACGTAGTTGTATAATTGTCTATGTGTATGTGTCTTGTTTGGGTGATGGAATAGTTAAATGCTAAACTCCGCCAGGGCGTTAATCTAAATAAGGCGTTAAAAAAGAAAAAGAACTGTAATGGTATTCTGTAACTTGACTACAGATCGAAAACTATGTTTTAACTGTCTTCGCACTAGCGCAATCGCCAAATCACATTTTCATTACCACTACGTAACTCATAAATAGTAATCTAATCACCGATTATTTTTAACTCTAATATTCGGTAACCAATGACTTGAATTTTAAAAAAGAACTGTATAATAGGGAATTTATTATGATTTAATATGATGTGATACAATGCCCCCTTCGAAATTTTCAGGGTGGAGGTCACTTCAGTTAGGGAGGTTGAAACAGTACGGGTAAAAACAAATAGGAGACGGAAATTGACGAGAGGCATTTTTTCCCTTTCATTTAGAACGGCACAAAACATTGTTGATCTGCTTCAGATTATTCTATATAAAAAATAAATAGATAAATTACTTAATGGATGGACCGATTAATAAATTAGTAATTATCTAACGGAATCACAAATTAACTAGCTTAAGAGGAATATTGGGAGAAAGTTATTTAAAACTTTTATTTTCCTCTTAAGATTATTTTGTATGAATATTTTCCTTTTATCGATTGTAGTGTACGATGAAAAGCTTACTGAATAGTATGCAACCAAAAATACAGCAGTGTTTCTTAATAGGTCGATATAGATGTAGTTTTGGTTGTATAAAAGTTGTTGGCGCATAATAATCATAAATAGTTAGTTAGGTATTTATTGTTAATATGTGTATGTACCGTATAGAATATGTTAATTAATAAGATTATTGTAGGGAGTATTTTGAATTGAAGCATTACACATACTCTGATTTAAATAATCCCTACAATAATCTTGTTAATTAACGTAAATAATACATACAATATTGCATTTGTGGTTCACAAATTTTGAGCTTTGTAATGTTTGTCACATAAGTCAGAAAAAAATGTTTGCATGTGTATTGTGAAGCAGTAATGTACGTTTAACAGGCAAGCAGAATCTGTAAAAGGCCAAGCTGCTAGTAAAATTCCTTTTTCTATTTCATATGCGGAATAATTAGATGGTCCTGCGATCATGAAAAAATATATTTTAAGTTTTTGGGATGTTAACCGTTTTCTGACCATCGAGCGCAAACAAACTATGCGCTGAAGGATTTCTCTGGAGAAAATTTGGGGGGGGGGGGGGGGGGTTAATAAAACCTATAAAAAACGTAAAATAGTTTTTTTTTCAAAAACGGCTTTAACGATTACGATCAAATTTAAAATACAAATATACTCACTTAGCACTAGTGTGAGATGTTATAACCTGTTACTCATTAAAAATGGAGGGACGGAGGCTGTGGGGACGAGGTTCACTAAAACGGTTTCAATAATTTTGATTACATTTGACACATGGATACTTATAATCAGTATAAGATGGCGAGACTAGTTGCTCCTAGAAAATTCAGGGAAGGTTGTTGCAGAGGGTATGGTTTAAGGAAATAAATGTTTCTTCTTGGTAATTGCTCTAACGGTATTGCTCAAAATTAACACGTGGATACTCATTTAACATTAGTATGAGATTATAGAACTGGTTACGCCCTAAAAATGCAAGACCGGAGGCTGGTACGATTAAACGAATTTTTTTCCCTTTTTCCGATTTTAATGCTTTTGATTTTTGACAGGGATAGTTCTTTAGTACCAGTATAAGATGGCGAGACCAATTACTTATGGAAAATTAAAACGTGAATTTTTCAGGAGATGGAATTTAAAGAATTAAATATTTTTTGCCGAAAAATGGCTCTAATGGTTTTGATAAAATTTAACACAGATACTTAATTAGTACGAGTATGAGATGACATGATCCGTTTCGCCCAAAAAATGCTGGGACTCTAAATTGTTTTTTTTCTAAAATTGTTCTAACAATTTTGATAAAGTTAACATATGTATACTCTTTTATAGTCTAGTATACTTTAACTTGGCGTGTGTATGTATGAGTTAATATTTCCGTATGATTTAATTTTCTCTTGTACACAAAGATCCAGAAATATTGTCCACGTAGACAATGTTTCTGGACTATTGCTTTAACTTTGTGTACAATGTGGGAGAAAATGAAATCGTACGGAAATATTAACTCATACATACACACGCCAAGTTAAAGTATATTAGACTATAGTACTAATATGAGATGGCATGACCCGTTATACAAAAAAAAATGCAAGAGCGGAGGCTGCGGAAGATAAGGATAAAAGAATTAGATTTTTATTCTGAATTGGTTCTAACGATTTTGATCAAATCTGGCACATAAATGTTTTCTTAGTAGCAGCATAAGATAACACAAAATTCACGGAAGGATGTTGCAGGGTGGACATTTAAAGTATTAAATAAATTCTTCCTGTAAAAATATGCATAGAAAAGCTGTGGAGGACAAAGTTTAAAGAATTAAATAATTATTTTCTCTGAGACAGCAATAACAATTTAATAAATATGTATGTACTACAATGGGATCTAATTCCTCCTAGTTCCACGTAGAAAATACAGGGAGAAAATCAGCGAGGGAAGAGCTTAAAAATTAGTAAAGGAAAAATTAAAAAAAGATTGCGTGTCTAATATTTTATCAAGATTAGTAGAAAAATAATGGAGATTTGACGAAAAACAATTATTGCCGAAGCAGGGCATATTAGTTCGGCAGATTTTCAATAATTTAAAATAAAAATTATAATATCTCAGTTTATTTATTCCTAAATGGGAAAGTTTGTCCGAGTTGTCCCGGACCGATTCTTTTAATCTTAATCTGAAGCACTTTATTTACTATTTTATCATTTTTGTTAATTTATTCAGGTAATTGCAAGTTAATTTTGATACGAAACATTATTCTAGTTGATTTGTCCATAACACAAGTTTTATTGAAAGCGTCAATTATCCATAACAAGAAAGAGCCTTCATTAAATACAAAGACTATTTTTCTAGTTTTTTTAAATTTATTCCCACTAGTTTTCTATTATTAGAATAATATATTTTCACCAACCATTTAAAGTATTGCATCTATGTGTTTTCTAACTCATATTCATTTTATTTCTTATTCTGATGGAAACAAATACAGAATGATGTACACAGTTCTAGAACAACCTGTAAACTCTGTTCCATTTGAAAAGATACAAGTTATTTGTAGGTCCTTATGAAACACCAGCTAATCCCAAAAGCGTATGTCCAATCCTATCTTAAAAACTGCAGTAAATGTTAAAATTTTAAGCGTATAAAATAAACCGTTGTTCTTGAAATTAGAATGACTGAATTGATAATTATTAAAGCACAGTAACAGCAAAAGTACAAGCACCTTCAGACGGATAGAATTTGCAAGCCAACATAAAGCTAAAGAAAGCTGCTTTTATATGTGTGTTTAACAACGTCGTATGCATTGATATACAGTATATAAAAAGCGTCCCCTACAGGTAAATCGACGAAGTATCAAGTATCTGGAATTGGTTGGGAGGGTGGTCAATAAAAATTATTGAACCACAGCACATAGGCTCCATTGGGTCCCTTGTACATCATCCCTGTAGGCAGACCCTCGCTTAGACCTCCAACCAACTTAAAGGTGGTGATGCTGCCTAAGGATAACTCCCTTACATCGGCCAAAGTAGGCCAACGTTATCCCAAAATGTATTTTCTGATTGATGAGACGACGTCACAGAGTACATGTTGAACCGTCTCATCTTCTTGTTCACAATCTCTACAGAGAGGTGTTTCGTTTAATCTCATATTATGGAGATAGTAGTGTGTAAATGAGAGAGGTTATGAGCGGAGGAGCAGGAGCAGTGATCAGTGATCAGTTTAGTGGTGGGGGGCAATTAGTGTGGTGGGGGTAATTAGAATGGTGGGGGGTAATTAGATTAGTGAGAAGTAATTAGAGTATATGAGATGTAAGTACGGTGGTGGGAGGTAATTAGACTAATATGATGTAATTAGAGTGGTGGGAGGTAATTAAGGGGCGGGGCTTAGGGGATGGGGCGTTAGAGGGCTGGGCCTATGAAAGGTGGTAGTGGTGGGGGGCAATTAGGATGGTAATTAGATTAGTGAGAAGTAATTAAAGTGGCGTGATGTAATTGTGGTGGTGGGGGGCAATTAGATTAGTAAGAAGTAATTAAAGTGGTGTGATGTAATTGTAGTGGTGGGAGGTAATTAGGGTGATGTGATGTAATTGTAGTGGTGGGAGGTAATTAAAGTGGCGTGATGTAATTTTGGTGGTGGGGGGCAATTAGATTAGTAAGAAGTAATTAAAGTGGTGTGATGTAATTGTAGTGGTGGGAGGTAATTAAAGTGGCGTGATGTAATTGTGGTGGTGGGGGGCAATTAGATTAGTAAGAAGTAATTAAAGTGGTGTGATGTAATTGTAGTGGTGGGAGGTAATTAGGGTGATGTGATGTAATTGTAGTGGTGGGAGGTAATTAGAGTGGTGTGATGTAATTGTAGTGGTGGGAGGTAATTAGGGTGATGTGATGTAATTGTAGTGGTGGGAGGTAATTAAAGTGGCGTGATGTAATTGTGGTGGGGGGGGGGGGCAATTAGATTAGTAAGAAGTAATTAAAGTGGTGTGATGTCATTGTAGTGGTGGGAGGTAATTAGGGTGATGTGATGTAATTGTAGTGGTGGGAGGTAATTAAAGTGGCGTGATGTAATTGTGGTGGTGGGGGGGCAATTAGATTAGTAAGAAGTAATTAAAGTGGTGTGATATAATTGTAGTGGTGGGAGGTAATTAGGGTGATGTGATGTAATTGTAGTGGTGGGAGGTAATTAGAGTGATGTGATGTAATTGTGGTGGTGGGGGGCAATTAGAGTGGCCTGATGTAATTGTAGTGGTGGGGGGTAACTAAAGTGGCCTGATGTAATTGTAGTGGTGGTGGTGGTGGGGGGTAATTAGACTGGAGTGATGTAATTACAATGTTGTGATGTAATTGTAGTGGTGGGAGGTAATTAAAGTGGCGTGATGTAATTGTGGTGGTGGGGGGTAATTAGATTAGTAAGAAGTAATTAAAGTGGTGTGATGTAATTGTAGTGGTGGGAGGTAATTAGGGTGATGTGATGTAATTGTAGTGGTGGGAGGTAATTAAAGTGGCGTGATGTAATTGTGGTGGTGGGAGGTAATTAGGGTGATGTGATGTAATTGTAGTGGTGGGAGGTAATTAGAGTGATGTGATGTAATTGTGGTGGTGGGGGGCAATTAGAGTGGCCTGATGTAATTGTAGTGGTGGGGGGTAACTAAAGTGGCCTGATGTAATTGTAGTGGTGGTGGTGGTGGGGGGTAATTAGACTGGAGTCATGTAATTAGAATGTTGTGATGTAATTGTAGTGGTGGGGGTTAACTAGAGTGGCCTGATGTAATTGTAGTGGTGGGGGGCAATTAGTGGAATGATGGGTAATTAGAGTAGTTGGATGATGGATAATTATTGTGGTGGGAGGTAATTAGAATGTTGTGATGTAATTGTAGTGGTGGGGGGTAACTAGAGTGGTGTGATGTAATTGTAGTGGTGGGAGGTAATTAGAGTGATGTGATGTAATTGTGGTGGTGGTGGGGGGCAATTAGATTAATAAGAAGTAATTAAAATGGTGGGTGGCAATTGTAGTGGTGGGGGGCAATTAGTGGAATGATGGGTAATTAGAGTAGTTGGATGATGGATAATTATTGTGGTGGGAGGTAATTAGAATGTTGTGATGTAATTGTAGTGGTGGGGGGTAACTAGAGTGGCCTGATGTAATTGTAGTGGTGGGGGGGCAATTAGTGGATTGATGGGTAATTAGAGTAGTTGGATGATGGGTAATTATTGTGGTGGGGGTGACTCAATTAGGGTGGTGGGAGGTAATTAGACTGGTGGGAGGTAATTAGAGTGGTGTGATGTAATTGTAGTGGTGTGATGTAATTGTGGTGATGGAGGGCAATTGCAGTGGTGGAAAGTAATTGAAGTGGCGGGGCGTTAGAGGGCTGGGCCTAGGAGTGGTGTGGTAATTAGAGTGATGGGATGCAAATAGAGTGGTGGGAGGTAATTAAAGTGCTGTGGTAATTAGAGGACAGTTACAGGTAATTTAAGTAAAAATAAAGGTAATTGTAGTAAAAATAATGGTGATTAAAGCAATTATGGTCAATCCATCCGTCTAGCCGTTCGTATGCAGACAGTTAAATAATTATCTCTTATGTTATATTGTCCTATTGCACTTTGTATTTTTTTGCGATGAGATAACAAACATTCATTCTTGATTATATACCTACCACTTTATTTACCTGCCTTATCCTTATGCTGATAAACAATTGCGACCTATCTGTCTTATCTTTATGTCGATCAACAATTATTTTACCTGTCTTATCTTTAGGGACATCTGTCTTATCCTATGCTGATTTATGAGATATACATTTACGACCTGCCTGTCTTATCCACCGAGATTTTTATCAATGAATTTGTGAAAGGGAACATTTACATTGTTATTTCAGTACCTGCAGAGTACCCTCTTTATTTCTTTTGTGTACTTAACATCTTAACATGACAAGTGAGGAGAACGTGTAGCTGTTTATTTTAGTTTTTATTTTTTTAGAATTGAAACACATGATTTACATTTTCTTATATTATTTATTACCTATTCTGTCACATTACTATTTTCATACTATTTATTACCTAGTCTAATACATTATACTAACTAATTGTCTTTTTATTTTATCTTGCACCAAAAAATCCACCTTGAACTGATCCATCCAATGCATTATAGGTCAAGTAGGCATCGTGAAGTATAAGTTCAGGAACTTTGTTTTTTGTGTCTCAAACTCTATTACTATGTCAACTCTATGGTGTGGTAATAATTAGAATGGTGGGAGGTAATTGCATTCTTCTGATCCATATTTTTTATTTATGTCTAAACAGTTAATGAATATATATTACAAATCAAAATTATCGCGTTCTGATTCAGACTCATCCAAATCAACACTATCCCATCCCGCTTCAGGCTCCTCCATGTTCAAACGTCTAGCGTATTTTAGTAAAATGTCCAACCTCTTTTCACTATTATCTTCATCAAGTCGATGATGCCCCCAAGCCAAAGTATATACATCATCGGGTATAACATACCTCTTGTCATCAGCAGAGGATAGGGCTACTTTATTTTTGAGTTCAGTGTGAATGGTATGTAAATCAGATTTAAATATGGACATTTTATGGAATATTAATCCGCCATTTTCAACAACTTGAACATAATCAGAAAAATTAATTTGATGTTTTACTACACTTTTGGAAACACCTTTTGCCTTTTTCGTAATGTCGTCAGCTTTAACACAGTAGGCTTTCGCACCAGTTCCATAAAAGCATTCTATTGGTCTTCCAGCATACTCATCTTTCATTTTCCCTACTACAGATATAGTTTTAGGCATGTTATGATTGTTGTATGCACCATAATTTGAAGTGTCGAAGAAGTGAATGTTTTTCTTGATATCATCATAAACGTTTTCTGTGAATATTTCTAAAATTAAACTATCAGTGTCTGTGTATAAAACA
Organism: Leptura quadrifasciata; assembly: GCA_963675555.1. Taxonomy (NCBI): domain Eukaryota; kingdom Metazoa; phylum Arthropoda; class Insecta; order Coleoptera; family Cerambycidae; genus Leptura; species Leptura quadrifasciata. The sequence continues at coordinate 105,075,843 of OY776673.1, read as the reverse complement.
GTCGCGTCATCTCCATACATGGGTTTAATGTAACCATATAAAAATTCGTAGATTATGGTTTTGGAAATATCTAAAATTGAAAAACCTGCATAAAGTGGTTTATCGTAAACAACTTTTAATTTTTCCAATTGCACTGCCACTAGATTTTCATCAAATACTGAGCAAGACTTAAAATGCGGCTTGGCTATTAACGCTCTGGCGCCCAAAGTACCTTTTCTGTTTTCCCAGCACGAACAGAGTTTAATATTTTGTCTTTTATCGACGTTTTCCATCGTTTTGCCGAAAATTGAATTCACCATGAGCTTAAATAGGTCCTTTTCAAACTCGTTTCGAGCGGAGTTACGAAGTGTTGTATTTAAGTCAATATATGATCCAAGCCAGGCGGACTGAGAGAATTCTATTATCTTATGCACGTTCTTTAATATCAGGCCATATTTCAAACATTGTTTCAGATTTTTGTAGTGAATGATATATTTATGTTTATCTCGTAAGTTTGGAATTAATTTTGGAGCTTTACTTTTGGGAGGAATCATACTCTCTGGGCAAAACGGCAGTTCGTTATGGGCATCGTGCAAGTGTAGAGGATATTCCAAGTCGACTTCTAAAACGTATCCTTTGGGTGAATCTTTTCCAATCAGAGAACAATCAAATTTTTTGATTTCCTCTTTCTCAAGCCATCTGAAGTCACTAGTCGGTAGCATTTCTTTCATAGCTGCTCCGTACAGATTTGTAGCATCAAGATAGACGATGTACGACGATTCTTTGGTGGAGTCATAGTTTGATAGATATTTGTTGTTCGCTATAGACTTTCTCTTTGAACATTGCGATACACCGCCACGAATACCTTTTCTAAAGAAGTGCACAGTATCCACATCAGTCAGAAGTTCCAGTTCGATCTGTGTATATCGCAACATGGCATCCCAGCTCAAAGAAGGTGCTGTTAAATAATGAGCAGGATCTAACTTGTAGTGCTTCAAACATACTTTTCTAAAATTTTCACACATCTGCTAATAAAAATATATCTGATTTCAGGTAGATATCTGCGTATTCTCCCAATTTATTGCATTTAAAGACACTCCACACTTTATTGGCTCGTTCATAATCCTTATCAGAAAGAGATTCGTTGGTTAAGTAGTTGTAAAATAGGTCTTTGGACGGTAACTGGGTTTCTTCCAATTTTTCAAAAGAGCTCATATAATTGTAAGGAAAAACCCCCTTCTGTCTTATTAAATCGAATTCCTCATCGTTTTGAAAATACTTTCTAGTTTCAACACATTGATCGGATACTAAACTCTGACTCAATTTATCGAGGGACCTTGATAAAAATCGAAAAGAGTCCACAAATTTCAACCTCAGGTATGTGTGCGGTATATTGGGATTCGCAGATTTCTCTACAATGATTGACTTTGAGAACGAAATGTATTTCTCCTTGGTTTGGGCTATTACGGAAACTTGCTCTTTTTGGGATGCTAACTTCTTAATGAATAAATGACTATCATAGTTTGTCAAATTGTGGAAGAACACAGGTATAAATTTCGGCACTTTATAGTTTAAATTACAAATAGAGTGTGTAGCCGCGCGGAAGCGTCCTGTTAAATGGCAGTGATCACGCACTTTTTTGTCCTCAGGCTTGAAGGGTTTTGTGCAAATATGGCAGCATACCGCATTTTCATATTCGACTTCTTCTTGGGCTGAAAGAGGGAACATCTTTTTCACATGCTTTAAATGATTCTCATACAAGTTTAGAGCTGTTTCATCCAACCTTTTAATGAACACTTCAGCGGCATCAGGTCCTCTGTATGTTACAAATTTTGAGTACTTATCATCGAAATTACATTTTACATAAAAGCCGAAAGAATAGGGTTGGTGTTCACATACTTTAACTGTGAATGACTTATCATCACAAGGTTCATTATGGTCGATGGGTTTCAGTAAACTTTCGAAATCGGCATAAATCACAAATGGCACTGGTAATTGTCTTTCAAAGTTTATAAACTTAAGAATATTTTCAGGTACTGATTCACCATATTTATTAATTTTTATTTCAGTAGATGGTAGTTTCGTACAGGTATGATTGCAGTCATTTTCTTCATGCATTTTTAGATGTTCTTCTTTTCTAAACGACTGCAAACACCCATCACAGATATGTAATCGACTATTGTGGTTTGATATTTGTTTTGAAACCAATTTTGATAAATTTTGTATAAGACAATAATGATTGTTACCCACATCATCCGATATAAGTAACAGATTAACGTGTTTGGCTTGGTGATGTGACGTAAAATGTAATGGTCCCACAACTTCAGTAATAGTATTACCATCTTTGAATTCTGATTCAAGGCCAAACACATTCACGGAGATGTTATTAATTTTTTCAAACTTCGCAATGTCCTTCAATTTGACAGGAAATTCAATGTCTCTAAAACTTAACATGGTATCATAATGTGGATATGAACATGTCATCGTTGGAGCATGCCTTACAGGGGAAATGGCTGCAATTACTGACCAAGCAAAGCATGCATTGTCCCTGTTTTGTATATTTAAAACAAAGGCGCGCATTGATAGCGAATGTTGGACCGATCATCGTCCTGTTGTCTCTAAAATGAAAATTGTTATGAGACCCAAACACCGAAGAACTCAAGTAAAACGTAGACTCCGTCTCTGTATTAGTAAATTGCGTGACCAACAAACCGTCGAACAGCTAAAGCAAAAAGTTCAAGAGAATTTGAGTGCACTAGAAGAAACTAATTCTGTAGATGTCGCTGCTACCTGGACACAAATTAAAGACAGTTTAAAAAGTGCGAGTGAGGAAATTCTTGGCACTGCAGCAAGTAAAAAACAGGAGGACTGGTTCAATGATAATGAAGCTTTTATACAAGAACTTCTTGACCGCAAACATACTGCCTTCCAAAACGCTATCAACCACCCCAACGACTCATCAAAAGCAGAAGCTTTTACCCAATCTAAGTATGAAACGCAACGCGAAATCAGAAGAATAAAGAACGAGTGGTGGGCAAGCAAGGCTAGAGAAATTCAAAGGTACGCCGATTCACACGACTACAGGAATTTCTTTCAAGGAGTAAAAGCAGTGTACGGCCGCAGTCGGAAAAATATGTGCCCTATTAAAGATTTAAATGGAAATCTCCTCAAAGAAGACCAGGAAATAAGAGCCCGATGGAAAGAACACTACTCTAACATTCTTACCCAGCAAAGTCAAGCCGATCATGATATTATAAATCTTATCCCTCAATATGACACCTTCGAAGACTTAGATAAACCACTAACAACGGAAGAGATCTTAACCGCCATTGGGCAGCTAAAAAATAACAAATCTCCCGGCGCCGACTCACTCCCAGCTGAGATCTTTAAAGCTGTGTCGTCAGAGCTCATACCCTACCTCAAAAAACTGTTTGATGTCGTGTGGGAAAGTGGTCAAGCTCCGCAGGAGTTTCGTGATACACTTTTAATCAACCTTTTCAAAAGCAAAGGGAGCGCTGCGGACTGTGGAAATTACAGGGGTATAGCTCTCCTGGCTGTTGGAGGGAAGATACTCACTAAAGCGATGGCAAATAGGCTAACACCTGTTATGGAAAAGTTACTTCCTGAAACACAGAGTGGCTTTAGACCAAACCGAGGCACATCGGATTTAATCTTCACACTTAAACAGCTTCAAGAAAAAGCACTCGAACATCAAGGAGAAATTCACATGGCCTTCATTGATTTAACCAAGGCGTTTGACTCGGTGGACAGGGAAGTGCTCTGGAAAATTATGTTCCGCTTAGGTATCCCTAGAAAATTTGTGGAAGTATGTCGCAGTCTACATACAAACAATAACGCCCAGGTTATGTATAATAATGAGGCAACCGAACCTTTCCAAACCCTCACTGGAGTTAGGCAGGGATGTGTCCTGGCACCCCTACTCTTTAATTTGTTTACCACTGCTCTAACAATTATTGTTGACAACAAACTGACAGTCAGAGGAATAGGTCTCAGATACCGTTTTGATGGCGGTCTCTTTAACATAGGGCGCTTTAGAGCTTTCACGAAGACACGCACACGATTCATTTGTGATCTCCAGTATGCGGATGACTGTGCACTTTTAGCCTCTACGCCGGAAGAGCTTCAAGAACTTTTAGATGTGTATGCCCAGAGCTATGATTCCTTGGGACTTAAAATCAACATTGGAAAGACTAAGATTATGTCAACTCCTCATCAAGTGAACCAAATAGACATTACACTTAACGGAAATTCTCTTGAAGTGGTGGATCAGTTCAATTACTTAGGCAACGTTGTTAATGATAAAGCAAACATGGATAGCGAGATTCGCAATAGAATTAACGCTGCATCTAGAGCACTCTGGGGACTTAGAGAGAGAGTATTTGACAACCACGACCTTGCTTTGTCAACGAAAATGGCTGTCTACAGAGCAGTTGTCATTCCAACACTGCTATATGGATGTGAAAGCTGGGTCACTTACCGTCGTCATGTGAAAGAATTAGAACGTTTTCAGCAAAGACACCTCAGAAGTATGATGAAAATCCGTTGGTTCCATCACATATCAAACGTGGAAGTACTCAGGAGAGCAAACAGCCTTCCAATTGAGGTGCTTATTTCAAGATCACGCCTAAGATGGGCAGGTCACGTTCATCGTATGCATGATAACCGCCTTCCTAAATGTACACTTTATGGTGAATTGCTAAGCGGTAGAAGAAGGCGTGGCGGTCAACGAAAGAGGTTCAAAGATGCTCTTCATGAAAATCTAAAATCCTGCGGTATTGCAGACGAGCAATGGGAACAACTTGCAGCGGACAGAACCGAATGGCGAGGGGTTGTGGCCAGCTATCAAGGAAATGTTGCTGCAAGAAGGCCGAATCCAAGACCTAACCAGGTCTATGTTTGTCCTGACTGCGGTCGACATGTGCTCTCCCGAATTGGCCTCTATAGCCATAGTCGTGTGCACCGTAGATGAATGGGAATTACAATAGACTATACCTTTTACTTGTTTCTTATTGTACAAAATTTATCGACTGTAACATTTTTATACTCGGACTCGAGTAACGGCTAATAATAATAATAATAATTTAAAACAGCGCTCATTTGTTCTATGACTTTGGGTAGCCTGATATAAGATGACGCCGACATTGATGCAAACTTATTTATGTTTACATCGAGGAACATTATATGTTTCAGCGTCCACCCCGAATCTTTCTCTTGGAATTCAGAGGCTTGTGTAGTCATCTCATCGCCAAACTCTTCGAAAATCTGATGTAGATCTGTAGAAATGGTGATTATTTTATTTTTGGTATTAAACGATTTGATATCGGATAACTCCTTTTCAGGTATTTCATAAAGCCCAAATATTTCAAAATTTATCTTGAGGGTCTGGTATTTCTGCAAGTATTCCTCGATTATATTCAACACTTTTTGCTCCACTTCTTTCAAAAAATCAGTATAATCGATATGGTTTCTTGGACTGTTGAAACGGTAGCTAGCTATTCTGTCTTTGAAAGCACTATGAAGTTTATCGACACCATTTCCTAAACTGTTATCAATAGGGCGGTTAATTTTTTTTCTGTTAATTAATAACGTACTTTTCTGACCGTTGCATCTATTATTAATATGACGTTTTAAGTTGAAAGATGATGAAAAGTTCTTTCTACAATATTCATAAGTTTTTGAACCACTCGGAGAATTTTGTTTTCTGTTCATTACAAACATCTCATTCGGCACGGCACATCTGTTATTATTAATATGTCGTTTTAAGTTAAAAGATGATGAAAAGCTCTTTCCACAATAATCACAAGTTTTTGAACAATTAATACCACTTGTCGAAGGCACACTATTAAACTTTTGCTTCTTGCTTGGTGGTTCAATTCCAATCTCTCGCACTTTACCATCTTTTACAATGGTACAGTATTGGCGAATATGTCGAACTAAATTGCTTTTTGTTGAAAAAACTTTCTCGCAGTAACTACACTTCATTGTTGTATAAGAATTTTCACGATACTGATGAATGTGTCTAATCGTCCGCATTATATAGCATCCGGAGAACAGAGTGGAGGTGGTGGAGGGCAATTGCAGTCGGGGAAGGTAATTGAAGTGGCGGGACGTTAGAGGGCGGGGCGTAGGACTGGTAGTGGGGGTTAATTGAAGTGGCGGGGATAGATAGGCGTTAGTTGAATATACTAATAAGCCACACCTCCTCTACAATTGTATTAACAATAGATGAAGTATTTTATTGTATTATTTTTAGAGGACTTTATATTTCTAAACGTATATTATGTATTACTTTAGAGAATATAAGATTAAAACCCGTCACTTGTGTTTTTATTATTTATTTCGTCATACTACTCATAAACATTTAAAGTTATAAAAAAATTACACAAATTCATGAAAATATTATACTATAGAAGTTTTATCGATCCAAGTATTATGGCTATTTGGGAGTCCAAGCCATTTCACAAAAATCTTCTTTCCTCTCTTTTTAAAACCTTCCCCCCAGGTATACATCCGGATACTTAGCTTTTTGCAATTCCATTCCATAAAAGCCTCCCTTTATCGGTTGACCCTGCATATCTTCGATTAAATAAGTCCTGGGGTAGGTTACATTTACTTTAAAGACTTTGAACAGTTCAGTTGAAAAGTTAGGTGTATATCTTTTATCAAATATACCCTTGTATTTGCTTATTCGAACTATGTCGCCAACATGAAATTTAGGTTTTAAAGCAATCTTTATGATAAAACACGTATCAGTGAATGTATAGACAATAAATATATTTGTAATTCTCACGACATTTCAACAATAAATACAATAACACATTTAATTAATTACCTTATGTTGTTGAGTAGAGAACATTGCAGCTCCAATGATAATAATAATTTAGATTTTAGACAATAAAGGTGATAAATTCGTGGATCAGTGTTGAAACTAATCAAGTACACGCCTAAATTATTTATTTAGTACGCATCATATTTTATTATTTTATGAGTTTTAATCATTAGTCAAATATTTTTCTTACTTTAAAGGTATATAGACTTGGGGGGAAGGTTTTAAAAAGAGAGGAAAGAAGATTTTTGTGAAATGGCTTGGACTCCCAAATAGCCATAATACTTGGATCGATAAAACTTCTATAGTATAATATTTTCATGAATTTGTGTAATTTTTTTATAACTTTAAATGTTTATGAGTAGTATGATGAAATAAATAATAAAAACACAAGTGACGGGTTTTAATCTTATATTCTCTAAAGTAATACATAATATACGTTTAGAAATATAAAGTCCTCTAAAAATAATACAATAAAATACTTCATCTATTGTTAATACAATTGTAGAGGAGGTGTGGCTTATTAGTATATTCAACTAACGCCTATCTATCCCCGCCACTTCAATTAACCCCCACTACCAGTCCTACGCCCCGCCCTCTAACGTCCCGCCACTTCAATTACCTTCCCCCACTGCAATTGCCCTCCACCACCTCCACTCTGTTCTCCGGATGCTATATAATGCGGACGATTAGACACATTCATCAGTATCGTGAAAATTCTTATACAACAATGAAGTGTAGTTACTGCGAGAAAGTTTTTTCAACAAAAAGCAATTTAGTTCGACATATTCGCCAATACTGTACCATTGTAAAAGATGGTAAAGTGCGAGAGATTGGAAGTGAACCACCAAGCAAGAAGCAAAAGTTTAATAGTGTGCCTTCGACAAGTGGTATTAATTGTTCAAAAACTTGTGATTATTGTGGAAAGAGCTTTTCATCATCTTTTAACTTAAAACGACATATTAATAATAACAGATGTGCCGTGCCGAATGAGATGTTTGTAATGAACAGAAAACAAAATTCTCCGAGTGGTTCAAAAACTTATGAATATTGTAGAAAGAACTTTTCATCATCTTTCAACTTAAAACGTCATATTAATAATAGATGCAACGGTCAGAAAAGTACGTTATTAATTAACAGAAAAAAAATTAACCGCCCTATTGATAACAGTTTAGGAAATGGTGTCGATAAACTTCATAGTGCTTTCAAAGACAGAATAGCTAGCTACCGTTTCAACAGTCCAAGAAACCATATCGATTATACTGATTTTTTGAAAGAAGTGGAGCAAAAAGTGTTGAATATAATCGAGGAATACTTGCAGAAATACCAGACCCTCAAGATAAATTTTGAAATATTTGGGCTTTATGAAATACCTGAAAAGGAGTTATCCGATATCAAATCGTTTAATACCAAAAATAAAATAATCACCATTTCTACAGATCTACATCAGATTTTCGAAGAGTTTGGCGATGAGATGACTACACAAGCCTCTGAATTCCAAGAGAAAGATTCGGGGTGGACGCTGAAACATATAATGTTCCTCGATGTAAACATAAATAAGTTTGCATCAATGTCGGCGTCATCTTATATCAGGCTACCCAAAGTCATAGAACAAATGAGCGCTGTTTTAAATATACAAAACAGGGACAATGCATGCTTTGCTTGGTCAGTAATTGCAGCCATTTCCCCTGTAAAGCATGCTCCAACGATGACATGTTCATATCCACATTATGATACCATGTTAAGTTTTAGAGACATTGAATTTCCTGTCAAATTGAAGGACATTGCGAAGTTTGAAAAAATTAATAACATCTCCGTGAATGTGTTTGGCCTTGAATCAGAATTCAAAGATGGTAATACTATTACTGAAGTTGTGGGACCATTACATTTTACGTCACATCACCAAGCCAAACACGTTAATCTGTTACTTATATCGGATGATGTGGGTAACAATCATTATTGTCTTATACAAAATTTATCAAAATTGGTTTCAAAACAAATATCAAACCACAATAGTCGATTACATATCTGTGATGGGTGTTTGCAGTCGTTTAGAAAAGAAGAACATCTAAAAATGCATGAAGAAAATGACTGCAATCATACCTGTACGAAACTACCATCTACTGAAATGAAAATTAATAAATATGGTGAATCAGTACCTGAAAATATTCTTAAGTTTATAAACTTTGAAAGACAATTACCAGTGCCATTTGTGATTTATGCCGATTTCGAAAGTTTACTGAAACCCATCGACCATAATGAACCTTGTGATGATAAGTCATTCACAGTTAAAGTATGTGAACACCAACCCTATTCTTTCGGCTTTTATGTAAAATGTAATTTCGATGATAAGTACTCAAAATTTGTAACATACAGAGGACCTGATGCCGCTGAAGTGTTCATTAAAAGGTTGGATGAAACGGCTCTAAACTTGTATGAGAATCATTTAAAGCATGTGAAAAAGATGTTCCCTCTTTCAGCCCAAGAAGAAGTCGAATATGAAAATGCGGTATGCTGCCATATTTGCACAAAACCCTTCAAGCCTGAGGACAAAAAAGTGCGTGATCACTGCCATTTAACAGGACGCTTCCGCGCGGCTACACACTCTATTTGTAATTTAAACTATAAAGTGCCGAAATTTATACCTGTGTTCTTCCACAATTTGACAAACTATGATAGTCATTTATTCATTAAGAAGTTAGCATCCCAAAAAGAGCAAGTTTCCGTAATAGCCCAAACCAAGGAGAAATACATTTCGTTCTCAAAGTCAATCATTGTAGAGAAATCTGCGAATCCCAATATACCGCACACATACCTGAGGTTGAAATTTGTGGACTCTTTTCGATTTTTATCAAGGTCCCTCGATAAATTGAGTCAGAGTTTAGTATCCGATCAATGTGTTGAAACTAGAAAGTATTTTCAAAACGATGAGGAATTCGATTTAATAAGACAGAAGGGGGTTTTTCCTTACAATTATATGAGCTCTTTTGAAAAATTGGAAGAAACCCAGTTACCGTCCAAAGACCTATTTTACAACTACTTAACCAACGAATCTCTTTCTGATAAGGATTATGAACGAGCCAATAAAGTGTGGAGTGTCTTTAAATGCAATAAATTGGGAGAATACGCAGATATCTACCTGAAATCAGATATATTTTTATTAGCAGATGTGTGAAAATTTTAGAAAGGTATGTTTGAAGCACTACAAGTTAGATCCTGCTCATTATTTAACAGCACCTTCTTTGAGCTGGGATGCCATGTTGCGATATACACAGATCGAACTGGAACTTCTGACTGATGTGGATACTGTGCACTTCTTTAGAAAAGGTATTCGTGGCGGTGTATCGCAATGTTCAAAGAGAAAGTCTATAGCGAACAACAAATATCTATCAAACTATGACTCCACCAAAGAATCGTCGTACATCGTCTATCTTGATGCTACAAATCTGTACGGAGCAGCTATGAAAGAAATGCTACCGACTAGTGACTTCAGATGGCTTGAGAAAGAGGAAATCAAAAAATTTGATTGTTCTCTGATTGGAAAAGATTCACCCAAAGGATACGTTTTAGAAGTCGACTTGGAATATCCTCTACACTTGCACGATGCCCATAACGAACTGCCGTTTTGCCCAGAGAGTATGATTCCTCCCAAAAGTAAAGCTCCAAAATTAATTCCAAACTTACGAGATAAACATAAATATATCATTCACTACAAAAATCTGAAACAATGTTTGAAATATGGCCTGATATTAAAGAACGTGCATAAGATAATAGAATTCTCTCAGTCCGCCTGGCTTGGATCATATATTGACTTAAATACAACACTTCGTAACTCCGCTCGAAACGAGTTTGAAAAGGACCTATTTAAGCTCATGGTGAATTCAATTTTCGGCAAAACGATGGAAAACGTCGATAAAAGACAAAATATTAAACTCTGTTCGTGCTGGGAAAACAGAAAAGGTACTTTGGGCGCCAGAGCGTTAATAGCCAAGCCGCATTTTAAGTCTTGCTCAGTATTTGATGAAAATCTAGTGGCAGTGCAATTGGAAAAATTAAAAGTTGTTTACGATAAACCACTTTATGCAGGTTTTTCAATTTTAGATATTTCCAAAACCATAATCTACGAATTTTTATATGGTTACATTAAACCCATGTATGGAGATGACGCGACTGTTTTATACACAGACACTGATAGTTTAATTTTAGAAATATTCACAGAAAACGTTTATGATGATATCAAGAAAAACATTCACTTCTTCGACACTTCAAATTATGGTGCATACAACAATCATAACATGCCTAAAACTATATCTGTAGTAGGGAAAATGAAAGATGAGTATGCTGGAAGACCAATAGAATGCTTTTATGGAACTGGTGCGAAAGCCTACTGTGTTAAAGCTGACGACATTACGAAAAAGGCAAAAGGTGTTTCCAAAAGTGTAGTAAAACATCAAATTAATTTTTCTGATTATGTTCAAGTTGTTGAAAATGGCGGATTAATATTCCGTAAAATGTCCATATTTAAATCTGATTTACATACCATTCACACTGAACTCAAAAATAAAGTAGCCCTATCCTCTGCTGATGACAAGAGGTATGTTATACCCGATGATGTATATACTTTGGCTTGGGGGCATCATCGACTTGATGAAGATAATGGTGAAAAGAGGTTGGACATTTTACTAAAATACGCTAGACGTTTGAACATGGAGGAGCCTGAAGCGGGATGGGATAGTGTTGATTTGGATGAGTCTGAATCAGAACGCGATAATTTTGATTTGTAATATATATTCATTAACTGTTTAGACATAAATAAAAAATATGGATCAGAAGAATGCAATTACCTCCCACCATTCTAATTATTACCACACCATAGAGTTGACATAGTAATAGAGTTTGAGACACAAAAAACAAAGTTCCTGAACTTATACTTCACGATGCCTACTTGACCTATAATGCATTGGATGGATCAGTTCAAGGTGGATTTTTTGGTGCAAGATAAAATAAAAAGACAATTAGTTAGTATAATGTATTAGACTAGGTAATAAATAGTATGAAAATAGTAATGTGACAGAATAGGTAATAAATAATATAAGAAAATGTAAATCATGTGTTTCAATTCTAAAAAAATAAAAACTAAAATAAACAGCTACACGTTCTCCTCACTTGTCATGTTAAGATGTTAAGTACACAAAAGAAATAAAGAGGGTACTCTGCAGGTACTGAAATAACAATGTAAATGTCCCCTTTCACAAATTCATTGATAAAAATCTCGGTGGATAAGACAGGCAGGTCGTAAATGTATATCTCATAAATCAGCATAGGATAAGACAGATGTCCCTAAAGATAAGACAGATAAAATAATTGTTGATCGACATAAAGATAAGACAGATAGGTCGCAATTGTTTATCAGCATAAGGATAAGGCAGGTAAATAAAGTGGTAGGTATATAATCAAGAATGAATGTTTGTTATCTCATCGCAAAAAAATACAAAGTGCAATAGGACAATATAACATAAGAGATAATTATTTAACTGTCTGCATACGAACGGCTAGACGGATGGATTGACCATAATTGCTTTAATCACCATTATTTTTACTACAATTACCTTTATTTTTACTTAAATTACCTGTACTGTCCTCTAATTACCACAGCACTTTAATTACCTCCCACCACTCTATTTGCATCCCATCACTCTAATTACCACACCACTCCTAGGCCCAGCCCTCTAACGCCCCGCCACTTCAATTACTTTCCACCACTGCAATTGCCCTCCACCACCACAATTACATCACACCACTACAATTACATCACACCGCTCTAATTACCTCCCACCAGTCTAATTACCTCCCACCACCCTAATTGAGTCACCCCCACCACAATAATTACCCATCATCCAACTACTCTAATTACCCATCAATCCACTAATTGCCCCCCCACCACTACAATTACATCAGGCCACTCTAATTGCCCCCCACCACCACAATTACATCACATCACTCTAATTACCTCCCACCACTACAATTACATCACATCACCCTAATTACCTCCCACCACCACAATTACATCACGCCACTTTAATTACCTCCCACCACTACAATTACATCACATCACCCTAATTACCTCCCACCACTACAATTACATCACACCACTTTAATTACTTCTTACTAATCTAATTGCCCCCCACCACCACAATTACATCACGCCACTTTAATTACCTCCCACCACTACAATTACATCACAACATTCTAATTACATCACTCCAGTCTAATTACCCCCCACCACCACCACCACTACAATTACATCAGGCCACTCTAATTGCCCCCCACCACCACAATTACATCACATCACTCTAATTACCTCCCACCACTACAATTACATCACATCACCCTAATTACCTCCCACCACTACAATTACATCACACCACTTTAATTACTTCTTACTAATCTAATTGCCCCCCCACCACCACAATTACATCACGCCACTTTAATTACCTCCCACCACTACAATTACATCACATCACCTTAATTACCTCCCACCACTACAATTACATCACACCACTTTAATTACTTCTTACTAATCTAATTGCCCCCCCCCCACCACAATTACATCACGCCACTTTAATTACTTCTTACTAATCTAATTGCCCCCCACCACCACAATTACATCACGCCACTTTAATTACCTCCCACCACTACAATTACATCACATCACCCTAATTACCTCCCACCACTACAATTACATCACACCACTTTAATTACCTCCCACCACTACAATTACATCACATCACCCTAATTACCTCCCACCACTACAATTACATCACACCACTTTAATTACTTCTTACTAATCTAATTGCCCCCCACCACCACAATTACATCACGCCACTTTAATTACTTCTCACTAATCTAATTGCCATCCTAATTGCCCCCCACCACTACCACCTTTCATAGGCCCAGCCCTCTAACGCCCCATCCCCTAAGCCCCGCCCCTTAATTACCTCCCACCACTCTAATTACATCATATTAGTCTAATTACCTCCCACCACCGTACTTACATCTCATATACTCTAATTACTTCTCACTAATCTATTTACCCCCCACCATTCTAATTACCCCCACCACACTAATTGCCTCCCACCGCCATATTTACCCCCACCACACTAATTGCCCCCCACCCCTAAACTGATCACTGATCACTGCTCCTGCTCCTCCGCTCATAACCTCTCTCATTTACACACTACTGGAGATGTTTCCTTAACGGACAGTGTCCAGTCTGGATTCTCGTTATAAAGCGTAGGTTCCTTCTGGATATTGCCAAGTAGTCCATTGCTATACTCTTGTTGGGATATTTTAGTAGTTCCCTAGTGAGCTATTTGTTTCATCCCACAGTTTCTTGAATTCATTGTGGGTGTTCTCTTTAATTATTTGCATTATCGCCGTGATCGGTAACAAACTAGCCGGGCCTGGTCCAAAGATACTAAGGCCTTCTGCCTTCTTAGCCAGTCTGTCGGCTACTTTGTTGCTACTACACTGTGCGTGTCCTTTCACCCAGCATACCAGTATGTTATTCATGCTGGAGGCACCCACAAGTGCTTGGTGATATTCCCATACTGCTCCTGTGGTAATTTTGTAACTTCTCAGGGGTAGTAATGATTATCTACAATCTGTGTAGATCCTGATTGTTTTGCCCGTAATTTGTCTACGAACAATCTCTTTTGCAGCTATGGTTATGCCCGCCAGTTCCGTTTATATTACGCTGGTTCGCTAGCCCATTTATATTAGATTTGCAAATTTCTGGAGTATATTCCACATCCTGCCTCATCCTTCTTTTTTGATCCGCCTGTGAAGATGTTGATCGCACCTTCGCTAGCAGCCTCGTTTTCACTATTCTTCTGTAATTATGTAGGGCCTGTCAAAGACAAACCGGGGACAAATGTGTATAAAGGATATGTTTACGGTATATTATGAAGCTCAGTCGAAATTTCGGGAACGTGATGTAGAATTGTTCCTGTCCCGTTTAATATTGTTTGAAAGTGGGATATGTCGTTGAGCCCAATTTTGCGCTCATCAGCGCACTTGGGGCTAAACAACATACCGTTGGTATACAAAAAATACGCAACAATTACCAGGTTTATTGATCTCAAGGCATTAAAACTGAACCTTACCGAAACTAAAAAATTGAACTGTGAACTTAACTTGACACCCGCATGTCACCATGTTAATACTGCCCTGACAGACTATTGGTATTTTGGATTTCTCAAGTCCTAATTCAACACCACTACAATTTTAAGGTTTTATTGTTGTTTAGTGCTTTTACCCCTTACATTTAACGTATTTGGCAGAACTGTAAATGTTGGATTTTGAAAATAAAAAAAAATTGAATATTATTTTCTGTACCTATTGCAAACTATTTGTCCTGATTAATACACAGTATGTATGTGGACTATATTTACAACATGAAAACATTCTTTATGTATGATTTTACAAAAAGGGGTTAATCAAAATTTTTGATTAATTTTATTTATTTGTTCGCTCCTTATTCGGATTTTAAGAGGACACTTAATATTGAAGTTTTAATTACAGATTTGCTCCATTTAAAGCAGACAAAACTGTTTAAACCTCTGGCATTTTTTTCAATAAGAAATGAAATATAGAAAAGTAGTTCGCTCTTGTAAATCAATTTAGGTACATACTGTATAGAATATTCATAAAGGAATTGATTGAGTAAACTTTGACATTTCAGGATAATTAGCCATACCAAATAGAATTGTTCGTAAACTGTTTGTCAAGACGTCGCGGGTCATGAAGAAAAATAAAGTCTTAATTTGACCTACATGATTCTTTATCGCTGCAGTTACGTTCATCTTTAAGACTAATGCTTTAGAAAACATAAAAAGTTCGTCAAATAATTGTAATAAATGATTGGGTAAGTTTCTAATCATAAATTCAATCAGATAATCACCTTTATCATATTAATGTTGTTTTTATGACTTAAAAAAGGTACAATCTTGTTAAATCAACGTGAAGTGTATAGGGAAATAGAGTTTATGAATATATAATTGGTATAGGCTTCTCATCATGAAGATAATCAATTATACCCGTATAAATTGTGTCGTCTAAGCAAGTGCCCAATAGTATTAGAATCCGCTATGGCCCCTGACCCTCCACATTTAAATTCCAACCTTTTGCATGGGAAGTAATTGAACTTGCATTAAACTTTGTAGTACCTATGTGAAATGGGTTAAACATTTGACCCACAATTACAAAATTTTCCGTAGAAATACACAAAGTAATAAATTGATATTATAATTTGATTATTTTGCCTTGTTCAATTCAAATAATGCTACATTAACTGACAGTTGGGCTATTGATGGTGGAATTATTCTTCAATTGAAAACTTTAATAGCTAATTATTAATCAATTTATCGGTAAATATAAAGACGATAAATGATACGGGGATAAATCAATAAAACGATATATCATTTACATATTGGTCAATTATTATCATTTAAAACTAAAAAAATACTAAATTGTACTATAACCACTGAAGGGATGCAATTAAATTATCTATACAGCAAACGTGCAGAATGTTAATAATACAACAAAGAAAATGAATTTTGTTCATTTTCACTATACTAATTATTTTCTTTACTGTTGTAGCACGTGAAATAAAGTAAAAAATTTGGTGCAGTAATATAGAAGTACCTGATTGGTTAAAACTTTGCAGTCATAATTATAGGTAATAACGGATATAGGTGGCAATGCATTTTTTGTACGCGTTTTAATAAGTATCTCTTTGAAATTTGGGGATTGTCTACTCTACCGGGTGTCAACGGTAGTCCGCTAACAAGACACATTACACAAATTAGACAGCATAATGCCCCATTTCGGATTAAACACCCCTTACCTTACCAGACGTTGCCAATCTTCCGGCAATCACTCTAGCCACATTTCACCAACTATACCGTTTTCTAATCCTATCCATCTTTTGCTGATATTTCGTACCTTTAATTGTCTTTAGTTCTTTCCTGCCCCCCCCCCCCCTTCTTTTGTGTTTGTGCATCTTTTGTTGTTGTTTCTTCATTTTGTTTGTCTGTAAATTCACTTTCGATACATCAGTCTAACAGAACAGAATCACAAAATTTATCTGAATTCACCCAATATATATATTTTTTTATACGTTTATTTAACGTCGGCCTATTTCCGCTACTGAGTCCTAACACCGACGCCTGTAGACGAGCTACCCCCAACCAGGAATTTTGCCGAACCTCTTCCCTTAAGAAGAGTAGGGATCTTTTACTTGCCTAACATTTAATAGACAAGGGACCGACGGCTTTACATCCCCTCCGAAGGATGGTATATCTCCTATACAACCCTCGCCTAAGGTTGTATAGCTTCCGCGCATACACTGATATACAAGCCGCTGGAAGATGTGTGAGGCGAGGACGCGGTTTCCGTTGGAATGCCCAATATTTTTAAAGCCACAGTTTAGGCCAGCCTAGCGCAGCCCGTCGTTGGAGTAACTTGCGGAAGGCACCTTTTTCAAGTTGTGTGCCAGCGTCAGTGCCAAATTTAATTAAAAAGTGTAGTTCGCCAGTGTACCAGTGTACCAGTGTTTTTAGTGATCTATTTTTCAAGATTTGCTAAGCTTTCTTACATTGTTAAAAAAGGAGTTTAGGTTTAAGTTTAAAATGTTCAATTGCTTCTTGCGCCGAACCAGGCCTGTTTCGGCCCGACTTTGCGATCCGCCACCGCGTCAAACGCGGAATCATTAGATAGGCCATGGTTTTCAAGATATGTCTAATACTTGGAAGGGATAACATATACCAAGAACGGCCAATTTTTCATTATTTCACACTTTTTCATCACTTCCGGTTTCCCCGGAAATGACTCCAACTTTGATATTTAAAACGGAACACCCTATATATTTTTACATTTTTGGATTCTGGAGATAATTTTATGTACGACTGCATAGTTTTAAAGATATTTCTGAGGCTACTTTATTTTTCAGGGCTATTTTTATTTTTGCATCTAGAGTGCAGTGAATGCACACCTACAACCAACCAAAACTTCCGAAATCACTAATTTCCAATTAAGCTAATGACAACTCAGTAGTTGAATACTAATTTTCATGACAAATCTATTGTTAACCTCAAATCTGAAATCGGTTTAATATTAATCCAATTACACAAGTTCTTTGGTAGATATTAATTAAAATATCGAGAAAATACGCTTATCAAGTAAGCATGCCGTGGAAATTAAATAAAACTAGCTTTAAAATACTCATTTTGTCAACAGAATAGCGCTGTTCGAAATGATTTATTTTAACAATAAAAACACATTAAAAGATATTTTCTGGCTCGAGCAATGGTGGTTCGCATATTTCGCAACATAGTAGGAGTTCTACTTACTTCACGGCTACGATTTTTGTAAAATTTTATGTGTTTGAGGAGGTGTATAAAAAAGTTGTTATTTCACGTAGCCCCACACAAAAAATCTAAAATGCTTAGATCTGGTAAGCGGGCAGGCCAAGCTATAGGTACATTTGTTGCAATTACTCGCCCATTATACTGATTAACTCGAGGCATAACTCGAGTAATATTATGGGGTGGAGCCCCATCTTGTTGAAAATATATTTGTCCCTGCAAGTGATAAGTCCATCAACATTTCTTCAATATAATTTTGTAGGATATCTAAATATCTTTCCACTGTCAAAGATCTCTGAAAAAAAAATATATCCAATAATTCTTGTTCCTCATTGACATTGACAAATTTTTCCTGAAAATTACCTAATTTCATTAAATGTTCATTTTCCTGTGCCCAATATCTGTTGTTTTGTTTATTGAACATTTCATTGTTGGTAAATCTTTTTTCACGTCTACATTATGTCTTACAGTTTTAGTTCATTTGATTGATTTGAGTGCATTGACTGTACTCTAGAGGCAAGAATGGGTGGGAAAGGATCATGGTAGGCCCCCTTTTTGTTCTTAATTTTTGTAATGTCAGAATGAATCTTGGTAGATGTATTATATGACCAAGAAGACACTTTGTGACATAACTGGTATTTGTTCCCCTTCGAGTTTTACCGGAAATGACCCAACTTTTGATTTTTAAATGGAACACCCTGCATATTATTTTATTTTTGAAATCCTTGAAAAATTCAGAGTACAGTGATACACCATAAGTGACATTTCGACTCCATGAAAAAAATTCCACTCGGAATTTGTTGATGCATCTAGAGTGCCATGACCAGAAAATATTGCTTTTGGGCAAATCCACAGCTTTCTTAGAATGTAGTACTCTACCATTACTGTTCCATTTGGAAAAATTAAGTTTTGTTAAAAAAACCACGAAATACACATTCTCAAATGTGCTCGATTTTATTTTTGTGACACCACACTTGTCCATTACAAGCAATTTATTCTGATTATAGCACTCTAGCTGCACCAACAAATATCGAGTACAAAATTTTTTTCATGGAATTGAAATGTCATTTATCAGGGATCACCGTACTCAAAGTTTTCCAAGGATTTCAAAAATATAATTATATACAGGATGTTCCATGTAGAAATCAAAAGTTAGGGTCATTTCCGGTGAAACCGGAAGGGGGAAAACATGACAGCTATACCACAAAGTCGTTCATCACATTATACATCTACCAAGTTTATTTCTGATATTCTAAAAAATAAGGAAGAAACGGGGGTCTAAAATGATCCGATGACACCCGGTAGTTTAAATTACTTAACTTTTAGGCTATATATTCCCTTGCCATTACCATACGATAACCCACTATGAAATATGTTGGAATTAGAGGTAACAGAATACGTACAATAAGAATAAAATATTACATTTACTTCCTGAACATCACAATTAATCTAAATAATATATGATACATTGCACATAATTGATGGATATATAAGAAAAGTTATGACGCAATACAATTTTAAACACGTCTCGTAAATAAATAAATAGATAAATTATACGTACCGGTCGTGCCCTGAATAAAAGGAATTGTCTTGATCAGGTCGCTTCTTGGAGTGCCCCCCATGACCCGTATCTCAGCGCCTCCATCGCAGCCCTGTATGGGCGTAACGACTATTTGCACCTGAAGATAATCAATAACAATTAATTGCTATTATTATTAAGGTGCCAAAATATATACTCGCAAGGAATTCCAATATACAGCGTGAGGAACTAACTATAGAGTTCGGTTATATCTCAGAAACCAATCATCGCACAGGTTTAGGGAAAATATTACCTGAAGTAAAGTAACCCTGAAAAATTGCTGGAAAATATTTTCGAGTATCTGAAATGGCGTAACAGCCGTGACCAAATAGAAAATTACATTTTCTTCGTATTTCGCTCAATTAAGTGGTATTGCAAATATATGCATCGTAATTCTGAGATAATTTCGAATCTTGTTAGTTTTCCATTTTTTATCTTCAAAAATAAAGTGGTTGGAAGATGTCAAATAATTATTTTTTTATATGTCGATTACTGCGATAAGCCTTAAAGGAATTTAACACACTTGGTCCCATTACAAAGGGCTTTTTTTAGCCTATCGAGTGCGCTTTACGCTGTTTTCATTTGATTATTGATTGATTTGACACGTCAACAAATATCGCTCTATTTGTAAAGAAAATTAAATAGGTTAATTTTTATACGGTACAATAGAAAATTAAATGCTTCAGAAGTCAGTGAAAACCGCAACTCGATTACTTTTTTTAACAGTAGATATTAGCAAACAAAGTTGAAATTATGAATTATTATCAGATCTTGGCGACGGAATTTGCAAAGTAGCTGTTGAAAGCAAGTAAACTGTGAAAATAACATAACAAACAGCATGTCAAAAATATTCAGTACAATATACATTACATAATATAAAAACTAGTAATTAATAACAATAACAACAAATCTAATGGTAATAACAATAAACAATGTAACAAATCAAACTTCCAAAAAAGTAAACGCAAAAACACATTCTAACAAATAAAAAATTTAGAATGTAATTAGTGGCGCCCTAGATGTCCAAAATGTTGTCCATTATTTTCGATGCAAGAATTCATTCTCTGACGAGTGAATCGAACAGAAGTCTCCACTTGTGCTATCGAAATAGTTTGAATGACATCTCTTATTCATTCGATCATGTCGTCTCTTATAGATTTGTATTCTCCCCCACAAATAAAAATCAAGAAATGTCAGGTCTGGGGACCTTGCTGGCCAATGAAATAGACTTCCACATTCTATTCATCTGTTAGGATATGTCTGGTCTAGAAAATCCTGAACGTTCAAAGAGAAATGCGTCAGGCACCCATCATATTGGAAATAGATATCACGAGGAATTGCTAGAGGTACGTCTTCTAAGAGAAAGGCAATTCGTCTCTTAAAAAATTTAGATAACGTTCTCCGTTAAGAGTTTCATTTAAAATAAAAGGCCCAACTATATGTCCATCTAAAATTCCGTTACCACACATTTATGGATTTAATTCCAAAACGAAAACAAACTCGTGTAGAAAAGTAAATATTACACAAAATAACAACAATGACGAGTTGAATATTTTTGACATATATGTTGTTTCTTCATTGTGTCATTATAACAGCTTACTTGTTTTCAACAGCTACTTTGCAAACTCCATCGCCAAGATTTGATAATAATTCATAATTTTAAATTAAAATATCTACTGTTAGATAGATAGATAGGTAGATAGATAGATATAAATTTATTATTCCATTATTAAGGTACATTTACATATGGTAAGTCAAAAATATAATAGAAACAAATAAAACATATATGTAATAGTCATAACACATTGATATGTGAAAATAAAACAAGAGAAAAATAAAAAAAAAATTAAAGACTTGCTTTTCTGTAAATAGTCGTACTAAAAAGTAAAAAATAAAAAAAATACTAATGTACGAATGCAAGAAAAGCAAGGCGTACGCAATTTGTATGATTGTACGCATGATTATATGAAAGGGGTGGAATCGTTGTTGCCTTCAGTCATGCGTACATTAAGATGATACGTATACTTATATATGATATAATATATAATGAGATCTTTGAAGCAATCAAAAAACTGAAAAACAAAATGACAGCCGGTATTGACGGTGTTCCCAGCTTCGAAGTTGGAGACTGTGCTGCGGTGTTTGTTACTCCGCTGCGTATTATTTTTAACATGATACTTACAGCGTCCAAGTTCCCGGATATCTGAAAAATTTCCAAAATATGTCCTATTTTAGAAGCTGGCTGACCTAGCGTCCATAATCAATTATAGACCCAATGCCGTTTTATGCAATTTTGAGAAAGCACTGGAAATAATTTTGTATAACCATATTTACAGCACAATAAAATCGTCCATATCACCCATTCAATATGGATTCATAGCACAAAGATCCACAGTAACAAACCTAGCTTGTATTTCCCAATTCATATGTGACAGCCTGGATTCAGGGGGCAAGTGGATGTCATATACACGGCCATCCAAAAAGCCTTCGATCAGATAGATCATTATTTGTTATTGTCCAAGTTAAGAGCTTTTGGATTTTCGGATACATTAACCTTGCTTTTTACATCTTATTTGTTCTCAAGGAAGCAATTTATGGAACAGGGCGGTCACAGATCTCTTAATTATACAGCAACGTCAGGCGTCCCTCAGAGTTCCAACTTGGGGCCCCTGCTGTTTTTGATTTTCATAAATGACATAACATCTGTAATTAGTTGTGAGCATCTACTTTTTGCAGATGACCTCAAAATTTTTACAAATATAAATAGTCTCAGTGACTGTATTTACTTACAAACAGAAATAGACAAAGTTTCTACGTGGTGTTACAACAACTTTCTTAAATTAAACATTTCCAAATGCAAAATTACTTTTACTCGTAGGCACAATTCTGTACAATTGACTACAACATAAAGAATTTTCCACTCGAGCGTTGTTTGGAATTCAAAGATCTCGGTGTGATTTTCGACTGCAAACTTAGTTTTTCAAGCCATATTAATCAGATGACAAAGTCAGTTTCTAAGTTGCTCGGGTTCTTTGCCAGAAACTGGAGCTGTTTCTCTAGTGTTGAAAGTTTGAAAATATTATATTTCACATACATTAGATCCAAGCTGGAATATGCCGCTCTCATATGGTCTCCTATATACCAAAATTTGATTTTATTAACTGAATCTGTCCAGAGAAAATTTGTAAAGTTCGTGTTTTTTAAAACAAATCGTTTTTTTCCACAGCGAGGCACTGATAATAACCTCCTATTAGATATGTTTAATATGATTTCACTAAGTGAAAGAAGGATACTGCGCTGCTCTTTAATTTTTGTACAATCTAATTAACAACAATATCGATTATTCATCCCTTGTTAATAAGCTTTGCTTTTTGGTTCCTCGATTGCATTCTCGTGATAGTGATTATTTTTATACTCCCTTTAGTCGTACCAACCTTATGTGTAAATCACCAATGTTTAATATGTGTAAGGTATTCAATTCTATTTCCGGTCTTTGTGATATTAATCACGACAGTTTAAATAGTATAATTGACTTATACCTAAGAAGCAACTCATAATATATGTACACCTACCCTGATACTATGTTTTTTACCTTATTTTTTTTATTTATATACCTTTACTGCCCCATGTACGGCTTACTACATTTTAAAAGCCACCTATTTAGATTTTTGTTATCTCCAATGCATAGAATGTACAATGTTAGGGTCCAGTTCATCATATTATTTGGAATTCTATTTTTATTATTTCACAATGTTCTGCTTAGTACTTGGATTGGTGACCATTCCAACGGAAACCGCGTTCTCGCCTCACACATCTTCCAGCGGGTTGTATATCAGTGTATGCGCGGAAGCTATACAACCTTAGGCGACGGTTGTATAGGGGATATACCATCCTTCGGAGGGGATGTAAAGCCGTCGGTCCCTTGTCTATTAAATGTTAGGTAAGTAAAAGATCCCTACTCTTCTTAAGGGAAGAGGTTCGGCAAAATTCCTGGTTGGGGGTAGCTCGTCTACAGGCGTCGGTGTTAGGCCTCAGTAGCGGAAATAGGCCGACGTTAAATAAATGTATAAAAAAAAAAAAACAATGTTCTGCTCACTTGTATATTTTAATGTTTTTCTCATATTTTTTTATGTATATGTATTCCATAATTTTGGGCTTACTCTGTATTTGAATATTTTCTCATATTTTTGTAATTTATATTCTCATGTTCTCTGTAACAATTCCATGTTTTCTGTAATTGGGTATTTACCTGTTGGAAATAAATGCATTATTAATTTATTTATTTATTTATAATGTGCACACGCCTTGTTTTTTTGCATTAGTACATTAGTATTTTTTTATATTTTACTATTTAGTACGACTTTTTACAGAAAAGCAAGTTATTAATTTTTTTTTAAGTTTTTTACTTTTTAGTCATACTTTTTGGGGGGTTTACCCCCAGAGATCGCTCAAAAAATTCATCTCTTAACGATTTGTTTTGATTTCTCACTCCTTCGTTTTGCAGCTTTTTCAATATTCACCCGCGCGCCCCCTATATGCGGATATTTGCAAAAGTAACGGTAGAATACTGTATTGTCATCCGATCTTAGTAACTGTGCAATATTTCATCAACTGATTATGTCAGGAAGTGTGGATGCCATACTTGAAGACAATTTTCACACCGCGCCCCCTACTGCGGATATTTGCAAAAGTAACGATGGAATACTGTATTGCCTTCAGATTTTAATAACTGTACAAAATTTCATCAATGGGGAACAATCCATGCCAGTTAATAATATATCCAATAGATGACGCCATGCGTACTCAGTTTAATTTCATTCTCATAGTTTAAATTTCCCGATTTCCGAGAGATTCCCAATCTCTTATTCGTAGAAATGAGAAAAATTGATAGAAAGGATTACGGTAGTTGGTCATTAAATCGTTTAAAAGGGGAGCTCAGAAAAAAAGTGCTAGAGTTCATCGAAAAAAGCTGATTTGGTTCAAAGGTATATAATTACCTTCACGAACTTGTTGAATTTTTTGTTTATAAATGCTGTTTTATTCGAGATTAATCAATCATGACAATATTCTAGTTAGTACACTTGAAATAGAGGTACATAGCAACAAGTTTTCATTTCACATCCTAATTAACTATGTTTATTCAAAGACATATTTTTTCGTATTGACATTGACGGACAAACAACCGAGTACAGCTGGTGCACTCTGGCGGATAAAATAAAAGAGAATGTTCCCCATTGATTGTCAGGAAGTGTGTTAAATAAAGGACGCAAGATTTGAACATAAACATTGTGCACGGATTGTGAGTTAAAGAAAAGCAAGTAAAAAGAGGAAACAGAAAGAGAGTTGCTGTTTTCACTGACATTTGAAGCTTTTAATTTTCAATTTTACCGTGTAAAAACATACCATTCCATTATTTTTTTTTAGAAAAGTGCGATATCTGTTGACATTTCAAATAACGCCCTCTAATGGCGACGATAATAATGAAATGAAAAGAGCGTAAAGCGCACTCGATTTTCTATTCAAGAAAAGCCCTTTGTAACGAGACCAAATATGTTAAATTCCGTTAAGGCTAATCTCTGTAATCGACATATAAAAGATTTTTTTTGCATCTCTTGACCACTTTATTTTTGAAAGTGGAAAACTAACAAGATTCAAAATTCTCAGAATTACGATGCATGTCTGGCCGATAGCCGCGTTGTTTAAGGCACGAGGTGGCAATCCCGATTAATCACACGGGTGTCGCGCCACCGGGTTCGAATCCCGGCTCCAGCACTCTCGTAGGAAATGATTGTATGGCCGCGTTTTTTCAATGTGTAGCCCCCTTCCGCATAAGCCTCTGGCTTCTGGAATTGGGGGTCGTCTAATTTCTGTGGTGTATATTTATTATTGTTTATTTATTATATGTGTTTTCAATACCACTTAATTGAGCGAAATGTGGAGAAAAATAAATAAATAAACACCTTTATTGCCTAGCAGATTCCAAAGGAATCCAATTACAGGACAAAATTAATAGTTTATATTCAACTAAGCTAAACTACACTAAACTAAGCTAAACTAAAATTATTGAATCTTCAAGTTAAATTACAGAAAATGGAAGTAAATTAAATTAATCAAGTTTCGTAAGAAAAAACAAATAAGAAAGTACACAAAAATGATCAATATTAACAAAAGTAAAGGATATAAATAAACAAATGTCCTATCCTATCCTACATTAAATTAAAATTATTGAATCTTCGAGTTAAGTTATAGTGAAAAAAATAAAAATTACATTAATTTAAGTTGGGTTAGGTAAAAAAGAGAGAAAGAAAAAAGAACCTAATTTTTTATTGGTTCATGGCCTGTTACGCCCCCTAGCGGCCATTTTAGAAACTCGAAAATATTTTCTAGTAATTTTCCAAGGTCACTTTACTAAACTTGATCTCCAAGCTTGTGTGATGATTGGTTTCAGAGATTTGGGCGTCCTTCATTCTTAGTTGCTCACTATATACCGGGTGTAACAAGATCATGGTATACCCCATTTTCTCCTTTAGTTGTAAAGATATTTGATTGAAATTTAGGATATACTATATACATAATTGGCGGCACTCTGTGACATACATTTAATTTTTTTACACTTCCGGCGAAACCGAATGGACACTAACTTTCGATTTTTAAATGGAACACCCTGTATATTATTGCCTTTTTGAATTCTGCATACTTTTCTGAACCCATCGATGCCAAATAAGTGACATTTCATATATTAATTTTTTTCATAGTACAATTTTTAGTTTTCCATTTAAGTGTGCCATGATGGTTACGATTTATTCTAAATGACCCGTGTAATGCTACAAAAATCGAAATCCCGTTAAAAACACTAAATCACGTGATTTATGAGCAAATAAAATTCACCAAATTTTTTTCAAATGGAACCATATCGGTACCGTGGTACCATTTATTAGTACTATTAATAATGAATTTATTCATAATAATATGTTGTATTAAAATGTGCGATAAATACAAATAAAATTATAGTTCAAAGAAAATAAGAGAATATAATTTTATTCTAATTGCCCTATTACACATAAGGTGGTTTTGGAATACAAAAAATTACACAAACATTACAACAGTTGTTCAAAATGCTGCCCATTAACGTCAATGGACTACTGAAGTCGCATAGCTGTTTCTCGAAGAACGTTCGCCAATTGCTGGGCCGTTATGCTATTAATTGCTCGTCTTGCTCGTAGCTCCAGGTCTTCACGGGTTGTAACGGGGGTTAAATCAGGTGACCTTGGAAGCCACCTCACAGAACCATTTGTCGAAATTATGTTTTCTCCGAATCTCCGTTGAAGGTAATCAACTACTATCTTTGAATTTTGGGGAGAAACGAAATCTTGTTGGAAATACATTCCCTGTCCTAAATCTAAAGGTAACTTATCTAAAATGTCCTCAATCTCATTTTCCAGGAATCTCAGGTATCTGGCAAATATTATTGGGCCAATGATTCTATTACCGATTATTCCAAGCCAAACATTGAAACCGAACCGCACTTGAAAATTACCCTCCCGTAATAAATTTTGATTTTCTTGTGACCAATATTTTGTATTTTGTCGGTTAAATAATCCTAAATGTGTAAACCTAGACTCGTCCGAAAATAAAATCAGTTCCAAAAAATCGTTGTTTGGCTGCACGTTATTATACAAAATCCAATTGCAATATTTCATCCTAGGTTCGTAATCACTTTCATATAAATGCTGGTGCAATTGGTATTTAAAAGATTTATAGTGGTATTTGTGCAAAATTCGGCTTACTGTTTGGTAACTGATGCCCAATTCAAACCCAAGTTGCCTTAAGGAAACAGTCTTGTCAACTTCTATTCGAGCCAAAACATTAATTTCCGTTCCTTCGTCAATAATGAAGTTTTGTTCGGGATTATTGTTGGGCTCCCTTGGGAATTGGTTTTCAACACGTTTAAAATAATTTTTCGCTGGATA
Organism: Leptura quadrifasciata; assembly: GCA_963675555.1. NCBI lineage: Eukaryota > Metazoa > Arthropoda > Insecta > Coleoptera > Cerambycidae > Leptura > Leptura quadrifasciata. Next base: position 105,048,042 of record OY776673.1, on the reverse strand, counting down.
TTGTCTATCAGGATATCGTTGGGCATAAAGATCGGTAGCCGTGACTGCATTTCTTTTACATTCTCCATAAATAATTAACATGTCCACTTTTTCATCTCTTGTATAAATTTGCGGCATTTTGAACACAATTAACAAGAATTTTAAACAATTTTTAAAGACACAATAAAAACACCGTTAAACCAACAAATGTTTGACAAGCTAAATATTTCATTGTTTTCAAAGTCACCTTAGTTACTTCTTAACATTTAATTAGAACAAAATTGTATTTTCTTATTTTCTTTTAGCCGTAATTTTGTTTATATTTATCGCACATTTTAATACGATATATGAATAAATTCCTTACTAATAGTACTAATAAATGGTACCACGGTACCGATATGGTTCCATTTGAAATAATTGAGTTTTGGCCCAAAAACAATATTGGTAAATTTTATTTGCTCATAAATCAGGTAATTTGGTGTTTTTAACGGAATTTCGATTTTTATAGCATTAAGGGTTATTTAGAATAAATCAGAACCGTCATGGCATACTTAAATGGAAAACTAAAAATTATATTATAAAAAAATTGATATTTGAAATTATTTGGCATCGTTTTATTCAGAAGATTATGCAGAATTCAAAAATGCATTCATATACAGGATGTTTCATTTAAAAATCGAAAGCTAGTGTCACATTCGGCGAAACCAGAAGTGAAAAAAATCAGATGTATGTCAAAAAGTGTCGATTATTATGTATGTAGTACATCCTAAATTTCAATCAATTATTTTCAAAACTAAAGAAGAAAATGGGGGTATGCCACGATCCTGTTACACCCGGTATATCACACGATTAAGACAACCAGCAAAATCTAACACATAACAACAGAAAATATAAATGGAATTGATGGGGCTGCAGGTGTGTCTACTATACATTTGCCCGTCTGCCTGGCACCCCATTCCTGCACTGGCCCCATATAATAAAATAAAATAAAAGATTACTAGTCCTTTTTACTTTCAATACTTTATTTGCATTTTGGCACTGTCATTTTGAATCGGCTTTTATGTTTAATACAGCCTTACAAGAACATTAAAACACTGAAAATTCCACTGATATTAGTTTCCACAAACATCAAAACCATGGATACTATTAACAGGTGACCATTTCGTCAATTATTTTGACATCACTTGAAGATGTCATAGATAGCGAAACGTGCGTCGCATAGAGTAATCTTCAATTTTTGTCCTTAACGTAATTTCAATTTTTTTTTTAAATAAATTTTAAATCAAATTCAATTCTTTTTAATTTATTAAGTAATTAAAATACTATATGTACCACATGGTCATAACATTTTTTTTTTCTTTTTCATTTTTTGGCAATTTATAGTTTATGACTCAGCTTTTTAAATATTTTTTCTGCATATTGATTCTTTAAAAATTTTCCTCATATTGAAAATAAAGTATGGGTAATAAAACACGTAGATTTTTCCGGAATTTCCCAATTTTCTAGGCCAATGGAAATTAGCCAGTTGTTAATATTTTGTCGAGTTACCCTAAATTTAAAAAATGAAGATTCTACGTTGTCTAGAAGCCGAGATACTGTAAAATTTTGATGCGCGCTACAATTTGAAGTTTAGATCTCAAAAAGTAACCGCCTGAAAACGGAGCTTGAGCTGCTCTCCCCACCTCTTCACCACGGCCCTCTTGCAAGAGTACCTTCATTTTTAAGGGCTAGGACTTCATACTCATTGTATAAATTGTATATTTATCAATTAAATCATAAAATACAAGTCTTTATTGAAAATCTGTGAAAATTTCAACTCTTAATGTTTCTAAATAATAGAGATATGATTTTTTACAAAAAAATGGCTATCTTGACTGCTATTGGTCGTAGAGGGTTCATTTTTTTTAAATACGTGTTTTTCAGACGGCTCCTCGATGCACCTATTTACAAGCGCTTATCATGAATAATAAATAAGTTATTATAATGATTGTGGACAAATAATTCTTGAGAATAAATTAAATGTAAAACTAATTGCATATCATCAAAGATTATGATACTCAATATGATTTTTACTTTTTATATTACATTGTGATTTACTGACACATAATTAATCAGATAGTTGTAAATAGAGCCATAACAATTACACATAGCAATAATTTAGTACCACAAAATTGGTATAAACTTCAATTTCTACCCCAATAAATCACTAAATTTGGATCAAAGTAAACGATACAGACATCCATTTTAATAAAATAGATAAATAACTATCATTATTGAAACTGTCGTTTTTATCTGAAACTATACTTATAATTAGAAATATTACAGTGCCTTTTATTTTGAAAATCAAATATTTTCACCAATTATTTCTTTAAGGTTTCCATTAAGATTTAGCTCAGAGAGCTTTCTATTGCCGATGACAAAACATTTTGTAAGTTCTGATTAATGTAAAAAATGCAAAGATAATCAATTAATTGGTTTTATAAAATTATTATACAAAAGCAGTTCTTTCTATTTCGACGTCTGTACTGTTTGACTCTAGAGGGTGTGAATTTTATAAATGATCTGAACAATCGATTCCTTCTTTAATCAGTTTATCTACTTCACTGACTAGTTTTTAATTTTGCTTTAAAACTATAGTATAGCTTACTTGAAATTCAGATGGCACTGAATTGCTGCAGTGGGCCTCTTCTTGGTGTTCTTCCATTTCAGGTATCACTCCGGGACGATTTGAGGAGCTCATTATATTGAAACATCAACACGCAACTTTCCCGATTACACTGTTCCTTTTAAGTTTCAATTATTTATTTTACGAGAATTGTACGTGACACCAACAATGCTGACTTAGAATGGCATAGTCATTATTATTAATGAAATTACCGGATGGGTATGCAATAAATCCTGTTAGTGAAATATAATTTATAAAAAGGAATTAGTTTTTTAAAAGAACAATCTCCCAAAATATCATTAAATTGCATGTAATTTATGCCCCACTAGAATGAGTGTTTCTTTAGACTTGAACATATTCTTATTTTCCATCGTAATATGTGCGGTACTAACGAAAATACAGTTTGGGGGGGTTCACCCACAAAGAAAAACAATGCAAATTTTTGCCACTTTCTCTAAGCTTGCTAATTTTTATGAAACTTATCAAGTATAATAATTTTTCGTACTTTAGAAGCCCAACTTTCTGAGTTACAACATATTAAATTTTGTCTAGAGATAAACGAGATACGAAAGTTCTAAATTTAATAATTTTTTAACCCACATTGTCAACTGTTGCAAATAACTTAGAAAGAAAGAGCAATATAAAGAAAAATAATGTTTATATAAAGTTAGTAAGTTGACTATTTATTTTTGACATTACGAGCAAAATTGGGCAAGTTCTGAAAAAGATGACAAAATACCTATCAGAGATTGCTAATATGACGTAGTGTACATCGAGTCCAATTGATTATTCTGCATTATCTTTATTTCTAATTTTCAATAAATACGTTTTATACGTAGTTACAAAAAAAATAATTACAAAAATGGAAAGAAATTAAACAAATTTAAGAAGTTTTGTTTAAACTTACTTTATTTCATAGTGAGAAATTCTTTCTCGGATTCACGCTGAACAGAGTTCGAACAGGGCATTTTTTGACATTCGCTGTCCAACGAAGTACACCAAATCCCTATTTATCTAACTGCACGAAGCTATGCAGCCCGTTTTGCAGTTGCAGGAAATCAGCTTCATGCTTTCTTTGGGCACTGGGTTTGTCGTTTTTTCTGGTGCCAAGACAGTTTGTTTTTTTTTCACTCCCAATGCTCTGGATTAAAGTCGTTACCCAACCACATTTGTGCTTGATGGTACATTCGATAGCTGTAGTAGATTGCAGCCGTTAATGTCGGTGACAGATTATGTTTAAAATTCAATTACGAATTTTACGGTTCCATACGTTATTAAAAAAAAATTGCATCAGCGTCTAATGTCCGAAGGTGATACCAATAGAGTATTGAAATTTTGTGCATATTATTGCATCGGTTTACTACCTTTAAGGTGGGCATATCCAAGAGAGAGAGATCCGATAAGGAAATATTTATTATTTTTGGCCATAACTTTTTCTTAGTAGTATAAAACTACCTAAGTAGAACTATGACAGGTGCAGTGTTATGAATTTACACTCAATAATTTCAGTTGTTTGCAAAATTAGTTAATTTAAATAGTGCCAATCTTTATATCTTGTATAATTCAAATGTGCTTTTAGAGGGCAGAATATTAAAACATAATATTTCAGTCACAAAACTCCTCTATAAATTCCTTATTTTACTATAATAAATGTAACCAGACTGCAACCAACAGCTACTCTCCGAGCTATGTGCCCCACCGAGGGGCAAATTACAAGTTACAAGCCTGACGCGTTAAGTGTAAATAACTGTGTATTACCAAACAAAACGCTAATGCTTCGATTACAACAAACACCAGCCGAAAGATTGATCCTACTTAAAGAAGCTCTCATGCCAGTCGTCCCACACCACTTGCACACTGCAGTTTCGAGTTGTTGGCTCTCATCAGTGCAAGATAGGCATGTGATCAATGACACGAGGATCCTTTGACCATTTGGTACATCTCGGTATCGTTGGGATAGCGACATGCAAAATAGTCAGCAGGTGCCATCTAGCGGTCCAGTGTCTGCTGCATGGGAGACCGTTAGGCTCTGTCTCTTAGATGGTGTGGAAACGAGTTACAAAATGAAATAAGAAATATCGTAAGGAAGTATTCGTGTTCCTACAAAATATAATGCAGAAAACTGTGTCAATACGTTTGATAATAATATATATTTATGTTGAAATTACTTTGCATATATCACTTAGTCCACCGCAAACATTGCCATTATTTGCTTGCGTTTGATCTTGAAAACTGTTGGTCTGACGGAAAAATGCATAGAATATATTTTACGTAGAATTGTATGCTCTTCAATTTATTCATTTACTTTTTTCTTAGGGCCAATAGGAATGGACATATTGGCAAAAAACTGATTTTGAGATTACTTGGATTATAGAATGTGCCAGATCCTTTAGGATTAAATACATAGTACTCCGTATTCTTAGACTATTATATTTAATAATGGTTTCAAAAAAACAAGTAAGTTAATTGGAATTTGCGTGTAGATTAAGTGGATGGATCTCAAGTATTAATTATTTTGTTGACATTGACCTTAATAGCAGTGAGGTGTATGTCAACTGCTAATAATTATAAAAAGTCCTAAAAATATCCTATTTAAAAACGGTTTACTATTATTTGATCTATTGCTTATAATACGGTATAACAGGTTGGGGTACAGCATATAAAAGTAAACTAGAGGTTGCACAAAAAATATTTTTGAGATGTATGTATGTACAAAAATATAATACCTACCCTAGTGACTTGTTCTTCATAGAAAGCAACGTGCTTAATATAAATAAAATTTATTGTTTAAAAATAATATACAATACAACACAATTATGACACCACCACCTTTAACCCCCCCCTCCGTCCGTGAGCTCACCACCCACCCTTGGGGACTTTTGATATACAGGGTGTCCCGAAAATGGTGGGCAATCTCTCGGATTTGGGTAGAAGTAGTGAAAATAAGGTCACAAGTTCGTATATTATTCTTTCCCCCGAGGTACCCCTACGAAGATATTTGCTCTTAAAGTTGAAGGTTAGAAATCGATTTTTCGCGATAACTTTTTTATTGTTAAATCGATTTTAATCATTTTTTATTTATAAGGTTATTTTGAAATTTTTTAGCCATTTTTACGTAAAAAACGTATACTTGTTTGATGTCGGTAATATGAACCGTTTTCGAAATAAATGCATTTAAATATAAAATTGCGATTATCACTCGCACAAATAATGGTAATTTTTAAAAATTAAATAAACACGAGGATTATGTACAAAACAACATTTATTTCTCTATGAGTTAGTAAGTACTTACCTAAAGTTATAAAAACAAAAAATCTTGAACACGCAAAATACAAAACACAGAATTTGAAACCTTACTGTAGAAAACCAATTAGGGACATGTAAAAATGAAGATTTATGAAATTTTATAACAAATGCTCAATATGAGCACCTCCTTCTCTAATGCATGCTTGTTCACGACGAACTGAGGATCACTGGACTCGCCACAACATTCCTTCGTTTTCACTAACTGCATTTGAATAGTACATAATTCTATCGTATAATTCTTCTCTTGTCTCTACTGGTGTGGCATATACGAGACTCTTTAAATGCCCCCATAGGAAGCAATTAAGGGGATTTAAATCGGGTGATCGGGGAGGCCAAGGAACAGGCCCACCCTGACCTATCCACTCTATACTCTATTCAAATGACCCCTCACTATAAGACTAAAATGAGGGGGCGCCCCATCATGCATAAACCACATGTTCTCTCGAAATGCAATGTCAACGTCTTCTAAAAGTTGTGGTAACTGCTGTTAGAGAAATTCAAGATAAAGTTGCCCATTCAATCGATTTGGTAACACGAATCGGCCCAACAAGTACCGGCCAATAATTCCGGCCCAAACATTAATATGAAATTTGCCTTCGATAGCGCGTTTGAATTGTGGCATGTGGGTTTTCCTCGCTCCAAACGGTAAGTTGTGGGAGTTAATGACTCCATTTCTTCCAAAGCTTGCTTCATCCGTATACAAAACCGGTCGAATGAAGGCATGGTTTTGTTCATATTTCTGTATAAACCACTGCGAAAATTGCACCCTATCAGGAAAGTCATCAGGGCTAATGGCATGTACTTTCTGTATATGGTACGGATGAAGCAGTTGCTCTTTCAAAATTCTTCCAAAGATCGATTCTGGGACATTCATTTGTAATGGTAATGATTCGATACTGACAGATGAATTCGCAGCGACTGCATCCAATACGTGCTCTTCTACTTCAACAGTACGTGTTATCCGCGGAGCACCCCTGTTTACGCCATTTGGCGCAAATCGACGTAAGTAGAGATATAATTCTTAGATTTTTAGTTTTCAAAAAAATTATCATATGTTTTTCCAGTTTCTCTCAGCCGTTGATCAATACGTTCAAAAGTTTTGCGATCAGGAACCCATTTCATACATTAAATGCATATCTGCGTATTCATTGTTAGTGTAAGCCATATTTCAACCAATTAATTACTTAATGTCGGATTAAGCTAATACTGAAAAATTACGTCACTCCATTTTGATCCATGGCAACCATAAACTCTCATTATTACTCGTTTGGTTTTGTACATAAACAGCTACATCGTCTTATCTACATAGATGAGACGATGTAGCTGTTTTTTCAAATATTTAACAAAATTAATATTAACACGTTCAATACTGACCCCAGAACTTGGGCTTCAGCATGTGCATTGTGCAACACCATTTTTGTCGTTCTTTTTCCAAATAATCGACGGGAAGGTCATACATAATATGACAAAATAATACTAAGTAAATAGTCTTTGTTTATTTATTTTTAAAAATTACTATTATTTGTGCGATTGAAAATCGCAATTTTATCGTTAAGTGCATTTATCTCGAAAACGCATATTACCGACATCAAGCAAGTATACGTGTTTTACGTAAAAATGGCTCAAAAATTTGAAAATAACCTTAGAAATAAAAGAAAAGAGGCTGAAATTTTTTTTTAACTTATTAAGGCAATGGGTGCTTTGCTCCCGAGCCCCCAAGAATGTTTTCCAAGGTTCTAATACATTGTCCTAACTGGATTGAATAATATGATACTGATTCAAAAATGATTAAAATCGATTGAACAATAAAAAAGTTATCGAGAAAAATCGATTATTAAACTTCAACTTCAAGAGCGAATATCTTCGTAGGGGTACCTCAGGGGAAAGAAAAATATACGAACTTGTGACCTTATTCTCACTAGTTCTACCCAAAATCGAGAGATTGCCCACCATTTTCAGGACACCCTGTATCTACCCAAGTGCAATGAAAGCGTTTAAAAAATGTTCTAACTCTCTGGGAATTGTTTCCACCGATTTGTCTAATTTGACTAAGCTACAAAGGTTTCTGTATTCCATTACGTTTTAGGGCGAGGGAAGCAGTGTTACTAGAAATTTTATTGAAGTCCGTATAATAGTTCAGAAGTTACAGTTTGATAAAGTTTCTACTTTGATGGCTTTAATTATTGACATACGTAATATTACTATTAATTACCTATTCCGTATAAAACAAGTAAAAGAAAATTGTAGAACTGCTTGTACTTCAAAGAAAAGCAGTTTAACAGTCCGACAGACCAACAGACCGACATACCGACACACAGATAAACATGGATATTCTTCAAAAATTCTTTCTGACATACTGGGGTGATGGAAGATTGGATGTAGATTTGTTAAAATTTCGAAAAAATTTTCTGCCGCCAATGTTTCTTGTGACTTGACTTTACACTTAGCAATTCCACGGAATAAAGTGGCAATTGTTTTGAAATATATCTTTGAAATAAACACCTATACCATCTACACACAGAAATTGATGTTACGTTTTTTTTTTTTTTGACAGCTGTTAGGAAGAATGTTTAGGTTATCTGGTGTTGTAATTTTGCAATGTTGATCTTGAATAAAACTGCAAAAGTAGCAGCAGAAACAAGTATATGGGTCGCGTGCGTTGAAGTCACAGCTCTTCAGCCCTTAGGAAAAACAAACAGCTGTCATTGAATAATGCGTATATTAAACGCCTCGTCGTAAAGTGTTTTATGCACTTTTTGTGGTGTTTTAAAAGTTGATTTTGGATTATTTACCATCCATAACTATCCTAAATTATTTCGTGGGGAAATTTCGTTTGTTAAGATGGAGATGAGTTTATATTTTACGAAATTGCCTCATGATGTATAGATTAGGTATGCAGAAAAAGTTAGTGCCATCGGTTTAGACCCTTATATTTTAGAAAAGGAAGACTTTAGTAGTGATATTGAGATATTTCAAAATATTACACATGGTGATATTGTTAATTATTTAGCTTTTGAAAGAAGTGCGTATACAAAGGATGAGTTTAAGGCGTCCAAAAGTCTTGAAGCTTACAACCAGTTCGTTTGTGGCTGGGCGAATGAGCTTTTTTGTAAGGAATTTACAACAAAAAACTTGTTATTGCAAAATTAATATTAACACGTTCAATACTGACCCCAGAACTTGGGCTTCAGCATGTGCATTGTGCAACACCATTTTTGTCGTTCTTTTTCCAAATAATCGACGGGAAGGTCATACATAATATGACAAAATAATACTAAGTAAATAGTCTTTGTTTATTTATTTTTAAAAATTACTATTATTTGTGCGATTGAAAATCGCAATTTTATCGTTAAGTGCATTTATCTCGAAAACGCATATTACCGACATCAAGCAAGTATACGTGTTTTACGTAAAAATGGCTCAAAAATTTGAAAATAACCTTAGAAATAAAAGAAAAGAGGCTGAAATTTTTTTTTAACTTATTAAGGCAATGGGTGCTTTGCTCCCGAGCCCCCAAGAATGTTTTCCAAGGTTCTAATACATTGTCCTAACTGGATTGAAATAATATGATACTGATTCAAAAATGATTAAAATCGATTGAACAATAAAAAAGTTATCGAGAAAAATCGATTATTAAACTTCAACTTCAAGAGCGAATATCTTCGTAGGGGTACCTCAGGGGAAAGAAAAATATACGAACTTGTGACCTTATTCTCACTAGTTCTACCCAAAATCGAGAGATTGCCCACCATTTTCAGGACACCCTGTATCTACCCAAGTGCAATGAAAGCGTTTAAAAAATGTTCTAACTCTCTAGGAATTGTTTCCACCGATTTGTCTAATTTGACTAAGCTACAAAGGTTTCTGTATTCCATTACGTTTTAGGGCGAGGGAAGCAGTGTTACTAGAAATTTTATTGAAGTCCGTATAATAGTTCAGAAGTTACAGTTTGATAAAGTTTCTACTTTGATGGCTTTAATTATTGACATACGTAATATTACTATTAATTACCTATTCCGTATAAAACAAGTAAAAGAAAATTGTAGAACTGCTTGTACTTCAAAGAAAAGCAGTTTAACAGTCCGACAGACCAACAGACCGACATACCGACACACAGATAAACATGGATATTCTTCAAAAATTCTTTCTGACATACTGGGGTGATGGAAGATTGGATGTAGATTTGTTAAAATTTCGAAAAAATTTTCTGCCGCCAATGTTTCTTGTGACTTGACTTTACACTTAGCAATTCCACGGAATAAAGTGGCAATTGTTTTGAAATATATCTTTGAAATAAACACGTATACCATCTACACACAGAAATTGATGTTACGTTTTTTTTTTTTTTTTGACAGCTGTTAGGAAGAATGTTTAGGTTATCTGGTGTTGTAATTTTGCAATGTTGATCTTGAATAAAACTGCAAAAGTAGCAGCAGAAACAAGTATATGGGTCGCGTGCGTTGAAGTCACAGCTCTTCAGCCCTTAGGAAAAACAAACAGCTGTCATTGAATAATGCGTATATTAAACGCCTCGTCGTAAAGTGTTTTATGCACTTTTTGTGGTGTTTTAAAAGTTGATTTTGGATTATTTACCATCCATAACTATCCTAAATTATTTCGTGGGGAAATTTCGTTTGTTAAGATGGAGATGAGTTTATATTTTACGAAATTGCCTCATGATGTATAGATTAGGTATGCAGAAAAAGTTAGTGCCATCGGTTTAGACCCTTATATTTTAGAAAAGGAAGACTTTAGTAGTGATATTGAGATATTTCCAAATATTACACATGGTGATATTGTTAATTATTTAGCTTTTGAAAGAAGTGCGTATACAAAGGATGAGTTTAAGGCGTCCAAAAGTCTTGAAGCTTACAACCAGTTCGTTTGTGGCTGGGCGAATGAGCTTTTTTGTAAGGAATTTACAACAAAAAACTTGTTATTGCAAAGGTAAGAATTATTTATCAATGATTTAGCTCTAAATACAATTTCTTGGCACAATAATGTATTTATATTATAATTATTAGAGAGAGAAAAAATGAACCATATATATTTCAATTTTTGAATTGCAAAAACTATTTTGAACTTGCTTACTGCTTTTAATTATAATAAATTAAACAGTGTTTTTGTTTATTAAAGCTTGTTAGTGACCAGAAAATATTCATGTGAGATGCCAATTTTTTTTAAAACGGACAGTCAACATTCCTGAACGTTTGCTAATTTCTGTGTAACATTTAGTTTGCCAGCCACTAAGTACAAAAGTCTCGTCTAAAATATTTAACTCAGATCATGTCACAGCTTAGTCTAGTTATGAAAAATTTGGCTGAACGTTGACAGGGACTTTGAAGACACGTAATATCTGTATATTTTATATTGTAGCTCAATATAACAGGCATTATTCGTTTTTCAGGTTACACAGTCTCAACGTCTTCAGCAGAAGCCATTGACTCCTTGGATTATTACCGATCCAGATGGCTCCATACTGAGCAATCATTGTGATTGTGTAGCCGGTCTAGGTGAAAAGTGTTCCTCGGACGTAGTTCCCATAAATACCATATCTGTTCAACATTACACTCGAATACTCTACTTACTTAATAATATACATTTTGCCAACCATATTAATACCATATAGAACTGTTAAAAAAGTTTTTAATCATCTCTAGATGATTGGCCAATCGCACATCGAGTACAGTATTCAAGTACTTTAGTGTTTATGGAATTATGTCAGAATAAAATTTCCAACATAACGTTACTTATTATTTTTGTAAATTTAGCTTTACATATTATATTTATTTTTATACGGTAAGTGTGAGTGACTTTTCATATAGTATTAGCATGTTGTTTTTTTGTTACAATATAGATGTTCATACTTACCTTTCGTTAATCTTTTTGGTTGTGACAAATATATTTAGTTCTTATGGATTTATTTTTATAGTGAGATGTGATATTAGATGTTTATATTTATCTCTCGTAAGTTTCTTGACTGTCACAAATAATTATTGTATTTCGTTTTAGATATTTGTTTCTGAAGAGTAAGAGTATCAATATATTATGTATTTTTCTTACGATATGGAATTAATTATACTTTTCGTAAGTTTCTTCTTGGTCCTTCTTACGAACAGTAATCGAACATTGTGATAATAAATAATTGTATATTGTAGGCAATATTTTGTTTTATTTTCACTTACACCTAAACAAATTCATTTACAGGCATATAAATAAACAACTTTATTGAATAAAATGTCAATATATGAAATAAAAAGAGTATGTTATATTTAGGTATATATATACAGAGTAAAATTTAGCCCCATGGCTATTCCTATACTCAACTTTCAAAATCATAGACGGATTATTTATATAATATACATTACGATACTACATAAGAAAAATGTGCACTAACAAAAAATATTTGTTAAAAAAATCAAACCAACATAAATTTCTAATTTTACCATGTCTTGTTTATTGTTTGCTCTAGCTGCGATTCTTAAGTCCCGAGCACTTTCGCATCTGGGTTTCAATTTGTATCCGATGTGGAGAGACCGTACCCAATCTGGGTTGTTTTGATCATGTAGATCGGCACTTTTACCTGCAACACGAACTTTAATTAAAAACAAATTATTTATATTAACGTGTAATAACTTACCACTAACAAAATGCTTGGAACACACATTTGCATATTTAATTTTATTGCAACCACATTTGACGCCTCTTAGCCAAACATGCTTCGAAAACGGATGATATTTTGAAAAAGTTTATTTCGGGTCGCTACACTCCTTCAATTCACAACACAGCAAAAACTTGGCATTTTGTACAGTAAATATCCACATAAACACAAATATTACGAACAACTAAGCCGCCATTAAATCGTTTAACGAATTTTCGGTTTGTTTTTCCTAAGGGCTGGGATCTGTCAAACGTAGTGACGTCACGCGCACGCGACCTATTAATAGCCTGTGCTGCAGTAATAGCACCAACTTCTGTCACTTGTGTCTCTGCCAATTTTCTAATTTTTATAACGTTGGCAACTTAAAAATCACCGAAAGTATCACCAGAATTGCAACCGCAATACAATAAAATTAGGACAGGTTCTAATTTCTGCTATGCAAGGAACATTGCCACAGCTGATCAAAACGCGTAGTAGTGCGTAAACTTGCAAGAGTATTTATTGCCGGCAATAAATTGCAAACTGTAAAGTGGCTTTTACGTTCAACTACAATGCATTTAATTGGAGGGATAAAATAATTTGCACCGAGACTTTTGCACCTCTAGCTAAGCTACTACATACATACATACAACAGTATATGTTCCAAAACTTCCAACAGTTTTGTTATAATTTACACTAATAACCAAAATCACACCACCATTTGTTTATTTTCTCTAGAAAATTATTGCTATATCTGAGTAAATTGATATTCGCTGTTGGTAGCGTTTTCTTGTTAGTTATTTTATTCTGCTCGAAGATTTTATTCATGTTATTATATAAAGTAAAATTGCAACTGTATACCTAGTCATGAAACGTCGACAATTTCATTCAAGAATTGTATTCACGTATTTGTTTTATAGCGTCTCTTCCATTACGTATAAGGAAGTGTTATTTATTTCTTTGGTAACAAGGTTAACGTACAAAACAAGTAACAATCCAGTGATTAAAGTTAGGTGAGTAAGTGCCCCATCTATTGGACTTCCAAAAGCTGCAGTTAGTATTATACATATACAAATTACAATTATGAAATGGTCTCATATAAAATTTATTGTGTAGAAAGCTATACAAAATACATGTCGCAGTTTCAGTTTCTTACGCCTTAGTACTGCTAGGCTGTCCTAGATGGCTAAGTTAACTGTTTTTTAATTGCAAGAAGTCAATTAAATGCTTATTTACTCTATAAATAAAATAATATGCACGTACACGTCTTTTAATAGGGAACCGAGACATCTGAATTTCACACCTTGCACTTCTCAAGAACTTAAAGCAACCGAACATTGGAACTTATGTAAAATAACGTGCTGCATCCGAATTCTTAAATCAGAAATTGATTTGAAATTGCGAAATCAGTGAAATGAGGGTTTTGGTTCTCGTGAGATTTTCATATTATCTGTTTAAGTTGTTATATGTTTTTTGTCAATAATTTTATTAATCTTAAATTAAACGGGTATTATTAAAATTTTTCATATTAAAGTGAACAAACAAAAAAAAAAAATTAATTGCTAAAATAAAACAGAAACTATGCAATTTTACGAAATTAGTAGCACAAAATGTAGTCACCTCTAACTTTATTATCGTTAAAAATAGCTAGTTTCCATAAAGATGAAGTCGTAGGCAATGAGACACAGAAATTTTATTTAGTATTTGAGAAAATATATGTTAAACCGATCCTATAATTTTACATATGTCAGCATCACATAATTATATTGTATAGTAATCATTATTATACAGGATGGGGCAATAGCGCGTCGGACCTCAAAATCTCGAGTTCTACGATAGCTAGAAATCTCTTAAAAAATTGCAAGTAAACTAGATAAAAAAGTCTATAACTGGAAATTAGTTTCGAACATACAGGGCGAAGACAAAATTACAGGACCAAGTGCCTTTTTTTAAAATGAAATGCTATGTATATCAGTAGATTTATTGAAGCCTCTTTCTAGGCTCTATTCATTCCTATATTAACATTTAATATCTCCCAACCACTTGGAAGTAATGAATTTTTGTTTTTGAAATAATGCAATCTGCAGATGGATATTTAAAAAATCACCACAGTCACAATTATGGGTTTTAAGAAAAACTTATGGGAATACCAGTTTCGAGACACCTAATTAATGTTTTTGAACCATTTTCATTTCCAAAAAATGTACAGGGTGGCCAAAAATTATTTTTCTATTAAGAACATTTTAAATTGAATTGTCTCAATTTCTTCAAATGGAACACCCTATATATATATATTTTTCTTGTAGGTACTTCCCTATGGCTAATTGCAACCATTTTCGTTTTATAAATAAATAAGTGTCAAATTCAAGATTAAACTTAAAAAAAGAGGTTCCCTCAAATTATTCATTAGAAAAATTTATAAGAGGTACTCGACGTGTTGCCCATTTTGATTGACACACGTCTTTATGCAATTTTGAAACGAGGCCATTTAGTGGAACCATTTCTTCCAATCCATTGAAATGAGTAAATAGTATTTAACCGGTCCTTTACTGTAATGTTTTTTTGTACATTTTTTGCTGTTTTCGTTATTCGAAAAGCAATAAAACCTCAGTTTGGTATAAATTGTCGTGTACAAAGGAGCATTTATCACACTTATCGGTCGTTACAATTTGTATTGAATTTAAAATATTTGGAATTTTACAATATGAATTTTAATGAAGCGGAACTTGTAGACCTGACTTTTGTTTTGGGCGAGTCGGACAGAAATTGTTTACTTGCCAATATAATTTATCCTCAACGTTATCCTGAAAGAAGGATTCCTGATGTTATCAGCTTCCAAAACCTTCTCGATAGATTTCTGGAAACTGGAAATGTCGAATATAAAAAAAGTGAAAGAATAATACGTGTTGTGAATAAGTAGACGGTCTGTGGGTCGAATCTTATAAACAAATAAGTTGCATGCATATCATATTCAAATGCACCAGGAATTATCTGATGACGATTTTCAAAAGCGTCTACAATTTTGTAATTGGGCCAGAGGTGAAATGCAACATGATGTCAACTTCTTCAATACTGTTTTATTCAGTGTTGAGGCAACTTTTCATAAAAATGAATTTGTTAATAGGCACAATTTCCATTATTTATGTTTCGAATATCCTCACTTTTTTATGCAAGTTGATAATCAACACAGATGGTCTATAAACGTTTGGGGAGGAGTTATTGGAGAACATGTAATAGGGCCACATTTCTTCGATGGTACATTGACTGGAGCTATTAATCTTCATTTTCTGGAAAATTATCTGCCACAATTATTGGTAAATCTCCCTGAAATAATTCGAAATAGGATGTGGTTTCAGCAAGATGGTGCTCCACCAAATTATTTAAATGCAGTTAGAGACCACCTAAATAATACCTACCCTAATCAATGGATTGGAAGAAATGGGCCCACTAAATGGCCTACTAGATCCCTAGATCTTACAAAAGTGGATTTCTTTTTATGGCGATCCGTCAAGAAAATTGTTTATATAGACACACCAACAACAGTACAAAATATGAAGGAAAGAATAATAACTGCCTTTACATCTATCACAGTGGGAACCTCATTTCCGAAGCGCATAGAGATGTGTGTCAATCAAAATGGGCAACATGTGGAACATTTATTATATTTTTTCTACTGAGTTATTTCAAAAAAACTTCTTTTTTAAGTTTATTTTTGAATTTTGCTCAATAAAACAAAAATGGTTGCAATTAGTCATAGGGAAGTACTTACAAGAAATGTTCGTTTTTCATTTCTACATCACATCGTCGAAAAATATACAGGGTATTCCATTTGAAAAAATTTGGAAAATTCAATTTAAAATGTTCTTAATTGAAAAATAATTTTTGGCCACTCTGTACATTTTTAGGAAATGAAAATGATTCAAAAACATTAATTAGATATCTCGTAACTGGTATTCACATAAGTTTTTCTTAAAACTTATAATTATGACTGTGGTGCTTTTTTTAATATCCATCTGCAGATTGCATTATTTCAACAAAAAAATCCATTACATCCAAGTGGAGATATCGAGGTCTGACGCATTATTGCCCCACCCTGTATAATGAGGAAGGAAAATAAAGTTGAAGTCTGTTATAGAAGAGTTAAAGTCTTGGGTGAAAGATATAAAAACCAAGTTAAGTTTTTTTTCCACAGGGACCAGAAAGAACTGCACTTATTGTTGACTTGATAAATTTTATTCAAAAATATCAAAGCTTTGGTTCTGCTACCTTTAAAATGCCATTTTTAGATATGTCTCACTATTAATAAGTATTAAACCAGAAAATTCCAGTTTAACATGTAGGAAATCGACATGATTTCGAAGAAAGTATTAACATATAAGTCAACTCGGTAGTTTACATAGCAATCGTAAATGACACAGACCATTACAGACAGACGACGACACAACGATCCACATCACGCCCATAGATTTACTCCATCAAAACCTACTCATATATAGTGAATGACGGTGACAATAACTTACTACACATAACAGTCGACCACACAAAACTGACAACTACGTAACATAGACAAACTCACCCCTCCCCCTCCTTTTCTTCCCTTGTCTTCTATCCGCTTTTATTCCATGCACACAGTGCAACATACACTCCCCGCCGACATCGAAATCTCATAACATAAAAATATTGCACATAATTAAAAATCCATATTGTCTTATAAATATCCGATATTTCTAATAGATTCTCATTTCATTGTCCTATAAAATCACCTCGGAACAAATGTTAATACACATGAGATAAGTTGAGTATCGTTTGCATAACCAGTTTGTTGGATTATAAAAGAAAATACACTTGAAAGTATTTCAACGGTCGGCCGGCCGGTTTCGTAGTTGTGTAAATATTTGTAACGGGTAATCCTTTAACAACTATTTGAGAAAATCAATAAATGTATTTCAATTTCACAATTGGCGTGAGACTTGAGACCAAGGAGTCTCGGGTTCAAATCCTAGCTAGGGCTAGGATGTTTAGTGGCGTCTTTTGACGTGTCCGAGTTGATAGCAGTGGGTTAGACGGGGCTGTATGAGAGACAACAGCGACTAGTCGTAATGTAATAGTATTTTATATCACATGCGAGGTAAACCAGTTTTTACTGGCGATAGGAGAAAATGACTGGCGCCAAGCAATAAAAATTGTTATCTTGCGTGTGATGTACGTTATTTATTTGTACATACTTTTCTAAATAAAATATGATTTGTTTTTAGTAAGACGCTCAAAGAATTTCATTTTTATTTGGGTGTCTTGATTTTCGATTATACGACCAACATACCATTTTGTCTCCTAATCTACTGCGCCGTAATGGCCAACAAGAATTGGAATCTGTTTATTATTGTCGATATTAGTATTATCTGTTAGCTTTTTTTCAGAATACAGATCTTCTTCATCGGAGAATGGATTCTCAGTTATGCGATATTTATCACTCGATGACATATTTTTAATATCATCAGTCTTCAACTTTTCGACCTTTTACTTTTATTTTAAATCCTTTCCTTCCACTTATTCATTCTTGCAATGGTATGCATATCCACATTGTTTATTTTTGTGATCTTTTTTTAAATTTGTTTCTTTCAGCTTCGTACCTTTTACGTTTTTTTTTCAGTAAGTCTTTCCAATTTCTTTGCTGCTGAGAATCTCACCTTGATGGTTTTTTCAGCCTCATTTATTTTTTATAGTCTTTGGTTTTGTAGAGAAAATTCCTTTCTCATTTTATCTAGAAAAGCATCCATTATGGATGTTCGCCCATCAGACCGTGACAGCTCTTTAATACATTAATATTAATAATTCTAGGTTTATTGAAAAGTATTTCAGCTTAAACTATATTCGTTACTTATGAGTGAATTATTTTTTGGACCTCAATTTGTATGTTACCTTATATATCTTTGTTAGAAGAGGATGCATTATCTCGAATTGCAGTCGACTCTTGTTGGCCTAGTTCAGTTTCCTGTAAGTTGGTACTTATTCAGTTTCATTTGGTTCAGCTTGTTCTGTTGTGATATTGTGGTTACTGGTTATTTTCAATGATAATTCTGGTCATATTCGTTTTCTGGATATTTTTATGAGTCAACTGAAAAACGTCTCGTTTCACAGACACAAGATATTACTTTTCTTGGAAGGAAAAATTTTCCAGGCCTCTGTCGAAAGTTCAACAAACGCTTTTGGGTTTAATGTGTTAAAACTAATTAACAAGTTTTTGCAACCAAACGCTACGCGAATCTAGTAAGTGAGAAAAGTGGATAAGATGAATCCACTTTTCATATTTCCCCAATAGTTCTATATAGTGCCTTAAATGACTGGGTGGTTTCATTAAAATTGAATTTGCTTTGACAGATGTAATCAGAACCATAACGCTGATATGGCTCTTATGACCATCCATTATTAATAATGGTTCCCTTTGCATTTCTTCCTTTTATTTAACAAGGTAATGGGCGTTAAAGAACCGGTTAATCAGGAATAAAACATCGCATACTGCATTTAGCTATTTACTAACGTAGCGTATGAAGTATCACTATACTCTTCTTCAGGGTTCGTTCACCATACTTAATAGCCACATTTGTCTTAAAATAAGAAGTGGCAATACTTCACTCGTCGCTGCCGTAAAAATGAATTTTCCCATCCTGTATTTGTCACTTGTGAATAGAATGTATTTTTCTCCTAAAGCTTTCACTTTGCTTGGTTCTGCGAATAATTCTCAAGACTTCCCTTTCAATAGCTTATTTATATTTCGATAAAATTCCTCTATAAAAAGATGGTCAAAGGCCTCCGCTCCGGTCTTTTTAAACTTAATTTACTATTTCTCTTCATAAACCAAATATCAGTCTACTTTTGGTCTGTTATTCATGAAAGGTATCTTCATATTGTTAATGTATTTTGCTATATCAATGATTTCCTCGGGAACGGCTGAATTTACCCATTCATCTCAAACCAATATATACTTTTCGAGTTGGTTCTCAATAAAGCTGGTGCAATACCAATTTTATCCATTTTGATTTTTCTTTACAGCAGAGTTTGATGAGTTACTGGCAAGTTCACGTTATAATGTTCTCGTGCCTCAGAATAGGTCATTCTTCTAGAATAAATTGCTTCTTCGATTTTCCAGACAGTATAGTCAGGAGCTGGTTACACTTTATTACTCTTTTCTTCTATACCTGCAACGTATGAACTAGAATATCTACTATTATCCCAATATCTAGCCCAGATTAAATATTTATTATACATGAGGGTATCTTAAACTAAAAAAGCTAATTAATAAATAATTAAATAATTTAAAAAGACAACATATTTTAAACAAAAATTACTAGCTAGTAAAACAATATTTATAAAAAATATAAAGTAAAACAGCGGAAAAAATGTTGGAGAAGCAATATTTCTCTAATTTATCATCTAGCCACCAGATTGCTTTACGAAGTGCTGGAACTCTGAAAATAAAACTAAAATTAATTTTTGATGTACTGTGAAAATCTGTTACTACTTACTCAATCGCATCATTAATATTGTAACTATTTTGTTGTTTTTGTTTTGTTGCACTCACCCCAATCTACCCATACCCTACCTACCCCTATTTCTGTCACGCTCTCTTTCTCGTACAGTGCGAGAACTAAGGCTGTCACTTTGACACTCGAGCTTTCTTACTTGTTACTCAGGCGCCAGTTCAAGTTTTCAGTAGTTGAACAACACTACCCAAAAGTCGATAAGCGAGACTGAGCAGCTCAGTGAAGACACAGTCAATTCCAGTGGGTCAATAAGGGAACTTAGACTTTCACAAACACAACAGTAAAACGCAGAAATCTGATAATATTTAAGTATATTACAGTAATCCTATGGTTAACAGTCCTAAATAAAACAGAAAATCAAAATTAACACAAATTTATATACATAGCTTTAAGCAGTAGAGGGAGAGTAGCAAGCAATAAAGCAATATTAGCGGCAAAAGCGTATAAGCGGTGAATTTAGCAAGTTTATGATAAAATGATTATTAAGCAGACAATGTACGGATACCAGAAAATGCGAAGCAAATAGAATTATTTACTGTATTACAATAGGTTATAAAACAGACCGGAAATTTGGTTAGTGTTTGGTATCAGAAAATAAATAGTGAAATTTACAAGTTAAGTATAAAAATTTCAGTCAGTAAGAATGAAATAAAATAAATATTAATAATATTCAAAACAGTGTCAATAAAAAAAAATAATATGAGACAGACCTGAAACTTGGCTAGTATTTCTAGATGTTAAACGCGACAGTAAGCTAAGAATTAAGTAATGGGCAGTTATTGAGAATTTACTCTAGATAGTTTAAACCCTGGCTTAATAAAATTACTAGCCCTTAACAAACAGTGTTGTGACTAAAGGTAACTTGAGTTCAGAAGGGGACACCAACCGAACTATTAAAGTACTTAATCAGGTGTAAAGGAGCGACACCAGCCGACTTTTAAAGTGCTTGATCAGATGCCTGGGGAGAAGGAAGTCACAATATAAACAAGTTATTATAAGTATCCAATTTAAGCTAAATATCAGAAAATTGTCAATCAGTTTAAGGGAAAATGAAATTTAGTGAAAGTAATATATGGTTGTACTAGCCAACTAACAAAGTCTCAATTCAAACAGTTAAGTATAAAAATTTCAATAAGAAAATATGAAATAATAGAATAAGTGTCAAGAATATTCAGGCAGTGTAAACATTTCAGTGAGAATATAGACTAAGTATAAAATATGGAATAATTGAAATAATTAAATAATTAAAATAATTATCAAGAATATTCAAACAGTGTAAAATTTTCAATCACAAAAATATATATCAAAGTTTTCTTACTCTTTCCTGGTTCGCGCTGGGCATTGGTAGTCGATTGCTAGATTTGAGTGTTGGAACCAAATCTGATTTTACAAGCCGTTACGGTCAGATTTATAGCCAAGTTCCCATTCACGATATCACGTGGGTCCCCACGTGCTTTAGAATCGCGCATGGTCCAATGTATTGAATACAATACAGCGAGGACGGCTGTATTGAATTATTAAATGTACTGGTAAATTATTATTATGCGCGTCAGTTAGTATAAACAAAGTATTGTAAATTTTGTAAGGCATGAAATAGGTTTCAAATTTTTATTCTAACCAACTACGAAAAAGAAACGGATTTAATCGGCCATAGATAAGTAATTATTGAGTTAATTTCAAAGTATAAACAATAATTGTGTTTACAAATATTTGCTGCTTTAAGTAAATATTCAGGTATTCAAATAGTGAATATTTTCTGATAATATACAGTAAGTCGCTTAAGGCGGTACAGAAAACAAGAATCATAATTATATAGAATACAATTAAATATAAATTTTATGTGGATTTCCGTAACGAAAAATGCTTCGTTACATTTCTGTTGGATCCTTTGTAGGAAATTTTCTTCTTAGTTTAACAGTTTTATATTTTATTATTAGAAAAGACAAATATGATTTTGTTTTTACTTTTTGTATGCATTGGACTCAATCGCCGAATACGCCCAAATGCTGAAATTTTGTTTATACTCTAGGACTGAGCACGTCAATATTAATCAGTGAAGCATATTCATATTTCGTAGATTGAGTGCGAGATAATTGTCAAATTCCGATTTGAATAGTCGTTCGGTACACAAGTTCCGATCAATTTGTTTCTTCGGTATTTAGACAGATTAAAATGCGCAATTTGCTGATTCAATATAATACTGGAAATAATTTAAACAATTTATCAACAGGAATAAATTACATTGAAGTTATCACCTAATTAAAGCACGAATAAGAATCTGTGCCCCTTATATTACCGTTGATTAAACTGATTTGAAATAGTGACTATTGGGTGATAGATAAATTAATTCGAAACAGAAATGACGAGTCAAATTCTGTAAAATATTATTGCAATATGACATTATAAAAAATACTGGAGAAAGCTTATGAGGACACAGGACGTAAAACTGCTCTAGGTATGGAGAAGGAAATTAACAAAAAGTACTGTATTGTTAATAGAAAACAGTTAAAAAGAAACCAAAGAAAAAGGGTTCGGTTGCTAATCAACATCCTCTGGATTTAACAAAAGGGGTCAGGTTTTCGACCATTCAGCGCGCCGCCTCGTGCTAATAGACTGATAGTAACTTTGCGAAAACTATTTTTATATTATGAAATAGAAGTTAACGAAAATGAGATAGTGAGCTAGCCTACGTTTGGTCAATTCCTAACCACGTTACGGAATGCATGTATATTTTTCCAGTGACTGCGGAACTTTATATTTTAATGAAATTTTAATAAATATTCTGCAGCATTGGTGGTAGTTTTTTACAGATTTGTAAGCAGAAAATGAATTTATTCCCGCCCTTCTTATTTGACAAGAACACAGTATTGTTATTTTTACTTGGTGCTAACTGCAAATTGTCCATTTTAAATTGTTTAAATACCGAGGAAACAAATGAATCAGAATTTGTGTAATGAATGACTTTATAATATCGAGATACTATTTAAAATATCATCTTGAATGTGTTTTATACTGATTCGTTATAAAATTTAAGAAATATTAAACGCATTATAGTTACAAGAAATAGTTGTGTCAGTTTCAAATTAGTTTTTTTTTTTTAATTATAAACCTTTTAAAAAGCTTGAAAGAGAGCAGAAGCCTTACGTGGAGCAATATAAATTGATATTAGTGCAATTGCTAAATGTACACGATATTGAAACCATTTAATGTCTTGTTTATGTTTCTTTCACCGTTATAAAACAAAATCTAGAAAAGTAACTGAAATTATTATATTATTCCTTTCTTACACGTGGTTGCAATATTTGGTAATCATTCTAGCTTAATAGGCCAGTTTTCAGACGGCCAGAACAGTTCGAATAAGGAAGTATTTTCCATCTATTTTTATTTACTTTTCTTGGTGTATTTTTGATGTCTATGATGTATGTTTACTGAGATACTTTAACTTTTCTGTTTTAATATTTTGTTAATAAATAAACTAACCTTTTGATTTGAAATTTGAACTGATTGCTTACAAATGTTTACATTTTCATTTTCGTAAGTAAAGCAATTAATCCATGACTTTGTATAAAGATGATATTTGTACAAATATGAAAAAGTTTCTATATAGACATATGTGCGGAAATGCTTCCTAAGGGAGCTAGGACCCTTTGAATGTAGTGCTCTAGAGTAGGTTTTTGTTGTATATTTCAGACGCGTTTGGTTTCAACGAATTATGTATTTATTGAGATTTCCTTGTTAAATTTCAGTTTGACAGGTTGTTGTCAGTAATGTTAATCCATTATTATTTATTTTCTTTGATTTTACTCCATGCGTTTTAGCTATAAAATTGACCTCTGTGCTAAATTCATGCTCTACGAAAAAAATCATTTTATTGTGTTTATTTGGACGTCCTGGATAACACTTGGTAGTTACGCCACGATACACCTGGAAATTCGTGAAAATCGCTTCGGAAGGTCGCGGAAATCGCGGATTCGCGATTAAATAAGTTTTTATGACCCAAACGGGAACAACACCTATTATAAAAGTTGTATATCTGTAAATTCTCTACCTTAAAGGTTCTATACATTTTTTTCGTATGCCTAAACGTTTTGGAGATACGACGCGGAGTAAGTGAAAAATGCATTTAGTTCTGCCAAACCTCTTTTGCACCACATATTTCGCCATTAACTTGCTTTCTATGTCTCAGAATGAATATTAAACATTGCTGTTATAGAGCTCGGTGATCTTTGTTCTCCACTAGAATATTTTATAGATTTTATTTACATTTATTTAGAGTGAATAAGGCAAATAATGAATTCATTTCCGCACCACCTTAGAGGTAGAATGTCCGGCACGCTTTTTTTACATGGTTTCCCCAGGAGCCCTAATCCATTCCGGATCTTAAATTAGTTAATGTTTGCGACTTCTTCGGTATCTGAAACGATATTGTCCAATGATAAATCGTTGTCATTACTTTCATTCCGATAAGATTCAACGTCGTCCATTTCCTCATTCACAGTAATTATAGGTGCGGTATTCAAGCAGGAGTGACCGTGAAAATGTCCACAAACTGCTGAACAATTCAGTCCCACTTTCCTACGGCTACATTTTCCTGCATAAATCTTCGTAGAGTTGCAAAAAATTTAATTTAACAATATGTCTGGTCCTAGTGGTAACTGGGTTGGTACCGACTGCAAAGTATCATTCTTCCTAATCCTGCCCTACTGCTCAAGATCAGTGACTTTTCCCAACCGTGTTTGAACGTCTCAATAATTCTGTGCTGTCCAATATAACAAAAATATTTAAAAAATATAAAAAAAGGAAATAAATGCATTTTTCCCTTATTTGGCGTCATATCTCCAAAACGTTTAGGCGTACGAAAAAAATGTATAGAACCTTTAAAGTAGAGAATTTACAGATATACAATTTTTATAATAGGTGTTGTTCCCGTTTTGGGCCATAAAAACTGGGTTCATCGTGAATCCGCGATTTCCGCGACCTTCCGAAGCGATTTTCACGAATTCCTCCAGGTGTATCGCGGCGTAACTACCAGGTGTTATTAAGGACGTCCAAATAAACACAATAAAAAAATTAATTTTCGTAGAGCACGAATTTGGCAGCAAGAGTCTAAAATGCCTGGATTATTTGCACTATATTGCAAAATACAACTTACTAACCGTGAACAAAAAGTGATTTTTTAGGTCTTGAATACTTAGAAGACCTCGGCCTTACGGGCCTCGATTGCCCAAACTGAATTCTCGATCTGAAAAGTATCACTTAGGCCTTGTATAAAAGTGGAT
The DNA here is from genome assembly GCA_963675555.1 of Leptura quadrifasciata. Classification (NCBI taxonomy): domain Eukaryota; kingdom Metazoa; phylum Arthropoda; class Insecta; order Coleoptera; family Cerambycidae; genus Leptura; species Leptura quadrifasciata. The sequence goes on along the minus strand of OY776673.1, from coordinate 105,022,632 downwards.
TCACCAAAATTCAGTTGAACTTAATTTAAAATCCAAAAATATCATTATTGCAACGTATTAATTGTAACCTTGGATTTTAAACCAAGTTCAAATGAACTTTCGCTGGTCCACTTTTGTATAAGTACACCTTACAATTCATGGTACGTAATAAACTATTTAAATTACGGCACAAAAAGTTTAAAAAGCACATATTTAGCCTTTTTTCCTAATTTTCCTTATTATTTCTTTTCTATAAATCTAAGTACACTTATAGAAAAACTTTATTTATTCAATTTATTCATTATTTCATAGACTTATAAAGCGTTTGCATGTTAAAACTGAATTTATTTACAACCAATTTCTTGAAACTCAAGAAAATGGTCAAATATTGAAAATATTCAATTTTTTTCTCTCTCGGTCATCTTAAATAATTCCTAAAATTCTATCGATGGAGTTATTGCGTACATGTGTTATGTGTGTTTTTGATGACAAGATTTCACAAGGGCATAAAGTTTTAGTAACAATTATGGTCTTCATCTGTTTCAATGCTTAATTTGATTTGAGATATTAATTGGAGATTGTACTCTATAGGAACTATGCGTAGGAAGAAATATTCATCACTCAAAAACATTAAGGAATGGACAAATCTAGACAATATTTAGAGCCGCACAAAATCGAAAGAATTTCGCTGTTATTGTTCTCAACATTCATTAAAATGGATACAGCACTTTAAGAAGAAGATGAATATTTAACGAATCCCCTCGCATACACACATTTAACAGTAAATTTTTATTCTTATATTTATAACGGTCATCACTATCCACACTCAAATTTTACAATTTTAACAAATGTAATTAAATAATATTAAAATTATAAACCCATTGCATTGTCAAGTACAGTCATTATTGTACTGATTCATAAATCTAAACTTCAACCTAACTACAATCTCTAATAACACATACCTATTTCACCCGTGTGTCTGCTTCACACAGCAAAACCTCACCCACTGATCTGTGAACTCAACTTGACCCCCTGAACAAGTCAGAATGAAAAAAATTGTCCTGGTCAGACATTTGAAATTAAACTTTTAACTTGACTCTAGTAAAAGCTGTGTTACCAATCATAAGATGTTTATATAAGTATTTTGAAAATATCTGGGAAAAATATTAAAGATTGTAGTTTTTTTTGGGAGTCATCAAATATAAATGTTTTCGGGACTATTGGAGCCTCCTGAACTTATTGTGCTAGTCACCCATTTCCTTTATGACACGCATTCCAATATTATGATCTCTTGTATCAGTTTGTGTAACCCCAGAATTCATTGAGTGTCATAGTTTTCTGGGCACAAACGTTGTTTATATAGAGCATAATATCTCCTATGATCTAAACCCTCACATTCACTCAGGATATGGCAAGTTGTCTCTGTTGATCTATTGGGCAGTGTGAATAAAAAATAAGTTTTTACTTTAAGCATTACCCTAAAAAGCTTTTAGTTTCAGCTATAAGAACTAGCACTTGCTGAAAACAATGTGAATAATCTTTAGCTGACACTTATAAGCTTATGCTATAAAATATCAGTTTAAGCTGGAAGCAGTAAACACGTGTCGTGTATCTGTCATTAGTGTCATTTCATTACTTACTGTAAGTTTAGAAAAAATTGCATGCGTTTAATGTTGTTGTGATAACAATGAGTTTCGATAGCGAATCTTTTCAATCCGAAGTTGATGAACAAAGTACAAATTTCCGATTTGTCGAGGCTTTAGGCAATCATAAAGTTTTATTTAATAAGTCGCAATTGCCGACAATAAGGAAAGCGAAGGAAAATGCACAGATAATCATGCAAGAATCATACCAGTTAATATTTGGGAAAACTGATGCATTAAAACAATTCAAAAAGAAAATTCAAAATATGAAAAATGAATTAAAGAAAAAGACAGACAAGAAAGCAACAGGGAATAAGAAAATTATTCTTAAAGACTGGGAAAAGAAATTGTTGGAAATTATAGACAGTGATGTGAAAAATCCAGTATTCAATAAAATACCCGGAGCTGTGACTACGGCGTCAAAACAATTAGAAGGCGTTACAGTAAACCACCATTTACCTGACGACAACAATGCAGATATTCTAGTTAGACCTCTGCCACCGCCTCGTCCTACACCATTGAAACCAAAAAAATGTAAATTCAACGAGGAGGAAACAGAGGAAACTGCGAAATTAAGCATACCAGAGCTACAAAGATTGGTTCTTCTTGAACAGCTGAAACTTACAAGGATGCAGATAGAGCGAGAAAATTTTTTATTAAACAGGCTAAATCAAACTCCGCGGGAAATTTCCAATTATAGTTCAGACATAAATTATGGCAATGTATACGCTGAACTATGAGTAAATATTTATTGAAAATAAATACATACTAATTAAAGTTGTAGTTGGTTGATTACATTTTTTATTCCTTCTCTCCTCTGTTGTCCCCGTCTACGCAAAATTACATCTGAATTTTCGAAATCATTTTCCTTATCGAAAACCTCTCGTTGATTATCATTTATATCTGCATCTACTTCATCGAAAGGAATGTCATCATTTAAATATTTCGATATATTATGAAGAACGGCACAGCTAACAATAACAGATGCGACTCTATCTAGTTTTATTCTAATTATATACTGCAACATTGGAAACCTTCTCTTTAGTTGACCGAAGCATCTTTCAATGAGGACTCGTTCTCTTTTGAAAAGTGTATTAAATGCCATTTCTTCACGCGTTTGGGGATTTATATACGGCGTCATTAACTACGGTGTGATGACGTAACCCGAATCACCCAATAATAAAAATTTTGCCGCATATTATTCATTTGGGCATAGATGGTACATCTCTTAAGTATTCGATTATCATGTAGTATCAAGTAAATTCTTTTTTTGCGTTGCACGTTGCCTGTACATTTATGCTGGTGTAACCTTTTCTGTTGCAGTATTCGTCTCCATGCTCGGATGGTTTCGTAATTCTTATGTGTGTGCAATCTATCACGCCAATTGCACAAGGAAATTGGTATTTAGCAGCCCACCCTTGCTGTGCTTCATACATATTATTATTTGTAGGAAACTGTATCCAAAGATGTGACTTTTCCATGATTTTAGTCAGTACCAGTTTTACCGTTTTGCTGACTGTTGTTCGATGTACATCTTCATCCTTTCCAACTCCGATTTGAAAGCCAGGGTCGCTTATGAAGCGAAGAAATATTTGCATTTTTTGTCTTGAGTTTAATGACCCGCCTCTAGTTTCTCCAGTATCTTCAAGGAAATGTTCTGCTAACCACTCAACGTTAACTCTAGAAAATCTGTACAGTTTGTGATACTCATTATTGGGGCATTCAGTTCGTCTTGGATAATATTTTCGATTTCTAATATTCATAAACTGAGCCATTTTTCAAACTATTCGATCAAAGTTATCGATAAGACTATTTTCTCCAAGCCTCATGACAGCAAACTTGACAAATTATTAGTTATTACTTAAAAGTTGCATCAATAGCTGTACCTTATTCACACCCATTTCAGTTTTAACTGGAAAAAATAGATCGTACTAAAAGCAAACAGAATAAACTTATCAGTTTAAGCTAAAACTACTTATTATTCACATAAACCATAGTTTTTGCTATAAAACTGTGAGTAAAAGTTCATACTACAATTTTATTCACACTGCCCATTGTATATGTCACTTATTTGTAATTGTCAGTAAAACATTGCTATGTGAAATAATGCATTAGTCCTTGCGTGTATAAAAATGCTAATGTAGCAATCAGACAAATGGAACAATATATCATGTCATGTCACACTTCTGACGGTAAAATAACTTTAATTTAAAAAGATCTGGACATTTTAATTCAGCACTAAAGTGTGTAAATTTTTATTAACAGCGCCTTTTGAAAAACTAAATATAAATGGAGGCTTCAATTTAACAGTTGCCTTTTGTTCCCAAGACTTTCGAAAGTCTACTGAATTTATTTTTTCACATTCTTATTCCTTATGCAGTTACTTTTGGTATCGCAAATACGAACTACATAGTATGCAGAACAAGTTATAAAAAATATTTTATGACTCCAGATTATTTAAGAAATAACCTCCCCCCCTGCCCTCACAACACTCCCAATGCATAATGCTACAAGCTAATTTTCTATGTGGCTTCCCCGCACCCCCTGATCTTCCATCATATTTGTCTTAATGACTATATACTTCATGATGAGCCACATAACCTTTGTTTAAACCAAACTGGAAGACAATAACAATAAGCGCTTTACCGTTATCGTAGTCCCCTGCACCTTCTGACCACCTTTACTTTATGATACAGATTAAAAATTTATAAAATCGTGAAAGCTCATTTTTATAATTATTTATTTTATTTTTTTAACATACTAAAATTTCTCCAGTAGGTATACAAGGCCGGTACGGGCTCATAGGGATTTTTTTCCCCTAGGTTGGTACTAAAAAGTTACTAAAAAAGTTACTAAATTTGGGTTGGTACTCCTGTGTAATGGTGGTACTAGGGTGAGGTTGTGTGTTCATTGGTGGAGGGCGGGGCCTAGCGGTGACGTAACACAAGCCTGATTGGTTGTGAGTGGGGTGAGGTCTTATTGGTTGTGAGTGGGTCTGAAACGTAAACAAGAGCGTGTATTGGTCGTGTGGGCAATATGGCTGCGGCGGAAAACAAGATGGAGGGGGCGTGACCAGAGGAGAGGACAAGAGAATGGCGGCGGGCGGAGGCGTAGCCTGAAGATCGAGGATGGAGATATTGGTAACAGTGAAAAAATGGGCGGGAAATTTGAAATCTGAGGACTAGGAATTTGAATTATGTGGTTGACAACTGGCATCGAGAATATTGGTAACAGTGGAAAAAAATGGGCGGGAAATTTGAAATCTGAGGACTAGGAATTTGAATTATGTGATGATAACGAGGATAGGAATATTGGTAACAGTGTAAAATGGGAGGGAAATTTGAAATTTGAAGGATCTTGGATATTCAGGTATAGGAGAGAGAGAGAGAGAGAGAGAAATAATAAATATTAATATTGTGATAGAAATAAAACACAAGAATAACTTTTTATATTACAGGATAACGTTAACGTTACAAAATAATTTATTAAATAAAAATACATAGATATTAAATAATTGAATAATTGAATAACAATACTTAATAATTGAATAATAATTTTAAAAAAATCATTGCCGACCTGCCCAACATATTACAGTTGGTCGAATAGGTATATCCTCCTCCTCCTCCGGATTTTCCTCATCATCGGACACCAAGTCAATAACATTAGCTATGTCCTCTTCATCGTAGATGACAATAACTGTGTCCGTCTCTGAGTCCGTATCAGCGCTATAAAAATAATTATAATTGATAAAATGAATCGAAATAAAAATATATTTTTTTTTAACTTACTAGTAAGCTGGAGGCGTAGGTGAATAACTAGGAGAGACGCTAGCTGGAGCAAGAGGGAGGATATCCCTCAATGGAATGAGGGGCGGGGGCAGGTCGTCGTCGTCATCATCATCGTTGTTCCCATTAAAATAACTGTAAATATAATTATAATTGAAGCACTGAATTAAAAGAAGAAAAAAAATAACATACTTTTCTCTGGTGTAAGCCTCAGAATCGATGGGAAGCGTATAAGTTTGTGCTAAACGCACTCTATATTCATCCTCATTGAATTCACTAAAAAATAAGTATAATGTAAATTAAGTTAAATAATAATAAAAAAAATTAACTTACTTTTCTCTGAAGTAGGCTTCAGGATCCATGGGAGGCGTATATCTATTTATATTTTGTGCTAAACGCATCCAATTATACTCGTCGAATTCACTAAAAAATAAGTATAATGTAAATTAAGTTAAATAATAAAAAATAATAAACTTCTTACTTCTCGAAACGCACATCGAAACTATTCACTAACTGAGACATCTTTCTCATGCAAGATTTGAAGTTAAAATAAAAAGGATTTCATATGTGGTGCGGATGCAGATTAATTTTTTTAACATAAACATATTTTTACAATCGTCCCGTGAGAGTAAAATGAAATAAGTATTTAGTCACGTATGAAAATTTGGTAATGTAAATATATTCAATACAAAAACCGCGAGAAACAGCAAATTCAGCGTCTATTGAAATATGTTTGTGTTAAAGTGATTATAAGAATGAGCTAATAAAAATTAATTTATGGCTTCTTAAAAAAATATCAATCGGTGAGAGATTAAATGAAATAAGCAATTAGTCACGTATACAAATTTGGTAATGTAAATATATTTAATATAGGAATCGTGAGAATTGCAAATTCAGCGTCTATTGAATATGTTTTCTTTAACATGATTATAAGAAATGAACTAATAAAAATTAATTTATGGCTTCTTAAAAAAATATCAATCGGTGAGAGTTTAAATGAAATAAGCAATTAGTCACGTAGGATATTCAGTACTGTACAAATATTCAATACATGGCCCTCGATAAAACTGCAAATTCAGATATTACACACACACACACACACATGTGTTTCATAAACAAATCTTGGCTTGTCTGAACGCTGACTGGGTGTTTGGTCACGTGTGAAACCTTGACGTCACAGATGATATAAAAGCTGACTGTCAGCGTGTTTTACTATAAGTTAATAGTTTGTATACTAGTGCGCTATTACGTATCATCAAATAACTGGACTTTGTGATAATTGTTTTGTGGTCTTATCTACAATAAAATAAAACGTGAGTAAATTTTGTTTTTTATAAATTTCCATTTAATTTAAAAGAAATTCTATTTTTTTTTAGATGGATTTAGAAAAATTAAATAAAGTTTCACTTTTAGAAAATAAACAAGTAGTGAGACTGGGAGCGTTACCTGAAAATATTCCGCAGCCCATATATGGTGCACAAATAGTAAATACAAAATACGGAGAAACTATTTTATTAGAATTGGAGAAAAATAAGGTATTTCTACCAAAAAGAATAGTACCAGTGATCAAAGAAAATTTGATGCAATTTACTGATGGGAAATACAGTATAATTTATGAGGGCTTAAAGGATGTAAATAAGCCTTCTATGGGTTCAAGTTTATTGAAAGTAAGTAAGCCACATAAATAATTTAAAAAATATATATATTAAGTTTGTAATTTCTTTTTTTTTTAGCCGAGAAGAAAGAGTGATAAGCCAACAACAATTCATATAAATATAATAGACAGAGACACATATTTTCACTTACTTCCGAACGTGTTGAGAGCGACCATGGCTTCTGAAGAAATAAAGAATATTAGTGATCAAGTTGTAGCAAAATTTAAAGAAGTGGAAGTAATTTTAGATAAAAAATGTACCCCTGGGGAGAGAGACATTTGGCTTAAACAGGTAAAACATCACATTAGACTTTTCAATAAGGCGATTAGAAAATCTGATCTATCTATAGGTACCTTGAAAAAATTACAAACAAATTTGGGGCATCTTAAAAGATTTAAAAAAGTAATTGAAAATTTAAGTCATATCGGGGCGGGATCGGTAAAACAACAACGTAGTAATAGAATAAAATGGGAGGACTTAGTATCAGCTTTTAAAAGTAGGGTTCGTACTGGAGTAATTATCAATTTAAAACATAAAGATTTGATTGAATTTTTCAATGATGCTTTTCACCTTTTCAAAATTAGAATAATAAATGCTATGAAAAAAGTACCCATGCTTAAAGTTAACACTTGTTTCTGTGCTGAGTTTATAAGAAAGTCGGGAGACATAGAAATTACTGAAAAAAAATATTTTAATACAAAAAATAAGGTAATTGATGCAGGGACGGATTTAAATCAATGGTTTGTGGTCAATGTAAAAGATGATATTTTTAACACTTTATCAGAATTTTCAGAATCAGGCAGCGGGTGGGCTTTAAGTGAAATTATTAGCTTAGAAGTGAATATAAATAAATATGAAGTGGGGAACGGAGTCTCATCCTACATTAAGCTACCGGAAAATTTTTTAAAAAAGCAGGCGTGCATCAACATTAAAAATAATGATGTGGCCTGCTTTGCGTGGAGCATTGTTAGTGCCCTTTATCCTGCTGCTAATAATTCCGATAGAACATCATCATATCCTCATTACGCAACAGTACTAAACATAACGGGAATTGAATTTCCTATGACGTTACCGCAAATTTCCAAATTTGAAAAAAATAACACTATCTCAGTTAACGTATTTGGCTTGGAAATGGATTCAAAATCAAATTTCTCCGTTATTCCCGTCCATGTTACCAAACAAAAATTAGAAAAACATGTAAATTTATTAATTATTCAAGATAAATATTTTCCCAAAATAAATGAATTTGAACCGATGTCAGATAATGAAGATGAGCAAGTAGAAATTAAATACCATTATTGTTACATTAAAGATTTATCTAGACTTTTAAGTTTTCAGCTTTCTAAAAAGGATCATAAAAAATTTTTCTGCGATAGATGTCTAAATTATTTTAGTTCTCAGGACAAGCTAAACGATCATGCTGTAGAGTGCGAAAAGCTTAACGATTGCAAAATTGAATTTTCTAGGGAACGGTACATTAAATTTAAAAATTTTGTTTACAAGGAAACGGTTCCGTTTATTATTTATGCAGATTTCGAATCTTTGCTTGAGCCATTTAATGATGATGATAGTCATTGTAAAACGAGTAGATATCAGAAACACATAGCATACAGTGCAGGGTATTATTTTAAATGTAATTATAACAATGATTGGTCATATTATAAAAGTGCTCGAGGTTTAGACTGTATGTCTTGGTTCGAGGAAGAATTACGTAATGTAGCAAAATTTCTCTCTTCGAAATTGAAACATGTGGAGCTCATGAATACTGAAGTTAGTTTACGGGATGCTAGTAAAACCTGTCATATTTGCGAACAGGAATTTGGAGAAAAAGATAAAATTGTTAGAGATCATTGTCACCTCACAGGAAATTTTAGAGGTTTTGCTCATAATAAATGCAATTTAAATTATAAAAAGTCCTTTGTTATTCCTGTCGTATTCCATAACCTCGGAGGTTACGATGCTCATTTCGCGATAAGATATTTGGCCGAACGAAATCATGTTACATTATTACCTGAAAATAAGGAAAAATACATTAGTTTCACGGTTCACGAGAAAGAAACTAAATTGAAATTTAGATTTATAGACTCCTTCAGATTTATGGGCTGCTCCTTGGAAGAATTGGCTTCTACATTGAACGATGAAAACTTTGAAAATCTTAAACGTGAATTTCCAGACCTAGACGATGAAAAATTTCACTTATTAACACGAAAAGGTGTATTCTTTTATGACTATTTAGACAGTATGGAAAAACTGGACGAAACATCATTACCTGATATAAAATACTTTTACAATAAACTTAATGACAAAAGCATCGATGAGACAGATTATGCACATGCGCAAATCGTATGGGAGAAATTTGATATGAGAACTCTGGGCGATTATAGCGACTTGTACATGAAAACAGATATCATGTTATTAACGTGTATTTTCGAATCCTTTCGCGAGACATGTCACAAGACGTACGGTCTCGACCCAGGTCACTATTACACTTTACCCGGATATACTTGGGACTGTATGCTAAAATATACAGGGTGTAGGCTGGAAACCGTTCAGGATGTGGATATTTTAATGTTTATAGAAAAAGGTATCAGGGGTGGAGTGAGTCAATGCTGTAATCGGTACTCACAGGCTAATAACAAGTACTTAGACAGTTATGATGACAGCAAACCATCCACGTACATTCTTTATTTAGATTTAAATAATTTATATGGATGGGCCATGGGGAGCTATTTACCGTACGAAGAATTCCAGTGGACTGATTGTAACATTGACGTCACTAATATCTCCGACGACGCTGAAATCGGGTATATTTTAGAAGTTGATCTCGAATATCCTGAATCTTTACATGACTTGCATAAGGATTTCCCATTCTGTCCGGAACACCAAACCCCACCAAATTCTAAATTTTCCAAGTTAATGACCACCTTTTACAGTAAGCAAAAATACGTTATTCACTATAGAAATCTTAAACAAGCTCTACAGCATGGAGTAAAGTTAACGCGTATCCACCGGGTTCTACAATTCAAACAGTCTGCATGGCTTAAACCCTACATTGACTTAAACACAGCATTAAGGACACATGCAAAGTCGAATTTCGAAAAAAATAACTATAAATTAATGAATAACGCCGTGTTCGGAAAAACTATGCAGAATGTTCGAAAACATAGAATCGTTAGACTAGTAAATAAATGGGAGGGGAAGTACGGTGCTAAGAATTTGATTGCGAGTCCTAATTTCCAAAGCAGACCTATTTTCAGTGATAATCTTATAGCGATTGAATTGAAAAAATCTCGCATCATTTTCGACAAACCACTTTACATCGGAATGGCTATTTTAGATATTTCAAAAATTTGCGTATATGAATTTCACTATGATTACATGTTAAATAAATTCCCTATAGATAAATGTAAACTTTTATATAGTGATACAGACAGCCTCATATACGAAATTCAGTGCGATGACGTATATGAAGAAGTTATCAAACAAGATATTCATAGATTTGATACCAGCGATTACCCGGAAAACAATCCATGGAACATCCCTCTGGTAAATAAAAAAGTCCCTGGCTTAATGAAGGACGAGAACAATGGGAAAATAATGACACATTTCGTAGGGTTACGTTCTAAACAATACACCTATAAAGTTGAATCAGACAAGGTAGTTAAAAAAGCAAAGGGTGTAAAGTCTAATGTTGTGAAAAATAAAATTACTTTTGAAGATTACCTCAACTGTCTAGAGAAATTTGCCGCAAAAAGTTCTCAGGAAGAGTGTTTACTAAATAAAACTCAGCGCTGTATACAATCAAAATTACATGAAGTATACAGCGTAGAGCAAACAAAAATCGCTCTTAATCCTTTTGATGATAAGAGGTACACTCTTCCTGGCGTTCACGATACTCTCCCTTGGGGCCACTACTCCATCATAGGCATCTAATATAATTTCATTGCTAATATTTTATTCCATCAACTTGAAATCTGTGTCTGTGTCTATTATATTTAGTATGTATTATATTTTATTGTTATGTAAACAATTTTAATATTTAATATTTTATCTGTATTCTTTACTTTTATGTGTATAATAAATAAGTATTTTAAAATATTTCATGATTTTTATTTCAAAACCTAACCTAGAAATAAAACAAAAAAGAATTCTAATAATGTTTTTTATTCAAGCATTTAATAAATACATTTTTTTATCCAAGTCATTTAGAACCTTATCTCTATTGTAAAATAAACATTCACGTATACAGTGTGTTTGAATATTATTACATGGATATAAATCACTTAAATTTAATAGTATCTTATGAGGAGGTAATTCATAATTAGATTCACTTAGAATATTATTAGTAACATTTAAAAAGTTATTATAGAAATTTTCAAAATTTAAACTATACAATAAATCCATATGAGACGATATGAGTTTGTTAATATTTATAAACTCGCGCACAGTATTTCCAGATAAATAAAATGTGCAGCAGGAACCATCAGTCACTTTCAGCATCTTATTACCAATAAATGGTGCCTTTATTAGTTTATAATTGGAAAACTGAATTTCTTCTTCTACTTCTTCGAGGTCCTCAGCTGCATCAAAGTAATCTGCAGTAAATTGTTGAAGGTAAGTAATGAAATCGTTCCAGTCTTCCCTAATGAAAGAAATATTGTCTGGTTTCGTGAATACCTGGGGTACATTCATTAACATTCTCACAGCGGGAACATAACCTCTTGCAGCACTAAGTCCAGTAATTATTTTATAATTAGAATGAGGTATGTAAAAGACGTTCTCACACACATAACGTTCCTCATTTTCTATTGCCTTTCGATACATTTCACTAACTCTTTCAATTTCTTCCCAGTAACCGGAGTCATCTGAAGAGAACGTAGGACTGGGGCTGATTGATGCCATTTTTTCACCAATACTGAGTAATTTCTAAAAATTTCTGATGTATTTATAATTCACATTCACATCCCCCCTCCTCCCCTTACTCCATGAGCTAATCAAGGTAAAACAAAAAGGCCTCTCTGAACAATTAAATTGTGTCTGTTTTCCATAAGAATCAATGTATTTTTACCTATATTGATATACTTGAAACAGTTTCCCATTTAAATACATGTAAATCGAAACACAAACATCAGAGTGTATTTGTAGCGTCTATCCAGCTATTGTGAGATTTATCTAGACCTAACCATTTAACTAAAACTTTGCTACCTCGCTTGCGCAATACTTTTTCTACTAGGTAAATGTCAGAGTATTTAGCCTTTTGCAGTTCTTCGATGTAAAAACTTCCACTGATAGGGCTTCCACGTAAATCTTCTAGTAGGTAAGTCGTGGGATTAGTAATTTTTACTTTTATGATTTTAAATAATTCCGTAGTCCAATTGGGTATATAGCCCTTCTCAAAAACGTGTTTATATTTGCTAATACGAACGATATCACCGATTTTAAATTTTCTCGGGTCCATTGCCAATTTAATGTGTTTATAAGCAGAACGTAAAATTGTTTTCTCATTCTTTTTATTTACTTCACACGGCTTCATACCTATCATTCTGTGACGCTGTTTATTGTAATCTTCGGTTATTTTAGGTAATATATCGAGCCATCGGTATGTCCCATTTAAACTAAAGTATTTGTATAATTTTTCCTTTAACGTTCTGATGACACGTTCCACAATTGCAGCCTTTTTCGTGCTGAACGTACTATAATGATTAATATTATACCTTTTCATTAGACTGTTAAAACCAGCATTATAAAATTCTGTACCTTGATCTGACTGTAAATTTTTCGGAGTTCGTTTACTATCATTAAATATATCATCGACAGCTTATTTTATCTCTTTACCGGATTTACTTTTTAAAGGTTTAGTCCAAACAAATTTTGAAAAACAATCAATTATCGCTAATATGTATCTAAATAGGTTATTATCATGTACATGACCCATTACGGCTAAATCCATCTGCCAAAGGTCATCTAAACCTTTTATAACGGTACGTCTGCGTTTGAAATTTTTTCTAGCCGGTTTATGGAGTTCGTTTACCAGGTGAATCTTTTCTTTTGAATGTACCCTCATCATGCACGCTGTATTAGTGCAACAATTTAACTGAATATAATTCATTTTTATGTCGTTTTTATATCAGAATTTTTGGTATATCATTTTTCAAGTTTGATATATCTTTACTTATTTTGACATCTAAATTAGTAATATTAGTGTTCACAGTGTCCACGTATTCTTTTAGGTTAGTAATGTCCACAACTATTTTAATTTCCAATTCATCAATTTTCTTTTTGAGAGATTTAATCTCATTCTTTAGCTCTGTACGTTCATTATCAAACTTGCGTTTATAAAATTTCATATTCAAATCAGTCCGCTGATTAACGATCTCAGGCATTTTTTTATCTATTATATCATTTGTTTTTTGTATTATATTTTCATCGGCATTATCTACGTATTGTTTATTGGTACAGTCAAGTGACTGTGGGTTCTTTAACATTACACAATTTTAAATGTTCAACGTCTATATTCCCATCACCGGTGAAAGTGAAACCATGTCGATAAGGTGAAGTTAAATGAGAATTACCATCTTGAGAGTGAATTACAATAGACCTACCGAACTTGTCTACACTCATATTGAAAATGATGGCAATGAATGATATCACATCTATTTAATCAAAAAATAATAACACCTATTTCCTTAAGCTCTGATAATATAGCTGAAATTTCATTGTCATGAGAATCGGTGTTCCCCGCAGCCTTTGAGGCATTCAAAAGTCTTAATCTATCAACCAATTCATTAACGTCATCCCAGTAAACGTATTCGATGGGTTTGTCATTGTAAACCATATTTATCCCCGCTCCGCTAGACGATTGATGTGACTTTGTGCTCCGTTTATTCTTAAATAATGGCTTTATCACTTCAGTATACTTAAAAGATCGAGTTCCATTGAGCTGGCTTAAGGGCTCATAATTTCTTCTGTGAACATTGCTAGCCTCTAGAATATCCTTATAATTATGCAAATCTTGTTCATCATAGTCCTTAGGACTCTTCATAAATAGCAGTTCGTACAAACCCTCTTTTCCAGGATACATTTTATTATTGATATTTATTTCGGCATTTGACCCAATGTGTAATTCCTTAGAACCAATATAAAAATTTTTCGTTTCTAAGTCGAGTCTGACACCATATGTTTTATCGATATCCTCACTTTTATTATAAAGTCCTATTAAATAATGTTTAGCTAGAAAGGGATATTGTTCAAAATTTTCATTTGAATCAACAATTTTATTTGGCCCCTCCTCATATATATCTTCGAAGGTAAAGCCTTCTTCTTCTTGTTCTTCTTCTTCTTTATGTTTAATTGGTATTTTTAGTGATGTCTTAACATGTTTACCACTCATTGGTTTCATCGACATACCCAGTTCTTTTATTGGATCGATAACAGGTTTTAACAATCGATTAAGACTTTCATCTTCTTCAGATTTTCCTAATTTCAATGCTAAATGCTTCTTTCTAATAGATTTCGATGCTTTATTAATTTTCTCTTTAAGTTTCTTATCTTTTTCCAATACATATGGTTTTACTTTGGTAGTCTTGTAGGTCTCCAAAGTTATTTTATTACACACCATTGCTGAACAAATCTTAAACAGACCTCAGACAGTTATAAACAGATCTATACAGGGTCTGTACGAAAAATAAACAGGTCTGTACAAAAAATAAACAGGTCTGTTCAGGGTCTGTACGAAAAATAAACAGGTCTGTACAAAAAATAAACAGGTCTGTACAGGATCTGTATGAAAAATAAACAGGTCTGTCTTAGCTGAGTGTCTAACTAATAATAACCAATGATGTTCATATCACAGATTTATATACTGATCAAAACCCTTCCGATAACGACCATTATGTAAATCAAAATCTTTTACGATCACCATGACACCATACTGATCGTTCCAGCATTGTCGACACATATTCTCAAATTGTTCGAGTGTCATATCAGGGGTCACGTGATCATCATACACATGTCGTAAATTCATTTTATCTTGTTTAAACAAAATTATACAGTTACTATTATCACGAACGAGGTGTTTTGGTATGCGAGTATAAGTCTGACAGAGATAGAAACAGTCCACAAGCTTATGTCTGCCCATACTAAAATATGCTCTTATTTTATCCTGTTTATCGCAAGCCACATCGTCGAAAATGAATATCGAATTAGTTCTAGCCTCGGATGGATCGATTATACTATCGCTACTTCCATATGGAAAATAACTAACGCCTTTTACTCTCCTCAGCACTTCTTCTAACAGTTTGTATTTGGGTTGATATAATGACTTGGAGTACACGTATATATTCTCAAACTACAGTCCATTGGGATCGAATAATAGACTCAGCAACAAATTGGTTTTACCAGCTCCACTAGGCCCACATATGATTGTTCTTAGCGTACTAGGAAATAACTCGCTATGTTTATTTTCTCCTGCCGATTGATCTGTTAAGAGATCCAAATTCTCCACAGGTAGTGATACCTTTTGTCTTTGAACGCGCATTATGAACTCATAGCTTTTTGATCTATGCACCCCGTTATATAGACGTTTTATCACACTCATCATCAGTAACAATCTAGATGACATTGAGGAAACACGTAAAAGGTAGAGGAATCGTTAATAATCTAATTAACAAGCTTCCTTTCGAGTTACATTTACCTGGTGGGTACCAATATTGTGGACCTGGCACAAAATTAAGAAAAAGATTGGCTCGTGGAGACCCTGGTATTAATGCTCTAGATAGAAGTTGTCGTGAACACGATATTGCATACAGTAAAAGTTCCAATTTAGAAGATAGGCATAAGGCTGATTACGAACTTGAACAGCGCGCTTGGGAACGTGTTAAATCGAAAGACGCTAGTTTTGGTGAAAAAGCTGCCGCCTGGGCTGTAACTAATATAATGAAGGTTAAACGAAAGTTAGGTATGGGAATTATTCGCAGAAAAAATGTTGGATTTAGAAAGTCTGTCTTAATGAACGTGGCTAAAGTACTGAAGAAAGATGGTAGTAATAACATAAAAAGGGATGCTGCACTGACTGTAAAAGCCGCTCGAATTGCCATCAAGAAAGCTGGTGGTCGGAAGAAAATCAATACCCCTCGTATTTTACCGCTGCCGAAGACTGGAGGTATCTTACCGCTGATACCGATCTTTGCTGGACTTAGCGCATTAGGAACGTTAACCGGAGGGGCAGCAGCCGTGGCAAAAACCGTTATTGATGCTAAGAATGCTCAGAAGAAAATGATGGAAGCAGAGAAACATAATAGAAACATGGAGGCGATAGCGCTAGGGAAAAAGGGATCCGGTCTCTACTTGAAACCCTATAAAAAAGGATATGGCTTATATCTGAAAAAAAACTCCCATTAAAGCTACCCAATAGAGCCCTCTCTGACCTAGACTTGGTGAAATGTGTTAAAAAGTTAAAAATTCCACATTTCAGAGGTGTCTTTATGCGTGATGCCTTACCATCATCCTCACCGAGAAAATACGAGTGTGCTATTATTAACTTAGACACGCAGAAAGGTCCAGGGACCCATTGGGTAGCATACAAGAAAACTAATAATTCCGTCTTATACTTCGATAACTTCGGATCATTGAAGCCGCCAATAGAATTAGTTCGGTATTTTGGTGTAAAATGTAAAATTAAATATAATCCTGATGCTTTTCAAATGTACAATACAATAAATTGTGGCCATTTATGTTTAGAATTTCTCTATAAGAACAATAAACATGTATGATATACATTCATTATGTCTCAAATGTTCACATTAAGCGGTCGAAGTTCTACTCTCTCTGTAGACTTTTATAATCCCATAAATCTCGATACTCGATATAATTATTCGCTGGCACTGATCGGTTTCCACACCTATAACAGTATACCGAACATCGAGGGTGGTGTAAATAATAAATTTTATTACTGGGAACTTGGTGATAAATCCAAGGAAAAAGTCATAAATATACCAACCGGATCGTACGAAATAAGCGATATCGAATCTTATCTGCAAAAGAAATTAATACCTAGTGGTATAAGACAAAGCGAACACGAGGATTATTTTTCATTGAAGCCTAATAACAATACGCTCAAGTGTGAAATTAAGAGTAAACATGGAATTAATTTTACACATAAAGATAGTCTGGCCACTTTATTAGGTTATAGTAATCAAGTGTTAGAACCTAATAGATTATATCAATCAAATTTACCAGTTAAAATAGTGAAAGTTATAACCATCCACGTGGACTGTAATATTACGAAGGGAGCGTTCTATAACAATAAACCCTCGCATACGATTTTTGAATTTGGATTGAAAGTCGATCCAGGATACGCTATAGATATAGAACCGAATAATCTAATTTTCCTACCCGTGAATAACAAACAAGAGTTACACAATATCACCTTGAAAATACTCGATCAGAACTCGGAGCTGGTGAATTTTCAAGGGGAGGAAATTATCGTTAGGCTGGAACTAAGAAAATTACAATGAGGTTGATATTCAAACCAAAAAAATATATAAACAACAATTCCTTTAACCAACATCATTCATCATATAATCGGTGTTCAGAGAGGACATCATCATCCACCTTAACTCCAAACAATATTTTGTATTTAAAATCTTTGGGCTACCATGTTAGAAGAATTACAATTGTTTCAAGACCCAAGTTACGATGAGTCCATCGTCAGAGAGGAGAGTCGAACGTATTACCCTTTTGTGAAGTCATTTGGAAATAACGATGAAATAGAAATTGCCATTTACCAGCAAGATGCGTTACTGTTAATGAGCGAAGCGGCCATATCTATAGAGGGAACTTTAAAGAAAAATGCCGCCGGTACAGGCACAATTAAATTTACCAATAATGTTGGGGCCTATTTATTCGATTCTATAAGTTATGAATTAAACGGGAAGGAAGTAGATAAAGTACGAGATCCTGGTACGGTAAGCTCGATAAAAGGATTATCATGCTATGAAAAATATGATTGTTCTCTTAGTATTGGAGGCTGGAATTATTCCAATTCTGAAGAAGAAGAAGATTCTTTAGTGACATACGATCCGGTAAAAACAACATTCTCTTTAAGGATACCATTATGGCATTTACTGGGATTTTTTTATGATTATAGAAGGGTAGTGTTTGGTAAACAAGTTTTGCGGTTAATTAGAGCTCGTAGCGATAATAATTGTTTTAAAGTATCAAATGAGGATACTGTTGGTGAATTAACCATAACCAATATAGAGTTAAAAGTTAAACATGTATTTTTAAATGACGTTCTAAAACTGGATTTGCTATCTCAAATAAATAGCGACAAACCTATTTTAATGCCGTTTAGACAGTGGGAATTTCATGAGCTGCCTGCGCTCACCAATAGCACCACAAAAGAAGTTTGGTCTGTTAAAACATGTACGAATGTGGAGAGTCCTAGATACGTTATTGTAGCATTCCAAACTAATAGAAAAGATCAGAAGATGCAAGATGTCACCCAATTCGATAACATTGATATATCTAATATAAAATTGATGTTAAATTCCGAATATTATCCCTATGAAGATATGAAATTAGATTTCGGTTCTAGAAAATACTCTGAGGCGTATTATATGTATACACAGTTCTCAAAATCATTCGCTTCTAATAATACACCAATGCTTGACTTCATGGCTTTCAGCAACCGAGCATTATTCGTTATAGATTGTTCTAAGAGAAATGATTCAATAAAATCATCTACTGTAGATGTGAAAATAGAGATCGAAAGCAGAAAAACATTCCCGCAGAATACTAAGGCTTACTGCATAATTATTCACGATCGTCTGATGGAATATTTACCTCTAAGTGGAGTCATAAGAAATGCTATGTAATAAAAAAGAATGAGTTACACATTATAATTTCAGTAATAGAGGAACCATACGCTAATAAACATGAAATTGGTTGTTGTTGACATTCAGGGATTTAATCTTCCCGACTTTTACCCCAAAGAAATATCGTTCGTTAATGGTCAGCAAAATTCTCACTATTTGATTAAATCTCCAGTGTCCTACAGTGCGTTAAGTCCTGATATAAAAAGACAGGTGAAATATTTAGAATGTAATCATCATGGCTTGAAGTATAGCAGCGGTTACGTAAATGACGAGGATCTGAATGAAATATTACGCAATCACCTTTGTGCTGTTAATATAGTATACGTAAAAGGACATCAGAAGCAGGAATTTCTTGAAAAAAGACTACATGACTTGGAGGAAACTTCAACGCCATCTGTGGTCAATGTGGAACACCTTAATGTTACCATGGAACAACCTTCAAATTTCTGTAAAGATTTACCCCTGTGTTTATATCATTTTAATAATTCTAAAAAGTATATGTGTAGTTTAAGAAATAGTTGTAAGCTTTATAATTGGTTGTATTCGAATTTGCCTAAATAAAACATACATATCTCTTATTGGTTGTTTCTTTTCCCCACCTCCACTATTCACCTATATCCTAGTCTCTGTTGATTATTATTATTCAGTTATTTACTAGATGACATAGCAGTAACATGTCTCTTTCTTTGAACGATTATAATTTATTATTAGAAGAACATTGCCGAAAGTTAGAGCAGTTGAAAAGTATTATTAACTTTTACGAAGAAAAACAGTGTGTGTTTTCAAGTTTTCAATCATTAAATATCAACAACAAAAGTGTATTCAGTGATAGAAGGCGTTGTGGAAGACTTTACCATGCCATTGCGGCGAGACGAATTACCCCCTCAAGCACGAGTGGGAATATTTCCCAATTCGGTGCCTGAGGATGAACAGTGGACATCTCATAACAGTGGTGAATTAAAATGTAAAATTTGTAATAGAAATAATCTAGAGGTTATGTTTCTACCATGTGGACATATTGCAAGCTGTATAAATTGTAGTTTTCATATTAAAAACTGCGTAGCCTGTGGAAAAAGTTTGGAGGTCACTGTACGCATCACTAAATAAATTGGGTTACGTACCTGTAATTAAACAGTATATTGAGAGACAGGACAATGATAAGTTCGCGATTGATTATTCTGTGTGCAGTGCTCCAGAACACTCTGTATATTTACAATCCATTAAATCCTAAAGAAATCAATGTCCGTTTCGATGGCAACAGTGGATGGATAAAGATGAAGCCGTATACTGTAATTAACAACAGTGTACCTACATTTACAACATCTATACCTAGCAACACAACAAAATATCAGATGCAAATACGATTTCAAAATGGCAGCATTGATGAATTCGGCTGGATTACGTTAGAGAGCCCCGTTGCTGAACCTAATAATAGTTATTCAACCAGTACTACTGAGTCGTCAGTTATAGGACTGCTCTGCTATCTAGTACTTTGTTCTTCAATTTTATTGTTAAAGTCCCTAATTAAAATTACAAAAGGAAAAAAATGTCTATTAATGCTGAATTAAAAAACATGGAAATAGAACATAATAAGCAGGAAAAGAGGGTCCAGTTCAATGATGAGGTTAGAATTCGATATATTCTTCATTGGTCCTTTGCCCACAAGATGTCGCGATGTGGTGACTGCTGGATACAGAACACTGTAGATCGCGAACGGTTTCAGCGCAGAATAAAACATTTAGCATTGATAATTGAACCTGTACTCCTCGCAAAGAACAAGAACAACATAACCTCATCTCATATATAATAATATATATAGGATACGGGAGTATACAGTTACTACAGTTATAAACCTGCTCTGCTGCTGCTGTCATGCGTGCACTTTACTTTGTTTCCCAGAATATTTAATAAAATTATCATCATGAGTGAAATTACATCTGTAGAACAAGCTGTGGGCTCTCTCCGTTATGCATTACGAAATAACATACTTCAAGTTAATCGAGAGCTACAAGAAAACAGTAATCTCTTTTGGTACGCTTCCGAAGAATTGAAAAAATGTAACAATGGAATTAAATTTTGCTGTCTTTTTCTTAATAATAGCATCTCTTTGAAGAAATTTTGTGTTTTGATGGAAAAGTGTGATCTCCACGACCAATTATACGAACATGCTGCATTGTTTTCCTGTGAAGATGTTATCGCTCAAATTCTGACTGACGAAGTAAATTAATATCCTGTAATACAATTATGCAATACCCTTATTTTTGTATGATGAAAAATAAAAAAAAATTTCCAACTTCTTGTTTTATTATTATCCTATATTCTCAAATAAAATAAAAAATCATGCGTTCCACTAAATAATACTATATTATTCTAAAAATTACATAATAAATGCCAATTAGATTAAAAATGATTCAGCATTTTA
Source organism: Leptura quadrifasciata (assembly GCA_963675555.1). Lineage (NCBI taxonomy): Eukaryota > Metazoa > Arthropoda > Insecta > Coleoptera > Cerambycidae > Leptura > Leptura quadrifasciata. The sequence goes on along the minus strand of OY776673.1, from coordinate 105,001,272 downwards.
ATCATTCGATATCCACACGTGCATATGAGTCATTATAAAATACCATCAACAACCATAAATCAGATAGCCGCTGACGTTTGTTTATAGTAAATCATCTAAATTACAGACAAGTCCTAACAGGCCTGTGTGCATGCTCTCTCCTATAACAAAGTACCGCCATCACGCCCCCGCCATCTTGTTTTCGCCGCAGCCATATTGCCCACACGACCAATACACGCTCTTGTTTACGTTTCAGACCCACTCACAACCAATAAGACCTCACCCCACTCACAACCAATCAGGCTTGTGTTACGTCACCGCTAGGCCCCGCCCCTCCACCAATGAACACACAACCTCACCCTAGTACCACCATTACACAGGAGTACCAACCCAAATCTAGTAACTTTTTTAGTAACTTTTTAGTACCAACCCAGGGGAAAAAAATCCCTATGAGCCCGTACCGGCCTTGTACCTACTTTCTCCTATTAAGATTAGAAATTTATGAAGTCGTGTAGAGCTGATTTTTACCCTTATTCATTTTAACAGACTAAGTTCTCTTTTCTATTTTTCGTATTAATATACACTGATAGATGGTAAGAAATAAAATATTACCGATCAGAAATGTCTAAAATCGTGTAGAGCTTATTTTAAACCTGGTTTATTGTGAAATACATTTTATTAATACCTTGGTTATAAATTGTTGAAATCATGTTTCAACATTGTTTTCATAACAATACAACCAAAAATGTGAACCTGGTTTCAAAGTTAAAGGAATTTAACACGGGACTTGTTGGAGAAAAACTTTATTTCCCAAACGTAGGTAAATAATTGATTACTTTACTTGCATTTCTATTTTGTCTTTATTTCTAGTAGTACTATCGTAGTAGGGGTGCCTTTTTCGCTAGCTGGGATACCCATTGAATTATGCAAGAAAAGCAGCAGCACAAAACACATTCCATCTGTAATAGAAAAAAAATTTGGTATTAATAAAATGTATTTCACAATAAATCAGGTTTAAAATAAGCTTTACACGATTTTGGACATTTCTGATCGGTAATATTTTTTTTCTTACCATCTGTCAGCGTATATTATAGGAAAAAGTGTTTTACTTATTATTGACCTTTAATTTAGCCACAGCACACTTTTTCCCGGAACGGTTGGTCGGATCGAACTGAAACTGGTGGCAATCGATTCTACGATTTCAAGTTACTCGAAAACGAAGGATAGCGTTGCCTTTAACTCCTTTTTCAGAGTCCCAGTCAAAATTTGGGCGGTCGGTCAAAAATGATGCAAAAGGTGTATCGAGGTCGTAGTTGTCCTTCAGTGACGTTTTACTTCTATCTAGCCTTTAGTTTGGCCACAGCACACTTTTTCCCGGAACCGTTGGTCGGATCGATTCGGCAATGTTCGGAATCGATTCCTCGTGGTCAGCTTAGTCGACAATGATACCTCCCGCGCCTTAGTGTGTCTTCTGGAAACTTCGAAAGTGTTCGTGCGAAGTTCGGATTTTTGCTTAAAATCCTCTAGCTTTCACACGTGTGAACTCCTCTGAAACTTGTTTCGGTTTTTCAATTCCCCAAGTCGTTGATAAAACGGTGAATAACGCTCTCGGGAGTGATCGAATCGAATCGATAATCATCGTAATCGATTCCCCGTGGTCGGTATAGTCAAAAATGCTACTCCACCCAACCTTGTACGCCTTCGGATCTCCGTAGATAATATATCGTCCTGTACTCGAAGGACACCGACCGTCTTTCTATAAAAAGTGTTCTAAACATCTTCGAGGTTATGTACCCCCGACATGGGGGTGCTTGCAAAAAATCCTACTTAAATGTTCGATTTTTAGATTAGAGAACCCACTCGCGCCTAACTTCACTATGTCTAAAAAAATTAGGTTATGCTTATACTAGATTGTTTGTGTATATATTTACGTTATTCATAAATGTCACTGTCATAGGATTAAATTAAGCGACTTCCGTATCCGTCGACGTCATACTTCCGTTTTTGAAGACGTACTTCCGCCTAGTACACAAATATATCCGGAATGACAGATCTCAAAATTTAAACATCAATAATAATGCCGTAATAAGATGAGAAGTTAAAGACAGGTATTTATTTGAAATATGAAATGACAAACAATTCATTTCACATGTAATTACCAATGTTAAATGATTATGTTCCTTTTATAAAAGAAAAGAAATGTCCAGATGGCGCATAAATCAATTTCCTGTTGTATATGAATAAGGTCCTGTTTCTCTCGAAAACTAGCTGCGAAACCCGACCGAGTTTCTTGATATTATATTGAAGGTACTATATTACAAAAACATGGAAGAGTCACAATAGATTTAATTAAAAAAAATCTACTTGTAAAACAAAATGTAAGAATAATTCAATTTTATTGCAACCATAATTTGCTACCCTACATTATTAACATGTTTGATGGATTCAGTTTAATTTAATTACTGTTGCTATTAGTCATGAATGTTGTTACTTTGATTCTAACAGCACATATCGGAAGCCTTAGTGTCAAAACGTACAGGGCTCTAGTTTTGTTTCCTGTTCATCCCACTTGAACTCGGTAGATTTTACTGTTCATGAAAGTCGTTGCGTGGCGGGAGAGTTGGGCACCTTTCGATTACGAGCGATGCCGGCTGGTACGTGGTAGTCGGTGGAAGGGTTATTGGGTTGATTTGAGTAGTTTATTGCGAGTGTTTTCATAGAGTGTTTTTTCCTATCTTAGGCGGAGCTGATTGTGACGTTATAGGCTTTGGAATGGCAGACGGCATCATTGGTGCCGCTGGTGTATAAGTTCGATCCACATTTGAGTTGTGATCTACCATTATCCTGGTAGTAGCAGGTGGTCTAACAGCGAACTTGAGCGTGTTCTGGAGGCGTCGGAGAGTCTCCTTGCCGCCTTGGTTAAGGCTTGGATGATTACTGCGCCGGCATATGGAGTGGGGAAGATGTCTAATGTCGTTGATGGGCGTCGTGGTCATGCGTCGACATAGGGGAACCTGCTTGCTGAATGGAATGAGGCGCTGTCTCTACTACAGAGCTTTCAATAATGATCACAGGACACGTGACCACAAAATATAGACAACCAACTATACACGATGGTATTGCACTAAACAGAAATACCCTAAATCCATTGGCGTTCTAGTTAAAGGTAAAAAATTTATGATAATTCATTTATTCCTCAAATTTAAGAGTTTTTTAGTATTAAAAGCAAATTTAAATGGGATGCCTTTTATAGTTTACTATACTTTAACTTGGCGTGTGTATATATGAGTTAATATTTCCGTACGATTTCATTTTCTCTTGTACACAAAGATCCAGAAATATTGTCCACGTAGACAATGTTTCTGGACTATTGCTTTAACTTTGTGTACAATATGGGAGAAAATGAAATCGTACGGAAATATTAACTCATACATACACACGCCAAGTTAAAGTATATTAAAAAAAGGTTGTATATTAAAATTTAAATAGTGTATTAGACTTTCGAACCTGTTATAAAGCTAAATTATCTAAATATCAAAGAAAATAAATTATTTATATCAGATTAAAAATTTTACTTTAATAAAAATTTCATTTTAAATAGGAACTGAATTTGAACCTGCTCCTGAAGGGAAAAATAAGCTAGCCGGCCCATTAAATATTTTGACATACTTTCGGATCAAAAGGTAAGAGATTTTAATTTGATCTTTTGGTTTTAAAGTTTTTTTTATCTATTGGAAATAAACAAGTTAAAGTTTGATTCGTACTGCAAATTATTAAGTTCAATAAAAATAGAACAGCACAATATATATATGGTATAGTGGTGAGAGGTAATTGAATCCTCTCATGTGGTCTAATGCTACTACACACCAGACATCATAGATGTCTCCCTGGTGCATAGCGACTTGCCATTTTGCAAGTACCGAGAGCGGCGACCTTCAGCCCTTGGTGGACTTAACCTATATACTGTTATTATACATGATTTGCAGGAAACAACTACTCAAAATACCCCGACCTGCATTGAATTACACCTTACAAATCATGAAAAATTGGTAGCCAATGCCATTTGTCAACTCCCTGACCAGACATAGACCGGTTTCGAACTTATTAGTTCTCCTCAGTATGCCATAGGTCATGGGGCAGACAAATGACAGTGGCCAACCTGCTAGTCTTATACAGACTAATGTAAATGGTGTAGTGGTGAGAGGTAAGTGAATCCTCTCATATATATATATATATATATATATATATATATATATATATATATGTAGGTGCGACTATGCTGCGACGTGGTGGATAGGTAGTTGAAATTAAGTATGATTTTTAAGTTGTTCACTGTTAGAGAGCAGCGGTTGGTATAATTGATGTCTACTAGTTGAGCGCAATTCATGAACTGATATGTTGTTTACTTGAAGCCGAACGATGAACTGATGCCCAGGTGTTCCGCATGTGTCCACAATCCTGTTGGGCTGGGTTCGAATCCGGGAGAGACGCTTCGGTTTATATTGGCATCGGTACGGCGACGGAATTCCACCCATTCGCGCGACAGGAACTGCTTAAGTTTTCGATGTCGATGAGCTTGCCGCTTTCGGCCTGAGGGGCCCTTAAATATCCCCTTACGGAGCTGTGGTACTCATTTGATGTGGTTCTAGAGGAGAACTCGAGGTTAGGCATATAACCTACGAAGGACTCGCCGAAGGTAGCAGCCGAGAAGTGAAACCTTATGTAAACGCCCAGTCGTGAGCCAAAATACAACTGTACGTTTGAATTTATGAAAGATTTCTAGTCTGTCTGACAGATGATAGAATGTTCTTGAGGAGCACGTGCAGTCTCCTCGTTTTCGCCGCTAATTGGCCCTTAACTACGAAAATTTTGATACCTAAATTTAACGCAAGTCAACATTTACTTTCGTCAAGTCTATGATTCCCGTTCTAGTCTAACTAAGGAGATTACATATAATCCGGGCTGGTTGTAGCACGGAAGGTAGTGTTGCCTCGGTTAAATACATTTAGTTTCCGATGAGGAAAGTGTTTGGCCAGTGGACTCTCGGCGACCACGAGACAAACGTCCGTGCTCGTTCCGGAGGATTGGCTGTTAGGCCAGGACGTCAATTAGGAATTAACAATCGGCAGACATGAAAAGGTATCTTCTACGTAGAGGAGTTCTTTACGTGATGGAAGGTAAGGCAGGCTAAGGATTTGGTTTCGCAGAGTTGGAGTGATATAGGAGTCTACTTATGGATAAAAATATTTATGCTTGCCTTGGTCAGGGACAGGTGGTCATAGAGAGTGGGTATATAGGATGACATGTTACCCAAATAGCTGTTGCGATATGTTTGTAAAATATTTGTATTTCGATGGTTTCCTTTGGAAGTAGGTATTACTTACCGCCGTACGCCATGACCTCTTTGTTATAGTGTGCTATTCTTTAAACTATGAGCAGCGTGCATATTCAAACTATATCTACTCAGCTACAGGAAAGATGGGAGATATCTCTTGCTTAAATGGGCAAGAAATAGTTTTCGAAATATTCCTTAAATGCTTTGTAGCGTTTTAGGAGATGCACTAGGGCTATACCGTCGTGAACAAGTCCATTACAAACGCCAGGATTACTCTACAATTTCGTCCAAAATATGCATTGTCATTTTTTGGTCCTTAGCGCATATCTCCGTTGATGGATAATGATGGAGGCCAGGTTTGATTATCATTCGCAAAGAAAAGATCAAGATTCCTTTGTTTGTGTTGATCAGGATAGCAATGAACATTCTTGAGAAAAGCTTAACGTCCGTTTTCATTTCTTTCTGAAAATTTTGGTGTTCAGATACCTTTTTCAGAGGATCAGAAATATATTCCGATGATTCAACAAGTCGTTCTTTGAGAAATGTTTGGTACAATTTAACTTTTTTACTTTCAAGAGAGTTCAAAGTATCAACACCATCTTTGCTCATGATTATCCTGCTATTTATTGCAAAAAGGTCTTTGATCATTTCCTTAAATGGACTACCGAATTCAACAAAACTATCTTCTAGAAAAGAAACGTCTTCTCCATTTTTTTAAAGCTGCATTCTGATCTTAGAGATCACTTGCCTCTTCAGATATAGCAGGAACAAAATTATTTAGCAACCTGCACACTTCTGGGCCAGCAATTGACTATCTCCGAAGTGCAGTGAGATTTTAGTGAAGCCCACGGCTCCACCCTCCCCCTTGATAACTGCGTTGTTTTGCTCCTGGGCCTGGTCCACCGCAAGCGCAGAAAAATGTCGTAGAGTCTTGCGAAATATAAAGTGTCCTCTGCAAAATTCTAAGTGAACTCCTGAAACTTTGTCGCTCAACCCTTAAAGATCTGTTATATGGATGGGTAGCCACCGGGAATAATTTGTACGATTGAACACAAAAGCCAAGGTGGATCGAACAAAAGACAGCAAAAGAATAACGAACTGCAATATTAAGATCTAAAGATTTGAAAGTAGGCGAGGCGAAGGCTCGTTGTTTAACCCATACGTCAATACATGTATAGTCGGGTGTATATTCACTAGGCAGTCAAAGAACGCAACAAAAACTTTACGAGCTAATTATTAACGCCGGCGAACCATTCGGCATTGTCTCATCAAATAAGCCGATGTGCAATTTTAAACCTATAAAGATTATTGATTCAATTTGCAGGCGAGATGGTTCAGATATTAACGGCATTTTAATGAGGTCGTAATCCTCACAAAAATTTCTAGCTGTTGTTCAGTGACAAGTATTTGTTTTTGTTTTATATACGTGTTAAGTTTAGGGAAGAAGTCACGACAAATTTTTGCATTAAAATAGCACATTTGATATGAGAAAACAACGTAATATTTATATGAATAAATTATATAAAATTAACACTGGAGCCGTCCCTGTTTTTTGTAATAAGGCAACTATAACTTCAGTATCTTGATTGTTAACTCGAAAATAGACAAAAATGATACCAAATTCGAAATAATACGTTTTTTTTTATACCATCAAATGAATTTTATTTTAAAGGTGTTATTTTTCAAATCAGCCGCCATTTTGAATTCTAAAGGAAATTTTGAGTGGCCCCCCTTCAGAATTTATTTTCTAGTGCTTAATTTAACACCATGCCAAGTGGCATTGTGTGTTCATAAAATGTTATATCGTTTCACTTACCACGGCCACTAACCGAGATTACACTGGACTAGGATAAGTATGTTAAAAAAATCACTAGCATCTAATTCAAATACTGCTTGTATTTGTTTAATTATGTTGTTGATTCTCTTCGAATAACTAATTATAACTTAGTCTGCCTCCAGTTTTAATAACTTTCAAATTCAAGTTCCCTTCTTATCCCCAAATGGGCGTTTAATAAATGGTAGAGGATCAGGTTGCAACTCTATTAAATTCCATATGGTGTTCATGATATTCCAGTTTTAATAACACATAACCAATTTTAGTTTGTATGTATTAATTATAATTAACCAAGAATTATTTTAAAACCACGTGCTGAACAGCGTGTCTCGCAGTACAGATCGTAATTCGTAATATGCGAGATCAATAAATGCGCAATGAGAGAGGCGCGGCTCGTTCTTTCTCGATTGGTTTCGTGACCGCGTGCTGATTTTCACGACCTTATATAAGTATTCGCCGCTATTCGGTATATTTTAGTCACATTGAAAACTTGTGGAAACGTGAGGCTAGTCGATCTTAAAAAACAGTGAAATATCGCGTGTTATTATTATTCTCATATATTTACCGGTTTTTATCCGTGTTGATAGTTTGTTGATTATCGGTGATGGTGTAAAAGTGTCTTTGTGTGTGACAGTGGGACATGGCCGTGGTAAATTTAGCCATGTCCCCTCTTCGGAGACGTAACTGCTTCCTGATGCTTGCATTTGTTGTGTTCATCCCCTTTTGTCTCTTTGTACTCCTGTCTGTGCCAGGTACGTTAATGTTTACTATCGTTTTGTTTACTTGTAAAAACACGTGTCTGATAGAAAGTGTCCTTCTTCTATGCAGTGTTTGTTTTTGTTTGGTTTATTTTCACCTGTACGATTGGAACAAACGTGAAAGTACACCTCGTTGTGAATTGTCTGTTTTTGCTTATCTCATAATGAATTAAAATAATACCTTTGTAAAATGTCAATATTATTTCACATATACAGTGAGGTCCATAAGTAACGGATAAATTCATTATCTACGTATTTAACAATTTATGGGTGGGTAAAATTCTAAATCATGTCAATTTTTAATTCTAAAATGAGCATAATTTTATACCTCCCTCTTCAACCTCCTGCTACTCCTTTAAAATTTTTAAATGGAACCAGGGTGCGTGTGATAGCTCTTTTGAAAGGGTTTTTAATTCTGTATCCAGAAATATAAGATTTTTTTGAATTTCTCTAATTTTTTATTGAAAAATTATATTTTTAATGTTACTAAGTAGGGGAACCTGTTGTACCTCAGACCTATTTCCGCTATTTATTTTTTTTTAAATTACGCCTGTTAGTTAGCCTTACCTGCTCTCGTTTAATTTATTGTAGTTGCTTTTAGACATACTATAGATTTTTGTTAAAAAAAAAATTATATATTTTTACAAAAAATAAAACGTTTAGAAAAAAGTACATTTAGGTCTGAGGTTCAACAGGGGTGATGTACCTCGAACCTTGAGTTGTTGTACCTTGGACACATATTATGTTTATCTATATTATGTGCTTTTTCCCACTATTTATACACTAAAAAACTATGGTTAACCTCGTTTATCTAATCCGCACCGAATTGAGTCATTTCTTTTACTGTATAAATGTCTCGTTTAGAATGGTTTTTCTCAGGGGGGAGAATTTTTTGCAGAACATCCTCCTATAAATAGAACATTGAGTCGATTCTTTCCGGCCGTTTCCAACTATTTAATGCTTCGTGCATTGCACTTATTACAGCTCCTTCTTTATTTGTTTCCAAGATTTTTCCCGGGAAATATTTGCATTCGTAAACGAAAATAACAAAATCACCAACTAGGTATTTTGGGTGATAGCTAGCTACTTGAGTGGCACCTAAAATGGATGTTCTACCAATCGCGTTTGCAGCCATATCAGTTTCTGCTTCTGAAAAATTTAGAGACCCATCCGAGTCATCAGAGTCATGCAGCGAAAAATGGTCAGATGTAGAACTTTCTGATGAAGAACTTGCCAGCATTTTTCGTTTAAGAATGGTCACCTTTTTGGGGTCAAATTTTGTTTTTTTTTTCAGAACGCCAATTTTTTTTTCTTTTGTCCGTTTTAATTCTTCGATCCTTGTTTTCTCCGGAGTATCAGTTAATATACGAGATCGTCCCTTTTCACGTCCTCGGCGAATGTTTTTTCTTGGGGCAGCTTTAGGGTGTGGGCGAATCATTGAAGGACTAATAATTGTTGAAACTGCTGCCAAAGGTTGCCCTTGAATTATCATTCACCCGTTGTGGAGAAAGATTTTGTGAAGTTGATGGAATGTTTTCATTAACTTGGGAATTACCTTCACCAACAATATCTTCAGCTATTGCGGTTGGATCGGGGCGATCAGTTACGTCCGATGGTGCAAATTCAAAATCTATTTATATAATATTTTCATTGAGGGGCACAAATCCTGCAGCTTGAAATCCTTGAGTTATATTAGTTGGTGTGAAAGCAGAAGGAAACGCTTTGCCTACCAGCTGAGCGAGGTTATAGATAGTAGCTGGTTTTCCAACATTTCCAGGAGTAATCATGAATTCGTTCATTGCTGTATTAAAAAATGCCTTAAATGGTCCAAATACGCCCCTGTCCAAAGGTTGCATTTTGTGACTGGTGTGAGGATGAAACGTTACCAAAATCACTCCATTGAACTGAAATATGAGTTTCATGATTGTCCATTAACATAATGCATGGGGAATCTTTAGACGGCTTAGCATACTGGAGAAAATGCTTGAAAAATTGAATGAATAATGATTCATTGGACCAGCCGGATGGATTTGCTCCACCAATTGTTCCTGGTGGAGCTCCAGTTATCATAAAATCCTTGTAATTGACGCGCGGGAATATGAGCATCGGTGGGATAAAACCGCCTCCAGCATTCACCGCTGCAATCATTGTAATATTTGTGCCCCTTTCCGCACTTGTCATGGAGCCAACCTGCTTAGATCCTTTTGCTGCCAGGATTTTTGGAGGAATATGAACCGTAGATAATCCGGTCTCATCACAATTCCATATATTTACAGCTGGCAGAGGAGGACATTGTGCCAGAGCTGATTTGTAATTCTGAAATGTGAGTGCAACATTGGTTCGGTTGAATGCAGTAGATCGGGCCAAGCTTATGGCTTCAGGTTTGCGGAGCGCTATGTCATTTTTGTATTTTTTTCTAAAAGTGCGCAACCAGAATTCCCCTGTTTTGTTTTTGTCCCAGCTGGAAGGATATTTTTTATTATTTTCCATCACAAATTTGTAGGCTAGCTCACGAACATTTTTTAATGTCGGGCCGTACTGTAAAATTGCTGCTTGTTTTATATACTCTAAAAGCATATTTTCTTCTGTAGCATTAAAAACTTTTTTCGTGGCATTATTTTCGCGTAAAGTGTAATCTTCATTTCCATTATCCATAAAGTACTGAAGATGTCTGCTAACAGTGGTTCTAGCTAAACCACAATGTTTTGCAGCACTGTATAATGTCATTTTCTTTTCTTTAATTAATTGAATTGCACTTTTTAGTTTTTCTTTATCTGGGCGAACCCTCTTGACCCCAGTTTTGCTGCGTGGCATATTTATTAAGGTGAAGTGATCACGGAATAATTACTGGAATAAAATGTAACAGTTAATTTTGCAAAACGTAAACGCAATTAAGTAGGTAAAATTCACGATGTACTTTGGACCTGTCCAAGATAAAACATGTTGTACCTTGGACGTGTCCGAGGTACATCGTGTTTATTATGTTCAAGGCACAACACTATGTCAATATATCAAAACTAAGCTACAGAAAATTTGTGGTTAGGATTAAATTATTTCTAAAGACACCATGTAGGAGCCAAATAATCATTTAATCTATGAATAAATAATCCTCATGAATTATAGACAATGTAAATACTATATTAGTAAATAAGACAAGTTAAAAAAACTTACAATTTCACAAATACATGCGTTCAAATGGATGTCTGTAATAAAGTTTAGGGAGCCATCTAGGGGCTAATTGATGACATACTATTATGGAGTTGAACAAAGTGACCCGCGAAGTTTAAATTTCAGTGGTATATTCGAGGTACAACGATGTCCAAGGTACAACAGGTTCCCCTAAACAACAGAACATGAAACAGTTTAAATTAAATGTTCAAACTGGACGCCCAAAGCTTCTTGACAATAATGGAGGCGTTGCTAAAATTCTTCTAAAACATTTTGCTCGACATTTTATATCGTTTCGTGGGTGATTTTAATAATTTCTTGCCTTATTATGTCTCTTAAATCATCGACATTATTATTTGATCTGTTGAAGTAGACTTTCGATTTTAAGTAACCCCATAAAAAATAATAAAGCGGGGTCAAATCGGGAGAACGAGCAGGCCACTCAATTTCGTCGCGTCTTCCGATTCACCTATTGGGAAAAACTTGATTGAGATGGAAAATGTGGTGCAGCTCCGTCCTGCTGATACCAAATATTTTTATCATATCCATTAGGGTTGTGATCTTCTGAGAAAAGTATTCTTAACGCTGGAATTAAGAAATTTTGCAAGAATTCCAAATAACGCCCGCCAATTTAGTTTATGATACATTTGATTGTATACATTTCAAAATTTTCAAATTTAATTTTCTTTATGAAGTAGATATATACAAAATTCAAAAAACCTTACATTACTGGATAGAGAATTAAAAACGCTTTCAAATGAGCTATCATATGCACCCTCGTTCCATTTAAAATTTTTAAAGGGGTAGCTGTCACTTCAAAGTGTTGAAGGGGGAGGTATACAATTATGGTCAAAAATTAATAATTGATGTGTTTTAGAATTTTATCTCGGATTTTACTAATAAATTGTTAATTATAGCTGAAGTAATCAGTTCCCGGCACATAAAAAACGCAACAAAAAATTTACGAAATCCATAAAAATACCGGTACTCTTTGTACTGCTGCAAATTAATTCGCTTACCTTTGTAGGTTTTTAATGTGCGTCGGGTAGTATGATGACAGGCATGCCGCCATGGCCCTCGGCGATAGTAATTATGTCGTAAAGTTTTTGTTGCGTTTTTTGAGTGCAGGAAAGTCCTTACTTGGGCTATACGTAGATAATGAATTGATCCGTTGCTTGTGGACGTCACTGTATAAGTATATAACCATAAGAATTCCTGCAGTACGTACCTATAATCGATTTTAATATAATTAACCGCGAAATGAATAAACAAAAATTGCTACAATTAGCGCCCAAATTTTTAGGAATACAAAGAAATGTTTTTTAGTTTACTTAAATTAACTTTGTAAACAATCATTTCTTACTCATGTAGGTAGTTATGTATGCTGAATATACCTACAAAAGTACCAAAGTTGAGTTAATTACTACTGTAGTTGAAATGGCAGAAAATTTTTTTTCTGAATTATTTTCTTTAATTTGAATTATATACAATTAAAAAATATTAAATTTTTTCAATTAGAATAGAACCACATTTCTTCACTTAATTCTCTGAATAACTGTCATAACTACTGAAAATGGGCAATTTAACAAATCAATTTTTGAACATTCTGAATCACTGTTGTAGTGTTGTTTTGAGCGTTTTAGGGGCTAGCAGGATGGATAAGTTATTTAAGTAGTTATAGTTCAAGTAATAAGTTCCCCATACATAAAAAACGCAACAAAACTTTACGACATAATTATGTCACCGCGAGCCGTGGCGCAAACGACCCGAGACCCGACGCACATTAAAAACCTATAAAGGTAAGCTAGTCAATTGCGGTCGAGACAACACAAAGAGTTATGGTATTTTAATGATGTCGTAAAATTTTTGTTGCGTTTTTATGTCTCAGGAAGTTCTTTCTTGCACTATACATCAATTTTATTTTTATTTATTTTATTTTATTTAACAATACATCGCCCAACAGAATATTCCAATTACTGGGCGCGAGATTACAAGTAAATACTTACAAATAGATAACAAATGAATGTGAAAACATAAGAATATAACTAACATGAATAGAGAGAAGCAAAGATGCAATTAATCTTTTTAACGCAGTTATATTGCAGTGGAAGATATTAAACTGGTCTTGTTGATTATTATAATTTTCGCACATTTTATATAGTGGCGATACAATATGATACTGAAAAAATTGAAGCTAAGTACTTACCTTCTAATAAAAAACGATCTCATTAATTTTTTTTTTTTCCCACGGCATCGATTACTAAGATCATTAGCCGTTTCCCACCTCCATCATTTAGGACTATATCTTTTCTATGCTTTAAATTTTCAGAAATAGGTTTGTTACTCTTAAGAAATTCATAGTTTTCTTCACACCCTCAGTTGTTTGTCCTAGGCATAAGTGTAACTGGTCCGGTATTTTTAATCTTCGTCGGTGTTGCTCATAATCCTGACATTCTAAGATAATATGTTTAACTGTTACAACTGCATTACATACTTGACATATTGGCTGTTGATTCCCTGTCAACAAATATATATTTGTTAAATTAGTATGACCTATTCTCAATCTGGCAAGTACTACTTGCTCCCTTCTTTGAAGTGAGGGTGCCATTTCCCATTTGCTGACCTTTGGTTTGATTTCTTTTAATTTAGATATTTGGTTATTCCATTCATTTTGCCACTGAATAATCATTTTTTCTTTAAGGTATATTTTTGTGTCATTATGACGAATTACAATATTGTTTATTGTAATCTCTGTTGCTGCTTCTTTTGCTGCTCTGTCTGCAATTTCATTGCCGCGAATGCCCACATGACTAGGAGTCCAGATCAGGGCAATTCTTTTACCAAGAGTTCCCAGCCAGTGGATTAATGCAAGAATGTTTTGTATTAGCGGGTCATCTGTGTTAATATTGGATAGACCTTGCAGAGCACTAAGAGAATCACTACAAATGATAGTGTCGTTCCAGGTATTCATCTCTGTATACCGTAACGCTTGCCATATTGCATAAAGTTCTGCAGTATATATGCTAGCTGAATTAGGTAGTGACCAGCTATATGTCTGACTTTCGTCGAAGAATGAACACCCAACTCCTTGATCTAATTTAGATCCATCCGTATACAGTTTGTGGTATTCCTCAAATGGATTTAGTGCAGTATAGAAATTCGATACAAGTAGCTGTCTGTTTGTCTCCTCTCTACTGTTTGAATCATATTTTAATACTATATTTGGAGTTATTAGTATCCAAGGAGGGACTTCGCACGGACCAATTTTATATACTGGTGGAAAATTTTCCTCCATTGTTTCCATTATTTCATTTAACCTAACTCCTACAGGTCTTGTTATAGTTGGCCTAGCATGGTATATATTGCGTAATTCCTCATCGAATAAGAATTTGTAATTTGGGTGAGTTGGTTGTGCCCAAATCGTTGCACCATAAGAGACAAGAAATTGTTGTCGACGATATTTTAGCGGAGGGATGCCAGACTCACAGCACAAGGAGGAAAGAGGGCTTGTACGAAAAGCACCTAGAGCCAGCCTCAATCCGGTGCAATGAATACTGTCCAGTGGTTTTAATCTGGATTTACGAGCAGATCCGTATACAACGCAGGCATAATCAATTCTTGACAGTACTAATGTTACGTAAATTCTCAGTAACATTTCTCTGTCCGCTCCCCATCGAGTGTTTGCTAGACATCTAAGTAAGTTTAAGTTTTTCTTACATTTGTTCGTAATGTATTGAATATGGGGTCCCCAGTATAACTTTTAGTCGAGGATTACTCCTAGAAACTTGGTCTGTGATTTGAATTCTAAGGTTTGATCATATAAATGGAGTTCGGGATGGCGATGTTCACGTCTAAGCCTACAAAAGTGTACGCAGTGTGTTTTTGTAGGAGAGAATCTAAAACCATTACTGCTATTCGAGTTGCACAAGGTGTCAATGGCTGTTTGAAGAGTGACTTCTAGATCATCTAGATTTTCCGCAGTATAATAAACGGCTAGGTCGTCAACATACAACATTCTACCTACATTAGGACTTAAATTCGTTAGTAAATTATTAATGGCAATTGCGAACAGTACAACACTCAAAGTAGATCCTTAAGGTATGCCATTTTGTAATATTCGGGATTCTGATATTGTACTAGCTAGTTTAACTCTGAAACTTCTGTTATCTAGGAAGCTAGTGATAAATAAAGGTAGATTTCCTCGAAGTCCCCATTTATGGAGTGTCTTGAGAATGCCATATCTCCATACCATGTCAAAGGCTTTTTCCAGGTCGAAAAATATCACTACCGTGTGGTTTCTCTCTGCTATTGTCGATCTATGTTTACGAAATCCCATTTGTGATTCTGACAATAAAGATTTATTTTCTAAATACCATATTAATCGATGACTAACCATTTTTTCCATAATCTTACCTAAACAGCAAGTAAGTGAAAGTGGCCGATAGCTACAAGGAAGTTTTGGGTCTTTTCCCTCCTTTAATAGTGGCACAATAATTGCCCTCTTCCACTGATCAGGGTAAGTACCATCCATCCATATTTTGTTAAATAGGCATAAAAGAAGCTCTTTATATGATTTGGGTAGCTGTCGAATCATTTCATACGGAATGGAATCTTCGCCAGGAGCAGAGTTTCTTGCTTCTTCCAGAACGATAACAAGTTCTTTCATTAGAAATGGTTTATTATAGAACGATGTTTCAGGTTCATTGAAGTCTAATGGTACTTCATTAGCATTTTTGTAACGCAAGAAACTTATGTCATAGTTGGAAGTGCTACTTACTTCTCTGAAATGATCCGCCAGTGCTTCTACTACTTCTTGAGCTTCTGATGTTATATAACCATTAACGTCTAAGACTGGCGATACCTGCGGGAATTTCTTTTCTCTTATAGCTCTAACTTTCTGCCATACTTCGGAAGTAGGCGTAGATGTGCTTATGGATGATACATATTTTTGCCATGATTGATTTTTGCTTACTAGGATAGTTCTTCGAGCAATAGCTCGGGCCCGTTTAAATTCGATTTTATTAGCATCAGTCGGGTGTCGTTTAAATCTATATAGAGCTCTTTTTTATCACGGATAGCAGTTGCCACGTCATCATTCCACCAGGGTACTCTAGGTTTATGACAAATACCATTAGACATTGGAATACTATTCTCTGCCGCTTGTAGAATGGCAGAAGTTATTAAGTTGGCACATGTATTCACATCCTCTGAGAATTCAATTAGGGGGAGATCATCTTTAAATTTCAACCAGTCAGCTGCTTCTAGCTTCCACTTTTTTGTTGAAAAGGTGGCAATAAATGCTTCTGAGATCTCAATTTTTATTGGAACATGATCAGAGGGGAGATAATCCCTGATTGTCGTCCATAGCAACCGATCCGAGACTTGTGGTGAGCAAAATGTTAAGTCAATGGCTGAAAACGAATTCGATCTAGCATTGAAATATGTCATATCCCCTGTATTCAGTAGAACTAAATCAAGTTCATTTAGAATTTCGTCCAGAATTCTCCCGCGTGTATCTCTATGGTTTGATCTCCACAACGGATTGTGTGCATTAAAATCTCCTAACATTAAGAATGGTGTAGGTAGTTGACGAATTAAATTTTGCACATCATTTTTACTCCAGTTAAAGTCAGGTAGATATAGATTGCAAATTACTAGCTTGAATGGAAAATCTAAGTGAATGGCAACAGCCTGTAGATTAGTTGTTAGTTGCAGTTGTCTTACTGGTATGTTGTTTTTAGTGTAAATTGCTACACCTCCCCGTGCACGGTGATCAGGTTGTACATTTTTAGTGCAGCAATGATAACCTCTAAGATGGAATTCTTCACCTGGTTTCAAATGGGTTTCTTGCAAGCATATACAAAAAGGAGATGATTCTGTCATGATATGCTTGAGATCCACATAGTGATGCTTTACTCCATTGCAATTCCATTGTATAATGTTTTGCAATTTATCCATGAAATATATGAAATAAAAAATCTCATCTCATCTCATCTCATTAATTAAATTCGAGATTAAATTTTTCAAATGGAACAGCTTAGTTTTATTTATAAATACGATATGATGAAGTGTTATAAGATTACTTTTTCCGAGGGGTCAACCGCGGTCAAAATTTTACACACCAGACCGTTTTCGTAGGAGACTTCCTTGACTTCCTCTCAGATTTCCCTGAGACTTCCTCCGGACTTCCGCAAGACTTTCTCCAACATATTTTATCGTTTATTTTTATTTTAATTCGGCGTAAGTTGGAAATGTTTATTCGCTTTTTAAACTATTTACTTCTCCGACATTACTAATAAGTAGACCTTATGGACAGAAAATACAGACGATATTATATAAAGAATAAAAATGGTTATAATAGTGGAGAAATGAGAAAAAGATAGGCATGCAACTAAATTATTATCATTATAAAATCATCCAAAAAATCACGCTTTGAATTTTTCCATTTATCAAATGCCCTGCGCTTGCACGAGGCACATCGCCACAAAAGTAACACCTTGGGAACCCGAATGCTATTGACAAAATATGTAGACCTTTCTACCTTCTTTAAATATGAAATGGCGCCATTTCCATTGTCACTGTTCACCAGTACTGGGATGCGAAAGAACCCAAGTCTGCATTGTATGAAGAGTTTGAATGTGTCGACGACAGAAATTACGTCATTGATGGTGGGCACTTGCTGCATGCAGTTAAGTAGGACATGAAGAAAAAAATCAAACATATTCAGATGTCTGTGAAACATATTTCACTTACTTATACTCCTCAATTCATATATCAATACGTATCAGAGAACACCCCCATCTATTCCAACCAATGTGGAAAATAAGAGGCAATTGATCGAGCTGCTTTATTAAAAATTTGAGCACAGCAACATTGAGATAAGACAGTCTAGTGGAGATGCTGACGTATCAATAATCGAGACAGCTATACGAAAATACGGCTCTGCCATTGTTTATCAGGATACTGAATTTTAGCATTGTTGGCTGCTTTGGCTCCTTTGAAGCAAGAAATATTTTTACTCAAACCAAAAATCGGACGTACGAAGAAGAAGAAACTTCTTTCGTCAGTAAGCCTTCAGATCCAACATATGCACATCAACACGTATATCAAGAAGAACATCATCAAGCTGCTTGAGACAGAACCTGATGCATTGCGCCACACCATACACGTATTTCAAACAGCTACAGCTACTTACAGTAAAGTAGAAAAAACAGAAGCTCTTTTTTCTATATTTATGGTTTCAAAGATGGGAAACTTACGTTAGGCGAACTACGCTACGTAATGTTCCAGAGGTCACTCACTAAAAATGTAGCAAAGCTGGAATCACTTCCTCCTACATCAGCAAGTGCTACACAACATTCATATCCTACCTTCTATCAAGTACAGTTGTGGCTCGGGAATAAACTGGATTCACAACAGTGAACAGTGGGTTCGTCGTGGCAATGATTTGCACCCAATCAGGACAACCTTTGACGCTGTCCAGACGCCATTCTCAAGTTGATTTCTTGTGCTTGCAAGGGAAATTGTTCCACTTCTCAGTGGTCCTGTGTAAAAAGCGGTGTGGAATGCTCAATTTTGTGCAAAATTTTTGAGGGAGGGGCCTGCATGAACAGTTGCTATTGCAATTTCGTCAGAGGTGTTACCCATTTCAACAAAGGCATTTGATGAACATTCAGACTTTGATGACATCGCTAACGAAGAGTACAACATATTCGATGAATAAAATACTTATTACCAAGTACTACATACTTCTTCATATAAAAATTTTGTAAGTACTACGTTAATACTGTACATTTTTTCCCCCTTTTTAATAAATTCTCTTCCGTTTTATCGTATTTTTATTATTAGAATCTGTTTTTATTCGTTAAAGGTTGATCCTATCGACTTGGTTTTGGTACCATTCGATTCAGCATGCAAAAAATATAGAAAACGACTCCCCACATCTCTACTTTAAAAAAAGTACATTTTCAAAAATGTCTCACCCCTTCCTCCCCCCAAAAACCTTATTTCCACCTCTCTAATTTTTGAGGACCCTTTGGTTTCTTAAACTACATGTCGAATAGGAGTTATAACCAATTTTTTATGAACGGACTAATTTTTATGTAGTTCAAACCCTGTTTTTACTGTACTATATTTTAATATCACTTGAAGGTGGAAAAAGAGATGCTTTTTTCACCGTTTTAAAAGCAGACGAATCTGACATTAAAGTGATGGGAATTATGGGATTACAAAGCTCGAATAATATAAATGAATTTAAATTGAATGAAAAAGATGTTTCTGTGGTGGATCTTGAAGCTGTTTAAGGAATTCTTAAAATCCCTCAAATCGAACAAATAAGTGCAGATAGAGTGAAATGTTTATTTACAAAACCAGTGCCAGTAATTGAAAAATGGCTTTTGTCCACGACTGTTTTATAATATACCAATTATACTTGTGTTTCTTCGATTATAATTATATACATTATTCATTACTTGTAGTGATTAATCATTAATCACTACTAGCAGTTACATCTTCAATTTGAGTGCAATCTAGGAACTTTTACTACAATTTATGGCCAGTTTCTGAAACGGTAAATAGCTATTTGTTAACTATCATAGTTGCAAGAATTGTGGGAATAACAATTTTATTGTTAGTATGGAATTTATGAATAGATACTTTTATTTAACATTTCAGGAACAGGCTACCAATTTTGTTTTAAATTTTATTGAGTAGGCCGTTATGTGTCAAAAGAACGGCTTGTCATAAATTAAATTTAAACGTCAACGTTGTTTACATTCTACATATTGCTGAAAGTACTTCAGTTTCATATCCTCAAAATAGTACTTATAAATTTCTTCAGTATTAATATTTCATAGTGGTGGACAAAGTATAGTATTCCACTCGCACATAATGGCTACTATTCACCCTTCACCCAGGTGAAGACTGGGTTTTCTACCAAATATTTGTCAAACGCTACCGAAAAAATTTAACATAACGCGAGACACATTTTATTTCAAATAGCGAATTTACTTATTACGCAATATTGTTTTTTTTCAATTCTCTCAAATTGTTTTCAAGGGTGATATAATTAAAGTACTTTAAATACCTTACTCCTTGTTACTACCTTACTATAAATAATATTATATTGTCAAATTACACAGTTTAAATAAAATCAATTGTATGCCTAAAAGGTTGCATGTATTATTATATCAAGAAATTTTAACATTTGTCAAGGAGATAACCTGTTTAAAATAATATTAATTTTGTATTTACCTCAGAATTTTCCATGTTATATGAATTGTACATGTACAAAAATGTTGGAGACGCCGATTTGATTTATGTATAACTTTTTTTTAACCAGATACTCGAACAGATATTTTTAATGATTACTTTCGTGTATTTCTCAACCCCTTTAAATCAATTTTTCAATAGTGACCCTCTCAGGGCACTTTACTACATTATTACAGCTCTAAATAAAATATATTTAATGCTGAAGAATAAGGTTCAAAAAGAATTAATTGCATTACTATATTGCGAAATTTCTCGCGATATTTCGCGAGTTTAAAATATTATATTATTGTCTATTATTGTGTTATAGGGTATATCAAGTAAAAAAATATGTGAAAATTTAGTTGAACTAAATTTTTGGTGATATAACGAAGGTAGATAAGAAAGATATATGTCTTAAGCCATTTAAGCTTCTCTAGCTGGGCGCAAGTATTACTAAAATTGATTCAAGTGGGATTTAGATTTATTAGTATCCATATAATTTTATGACTCTCTATGAAGGAATTTTGGGGATGAAATAAACCGGTTTTTTAGCGGTTTGAAATTAAAAATACGTCTATTTTTGTACGAAACGTTATTTATAACCAATTTCGGTCCCTTAAAAAGTCCCTTCAAACGTGACTTTTTGTTTTTTTATTAATAAAAGAAAGATAACGAAACAATTTTAAAAGGTTCCCAGACATACATTTTTTATCATTTAGTTTGATGGTCCACCACTGCGATAATTCCCTCGGATTTTACTTCAAATGACTGACCGCAACTTTTCATACGCTGATGAAGTAAATTTTAGGTGGTCCTCAGAAACTAAAATTACCAATATTTATAACGTCATCCGAAAACGCCCTTACGGTTCGGACATAGACCCTGCGCAGGGTTATCTCCTTAAATAAGACTAAGAACCTGACGAACCATACAAGTTGCAAGAGGTTCTCAGACCCCCTTTCAAAACTGCAGTAGTTCTTGGTTTCTTATGACTACTTGAAGTCGAAAATTCACTACAAATTGAAAATATCAAATTAAATAATTTAAAACACATACCTAGGTATACTATCGTTCAAAGCTTCCCAGCAAATAAAAAATGCAACAAAAACTTTACGAGTTTATTATTAACGCCGTCAAACTAGTCGGTATGGTGTCATCAAACATGTCGACCTATAAAGTTCAGTGATTCAATTGCCGGTGGAATAATACAGAGAATAACGCTATTTTAATGAGCTCGTAAAGTTCTGATGTCTTTTTTATTTGCTGGGAAGCTTTGAACGATACTATATCTAAGTAATTGTTATCAATTTAAAAAAATATATATTACCAGTTATGTAATCACATTTTTTTTTTTAATTAAGAAAAGAATTATAAGACGGTCGGTGCAAAAAACAGACATGGGAGACATTTATTTAAAAGAATGTATCTAATCATTGCAGAATACGGTAAATGTATAGAGGGAACTGCAATCAAAAACTTATTCGCTGTTCATTCATCATGCGCAATACATCCACAATATTTACTGATATCCCAAGTGATATCCATAATACGTGCAATGACACTCTGCGACGTCCACTTCATTGTTGTCCGTAATCTCAAATGATAGCCGTCGACGTCCCATACTAATAAGTAATATTAATTAGTGTAATAACTAAGAATGGAGTATTAAATTATATCCAAGAAATTATGTAAGATTGTTCGTAAACAAATCTCCACACCTTATTTTGCATATATCTATCTCGTTTACACACAGGAAGCATAGTGAATGTATATCTTATACCTGACATTAATAAAGACTCTATACTTCTCACAAAATGATTTTTATTGTGCTGCTAGCTTCCTAAGTAACAAACTGTTTCACATTATTAGATAACAAACCACAATATAACTAGTTAATTATTATTATGTTTGAGACGAAACCTGTCATCAACTGGTACATAACTCAAATACAATGTATGAAATTATGATGTAATTTTTTATGCCCAATTAAAATAGACCTCGCTGAGATCAACATTTGACACTAATAAAGGTAATGCTATTGTATATTTATTTAATAATGTTGTTATTTTAGTAAATCCTCATTATCTCGGTCCTTATATATGTATACTCAAAAATAGATAACCTCAGATCTGATATTCTCTTCCTTGACCCAGTTTGATATGCATCTTCTTGCACTGCACTTTGGCACTGCGAGAGTTGGTTTTGGGTCGAGGAATTCCGTGGCCGATCCCTGTTTGACAATTTCGTCGGCTTTTCCATTTCCTAGGGCCTCACTGTGTCCTGCTACCCAAATCAGTTGTACTAAATTCTGGTCTGACAGTGGCTTGAGTTGTTATAGGCATTCCCAGATCAATCTCGACGTCACGTTGTGGCTCGTTAATGCCTTCAGTGCCGTTTGAATATCTGAGATGATGTGGATCTGCTTATTTACGCAAACTGTCCTTGTAACCTCACAAGTATATTTGTTGAATGAATTTCTGCTTGGAATACAGTGCTGTGCTTTGTTTCTCAAGAGCAAAGCTAAGGCCTGTTTTGGGTTTTCTACATATATTCCAGATCCTGTTCCTGCGTCAATCCTGGACCCGTCGGTGTACCAGGCCAGTCCTTTTCGCAAGAATTCTGATGTCCCTCCCTTCCATTGCTCTCAATCCGGTATAACCAACTCGAAAAGTTTGTGGAGATAGTATTTTGTTAGCATGTGGTCCGACGCCATTTCAAGGATGGGGTTCGCCACGCAGTAATGTGTCAGCAACCTAGAATTTTGCAGCCTGAAAAGTCTCAACCTAGCCTCCCCCTGTATCACTATGTGAAGTGAGCTAAGCAAGGACTGCCATTGCTGCAGTGGGAATCGATCGCTTTGCCCCCGTTATAGTAGGGAACCGAGACATCTGAATTTCACACCTGTATACCACTCAAGGACTAAAAAAACTGAACATTGAACTTATGTAAAATGACCTGATAAGTCCGAATTTTTTGGTCGCGAATTATTTTGGAATTGCGAAATCAGTGATATGTGGGTTTTTCGACTTTTTCTTAAAATTTGAGATTTTTGGGATTATTTGTTTTAACTTGTCATATTTTTTATTAGTAAGTTTACTGATCTTATATTTGAAACAGATAGGTAATACTGAAATACTTCCAATCACGCTGAAATGACCAAAGTTAAAATAAATTCAGGATAGTTAATGCCCTATTAACGGAAGAAAAAAGAAAACAACGTAGGCTTAAGTTATTTGCAGTAT
This sequence comes from Leptura quadrifasciata, assembly GCA_963675555.1. Lineage (NCBI taxonomy): Eukaryota > Metazoa > Arthropoda > Insecta > Coleoptera > Cerambycidae > Leptura > Leptura quadrifasciata. Next base: position 104,977,707 of record OY776673.1, on the reverse strand, counting down.
AAAATGTAGTCTCTTGTTAACTGCATTATTATTATTAAAGATAACTAGGTACTATAAGCGACAAAGTAGTAGCCGATGAATCAAAATTTTTTTTTATTAAAACATTTTTTTCAAATTTTGCTTAGTTTTCGAGGACTCAGTTGTTAAAGAGATTTGCGCACTCATCTATCGTATTAGTTCTAATGCGTCGCGTCATTAATATCACCTAAATTAGCCTTAGTAGATATATATATATGCTTATTATTAAATTCAGATCAAAATAAAAATTTGGATGCAACGTTGTAATTTTTAAGATTAAGGACAATATCTAATTTGATAATTTTAATGTAATATAAATAAGTGAACTGTAACTTATGCTTTTGTTTTCCAAGGCTTGACACAGTGTTTATAATCAAATTTTGCACAAGAATATATATTTTGTCTAATATATGATATTATAAAATACATGTTACTTCTCCGATATAATAATTACTTAACAATATCCATAATGTATTACCAAAATAATTTTTCCATGAATAAATCTGCAGACATTAATAAATGTACTATAGCCCAACAAAATCGTCCCATTTGTCGATTTGGATGAAATAATTCAGAGCGGGCTGAAATTTTGGAGATAGGTTTATTTTGTGGTACTTTTTAACATATCAAAAGTCCCCACCCATAGATGCCGGCGGAGTGAAGGGGGAGAGAAAATAGTTTTAAAAAATCGGTTTTTTGCAAAAAAACTCGGAAAGTATCAATTTTACTGTAAAATATGTACACATGAGAATTATAGGTAATAAAAATCTGTACAATTTCGTTATTTTTAACTTCATACGACGATAGATTTTTTTGAAATTTTGTCAGTTTTTCGGTGCAACAAAAATGCGCACATTTTTCGCCAAAATCTCAGAAATGGTCGTTCGGATCCCAAAATGTTTCAAATGAAAGTTGTAGAGAATTCGATTACGAACAATTTCCTTTTATTTTTCATTTCCATTCAATCAATATTGGCAGATATATGAATTTTTAAACATCTTTATAACACCATATCAAAACACTTATTTCATGATAAAATCAATAAAAACTCGAAAACGATAGATCGTACGCATATAGGGTATCTAATGAAAGTGAAAGAAAATCTAATTTTGAATATGATGATATATGCACAAAATCGTTTCGACAATGAGTGAATGGAGATAAAAGGCGGTGAATGGATATAAAAGGATGAATGGAATACATGAAAAATTGTCATTTTCAAGTGCATTTTGACAAATAGCTATTTTTTAATGGCTTTAGGTAATACTTACACTAAAGGTTTTTTGAAGAGAATTAAATTATCTGTAAAATGAGCTCCAAGTGACCTTCATACGATGAATGGTTCACGAGTTACAGCTGTTTAAATCTATGCACAAAAATTTCTTTATTATTATAAATTAAGATTTTCCTGCAAAAACTGTGCATAATTTTTTTTTTAAATAATTGGTTTGGACCTATTTTTATTAGTTTATATACATATGAAAGTAATGCAATAGTCGTTCGCAAGGTATTTTCTTTTGAAAAAAGTTCTTGAAAACTGTTTTTGTCGGGGTTCTTGTTCAGAAAAATTGAACCAATATTATTTTTTTATTCCTTTTTTTGTAATATATTATCGTTTCTTTTGATTTTACGACAAAATTTCATAATACCTAAATGAAAGCTTACAAAATTTCCTACAAAAAACACTTTTTCGAGTATGATTTCAATAAGTAGCGACAAGGAACTGACGATTGAAAATGCGGTTAATTTTTTATTTTTAGTCAACAGGCAATTTTCGTCATGTTTGATGTACAAAAAAGTACATTTAATAATATTTTTTTTTACTTTTTGAAGTACCAGAAGATATTCTGTGGGAGTTTCTGAGTCGTTTCATACTAGGCCCATATTTTTTAAAAAGTTGTTATGCACAGTTCTTGCAGGAAAATCTTAATTTATAATAAAAAAGAAATTTTTGCTCGTAGCTTTAAACAGCTGTACTCTTCAAAAAACCTTTAGTGTAATTATTGCCTAAAGCCAATCAAAAAATAGCTATTTGTCAAAATGCACTTGAAAATGACAATTTTTCCTGTTTCTCCCTTTTATCTCCATTCACTCGTTATCAAAACGATTTTCTGCATATACCAACATATTCAAAATTTGATTCTCTTTAACTTTCATTAGATACACTATATGCGTACAATCTAACGTTTTCGAGTTTTTATCGATTTTATCATGAAATTGTTCGTAATCGAATTCTCTACAATTTTCAATATTTGAAACATTTTGCGATCCGATTTTTGAGATTTTAGCGAAAAACGCGCGCGTTTCCGTTGCGTCTCAAAACTTCCAAAATTTCAAAAATCTATGTCGGCTCCAATAGGTCGTGCGAATTTAAAAAAAACAACGAAATTGTGCTGATTTTTATGACCTATAATTTTCATGTGCACATATTCTACAGTAATATCGATACTTCCTAGTTTATTGCGAAAAACAGGTTTTTTTTACCTATTTTCTCCACCCCTCCCCTCCGCTGGCGTCTACGGGTGACGATTTTTGATATGTTAAAAAATACCACAAAATAAGTCTGTTCCCAAAGTATTTCATCCGAATTTTTCCATTTTATTGGGCTACTAAGAAAATGTGCTAAGTGTACCAGAATCATATATTGACTAAAAATAATCGAGAGAAATGTATCTGCAGCATTTGTTTTTATGAATCGATTAAACCATAAAAAAATGTAGATTATTTTTGATATTATTTTTTTTGTGTTGAAATAGACCCTAAAATATCATGAAACGTCGAGATTTTAGATTTCAGCGAAAAAAAATTTTCTCTCTGTAGGTCTGTAACTATTTTGTGCGCATGTCTACTCTGGAACCGTTTATGATATTGACTTGAAATTTGGTACACTTATGTATTATAACGAGATACGGAACTAGAATATATTTTGATCTAATTACGTTGATGTGTTCGGGGGTAAAAGGGGTAAATAAGGGTAAATGGGGTAAATAAAGGTATATAGGCAAAGCAAGCAGGTAAGAGTCCTTAAAATTGCAATTTAGGGCATGTACAAAAAGTCTAGGTTTCAAAAATTTTTTTGGCATCAGCCACCCCCCACTATCACCCCCAATACCACCCCCCACTATTATGAAAGGGAGTAAAAAAAAATAAAATGTGATTTAGTGTGTATACAAGAACGAAACGTCTCAAAATAATTTTTTGACGTTAGCTACCGCCTCTACCACCTCCATTGCCATTCTCACCCTATTATTAAAGGAAGTAAAAAATTAAATTTTGATTTAGTGTGTATACGAGAACCAAGGGACTATAAATTTTTTTTGGCATTAGCCACCACCTCTGCCACCCCATTGCCACCCCCGTCCTATTATTAAAGGGAATAAAAAAATTAATTGGAATTTGGTGTGTATAAGACTTGGATACAAAATCTGGATGTGGAAGTAGTGATTCCTTGGGAAGCGGTTTTTTAGTAGTTACACTTAAACGGTTAAATATTATGTGCTAATAGGTATTTGGTAAAATTGCAAGTGCTGTTGACAGTAACCAAGATAAAAAAGTTATCCTTGCTGTAGATGAGTGGCCATTCTTATCCTGCTACATTTTTTATTATCTAAAATTCACTTACAATCAAATTGTAAAATGTGGACAGATAAATAAAATAGTCCTTTCTTATATTAAAAACTATATATACTGCGAATTGCGGCGAGTTCTTATACCTGTAAGATTTCCTTGGTTATGTAAACTAGATACAAGAATAAAGCACTTGGTGGTAATTAAAAATGTATCTCTATGCAGAGATGCAGAGCTGTCTGCAAAGTACATTAGCATGTCGAGTTCGCGCCTTGCATGTTTAACAATTTACAGTTTAATGAATAACAAAATAAGTATCTAATATATTTTTATAAACAGCGTGTGAGTAATGCTATACGTTTGTGCACCACATAATATGCAAACCTACCACATTAATTTAAATTTTTTAAACAAAGTTTTAGCCGTATCAACTTGTATAATTAACAGTTACATGGAAATTCCTGGGGACATTAACTCCTGTGTTCGGAGGAAATCTTCATAATATTTTCAAGGACTCTATTCATTAACATTCTTATTTCTCCGAGGTAATTGAAATACTAATTCAAATGAGAAATTTGTATTGGTTAATTTTCTCTTTACATAATGTTTAACGTTTGTATGGTTATATTATACCTATAGGTTGGGTATTTATTATTCATGTAAAGCCAATAAAATATAGAATTTTTGCCACTGTATAGGAAGATATCGCAAGTACACACCGTATTTACGTTAAACATGATTTATATACTTTAAAAATAAATATGGACATGTTTTGATAGTGTAAAATCATAAACCATGTCTCCTAGAGTTGTCCCAATGGCTTTCGAGATAACAAGTAAAAATCTCTGTTTATATGCCATTCTTTGAGTGCCACTGTTTATAAAGTCGTCTTAATATTTTCTCGTGTATAGAATCAGCTCGAAATCGACCGACAATCATTTTTCTAACACTCAGTATACTTCAAATGAATGTATTTAGACGTGCCACTCTTCACAAATTACTTTAAAACGATGAAAGGCTGTTATGCTGTTACTAATAGATTACTAATGTCAAAAACATGCTAATGTTACGTTTGATTACTTTGTTTGATTTAAATTATTTACTTATATCCTAAAAGCAGATAAAATGACGTCAATTGTATATAATAAACGAATTTATTACTAAAAATAAAGTGTACTTATTAATTATAAATGAATTATGAAAGTTAACGCACTCACTCTGATTATTTATAAAAATATCTCTATAGCAGTTTCAATATCGATTTACGTTGTTTCTTAACAAATTTAAAGTGGAATCAGTAATAATCTCGGTAATAATTATTAAGTACCTGCCTTCACGGGATTACTTTGTTTACATTGGGCAAAGTGTTTTTTTATGATTAACATCACACTTGATTTCACATATATAAATAAGCATTGGAATCGCATTGGAATAATGCATCCTTATAAATATTTTATTTATTTTTCAATATAAGTAGAAATTTTGATAATCATTAACAAATTTATAAAATGTCTTTATCTAATAATTTCCTTCTACCTACTACTTTTATTGCACTGAAAATATTTGATTTATTTTTTAAATGGACAGCCAACTGCGCAATTGAATACGGTATACAGGGTGTTGCATCATGAGAGGGACATAGCTTAATAGGAGGTAGAGAACATCAGTGGTAACCGGAACCTCCCATAGAAATGTCTCATTGGGCCTTCATTACGAAGTTACAGGGTATTAAATAATTTTTGGCCAAACCTGTTTTTTGTCATAACTTTGACAGGGAATGAAATAACGGATTCATATTTGGTACGGCTAATGTACTAACGAGCCCCAAGAGGTACGTGTATAAAAAAAAATATATCCAGGTCCGGACTCACTATAATTTATGTTTCTTCTTTGCATCAATAAAACATCACCCTGTATATATTTTTTTGAAATTTCGATACGATATTCGAAAAGAGCAAGAAAAAACAAACAAAATGGCCTATTTCATTTTTTTGTTATACCTTCGTGGTTATTTAAATACGTTGTTAAATGTGCAAGAAAATGGATTACAGAACCCTATTAAATGAGAGGCACGTGAAATAAATAGTTTTATAACTAAAATTTGCAAAAATTCTATTGAGCCTAGGTGGTCTGGGTGAATCCTAATTCCGGCACGTTTTAAAGGTCCATTTTGGTAAAAAACTGTGGTCCTAATAAGTAATCGGGTATGAAATAACAAAATTTTTAATCAGTCACAGTAGGCTTGTTCAAAGAATAAAAGTGACAGATAATTTAAACCATTTAGGCCTAAGCAACCAGTTACTTTGATCAAGAAAATCATCAACATTTTATACTTAATAAAAATTGGAAAAGAGAACAAACTAAAATCTAAATAAATAAAATATTTTCCATTCAATTAACAATAAATAACAAAACAATAACTAAATGTGTTTAAAAATAAAACGTAATTGACACTAAAGTAAATTTTCAAAATGTCCTCCCCCACATTCTGTGCATTTTCTTGCGCGTTTAGAAAGGTCACCAATTGCTCGACGTATCATTTCTGGATTATTCCGTATTTCGTCGCAGGTTGTAACGATGCGCTGGATTAAATGTTGTCTACTTTCAATTTCAATGCTATAAACCTCGTTTTTTAAGTGGCCCCATAAAAAGTAATCACAAGGGTTACAATCAGGAGATCTTGGTGGCCATTCATGTGGACCCCCGCGTCCAATCCATCTATTAGGATACACATTGTTTAAGTGTTCTCTTAATTGAAGGTTAAAATGTGGTGGGACCCCATCATGCTGAAACAACATGCCTCATATACCGATATTCGGTAAAATGTTTTGAAGGAAATCAAAGTAAATTTCACCATTCAATCTTTCTTCAAAAAAATGTGGCCCTATCAAATGTCTATTCACAAGTCCGACCCAAACATTTACAGAAAACCTGTGTTGCGAACGGCGTTGGCGTACCGCATGTGGGTTTTCCTGTGCCCATTTATGATTATTTCGTGAATTGTTACTCCATCCCTTGTAAATTGTGCCTCATCCGTAAATAAGGTTCTGTAAATGACTGGGCGATGGTTAGACAACCAATGACAAAATGCCAGGCGGGGGATATCGTCGCCTTGTTGAAGACGCTGTACCTGCTGGATATGATATGGATGGTAACGTTCTCTTTTTAGGGTTCTCCATACTCGCCAATGAGGAATACCAGTTGCCAAACTGATTCGTCTAGTGCTCATATTTGGGTTTTCTTGAACTACGTTTATAATATTGTTTTGTTTCTGCACACCTTGTTGTAAAACACGCTCCACAACTGCAGAAGTAGGAAACTTTCCGTGTTGTCTTGCATACTGGAACACCGTACTAAAGGTTTTATGATTAGGGCATCGACGACCAGGAAAACGCAGCCGATATTCTCTTTCCGCCGACCTACCATTTCCATTACAGAAACCATAGATGAATATTATGTCAGCATATTCCACGTTTGTAAATTTTACTGGCATAGTTAAAATATTTTCACAAGTTTTCACTAACTAAATGCGGATTATTGACACATTAAATTACTAACAAACAATTATTCAACTGTTTAGGAGATTTCTTTTTATTATCTGTCACTTTGAACAAGCCTACTGTGATTGATTAAAAATTTTGTTATTTCATACCCGATTACTTATTAGGACCACAGCTTTTTACCAAAATGGACCTTTAAAACGTGCCGGAATTAGGATTCACCCAGACCACCTAGGCTCAATAGAATTTTTGCAAATTTTAGTTATAAAACTATTTATTTCACGTGCCTCTCATTTAATAGGGTTCTGTAATCCATTTTCTTGCACATTTAACAACGTATTTAAATAACCACGAAGGTGTAACAAAAAAATGAAGTAGGCCATTTTGTTTGTTTTTTCTTGCTCTTTTCGAATATCGTATCGATATTTTAAAAAAATATATACAGGGTGATGTTTTATTGATGCAAAGAAGAAACATAAATTATAGTGAGTCCGGACCTGGATATATATTTTTTTATACATGTACCTCTTGGGGCTCGTTAGTACATTAGCCGTACCAAATATGAATCCGTTATTTCATTCCCTGTCAAAGTTATGACAAAAAACAGGTTTGGCCAAAAATTATTTAACACCCTGTAACTTCGTAATGAAGGCCCAATGAGACATTTCTATGGGAGGTTCCGGTTACCACTGATGTTCTCTACCTCCTATTAAGCTATGTCCCTCTCATGATGCAACACCCTGTATATTAATTGCAATTTTGAGTGCAGGAAGTAATGTCAATAAATATTAATATTTCATTGCCATTGTTGAAACGCTAAAGGCCCCTGTTAATTATTGCCGATATCTACAGTATTATTAAATTGTTATAAAACAATGGCATATGACACAGGATATAAATGATCTCACAGATAATATGACTAGAATTAACAATTCGTGGACAACAATTCGATGATTTCTAAATTAATTAGAACTAACTAATTTTTTAAAGAATTTGTCCTTAATGTCATTTACTTTGCAATGGAATATATCACACTATGTTTAAAATTAGAAGAATTATAGTAGCTTTGAAACAGTGGCAATCGAGGTGACGATACTTCCAGTAAGTCTGTTGGGGGAGTAGATATAGAATGTGGAATAAATTGCGGTGTTGGTCTTGTACATTACAATTTAAATAATGTACAATTTGTGAAGAGTCACGCATATATTTTATTATTTTGCACAAGCAAATAGTAAAATGCATGAATTTTCTTCCTATAATCATTACAAAATCATATGTACTCGGCGTTAGTAGAAGGGTATGGTGGTCATCATTTTAGCAGAAGATGTATTGAATCAAGTGGGACAATAAGTGTCGAAAATTAACCATTTTAAAAAAATAACAACAGAAAATATTCTTCTTTTTAAGGCATGTACTTCGAAAAAGCAAATAAACAAATTCTTGTAGTTGTTTGTTCTATGACGAAAATATATAACTAATTATATATGGACATGTGGCAATAAACGTTCAGTTGCTCTATTCGGTGTATGTAATGTATTTTAATGTGTACATTTGTAGTTGAATGTTCGTGATTCAGTGAAGTATTTAAATGGAACTACATGACTCGGATAATATTTTTTTATGGTGGAGACAGCCAGAATATAAATCCTGCGAGAAATTTTTATGGACAATATTTTAATAACAAGGAGCTGCCCGATCGCAGTATTTATGTATATGTAGTAGTAAGTCATGTGGGAAATCCAATATCCGGGTAAATTCCAATGTCCTTAACATACATAAACTTTAATTTACTTTAGAAGTGTACCTTGGACGTTTTCTAATTGACTTATATACACAGTGTGGTCTCACCTCAAGCCTCACTGAAGACTAACACTCCTATAGTTTTTTTGATTTTTAAACCAAATATATCTTAAAAGAGTGAGGCAGCTAAAATGTACCTATGGCATAATATCGTTTACCCTTTTCAATGAAAAGTTACTTAAGATGCCAAATTGTCAAATTGTAAGTATGGAAAAATATCATATTAGGCATTTTTTTATGAAAAAATTATAATAAAGTTGCTAGGATTCTTTTCGAAGTTAGGTTCAATAAATAAGTTTTTAATACGACAGGCTCGGTAGACCATAGGTTATCAGTATTGTTATATAAACAGCAAAAAAACAAAATATATCATGCCCGTAAAATAGAATGATTCAGACTGCATTCAGCAAGTGTGAGAGTAGATAGATAGATAGATAGAGTAGCTGGTTGTTTGGCCTTAACTTTGCGACCATTTCAGATCTATGTGGTGCTCCTAAAATACATTCCTTATAGTACTTCATTGGGGACCTCATTCAGCTTAGTCCTTTGTAACAGACTTCACAGCTTTGATAAGGGACCTTTCGTATAGCTATCCGTCCTTGGTTTTTCTTCTCCGAGTACTCGGAATCTCAATCTTGCTAGACCTTCGCAATGGCATAATATGTGAACTGGGGTTTTCTCTTCCTCTTGACAGAACCTGCATGTTGCATCCTCTGCCAGGCCCATTAGACTCGTGTATCTATTGAGCCAGAAGTGCCCAGTTAGAAAGCCTACTATTATGCTGATGGGCTTTCTATTTTGGCATAGTAGGTCTTCCAGAGCTTTCCATTTTCACTGCACTTCAGGACCCCATTGTCTGGTAGAGCACCCAATCTGAATTATTTGGCAATTTATCCTTGCGAAAAGTCGTTTGATTCCAATGAAAATTGATGTTTAAAGATTACTTAATTCGCAAAAAATGGCAGCCGCCGTCTCTCTTTAGGTGTTTTTCTGTTTCATTCAAAAATCATTAATTTTATGGACATTTTCAAAGAGAACTTTTTGTAGGACATGAAATTCTGAGTGGTCATTTGAATGAATTAACGTATATATATGAAACACGTAAAACGTTTGGAAATGTAACCACGCACACAATAGAGTAACAGTTTCAAGAAAAATCATCTTTGACGTAAGGACAAATATGCTACTTTCACACTACCCATGCGGTGTAACCCGCAAACACTTGAAACTTTGAGGCTAAAAATTCAGTGGTCAATATTTTATATTCTCTATGTAAAACAAACTTTATTAAAATGGAAAAATTCCATTGCCGGTGTAACAAATTATTTAATAAATATTTTTTATTATTAGAAAGTAGTATACCTAAAAATTCTACTATAAGAATATGGTCAGATCGATATAATTACTAAAAAGATCTGTAAATATAAAAAGTAAAAATGTAATTTTTTAAAAGAAGACCCATTTGATTCAACTAAGGAAATGTGTTAAGTGTACCAGAATCACATGATTACTAAAAATAATTGAGAGAAATATATCCATTTCTCCCAATATTTCTATAATAAAATATATCTTTCTGAATTTTTTAACAAATGTGCTCCAATTGTATTTACAGCATTTGTTTCTTATGAATCGATCAAGCCATTAAAAAATATGGATTATTTCTGATAATTCCATTGCCTGTGTAACAAATGATTTAATAAATATGTCCTAATTTAAATAAATTTCAAAAATTGTCGCACAATTCTCGTCTTGACAACTTGAAATAAAATCATTTATCTTATTAAGTTCTGCAGTAATTGTAATTTATGCTCCGAAAGGATGCATAAATATATCCTTATCACTTTACGTGAAAGTATCCTGTAGCACATAGTCGTCGCCATAATCTGTTCTAGAAGCCCTTTAAAAAATATTTTACTGGTATGTCATTAATATAAACAAATTAGTATAACTCTAATCACAACGAAACCAACCTGACTTACCTTTAAATTCAACATTGATCCACATATTTTGAGAAGAATTTTGTGCATCATAATATAATCAACAATATTTTCATTGTTGGTTTCAACAAAATTAGGTCTGTAAATTATAAAAACCACTTAACGTTACACAAAACAAATCTATTTATTTGTTACTGTCAAACATCTCCCATCCCCAATTAGAAAGCCTTTCAAGATGTCTTTATATAATCGTCTCGCTAAATATATTATATTACTTTATGAAAAAACGCCCCATCAATACAAATTTAGTATGCTTCACATAACTTCTGCCTAAAGCTATTACATTAGCAGGAGAAGTAGATACGATATATACATACTGATTTTTCAGTAACCTTTGATAATGATAAATTACAGAATTTTATTAATTAAACTAGAATAGCTAGAATTCAGACACTAAACCGTAATGTAACCCTTACTGCTAACTATTGCATTCAATGATTTTCAAAAATTCAGGTTAATTGAATATTGTTTTCATTTTTATTTACATGTGTATATTTTATATATTTTCATTAGGTTTCTTATACATAAGTATTGTTGATTAACAATCTTATTTATTTTGATTATACCACTGAATTCTCAAAACACAGAGTCGAGCTAGACAAGATAGTAAATTGGTATGCAACAAAAGTCTTCTTGATATAATATGAACATATGAATCATAAAGCGGAACTAGTAGACTTGACTTTTGTTTTGGGCGAGCCAGACAGAAATTGTTTACTTGCCGATAGAATTTATCACCAACGTTATCCTGAAAGAAGGATTCCTGATGTTAGCAACTTCCAAAACCTTCCCGATAGATTTCTGGAAACTGGAAATGTCGAATATAAAAAAAGTGAAATAATAAAACGTGTTGTGAACGAAGAAAATGAGTTTTCTGTGGTGCTGGCAACGGTTGAGAATCCCCATGTTAGTCAAAGAGAAGTGAGCTCATTAGTAGCAATAAGTAGAAGGTCTGTGGGTCGAATCTTAAAAACAAATAAGTTGCATGCATATCATATTGGGCCCACTAAATGGTCTACTAGATCCGCAGATCTTACAAAAATGGATTTCTTTTTATGGGGTACGTGAAGGAAATTGTTTGTAGAGCCACACCAACAACAGCACAAAATATGAAAGAAAGAATAATAACTGCCTTTACATCTATCACACCGGCAGTTTTAGGAACAGTGGGAACCTCATTTCAAAAGCGCATAGAGATGCGTGGCAATCAAAATGGGCAACATGTGGAACATTTATTATAATTTTGTCTACTGAGTTATTTGAAGAAACCTCTTTTTTAAGTTTATTTTTGAATTTTGTAATTATTGCTCAATAAAACGAAATTGGTTGCAATTAGCCCTAGAGAAGTATCTACAAAAAAATGTTCGTTTTTCATTTCTACATCACATCGTCGAAAAATAAACAGGGCGTTCCATTTGAAAAAATTGATAAAATTCAATTTAAAATATTCTTAATTGAAAAATAATTATGGCCACCCTGTACATTTTTAGGAAATAAAAATGATTCTATATGTTAATTAGATGTCTCGTAATTGGTAATCACATAAGTTTTTCTTAAAACCGATAATAATTGTGACTGTGGTGATTTTTTAAATATCCATCTGCAGATTGCACTATTTCAGCAAAAAAATTCATTACATCCAAGTAGTTGGGATATATTCAATGCTAATACAGGAATAAATAGAGCCTAGAAAGAGGCTCCAAAAAATGTACTGATTCCATTACAGCATTCCATTTTAAAAAAGGCACTTGGTCCTGTAATTTCGTCTTGGCTCGCCCTGTATGTTCGAAAAAATTTCCAGTTACTGAGTTTCTTATCTAGTTTACTTGCAATTTTTTAAAACATTTCTAGCTATCGTAGAACTATTGCCCCACCCTGTATATGTCTACCAAACTGATACGCTTGTTCTGGTTTGTACCGATGATACAGTTAGAGATTAGCCATTGGTTGTGATTATAAATTGAGTTTTTTCACATTGAAGATATTGTTTCGTTGTCTATGAGAACGTTGAATTTTTGCTTAGTCTAATACACAATGTTTAGGATACTGCTGCCCGTATTATTATGTGTATTCTAAGCATTGACTATTGCTGCCCTATTTGAAACCCAATTTATGACGGCCATATCCGAGGTAGTCTGGCCGATAACCGTGTTGGTTAAGGTGCGAGGTGGCAATCGCGATTAATTACACGGATATCGCGCCACCGGGTTCTAATCCTGGCTCCGACACTGGCACTGTCGGAGGAAATGGTTGTATGTCCGCATTCTTTCAATATGTAATCCCCTTCCGCGCAAGCTTTCAGCTTCTGGAATTGGGGGTTGTCTAATTTCTGTGGTGTTATTTATTATTATTATTATATCAGATACTTTGAATATGCTCAAAATACATTTTTAAACTATTTCATTTTCTTGATCAATGGCAAGTATGCTAATAAAGGAAGTATTATTTGTTAAATATATTTCTTAATTTTAATTCATTAGAATTTAGAGGAAAATTATTGGTTTATCACTTTCCAAAAAAGTCGTATGTTGACCACACCTCAGTTTTAACTTTACCTAAAATGGTATGAAAATACAGTATTTTAACTCTCATCTCATCCGGTCTGATAAATGACTTTAAGACATTTTTTTACCAATTTTGTTGATTTTAATGAGTCGACGTCAAAATTAAAATTCGACAATAAACATACGAGTCTTAAACTTTTTCCTCTCGGTAGAGGTAGATAAAGTTCTACGCAGCCGCTAAACATGTTGGATCGTGCAACTGACACTTTCATGGCGTAAGACTGGAAAACCTGCCAGAAAATTTGTAGGACAATTTGACAGTTCGATTTCAAAAATGTTAATTAAACAATATTGTAAAAATCAGCCCGTTAGTAATAAAATTTCGGACCTCGTTATATATTTACATATTTACATCGCTTTTGTTAGACAAGCGCAGCTCCCTGTTTTTCGACACTAACGGGCTGATTTTTACACTATTGTTTAATTAATATTTTTGAAATCGAATGGTCAAATTGTCCTACAAATTTTCTGGCCGGTTTTCCAGTCCTACGCCATGTAAATGTCAGTTTCACGAACAACATATTTTTAGCGGAATGTAGTGGAGGAGTTTACGAGAATACTGCAGGGCGCCAAACAGAGGGTTGCCACAACGATAACCATAAGTCCATACAGAGACCGTCTTGACGAGGCGGTCGTACGAGACATTATGGCAAAAAATCGACTGAGACGGCTTTGGCAGCGAAATCGCAGAAATGACTAGGCTGCAAGGACGAATCCGGACCTCCATAAACACCGCAAAAAACCGGAAATGGGGTGACAAGCTGGAAGCGTTAAATCCTCAAGACAACTCGCTGTGGAAGTTGGCAAGAGCCCTTAGAAATACGCGAGAAGCCATACCCACATTGACAAATGTGAACGGACGTGCGGCGATGACGGACACGCAGAAAGCTAACCATCTAGCTAGTCACGTTGAAGCTATACATAACAATGACATACCTAATAATTTAGAGCATGACTGCTTTGAAAATGACCTAAACGAAATTATTGGCCATGGCATACAATTGACAAGACAAGAATTTCTGAAGGTCATGGTCAAACCCTTGGAAGTGGCAGAAGTCATCAAGACGTTACCAAACAATAAAGCAACGGGAAAAGACAGTATCGAATATAAGCTACTCAAATATCTCCCAAGAAAAGGTGTTGTGCAATTGACGTATATCGTTAATACCATCCTGCGATTGCAACACTGGCCTAGCCAGTGGAAATGTGCCGTGGTTGTACCCATTCTGAAATCGAATAAGAACGCGAAACTCGCCGGCAGCTATCTTCCAATTTCGTTACTGTCGGCGATTTCCAAGTTGGTGGAGAAGCTCATCCTGATCAGACTTGAAGATGCTCAGGATGAGCTTCACACCGATAATGAGTGTTAATTCGGTTTCCGTAAAGGTCGAAGCACGGTGCAGCAAGTCGTTAGGATAGTTAACGATGTCAAGGTGCAATACAACCTTGGGAAGAGCACCACCATGGTGCTCCTCGATATTGAGGAGGCCTTCGATACCGTTTGGATCCCGGGTCTACTTTGCAAAATGCATGACCTACCACTTTCCGACACATATCATCAAACGTGTTCATTCATTCCTGTCATGCATATCTCTGCAGGTTCGAGTGAACAACAAACTTTCAACACGGCGGGACATTCGCGCGGGAGTTCCGCAAGGGTCGTGCCTGTCACCAAAGTTGTACAACTTGTAAGTATCCGATTTTCCTGAATTCCCGAATACGAAGCTGGTCAAGTATGCCCATGACACAGCCATATATGCACATTCGCATAATGCCCAGGCAGCAAATATGCTGCTGAAGACATATATGGCCCGTGCCACGGCGTATTACGACCGGCGGAAGATTCGGGTAAATGCCGAGAAGTCGAAATCCATAGTTTTCACGCGCTGCTTCACGGAGAATAGGATATTAACGCCAATTTTGATCAGGGGGAATACCATTCCAGTCAAAAATTGTGTAAAATATTTAGGGGTCAGACTGGACAAAAGACTGATTTTCAATACCCACATAAATGAGACCATACAGACTGTCTACTCCATGTCCAGGAGTCTGTATCCACTCCTGGTCAGGGGTAGCAGACTAAACAGACACAAGAAGAAATTGTTGTACACGATGGTGGTCAGGCCGGCCATAACATACGCAGCGCCGGTGTGGTGCAGCACGTCGGTGACGACAATGAGAAAACTTAAAGTCTTGGAACATAAGTTCATGCGCCTCATATCAAATTCTGACAGGTAACCTCCCTCTGAGATTTGTATGGACGTTGTAACGACATAATGCCAATAGTGGACTACGTCAGAGAAATTTCACAAAAATTTTATAGCACTAAGCTGGGTGATAGTTCGCTTACTAGAAACATTACACAAATCAGAGCGCATAATGCCCCTTTCCGAATCAAACACAATCTACCATACCAGGCGTTGCCTATCTTCCGGCAACCTCTTTAGCCAACCTTCTTCCTCCCATAACTTCTTTTTGCACTCTTAGCTTCTTTTACTCTCAACTTTAAATTTTTAATTCTTTTCCTATCCCTCTCTTCGTTTCTGTTTGTTATTTTTATTTTTTCTTGTTTTCTTCTAAATTCTTTTCAAACCCCCTCCCATAAAATCATCAAAATCATCAAAATTATCAAAAATTTAAAAAAAAATCACAACATTTTTAATCACATTTTGAGTGGCTGGGATGCTGCCCTCACCTGCATTGTTTCAAACGGGTATTTGTCGTTTGTCTGTATCTACCCGTTTCAACACTCAAAATCGAATCAGTGAAGTCCGCGAGTTTTAATTTTAAATTTTAATTGTTTTATCCGTCTTTTTGGAATTTTAAATGTTATTCATCCGTTTTATTCATTATTTTTGTGTGAAAGGTGATGGATGTTTATGTTAGTGTCTGAGTCTATTAGGGTATTTTACGTTTAGATTTAGGCACTTTTGTTCACAGTTTTAAGTTGAACCAGCCTCGCCCCATCCAACTTCGCACCGCGGTTGGCGGATTGGCTCTGGGCCGGGGCATGGCAATACATTGTATTATTTTAAACAGTAAATAACAATAACAAATATTCCACTCTTATTCCCATTCTTAATACCTGGCATGTATTGATGGATTTTTTACAATATATTTTTTTTTCAAAATTTACCTAATAATTAAAATATGGACGCAACTTTTTTTTTGTATACTTTCTAAAATCTTGTTAGAGAAGGTATAAGGTATAATCTAAAACACGTTTGGAATGGCATATTACACACTCGCGAACCGTAGTCTCCGCCTTCGGCTCAGATTACAAACTTTTTGCTCGTGTGGAATATGGGCTATTCCACAACTTGTTGTAGAATATACCATTCTTAGTCGTACGCCCAATAACTAATCGCAGCAGAAAGCATGATGTGATTAGAAGTGCGAAAGTGAAAGTGTGAAAAAAGATGTAAGTATTGAGCATTCTGAGCCACCCACGCCTGTAGACGAGCTACTTCCAACCAGAAATTTCGCCGAACGTCTTGTCTTTAGAAGTGCAGGGATTCTTTTACTTGCCTAACATTTAACAAGTTTACAACCTATCCACTACGCAATTTTCGCCTAAGATTGCGTAACTTCTGCGCATACACTGATATACAAGCCACTAGCCAACAGTCAAGTACTTACCGCGACGAATTTATATTACATATCGAAATATGAATGAATGAATGAACATATTATATTTATTACAATTTATGTACAAATGATTCCTCCCCAGAAATCATCTCGGGACCGGTCCTGCAATCACGATGCTAAGCTACAGAATCGGGCAGGATGGATCTAGTTCGGTGAAATAAAAATTAAAAATTAGCCTAATTCCTTTCAACAACGTAAATTAAAAGGCAGGCAATAAAATTGTGAAAAATGCCAAAAAACGGATTTAGTGCAGTAAAAATTTTTAAACCAACACTAATTGCGCATTTTACTGATTTTAAATTTTATGGTTGGTGCGGGTAAATGTAGAAATGTAGGGCTAGGCCAAGGCTTGCCTAATCTGAGGTATGTCGAAATTTTGATATATTGACATTTTTCTTCCTGATAATTTAAAGAAGATACATTAATTTTAAAAGAAATAGGCAACAAGAGAAACGAATCACGAAGCAAACGAAAGAAGGGGGGACAGGAAAGAGGTTTAAAAATTTAGAGATATGAAATATGTGTATAGTAAAGATGCACCTACATTCGCCCCTATTTACGAACCTATAACCGTGATACTGCATATATTGTATTATGTTATTAAGGTAAGATTTAAATAATTATGTACCATCTGTTTATATAGCATGCTGGTTTAATCGATAAAAAGACTTGTAGAAGACCGTATTAACAATGTTAACTTAGCTTTGTCTATGTCCCAAGGTATCTAAAATATATTATGTTATGCAAACCAAATTACTTGTTGACCTAGCACTCATAAAGAATCGGCGTTGCTTATATTAAAATATTAAATACATGTATGATTTCACATGTGTTATGTGTTATCGTTGTATTGCGCCAAACAACTTGTCGCGTATTTAATTATGTCCAGCTTCTCACTCTACTGTTATGAGATAGAAGTATGGAACACACACTAACGATACAGAACCATGTTTCACGCCCGTATTCACCAACATTTGCTTAACTCACCGATACTAAACTGACTGTTAAAATTTATCAGGTAGTTAAAGCAATATCGTATTCACCAACGATAATTGAATGAAAGTTAAAAAACACTTTGTTAACAGAAAGGAACTAGTATTTTTATGCAGCAGTTGGTAAAAACCTATCTTCACAGAGTTTACAATGTTATTTATTTATATCGTATTCTAACCTCTGTAATATTTTCGCAATCATTATTTTACAATTTTACTGAAAAAGGAGAGGAAACAAAATATATCTGTACAATGTAAGTACACAAATATGTCATATTATATCAAATATAAAGAAAGCGTATAATAATAATAATAATAATAATAATAATAATAATAACAATAATAATCTATTTATTGCCCAACAGATAAAAATCCAATTACAGGACAAACTTGAACAAAATAATACTAGTAGTAAGTATAATATAATACAGCTGTGACAGTAACAAAAAAAACCTTAATATTATATTTGTAAATAGTAGTAAATAGCATGTATAGAATTAAGTTATAAAATAAAATGGACTGGAACAGAGCTAAAAAAATGTAGAATTGAAGAAAAATACATAATAAAATAAAACAAAACCTATATATCTATATATGTGTAAAAATACCTATAAATAATCTGGCAATACGTAGGTGTAGTGACAGTTAAGTACTATTGGTTGTGAAAGTTATGATAAATGCATTGGTAATTTCCGAAATCGTACTACAGTTGATATCACATACATCTGATATTTTATTGAAGTTATTGCACATAACATGAAGTGGGGATCTAAGAAGCACATTAGTTCGAGATGTCTCGCAGTAAAACGTGTGAGTTTGACGTGAGGTTATTCGAGGAACATGAAAAGAAAACATGCCTAAGAGCACCGGACTGTCTAATTTGCTGTGAAATAGATTATGTAACATTTTCAGACTATTTAATGCACGTCGCAATTCCAAAGAATTAAGATTAAATCTCTCTAGTAAAAGGGAGTATTGGTAGCCTCTTTCTGGATAAAAACCATCAATTTTCAAGTATAAAAATTTCAGAAATTTTCTCTGCACACTTTCGATGGCGTTATAACAGGTATAGTGCGGGTACCAAACTATTGAGCAGTATTCAAGTTTGGATCTAACATATGAATAGTAGAGTGTTTTTAGAGCAAACTCATTAGAGAACGAGTGACAGTTTCTAACTATAAAACCTAACATGTTCATGGCTGATGACGTTACTAGTGCTACACGGTTCGAGAAAGTAAATTTCTGATCAAATACTACCCCTAAATCTTTTATTGTTGCAGAACGTTCAAGTACTTGCGAATTTAATGAGTAATGAAATACCACTGGGCTAGACTTTCTTGTAAAAGAAACAACCTCACATTGATGCATTCAAATGAAGATTGTTTTGATTGCACGAGTATTCTACTATTTCTAGCTGTGCTAGAACGTTTTCACAATCATCTATACTGCTTATTTCTGCGAAGATCTTCATATCATCGGCAAACAGTAGTTTGTCACATTGTACTATGTTTGTGAGATCATTTATAAACAATAGAAAAAGCAGTGGTCCGAGATTGGAACCTTGAGGTACACCTGAAGTTGCCGTAAATAGTTCAGATTAATGTCCATAATACACTACGTATTGTTTTCTGTTATATAAATATGATCTCAAAAATGTTATGAAATGGCAACTAAACCCGAACATATTCAATTTACCTAATAGAAGTTCGTGATCAATCCGATCGAACGCCTTCGAGAAATCAGTATATATCACATCTACTTGACCTTGTGAGTCAAGTGTCCTTGCTATACACTGAGTTATCAGACATAAGTTAGAAGCAGTGGATCGCATTTCCATGAAATCATGCTGAGAGGTTGATATTAGAGATTTTACTAAAGGGTAGATGCGAGCATACAATGATATCTCGAACACTTTGGCAAAGTTGCAGAGAATCGCTATGGCTCTGTAGTTTTTCTCTGCATTTCCGGATTTACAAATAGGGCATAATCTAGTTAGTTTCCAACAATCAGGAAATACAGCTGTTTTTAAAGATAGGTTGTAGATAATATGAAGTGGTTGGACCAGAGCACATGCACAATTTCGAACCAGAAAAGAAGGAATTTTATCATGGCCTGATGTCATCTTATTCTTAAGCTTTCTAGTGGCGGATATAATTTCATCCTCGGTTATGTAAGAAATGTTAAGGCATGACACATCCCTGTAGGTATTATTAGTTACTCTGGTACTAGAGGGCAGAACACTACTGAAAAAGTTACCAAAATTATTAACTATTGATCCACGGCTATCATAAGTATGTGCTTCATATGTCATTAAACCAGGGATCCTGGTTGTGCCTTTTTTGTTTTGTATAAAAGTCCAAAAGTTTGTGGGGTCATTTGTTACAGTATTTTGTACGTCATTTAAGTAATTTCTATAAGCAATGTTTATCTGGGACTTAATTTCGGATCTCAATCTTCTAAATTCGTGAAGATGGCGCTCGTTTTTTTCTTTTTTATATGTTAAACGGTATTTATTTTTTAATGTTATGTTATTTTTTATTTCTCTAGTATACCATTTGGGATAATTAGGTTTGTTATTGCTTGTCTTATTGTATGTTGGAACATACTGGTCAAAAAGTGAATACAGTACTTCATAAAATTCTGAACATGCCCTGTTAACATCATCCATGCTTAACAAGAAACTCCAGTTAATACTTAATAACGCATTATATAAACCAGTGAAGTTAGCTTTCCTAAAATTATATGTTTTACTTGCAGGGTTATTGTCAAAGTTAATGTTATTTGTATCGTTTAACATTATATTTAATAGAACATGATTAAAACCAAATAATTTAATTCTTCTTTTAGGGAACCATAAAAACTGGTGGAGGAATGCTTTAAGCAAAGGGGATGAAAAACTTTTAAATCTATTGTGTAAACAGTATTTTACAATTGAAAACGCCTATGCCATAAATACAGCAATAGAGGCAACCGAGGTGACTATATAATACTGTCGTACGTGAGAATTATTACTCTAATGCATATCTAGACTCTAATACACTTGTATTATCTTCTAAAGAAATAGAAGTTGACCGTGGCTAAACTACTGTTTAAAGTTCTTTAAATAAACAAAAAAGAAAGTACTGAACCATCGGTTACAGAACTTACTAATGACAGAAGCTTTAATCACGGAAGTAATTATATGAAAGGGAAAGAAGATATACTCATTAGAATATGGCAAACATCAAAAAATGAAAAACTAATTGACCAAAGTGATATTTAAAAAAGAATAATATAGTCGGGGAGGGCAGAACTAGAAAATCTAAGAGGAAAAATAAGGATGAAATAAAATGTATTATAAAAGAGATGAGTTATTAGTATTAAAAATAGAAAGAATTTGATATACATTGTTTTCATAATTTGTGAATGCATTATTTTGTGTAGTATATATGATTCGTATTGTATATAGAATTGTATAGTTAATAAAAAACTTATAAAATTTTTAATTTTCTTATATGTTCCTCATCCCTCCGTTTTGGGTATATCGATCGAATTTCGTAATGCGTCGTTATCATTGGATGGAAATCGAGACTATCTAGTTAAAATTTCATTCTAAAATAGCACTTTCAATAATATCTAATACCTACATGTAGGTTTATATGCCTTTGACACATCACATACCTCAACAGAACGCTCTGTTAAGAGCTTAACTGCCCAATATATTCTTGTTAACTTTAACAGGTTGTTTTCTCATAACTGTGATTGGTGAATACGTCCACAAATATTTAACAGGTTGTTAATTCTTTAACAGCTTGTTACCTATTTAACTAACGATGGTGAATATGATCGTCAATCAAGTTCCTCGATTCCCAAGATCCCAAGCAATCTAACATTCTGTGATTTCTGAATTTATGCATGAGTATTTTATTGTCAACTTTATCTTTTTTTGGGTATTTATTTTGTTATACTATGTAATGATTTTAATTAAATTAGAAGAAAATGACATTGAATGTCTTGTTTCAACTTGATATCTGTTTTTATCAATAATTGAAAACTTTATGTAGTAGAAGAAAAGTAGTTGATTAATTATATTATTACTTTATAAACATTTGACCAACCTTTCGTATTCTACTTACTTATTACATTCGAGTTTATTGCGGTACGACATTATCTCTACCTCATTTTTTCTTGTGGATATAGATTAGAAACAGAAGTTGGGAATTGATAAATTAATGTAGACATGCATTATGTTATCGCTATCAGTCATGCTCCAAGACTGCTGACTCACAATTGAAGAGCTAGTGAAGGTTCTCTTTAAAATGTTTTCTAGTAGCTGAAATGTTGTGAGATATTATTTTTTATACATGAAAATAATGAAGTCATTGCATTATTAGTGATTATGTTTAAAGTGTTTTGTACCGTATGTAACTTTTAGAGCATATTTTTATCGCTATAAAAAGAAAAAGTGTTGAAAGCCAGACCGATTTGACAGACCCAACAGCATGAAATTATACGTGATTGCAACCGACGGAACTAAATGCATTATTTCTCATATATTGTATATAAATTATTATTTAAATTATCTTTTAAATTAAATTACTAATTGTGTGTTACATTGTAATTTAATTATTATTATTTAATATAGAATATTAATTATTTCTTCGTTTACATTTTGTTATTATGGTTATTTAATTTTACAGAAATTTAAATGCAGTATTGTAATAATTATTTGGATATAATTATTTCTTATTATTCAAATAATCGGCTGTACTTTTTACAAAATAATTATAATGCTAACAAGAAAGGATTTGGAACAAAATTTTACGAAAAATAAACAAATATTTGCCAATAAAATTTAGATGTTGCTACTATAAACACTTTTTATTTAAATACACATTAAAAATGCGCTTTATTTAATTATTTATCACTTCTTATTCCCACTAAAGTTACTTTCATCTTCAGTATTCTCTTCTCCGGAACAAATGTCTTCCTGATCTTCAATTTCAGCTTCAGTATTGACCATAACGGCTAAGTTATTGCTTTCAATAATGTTGAAAATTATCGGACAATGCAATGAATGTAGATATAAAAAGAGAAATATTGCAACTGCGTCTCTCACTAATTGCAGGAGGTATTCTCCATTGAAAAAATGGAAATATTTCTTTATTTCAATGCTGCCATGATTTCCTGAAGCAAGAAGAGAGGTTGGTGAATTGCGATGTGCGCGCAGGAATGAGAATGTTGCATGATTTTTTAATAATAAAATTCGATGTAGCATCAAAAAACATTTATAAAAATAATATGTTCACAATTTCAAATTTTAATAAAGCAAAAAATATATATATTTTCTTCGGCGACGAATTTGAATTTTACGAATCAGCGGTTATTTGGCGCCAATAACTGTGACGTTATCCGTCACCATTTGTGTACAGTTTACTAAATCAACCTACTTCAACTTTTTGTTTATATTGTTTGGTTATTGAGCTAGTGAGTAACATCCACTATAAGTTACAAATATTGTATTTTGTCTAAATGTAAAAGTACCACAATGAAACCACCGGCTCAGTGGCTCCAACACTAACGTGTTAGGCGTACTTAATTCGCGCGTTAATTCGAAGCTTTATAAACGCTTGACACATCACGGTTAGAATCGGAAATGCATATTCGACACACAAAAGTTTATCAGCTGGCGGGACTCAAGGGGCATTCCTTTCTCCTATTATTTTGAACCTTTATACCTCCGACGTCCCATTCCCACCCAACGACTAACATTCTACTATACGCAGATGATGCCGACATCTATGGGCAGTCTTTCTACACACACATTGCTGCCCAGAATATACGGTATCATCTGACGCAAGTAACTATTACGCCGATTGAAAAATTGTAATTAATAGGACACGACAGAGGCAATAACCTTCAATACAAAATTTACCAACTTTAGGACAATAGAGAAACTAAAAATTAACAACAAGGTAATTGAGGAACGGAAATCGGCTAAATATACAGGAGTCACTCTAGATAAGAGGCTCAGTTTCGGACCCCATATTACCAATACACTCCACTGATGAATAAGCGAAGTAAGCTGACTATAGACAATAAATGATATTATACAAAGTAATATTCCGACCTATATTGACATATGCCTGCGTGTCGTGGAATTTTATTTCAGACACGCAGTGCAAAAACTACATACTACACAGAACAAAATACTCAAGATTTCTTACAAACTCGAGCAGATACATTTCGACTGCTTTGCATCGGAAGGCCAGAGTACCTATGAAGAAAGACTTCATCATGGAGACCCCGAAAAGTTCTTCCGGAGCAAAATTCAGCGGTTGAAATTGACAAGACACATAACAGACGTTCAACACGACAACCCTACTCACATTCACAGACTGATACACTAGGAACTACCTATTTTTCTAGAAAGATGGTAACGACAACACATCGACACACAAAATCCATTCCCGCCCAAATTCCCTTTTCCTTTCTTTACCCCCTCTTCCTATTTTCCCCTACCCTTATAAAAACACCAGCTGATGTTATTATCCGCATACATGTTATACAAAAATAAACTTCTTTGTTTTTATATCACACGATGATTTAAAGTAGGTTTTTAGGAATCCTTCCTACATCCTTTATTAGAAAAACTCAAATCTATAAAAACATTCCTGCAGTAAGATTATAAGATTATAAAATTAATGAATAAAGAAAATTGAGTGTTCTATGTAATTCAAATAATAATTAGAGAATAGAAAATTTTGATGAAGCTAGGGCTTCCATTTGCACCCCGTCATATTTCTGTACCATGTGCACATTGTAACTAATTCTCATTCTAATGGGGTAGTGCATGCGCAACATACGACGCCATTTCCAGCTAGCGTCGCATAGCCTCTCCTACCCAATTCCTATTCTCACCGCCACGGGGTTAACCCTGGAAACCTGAGCAACCCTATAGAAGACTGGGTAACCAACTCTAGTGTGAAATAGGGTCAGGGCTAACGAGAAAGGGAGAAATGGCCCTCCGAAAAGTGGGTTGTGCTAGGGGTAACAGCCCCTTCCTGCAAAAAATTACATTGTTACGGAAACTCAGGGACAGAATGCCGGATTGATCTCACGACGAGGACTTGGCAGACGAAATATGGATATGAGAATAGGAACATGGAATACCCGTATATTGTATAGAACGGCAGCGCTAAGATCTCTTTTGGAAACTCTAGATACCTATAGAGTTGACGTAGAAGCTATATAAGAAATCCGTTGGACCGGAAACGGAATATTAAAAAAAAGATCACATACCCTATACTATAGTTGCAACAATGGAATACATGTGGATGGAGTAGGATTTGTGGTGAATCGACGGTTCAAAGGGCATGTGCTTGGATTTGAGGCAGAAAGCCACAGAATATGCAAAATTCGAATAAAAGGAAAGTTCTTCAATTACAGCTTTATAAATGCCCACGCACCCACTGGAGGAACTTGAGAGGATATAGAGACGATGCCCAGGAAATGACATAACTAGGCGATATGAACTCTAAAGTTGGAAGGGAGCAGGCCTTCCAACCAACAATAGGAAAGCACAGCCCACACGCAGTCAGTAATGACAACGGAGTACGCCTAGTAAACTTGGCAGCATCGCTGAACATGACCATAGTCAGCACATATTTTGAGCATAAGGACATTCACAAAGCAACGTGGATATCTCCGGATGGCAGAAGCAAGAACCAGATAGAACACATTTATTTGACTTCAGACATGGCTCTAATGTCATTGATTGTAGAAGTTATAGATGCGCCAATATAGACTCAGATCACTACCTAGTTATTAGCACTATGAGAGTAAGAATATCCAATGCTAAAAAGGATGCCAAACAGGTAGCGAAAAATATAGCGCACAGAAACTTCATGATCCTATCGTAGCGGAACAGTATGCTAATGGGTTGAATGATAGAATAGCCAATATAAACGGGAACGAGACAGGGCATCAACAAATAAATACCTATTGGATGAAAGTCAAACAAGGCATAATGGCTACAGTAGAAGAGGTTCTGGGCAAAGAGCGTGGGACGCCCAGGAATCATTGGTTCGATGAAGAATGTGCTGAAGTAACATAAAGAAAGAATGAGGCGTACAGAAAAATGCATACCCAAAGAACAAGATTAGCTGTACAGGAATACCAGGGAGAAGAAGGGGAGATGAAGGGAAGAAAAGCGAATCCATACAGCAAAAAAAGGGAATACTTGAATCGCGAGCTGCAGGAAATAGAGAATCCCAACAGAGAACAACAATATAGACAGTTTTACAAAAAGTCAAATTTTGCAAGAAGAAGCTACAAACTACACAATGTAAAAACGCACAAGGAGATCTTTTAAGTGCTAGATGCGAGGTACTAGATCGGTGGGTGGAACACTTCAACACCTTACTGAATACAAGAAACGAGGCAGGAAATGTGCCACCAGAAATGGAAAATGACAACCAAGACCCAGAAAATAATGAGAACCAGCAGCTACCACCAACCATGACGAGAAGCTGGGAAACCACAAGTCTTCGGGAAGTGACAATCTTCCGGCGGAGCTCCTTAAAGGTGATAGTGAGGAGCTAATTGTGACCATACATAACTACATAAGCCGCTGTCACAAATCTGGACACAAAAGAAACTCCCAGAGGAGTGGAAGATAGGCATAATCTGCACTATCCACAAAAAAGGAGACGTCATCGAATGCTCAAACTATAGAGGCATTACCCTATTAAACGCTGCATATAAAGTATTCTAAATAATACTGGGCAAGCGCATACGACCCTACGCGGAGAGAAGTGGGAAAATACCAAAGCCGGCTTTAGAGGAGGGAAGTCAACCATACATCAAATATCTACACTAAGGCATATCCTGGAAAACACACAGGAGTATGGAATATGCACCCATTATATATTTGTTGACTTCAAAGCCGCTTACGACACGATTAAGAAAAAGGAGCTATATGCAGCAATGAGACAATTAAATATACCAAACCACTTGGTAAACCTGACACAATTAACACTGGAAAAAGAGAAATGCGGGGTGTGAGTGGACGACGACATATCGGAACCCTTCGAAACCACCAATGGGTTGCGACAAAGGGACGCACTCTCCTGCATATTATTCAACATCGCACTCGAGAAAGTTGTACGTTCAGCGGGTGTTACCATGACGCGGACAATATACAATAAGCCCATCCAAATACTGGCCTCTGCGGATGATATAGATATCATAGGTATCACCGAAGCAGCGGTAACAGAAACATACATAGCACTGAAACATGCAGAAAAGGAAATGTAGATGGTAGTTAATATAAACAAAACAAAATACATGCTAGCTGCAGCACAACCAGCAAGGGAGAGACAGCGGCCTCTAAACATCGAAAACGAGGAGATAGAGTCTGTGAGGGAGTTCGTATATCTCGGATCGCTAGTCAATAGTCAAAATGATATATCAGAAATAAAATGCAGGGTCTTTATGGCCAACCGATGTTATTTCGGACTAGCCTCGCAGCTCAGCTCACAGAACGTACGAAGCACAAAGGTTAAACTTTATAAGAGACTCATAAGACCAGTGTTAACATACGGCTCGGAAGCCCGGGCCCTTACTAAGAGAGATGAGGAAATCCTGGGCTGTTTTGAAAGGAAAATATTGAGAAGAATCTATGGAGCTGTAAATGAAAACGGGGGGTGGAGAAGGAGATATAATTTCGAGCTGTATAGACTGTACAAGGACCTCGACATAGTAAAAACAGTAAAACTGGGGCGGCTGGGGCGGACACATAACATTAAAAAAAAAAACGTTAATTTTTAAGATTTACATTAGACAAGTGTTTGTAACAAGCAGTCAAAAAGTTTTCAGACAGTTCGAAATTGTAAGTGCGCTCATAACTTCAATTACGAATTTATTTTATTTTGTAAAAACTGAACATCAAACACATAAAAATGCAAAGAAAGACTAGTTTCACTAAAAACATGGGCTGGTGCCAAAGCGGATATTGAATATTAAAAAATAATAATAATAATAGGCAAGGACCAACTGGGAAATTTAGTTAAGGTTATAATTAAGTGAAAAAGCAAAATTAAACACGAGTTAAAATGAAATGAAATCGTGAAATGAGGGTGCTGTTTATGGGTTGAAAGTGTTCTTTTTGCGATTTTCGGCGAAAAGTATTTCCTAGCGGAAAATGTCCTTTACAAAAGTTGCAGATAATAAAAAAATCTGAAACTTTCAAATCAGGCATTTTTCAACAAAACCTCAATTTTTTTGAGAAAACGGCAGAAAACCGGCTAGTCGGTTTTTTATTTTTTCTCTTAACAATAATGCAATTTACATGAAATTATGTTTTGCATTGAATAAGTATAATTTTTTTTGGAATCCAGAAAACAAGTAGTTTCCGAGATATTTTCATTTTTCGGAAAAAAAACAAAATCTTCCCGCGGAAAATTTTATTGGTGTTTTTTTCGATTAAAACATTCTGTTCGGGCTCATTGTAACCGTTGAAATGTCTACTTTACAATGGTCTATATATGTTGATGGTTTATTTTTCATTAAACCGCTTAAAATTGAGAGAAACCAAAAAAATTACTTTTCGAATGACGACTTTTTCAATATTTTTTGTTATGTTCCATTTTTAATTTTATTATTTATGTAAATAATGGATTAAATTTCAATGGCAGAATTTACTTCAATGTAATATTACTAAAGTTGAAAGAATTTAATTGCAGAAAATAGGGGAAATCATTCTGAAACTTAAGTTGTTCATGGCAATGCACCGTACCATACTGAAAGTCGTAAGCTAGAGTCTATAGTTAAGAATCACTGGCCTAGTGTGCATTTTTATTAATGTATACTTTACTATTTTTTTAATAAATAAATGGTATAATGACGAGCAATCTGTTTTAAGTATATTTGAATAAAATAATTTGAATAAATAATATTATTAAATGAAACAATTGATTTATTGATATTTTTACCAAATTTTTACTCGCTTCGTCTTCAGAAAAATATTGTTTTGTCATTTTCTTATAAAAATAAAAATGTATGAAAAATTATAATATTCCAATGAATTTTAGATCTTTGGCATTGTGGTTGTTCATCAATAAAAGTTTCAAATTCCGAAGGATCTTCGAGAAAATCGACATCTTGGAGTTCTTCAATTTCAATATCGGGACTCTTTGCTGGTCTTCATAAATAATATCTTCCAAATCACTTAAGTCTTCAAATATTTCTTCATCTCTATTTGAGCAGTTCTCATGACTATTACTGCATAAATTCATACATTTTCAGCCGTGTTTGCGGTAGCCACATCTTCGTTTATTACAACCACTTTCACAACTGCAGCTATTACTTTTTAATAATTTTTGTAGAATTAAGTTTGAACTGTCTGGGATAAATTTGGGCACGAGTCTACCTAGATGTTCGTTCCAGCCCCATTGTTTAGCTTTTTTATTATCGAGCTCGTTGCCCAAATAACCAATCTAAGTTTGTAATTGGCAATAAACTCTATAGGAGTGCTGTGTAGCTGATCCTTCAGTTGGGGGAAGCCTTTCCAATTTAAAAATAGATTTGTTGCTTGCCAGTTGGTAATGCTCAAATCTCAATTTAATTTTTAATAACATATCTATTTTTTTACTTCTCTAAATACCAGCTATAAGTTGAGATCCATTTTTTACAATGATTATTTGGTCTGCATCTTTTTGTTTTTTAATATTAGTTAGGCTTGATAAATTTTTGATGCTCAATAATGATTTTACTATTATTTTTTCCTTTTCCAGCAAACCTGGAAGTTGTATCGCAACCCGAAAGAGAGTGAAGAAATGCTCTTATATTTGTCTACGATTCGCGTTTGAAACAATTAGATGTATAAAATGAATCCTTTTCGTTGCCTGAGCGTGGTTTGTGGAAAATACTGAGACCATGTGAATTTAGTTGATGCAGAAGTACTAGTAAAACAATATCTTGACCAACGATAACGACAGTCTTATCATCGTGTTTAGCTAGTTCAACTGCAGTATTTATAATTAATGCATCGGCGTCTTCGGGAGCTTTCCTGCACAAAAATCACTCTGATTGTAGTTTATCTGATATAGTTTGTATTAAATTGTTTTTGTTACTTTGATTGAATACAAATTTCTCTTGCGAAAACGGTATTTTACTTATATCTTAATATTCAAATTTAGGGATGTTTGCAGATTTTTTACGTCGTAACGTTCGGCTTATTTCATGCCCATCGACGTGGAAGTAGATGTTGTAAGTGGTGTAATTAAAGTTTTATTTACTTCGGGATACCCATTGAATACTATAAAACTATTAGCTGCATAATGGCTTCGAACAGAATTAAAATATTTATGTGCAATTTCTTCAATAGTAAAAAATTCAAAATTTTGTAAATTTTTCTACCAAAGTTTCAGGATGGTTTCAGCCACTTACTTTCATAAATAAATTCATTCAACTTTAATAATATTACATTGAAGTAAATTCTGTCATTGAAATTTAATCCATTATTTACATAAATAATTTTAAAAAAATGGAACATAACAAAAAATATAGAAAAATTCATCATTCGAAAAGTAATTTTTTGTTTTTCTCAATTTTTAAGCAGTCTCATGAAGAATATATATATATACTATTTTAAAGTAGACATTTTAACGGTTATAATGAGCCCAGATAGAATATTTGAATCGAAAAAACACCAATAAAATTTTCCGTGCAAAATTTAGGTTTTTTCCGAAAAATGTAAATATCTCGGAATCTACTTATCTCCCAGATTTAAAAAAAATCATGCTTATTGAGTGCAAAAAAGATATACTTTCACACAATTTCATGTAAACTGAATTAATTTTATGAAAGAAAAATAAAAAACAGAAAATCCGGTTTTTCGTCGCTCTCTCAAAAAAATTTAGGTTTTATTGAAAAATGCCTCATTTGAAAGGTTTAGATTTTTTTATTATCTACGACATTTGTAAAAAACATTTTCCGCTAGGAGGTCACGTTTCGCCAAAAATTTCAAAAAAACCACTTTCAACCTTTAAACAGCACCCCCACTTCACAATTTCACTTTATCTCGTGTTTAATTTTCGTTTTTTCTCTTGATTATAACCTTAACTAAATTTCCCGGCTGGTCTTTGCCTGCTATTAATTTTCTTTTTCCAAAAGTTATTGGCATCAGCCTAATATGGTAATTACAGTCAAGATTCTTCAAAATTAGTTGGGTGACAAACATTAAATTCAACAAGGTTAAAACACTTTAATCTGAAAAATTTTTGATTGCGCAAAAAGTAAAACAATATTTATTAAAAAAACACGTTCGTACAAATATCATAGTCTTTGTTCCCTTGAATTTCTGTACTTATAAAATTAGAATTGTTGCCAAAAACGATGTCATCATGACTGCATCTACACTGGGAAAATAGTCCAACTCGGCTTGCTTAAATCCTTTGTCCGCCATCGCGCAATTAAAATAGTCTTGAAACTTTATAA
The DNA here is from genome assembly GCA_963675555.1 of Leptura quadrifasciata. Lineage (NCBI taxonomy): Eukaryota > Metazoa > Arthropoda > Insecta > Coleoptera > Cerambycidae > Leptura > Leptura quadrifasciata. The sequence continues at coordinate 104,946,142 of OY776673.1, read as the reverse complement.
AACATTACATTTAGTCCTTCTTGGATAAGTAATAAACACACTTTTACGCACTTTTATCACAGTAGACTGTCCTTTTATAATGCCGGCTCTATTTACATCACCCGTATTTTGTGACCAATGACGTCATACCAATAAGAAACCCGTTTTCAGTCATCTGGTTATTTATATAAAAATTCGAATTTTATGGGATACATTTGAATTTCTTTTATTATACTCTCAACTTAAACTGTACATATGGAAAAATAATGAATTAAAGCAATATCAGAATTCATACATCTTCCTCATTGCTGATGAAGCTCTACTTTACAAGGTAGTATACTTCGCATCAAATAATTTATTACACTGAAGTACAGTACAGATCCTTATAGCACCCACCCTTGATACGTTAGTTACTATAATCTTGAATTCTCAATGGCAATTTTCTGTTCTCTAGATAATAATAAAATTATTAGTAGATATGAATAATAAAATGTCTCTAAAGACTACTTAGCAACTAACAAAAATAACAAATATGTAAATAATAAAATACGAGTGGTTGAATATGCTACAGCGCTTCATCGAAATTTGCATGTATTCGTGTTTATATTTGTGATATAATCCTTAGAGGACTAATAACAAAACATAATATTTTTAGTCGCAATCTCCTCTATATAAAATATGTTTTAATATTCCGCCCTCTAAAAGCACAATTGAACTAATAGAAACAAAGTTTCTTAAAATAAGATCAGAGCTTTTGTCCAGGTCCACATTCTTTTTAAGCTTTAATTTTTGAAAGTTTGCTATTACCTGGTCTGAATCTCTTTCGAGACTAGTTTTTATTATATTTTTTATTGCAAGTGTAATTTTAAATTTATCAGTTAACACTGATAATGGCGAATATGTACGTCCTGCGGAAGGAGATATCAGGATGAAAGGCGATGCAAGTGCGTCATCTATCAGCTGACCATTAGTTTTTTTTTTCCTCGCTTGTTGGCTTTGGATGACCCATCAGCCATTACCCCTTGTTTTATAAAATAAAAAATAACGTTTGCAAACAAAACTAGTTTAGTGTTATCTAAACCCATCCTATTTATGCTGTTATTATCAACCTAACGACCATTAGTTAGCTTTCATTACATTTATTGTGATAGGTATCTACAGGATAAGTTAGATTAATATTAACCCCTGCCATTTTTGGTTTTGAATATTAATCGACTCACAATTGGGTAGGCTATGAAAACAATTAAACAGTAAATTCATGTAACTATCAAAAGTTATTGAATAAGTGTAACTGTTGCATATCAAACAAATAGGTATCTATATTGTGATGAAGAAATATGTAACGATAATCACAATTTGGAACCAAGGCGTGCGGTTTTAGAAATTTATTTATTTATTTATTTTTTATTTATTAGATACAACCACCCAACAGGTAACCAGTTACAGGGTGGGAACAATTACAATAATAATGTATATAAGGTACAAGTATACTACAGATCAGTAGAATATAATACAATAAACAGAATGTAGAGTTATAGAAAACAGAATAGGTGAAAAAAACAGAGAAAAGAGAAAATATACAATTATCATACAAATAGCATTAAGTTTATTATACACTAATATTCATGTTACACAAATAATAGATTTTTTATCGAGGCAAAGCTACAATTAAATATATCAAGCACATTTTGCAGCGAATTATAATTTTTACACATAAAATATATGGGTGAAGTTTTTAATAGATTAGTCCGAGGGGTAACGAGATACAAAGTTTTACTATTTCTACTTTCTATACGAGGTACTCGAAAACATAGTTGTTCCAAAATAAATGAGCAATCAAAGATATTGTGAATAATTTTATATAAGAATACCACGGAGTGTGCCATTCTTCTGTTTTGTAGACTCGATATGTGAAACCTTTCTAACATAATGCTTTGTGGGTAACCGATTGTAGGATAGTTGCCATCTTCAACAAAACATAAATACTTAACAAGACGACGCTGGATGTTCTCTATAGTGTATATGTATGTAGCATATCCCGGAGACCGTACCAGTGAACAATATTCTAGTTTCGACCGCACAAAGGAAAAATATAGCAGTTTCATAATGTCCGTATTATTAAAACCCTTACAATTCCTAATTACGAACCCTAACTTTTTTAACGCTGACGATACAGTTAAGTTCATATGCTCATTGAAATTTAGTAATTGATTTAATATACACCAATGATTTATCTTATCTAAGTTATTCTGCAGCTTGTTACAATCTGCCTCAGTTTCAATTACATGATAGATTTTCAAGTCATCTGCATATAATAGACTTGAAACATCCAGGTCTATAAGAATATCGTTAATAAAAATATTAAACAGTAGTGGTCCCAGTACCGATCCCTGAGGAACACCTGAGCTGTTAATGTTAATGTTGTAATGTTAATATTGTAATGTATGGTCGTTCCAAAAGCGGAATTGATACAATATACTCAAATCAGACGTACTTTGCTAAAATTGCATTCAAATTTCATAACATAAGTAATATTTTCAAGAAATTCTATCCGAAGAAATATCACCGCAAGGAGATTTCATTCTATAATATCATACTTATCAAATATATAACTATAAGAGTATTCTCACAACAATATTATAAAACGATGTTTTGGTTATCGGTTGATTTGCTTCAAGAACGTTCATACAAGTTGGCCTAAAAAGTTAATTTGCAACCGGGATAATTAATTTCAATCTATATTTATTTTATAAAATCAACTGGGAGCTTCTAAAAAGTTATAAAATTTTTAATATTTGCGATTTAAGTGTTTTGAAATAAGCAACTTGTAAAGAAATCGGGTTTATCGTAGGTTCGGAGCTTTAAGTAAACAACTTAATAAGTGTCGGTATATTACATCCATTTATAATATTTAAGAAACAGTTATGTGGTAGGTTGCTTCGAATAATATGAAAAAAACAGTGAGATTAATTTCGTACGGTATTTATAGCATACAGGTGTATTCGCTATATTTTGATTCCCCCTTTGTTTCTGTTATATTATTGGAGATTAAAAAAGTTTCGTATAAAAGTTGTAGGGTTGTTACGATAGCTAGAAATTTTTAAAAAAATTGCAAGTAAACTAGATAAATAAGTCTATAACAGGAAATTATTTTCGAACATACGGGGCGAGCCAAGACGAAATTACAGGACCAAGTGCCTTTTTTTAAAACGGAATGCTGTGTATCAGTAAATTTTTTGAAGCCTTTTACTAGGCTCTATTCACTCCTATATTAGCATTGAATATGTCCCAACCACTTGGATGTAATGAAATTTTTTGTTGAAACAGTGTAATCTGCAGATGGATATTAAAAAAATCACCAGTCACAATTATGGGTTTTAAGAAAAATTTATGTTAATACCAGTTACGAGACATCTAATTAATGTTTTTGAATCATTTTCATTTCCTAAAAATGTACAGGGTGGCCAAAAATTATTTTTCAATTAAGAACACTTTAAATTGAATTTTATCAATTTTTTAACTGGAACTCCCTGTACATTTTTTTTCGATGTGATGTAGAAATGAAAGACGAACATTTTTTGTAAGTACTTCCCTAGGGCTAATTGCAGTCATTTTCGTTTTATAAATAAATATCAAATTCAAGAATAAACATAAAACAAGAGGTTCCCTGAAATAATTCATTAAAAAAATTTATAATAGGTGTTCGACGTGTTGGCCATTTTGATTGACACACGTTTTTATGCAATTTTGAAATGAGGCCATTTAGTGGGACCACAAATCACGTAATTTAGTGTTTTTAATGGGATTTCGGTTTTTGTAGCATTACACGGGTCATTTAGAATAAAACACAACCACCATGGCATACTTAAATGGAAAACTAAAAATTATGTTATAAAAAAAATGATGTTTGAAATGTCACTTATTTTTTGCATCGTTGAATTCAGAAAATTTGCAGAATTCAAAAGCGCAGTAATATACAGGGTGTTCCGTTTAAAAATCGAAAGTTAGTGTCACTGCCGGCGAAACCGGAAGTAAAGAAAAATCAATTGTATGTCAAAAGGTGCCGCTTATTATTTATGTAGTAAATTTCAATCAATTATTTTCAAAACTAAAGGAGAAAAGGGGGTACAACATGATCCTGTTACACCCGGTATATCAGACCTAACACCAACAAATTTGCATATAGGTATTTTAGGGTTTCTCATGGAAGCGCATTAATTAATTACTGTGCAGTAGGCTGTGACTGATGATACTACTATGACGACATTGATATTGTTTGACATTTTGTATTGTTATTTCATCAAAATAGATTACAAAGAATAAGAAAAGGTTGATATATTATAAAAATTAAAATAAAATGCCGAGATGAACAATATTTACTAACATAAAATAACAACGAAAATTTTACTATTCTACTATTCAATCATTTATTCGGGCAATAAAAATACTTTATAAAAGTTGTTACGGTTTCGATATTGTTTTATTAGAATGAAGCCTTTTTATTGCGCCAACTTTGGGCATAATTTTACTATTTTCATAATATTCAATATATATACTTTGATATATTTTGTCGAAAAAAATTGCGAAAGTTATGCAAATGATTGTTTATACGGCAGAATATGGTCACATATCCGCTTGCAGTTTTGCATAACTTTTTTTATCCTGAAAGATTTTTTTCACAATATTCTTATCTAGTACGGCCGTGGTCGTGGTAAATAACAACTATTTGCAATGTTCCGGTCATCGTAGCAGGGTACAAACTTGATAGAAGATATCTAATAATTATTAAAATGTTCTCCAAGGTTTGCATAAACTTCGGAATATTTTTCAAAAGTTATTACAAATTCCTGTTTTTTGTTAATTTAACAATGTTCCGGGGGGCAGAAAATGGTGCAATACCGGATTTGTTATTTTTTGCTTTCTCCAATGTTGTCTCAAAATTTGAAAACTTTTGCAATTTTTCATACCTTTTTTACTCTAATTATTATAATATTATTTAGATAGTATAAAATAATATAACCTCGATTATAACCATTTTGTAACATATTAAATGTTCTCAAATACAATAATTATAAAAGTAATTAATATTTTTGCTGTTGAGAAAGAAAACCATTAAATGTCAAACTTGCCATCAAGTAACAATAACACAGCCTATTCAAATTGTTGTATTTAGCTGCCATATTGTTTTATAGTATTTCTATTACTTGCCTTATGAAATACATTTTATAATTATCGGATGGTTAATTTTATAAGAGCTGTAAGAATACATACACATTTGTTTTATAACGATTCTCGTAGTTAGCTATGAAATTTGCTAAACAACTGAATAACTTTTTAAACCTATGCCTATTTTGTAGTTATTAGCATTATATAAAGGTTCCAAGAATTTTCTAATGACGAATACTGGAATCAAATAGTTTTATAAATTTTGTTGTGTAGCACTTCTTTCAGCCTTAATGTATTATAAAATTGCTACTTGGGATTGTCTGTTGGCCCTGTAAAATATACAAATAGCGACAGCCAAGTACATGCACGGACGGATTTATGGATATGGACCTTTCATATTCACAGGTGCTAAGCACAACGATACAAAGGAATGTAAACGGTGGAGCTCGATCGAGACGGCTGCGGCCGGCTGCGGCTTACCGCGTGCTCTATGAAAGCATTTAACATTTATTCCACTTTGAGCAGAAGCGTATAAACATTTGTTTTGTAAAATATTTTACATTATTAATTTACGAAAATGGATAGTTATCAGGTTGCCGAAAGTTCCAGATAATTTAATGGTATTATAGCGCCTCAATATGCGTGCAGTTAAAGAAATATTTCAAACTACCTATCCAAATAGGCATTATCCTGCACTAGACACAATCAGTCGAATCATAAAAGACATGGGTGCGTATCTCCTGGAAGAGATAAAAGAGAATCAGCCCTGCAACACAATAATGATAATGAAATGAGGGATATGATTTTGGCCACCGTTTATGAAAATCCCACAAATTCTCTGCTAGAGCAATTGCTGAGTCGGTAGATTCAAGTGACAGGACAGTAAGAAGGACTCTCAAGAAAAATGGTTTCCGATTATACAAAGTAAGAAAAATCCGTGAAATATTTTCCAAATACAATGTCAATCGTTCGTTATTGGTCTCGGGAAAATCTGCATCGATTTCTTCCATTACAAACTCAGTCTCCCCAGAAATTAAATGTATGGGGTGGTATGCTGGGTAATCATATGATCGATCCATTTTTCATTGATGGTACACTGAAAGATCTTAAGTACTTAAATATATTGCCGCAGTACATTGTTTCGGAAATTACACGGCTAGCAGTGCGGAGATTTAACGATATTTGGTTTCAACAATGTTGTTTTTCTCATGATTGTGCCACAGTTCAGGATTTTTTTGAACATTACATTTCCAGATCGTTTATTGAGTGGATGTGGAACCATATTTTGGCCAGCTAGATCTGATCTGGCAACAAATAACTTTTTTTATGGGGCCACATAAAATCTCAATTTTATGGCTTACTGGAGAACAGGGCTAATAATCTCAAGGAGTTGCGGTTGAAAATCGCAAACTAAAGAATTTGCGATTTAGAATGCTAACACATTAGCCCGAATATGTTATTAAATGTTTAAAAGTTTTTATGGTCGGTTAGGTTATTGTTCAGGTCAAGACAACATTTATTATAATTCTTTATTTTTCGTTTCAAAATTATTTTGTTATTTTAAGATTGTATTTCATATTAAAAACATTCCTTTATAGAGCTTTTTAGGGCCGAATTATTCGGCCCTTTATAAACCGTATGAGAATAATTATAACTTTTAGATGCTGTTAGATACTCGTATACATCGTGAATTGAATAATTGAACATGCGTCCACCTCCAACGAACAACAACGTAGTACCTGCGTTTTCGCATGTAAACGCGTCGATGTATGCACTTGCTTGCCGCTTACTGTATGTACGTGTGTATGAAAGCACTCTACAGGTGGCATCAATACTTGACAAATTCACCTGATATTTTTACTCTCTTCGTCAATGATCAGAATAGAACCTTATTGAAATTTGTCATTGTCAGCCTTGCAGTCTTACTGTCACAAGCAATTATTTAACAATTTTGGTTTTATCAACGATCTTTTTGTTAATTTTTCTAAATAATATATAATAGTTTTATGTTTTTCATTTATATTGAATTTTAATAAAATAAATATTTATTACACTAATAATATATATTTTTTCTGTTGAATTTGATAAAGGTTCTTCAATAAAAAAACACTTTCTAACGAATTATATCTTTGTAAAAATTTAACCAGTCAGGAGGTAGGGGACCTGAGCTTGTTTTTAAACGAAAGTGATGATAAAGGAATGATGAAAAGTGATCTTCCAACACGCACAAAATTATTTTTTACATAAATTTGTACTTATTATTTCCAAGAATGTATCTTACCGTTAAAATTACAATAAACGTTTTCAGTTGTACCTTTACGTATATTCTTTACACGACAAATTATAAACAGATACAGCTTAGCATCTATCTCTATCTATTCTTATTAAAAATTTAATTATTGGAATATTTTGACTAGTACTTGTTAGTTACGCTTTTTGTCAATAGAAAACTAATTGAGATTGTATTAATTACGAGATTAATTATACGTTGTGATCGTACAAGTCGAACACATACAAAATTAACTTATTGATATAACCTTATTTATATTTTTAATTAAAAAATTGATAATGGGACATTCTGTTAAATCATATTATAGACAAGTCAATCCTTGAGAAATTTGTAATTATGTAGCTTATACCCATTTCCATCGCGATTTATTTACGTTATATTAATCGAAAATAGTTTATATATATTTTTCTAACTAATGATTGTTAATTATATTTTTCTTTCCATAAATAAACAATATTATTATGTTGAATAACTTGCAGCAGACAATTAACATTCATTTATTATCTACATCCATGTGGAAGTAAGTTGTGGCTATGAAAGCGACAATATAAAATATTAAATTAATTGTCATCGTCCTTGCTCTTTAAAGTAATTTGGGATTTAATTTTGTACATTATAGACAATAATGTTATTTTCAGTTAAGTACCTATATACCTAAATAAATGCTAAACAGAGTTCACAGCTTTTAAGCGGATATGAATGATACAGTTAATAAGTTGATAAGTTAAATACTTGGTTACCATTCTGGTCATCAGGTTTTAATGAATTAGCTCCCGAAGAATATAGATTTTAAATGAAGTCACTAAACATTGAAAGTTATAAGCATGTAATGCTTGCTAATAACATTGCTTGCTATTTTGTAATACTCAAAAACTAAATCATCACAAATAAGCAGAAAATTATTATTTGTAAGGTTAACATGACTGTGTGTGTCTTAGAAATATAGATTTGAAAGGATTAGTCATAAAATCAGTACTGACTTTTGATAGCAACTATAGTAATGTTTATGTTTAAGACTTGAGGAAAAGTAACATTAGTAGTTTCTTAGTATACATAAAGCGTATTACTGTAAGTAGTGTTTCATGTAATCGCAAATGGAAATTTGGAATTTGCATTCCAACAAACACACTATGACTGGTAAAGCAATGGGTCATTATACATATTAAATGACATCTCTCGACAGTACCTGAAGCGTAAATAAGAAATATGGTCTATCTACTCTAAGTTTCATGTTATAAGTTTAAATTTATTTAAAGTATGCAGTATAAGTATAAAGTATAACATATCAAGAGAACAATTAAATTCAAATTAGTTATACATTTTTTTTATATTAGTATAAGGTGGTCAGTGCCAAGTCGACATGAAGACACCTAAGCATAGAGTGCTTGTATTGTGTGCGTTGATATGACTATTTAATTGTAGCGTTTACTAATTATAAAGAATGACCAAATAATTACAGATAAGACAAACAATAATATACAGGATGTCCCGTAATAACGTGCAAAAAATTTAACTGTAGATTCCCTGTCGAAAATTAAGACGTTCTTCGTATAAAATTTTTCAAAATAACCCTTTCTTGTCCAGCTACGTCCCCGTAAATTGGTGTGCCTAAAAACAGTTTTTAATTTCTATCTCAAAATAACGTAATCGGAAAAATACGACATTTGGCACATCTCGGTTACTCATCAAAAGGCATCTAACGAACCCATTTCATCTACCTAGCGTGTACACAAAGGGATGAAATTAACTACCCTTCTTGAAATTTTTTAGTTTTCTAATCAGATTTTAAAATGCATGGTTTTAGTAATGAGGAATATGCAGTCATACAATTAATTTATGGTGAATGTAAAGGAAATGCTTCAGCGACAAAAGAACGATATCATCGTGAGTTCCCTACTCGTGCCAAATATTCGTACTTTTTCTAATATTCACTTGAGGTTAAGAGAAAGGTTTAAAAAAAGAAGTCATGATTGTCGTTGTCGGAGACAAATAGGAGATGCAATGGAGGCACAAATATTACATTATTTTGGTGAACATCCTGAATGTAGTATTAGACAAACTGCTCTTCAATTAAATAATAAATAAGTTAGTATGGTAGATTTTGTAAAGGCAAGGACTTTACCCCTATCATTTACAGAGAATAAAAAAGCTGTTCCCTCTGACTTTCCAGTAAGACTTGATTTTTGTAGAACTAACATTAGGAAGCCGTTAGATTTTACAAGAAAAGTACTATTCACAGATGAGTGCTGCTTTACTCGACATGGACTTTTAAATTTTCGTAACCAGCATTTATAGAGCGACGATAATCCTCACGCTGTTGTAAATAGAAGATATCAATTCAACTTTTCAATAAATATTTGGGCTGGAATTATAGGCATTAAATTAATAGGGCCTTTTGAGTTGCCAAACAGATTAAATGGTCCAGCCTATTTAAACTTCTTTACAAAATGACCTGTATCAACTTATAGACGATTGATTTACCTTTTGCATTACGTCAAACACTGTGGTTAATATTTTATTTATTTATGCGCCACCTAATTATTCTTTAGAGGTTCGAGAATGACTACACTCTACAGTTAGAAATCGATGGATTGGAAGGGGGCGAGAAGCCACAATTAAATGGTCCCTTCGGTCCCCAGATATGAATCCATTTGACTTTTACTTTTCGGGCCAGTTGAAAAATGTTGTTTACTCGACACCTGTTCCTAACGTCGAAGTTTTAAGAGAGATAATTTTTAATGCTGCCAACGAAGTTCGAAACTCTCCACATGTTTTAAAAAGCTTGTATGGCAATTTTAGGAAACGGTTGCAAACGTGTACTCAAGTTGAAGTCGTCATATTGAACAAATGCTTTAATATCTAAAAACAACAATCGTTATTTTTTTTTACTCTTTAAATTCATCTTTTGTGTATTTTGTGTTAGTTTACTAATAAATTTGTAATGTCTCGTGTAATTAGTAAGCATCAAATTATCATATCAGTACGTAATATTGTAAAATTATAATTTGACACCAGCCTACTTTTAGCATTTTACACTAATATAATTGTGCTCATCGTTTTTGATTGATCACTTAGGCAGATGTAATTTAATTTTTTCTCAAAAATGGTCGATTTTACTAAATTTTTTCAAGAGATAAATGAATCATAATGTTTAATTATTTTTTCTTTCTCTTTTCGTCTTAATTATCGACAGGGAATCTATGGTTAAATTTTTGCACGTTATTACGGGATACCCTGTATATTATAATAAATGGAACAACGAAAGAAACAGCGAGGTTTTAAAACAATAACACACAGCAGTACATAAAAACAAAATGTTAACTGGTTCAGTAGGTGAGAATTAGGAGATAATACATTGATTGTAAGTAAAGGCAAGGGGCGATGTAGCGGTTACTTTCTTTGGGCGACTGTGTGCAAGTAAGTTTTGGCTCATTCTGTATAAATTACGTGTTTCCACAGAATGAAGCAGTAAGGTATGCAACACAAACTACATTTTAGTCTCTAAAATATATATTACATTTATTACTTCAAGTAATACTGAATATACTTCAGGCCTAAAGTTGCACAATCGCCTTTGGTCCATTCCCTGAAACAACTAAAATGCTTTAGCATTTATTTGTGGATGCATCAGTTCAGATTTAAATCTCCATGATAGTAAATTTTATGTGATAAAATTGATTGGTAGTCTTGTACACAGGGTTATAAATACAGGAAAGAGCCTTTTTTGTTCCAACCAAAGCGGCCATATGTAGACTTGACCATGCTGCAGTAAATTTTTAGTAATTTCACGAATTGTTGAAAAAGAAAACCCTCAGAACAACTAAGGTAAATAATAAAATATCCTTGTAAAAGTTTATACAATTTATGTAATTTCCCATAACTGAGGTGACATTAATATTTCAGGTTTTTTTTTTATACGTTAAAAATTACTAGTGTTCTGATGCCAGGACAGAAAATCTGTCTGACTGTTTTGTAATGAAATTTATGATTGGAGACATACATTGTTAATGTACTGGAGATTTAAGTTGGAAATCTGGTGTTGAGATAATACCTACCTACATGTGATTTGTCCTTTTCCGTGCCCTTATTGTTAGTTGTCAAAGCCATATTCGTCGGATGTCGGTGAAGTATCACAGAATTTCACTACAAGCATTTAAGCGTAATAGTCATAGATACTGTAAGTACAATATTTGTATTTTCTTGTCATCGTTGTATGCATACAAGGACTACGTGATACCTAGCGGAAGCCTCTGCGAGAAGTTTATGCTTAATTCAAAAAAAAAAAAATAATAATAAAAAAGGAAGGTTCATCAATAGTAATACGCCACGTTTCTTTGTTTATCACCACCTAAAAGAGAAAGAAAATATAAAGTGCGCCTCAACGACACAGAAGTAACGTTATGTTATTTTAGAGTAGATTTAGGCAGTCACTTATTTATGGCTAACTTTGTTGTTTTTTTTTATAAAGAATATAATATAAATGTTATTATAAAGGGACGTTACCTGCCTCACATGTGGAAAATAATCTTAGTATGTGAACTCCTAACAGCTTTTACGGTAGTACCAATCAACTTGTGCTAAAATACATAGATTATATCATTTACCTATAGTTTACATAATATTAGCGATAAACACTTACCTACCTTTATACCTGAGACAAATTTTCTGTCCGTAGTTATCATCTTACTTATAGGTGTAAGCTTCTTATATAATCTAGCATAATACGAGGCATTACATATTGCATTGAACATATTTTAGGGTTATATCTAGTCGCTGATGTCATAGAGGTAAAGCGCGCTATTAAGTCCATTTGCACTAACTTGCATAATCCCGAAAGACATTCTGGTGAGTAGGGCCAACATAACATAATTTTAGTGTTATATTTATACATTTATTAGTATAGTTATTTACTTGTTTTTTATATAATATTTACATTATTACAGTTTTCTATAAAATTTTCTTTATATATATTCATATAGGTACCAATTATTAAAGTGTCCAGCTAATGCCATCTTGGTTTAATTTCGTCATCTTAATAACCTGCCTCATCTAATTTTTTTTAGTCAATTTTTTTATATATTTTTTTAAATTTAATTGTTAGTAGTCTAAACAATTTGTTCGCGCTACTGACTGGCGCCCAGGCATTTATTTTAACCCTTAGCGAGTCTCTAGAAGACCCACAATCCTCTCCGACTGTTAGAGCTGCCGTGAGCACTTTATGTGACAAACATAGTTTAAGATCTAATCTTATTAGTGGATTCGTCTTTACTATGTACATACTTTGATATGCGATGTAAAGCAACGTCGCAGTTAGTAGTTGGATGGGTGACCGTTCCAACGAAGACCGTATCCTCGCCTCAGACATCTTCCAGCGGCTTGTATATCAGTGTATGCGCGGAAGCTATACAACCTTAGGCGAGGGTTATATAGGGGATATACCATCCCTCGGAGGGGATGTAAAGCCGTCGGTCCCTTGTCTATTAAATGTTAGGCAAGCAAAAGATCCCTACTCTTCTTAAGGGAAGAGGTTCGGCAAAATTCCTGGTTGGGGTAGCTCGTCTACAGGCGTCGGTGTTAGGCCTCAGTAGCGGAAATAGGCCGACGTTAAATAAATGTAAAAAAAAAAGTTAAAGCAATAAATGTAAATAAATTATCGACATTGATAAGTCTGATTTTTGGAGCTTTATTATTATATATTATATTTTTATATATATTTTAAAATTAATTAAACAGGTAAGGATCAAGTTACATTATTAATTGAGAATATTTTTTATACAATTTTGATTTTGAGTAATAAATTTTTTTACTTCAATTTTGTGCTTATTAAATTTTCCTATTTTTCATATGGAGTGGTAAAATGTTATATATTTGAGAGTGTTATTATGAAAATGAATGCCGGTTAAAATATACAATTGTTATCTGATATTAACATATTTTTTGATCTTAAAAAAATTCAAAAAACAATTTGCTCCAAAATTACAAAAGTAAAATATAAAAATTGCATATAACGAACATGGCCCAGTTCTTTCAATTTATACCAGAATCATTAGCCCGCGATTACATAACAAGCATACCATAGGCCAAAGGCTATTATATTTACCAAGAAACCGTCAATTGCTTTCGGAGAATTCTATTTAGGTAGGTAATAAATAATTATGGTCACCACTTTATAATATGCCCATTTTGATAAATAGGTATAATCATATAACGCATACTAATTCTCAATTCGGGCAACATGTTAGTGTAAAAAATATATACTTCGTAGGTATATGATTGGAATATACAACAATTAATTTTAGGCACATAAAAAAAGTAGTTATAGTCTAGTATACTTTAACTTGGCGTGTGTATGTATGAGTTAATATTTCAGTACGATTTCATTTTCTCTTGTACACAAAGAGCCAGAAATATTGTCCACGTAGACAATGTTTCTGGACTATTGCTTTAACTTTGTGTACAATATGGGAGAAAATAAAATCGTACGGAAATATTAACTCATACATACACACGCCAAGTTAAAGTATACTAGACTATAGCGTAAACTCATCCTGTAATTAAACCGAAGCTCAAACTATATAAGTATTCAAATTAGTTTATCGGTTTATGAACATGCAGATACTTATAAAAATAACCTTCAAAACAGAAGCCACTGAGTAATTTGAGGAACGTGCTTTAAGCTATTGTTTTCGCCAGATGTGGGTTATTTATTTTCTCTTTCCTTGTCATTAGGAAAAAACGAAAAGTTTATATTTTATGTAGGATCTTCCTAGTTTAATGGATTTTAGGATGTAGAATGCATTTTTATTTGTTCAACCCCTTATTTGTAACCGAGACCTCTATTTTTGAGCCGTTGTCAATGTTAAATTTATTGATTTGATTTTATTATTAATTTTTATCACTATATTTGTATACCATTAGCTTTCCTTGATTTACTGAAAATTTGCCACTTAGTGGTTCGTTTCAGTATTGTCCTTTATATTTTAGTATATTTCCGTTAAACTCGAGGTTAACCTCAACTAAATTCAACTGCCATTGTCAAGACGTACACGATATTTATACCGGGAAATTCAGATGAATCTCACATCACATATTAGTTTGGAATATTATTTACACAAGTAGTGAAATATCCCATATTCATTTAATTATTTACTAATCTCCGTCTTTATTTTACTCAAAAAGACAAATATACTATGTTTGCAGTTTACATGATCTCAACTGCTGCGCGGTGCGGTGAATATTGTCAAAATGTGGGCCAGATTTGGACTGCTATGTTTTTGGGACGAGATAGTTAATCTTTGTGATGTTTTTTGTGACCGTTAGCAAAATTTATTGACTCTCGACAATAGTAAACATATTTCTAAATTACGATTATTTCATTTATCTCTATTTTTATTTTGAAATAGTACACACCCAACTGCGGAGTTTCTAGCATCCGTGTCAAGAATATAGAGTCCCTTTTGTTAGGGATATGCTAGCACTAGGCTACTGTATAACGTTGCCTTCAGCTTATTCCATGATGCTTTGCACTCCGGAGTCCCCTGATATTTAACTTTTTCCTCCGTTAGCTGGTAGTGGCTTCGCTATATGCGCAAACCCTTCCACAAAACGTCTAAGTGCAGAGACCAAGGAAGCTTCGTAATTCGTGAACGTTTGAAGGTCTTGGCCAATATCGTACTGCAGAAATCTTGTTTGGGTGTGTCTGTATCCCCTCCGCTCTCCGAAGATACCACATGTCCAAGGGATTAAATTATTTCTGGAACAGCAGACAGTTCTTTGGGTTCAATTTTAGGTGTGTATTCCTGATTCTCTTCAACACTTCTTGCAGATTTTCCAGATGATCCTTAAAGTTTCGTCACATAACTATCACATCGTCAAGGTGACTTTTCTTCCATGTTATTCCTCGGAGTACAATATTTCAAAGCTGGCGTATTGCAAAATTCAAAAGGCATCACTGTGAATTGATATAGACCACTAACTGTCGAGAAGACAGTCTTTTCTTTGTCATCAGGGTGAAGCCCCACCTGTCAGTACCCACTTCTAAGGTGGAAAACCATCGTGACATGCCAGTGTGCTTAATTGGTCGTCAATTCGTGGTAGTGGATAGCTGTCTTTCTTTGTTACATCATTCAATTTCCGGTAGTCGACACAAAATTTTAAACTTCCATCCTTCTTGGCAACCAAAACAACCGGTGATGACCAGGGACTTTTTGTTTCCTCAATCACCTGTAACATCTTTTGAATCATCGTAGATGCCCCTCTCTGTTTGGCTAGTGGCAACTTCCTAGGTTGTTGACGGATTGCGGCTGAATCACCAGTGTCTGTCCGATACTACATTATATCAGTTTTCGTATGGCGTTTTTAGCAAATACTGCATTTTCTTTCTCCAAAAACTTGATTGCCTCTCTACGTTCGGTTTTGGATAACTGTTCAAGTTGGGAACTAAGCAAAGTCACAACTTCTCTGTCTACATTGTTTGGTGAATTTTTATCTGTTTGTCATTCGCACCTTGCTATCCATTTAACTGGTTCGTAGAATCTAATTAAGAGTCACTGAGTGGGAATTTAAATTATCCACTCTAATAGGAATTTTTAATTTTATCTGAGTTAAAGTTTTTGCCTAGATTATATTTGCTATCTTAATCGAGTCATCTTTTTCAACGAGGCCACCGCGGTAACGACCAGAGTTTCCTTCCAGAACGGCACAGATTATGTGTTTTGAACGGACAGGAATCTCGATTGTCTGGGCCGCCAGTAGAATTGCTTTCTGAAACCGGTCATCTGCTGTTTTTCATTTCCAATCTTTGGAACTAGTCCTCCCACGTAAAGTATAAATCCATGCATGCCCTTAACATCCAACTCCAAAATGAAATTATCAATAATGTCAGCTACGATAGCCCTATGACTAAAGCACATGCACCCAAACTGCAGATCTAAGTCAGCTTCTCCATGAACCCTTGCCCTGCCTCCCGTGACTGTTCGAACGTGCGAGGTCCAGGGAGACGATCCCTATTAGGTGACCCCGAATGACGTTTACGGTCAGGATTTCATTAACTCTGAAAGGTTTTTGTGTGGCAGAATGGTGTGATCTGGAAGTCGCTGAAGATGTTTTCATCCCCAGCTTCCTCCAGCAGATGGAATAGCATCATGACATTAACCAGGACTGAGAGGAGGTTTATGGGACGGCAGTTAGAAGTAAGGTTTTTGAGTTTTTTAGGGCTTTGGTATAGGAATGATTTTAGCTGTGTTCCATATTGTTGGATACTATGAAAGTTGAAGGAAGGAATTGTAAAGCTTGTTGAGAGAGAAATGGCTTTAGGAAGGATGTGTTTTAAGGCGTAAGGCAGGATTCTAATCTAATTCCCTAATTCTCAAGTTTTGATGAAAGAGAGCGAATGGGATCCTGAACGGAAGTATCATATGTCTTAGATGTTTTTTAGAAGTATGATAGAAATTATTTTCGTAACTGCATCGAAATTTATTTTAGGAACTGCATTGATAACTTATTTTTTGGAAACTGTACCGAAATTAGGTTATTGTACGCTTCTTGTTAATATGTTAAAGAACGCTATAACCCCGATATACTTTTCGACGTTGTAACGAAATCCGACTTAGGAAATATTTCGTAAGAAAAGCGTGCTTCACGTAAAAACGCCGTGGAGGAGGTTTTTAATTCTTGGAAATATATTTTTGCTCTTCGGAGCGTTTTTTATGCCAAATTTTCGCTAACTCTTCGAGGAGCGTTAATTTGGTAAGTGTAGTAAATGTCGCTGCACAGGGACGTAATGTCGCCCCGACCACCCAATTTTGGAAAGTATTCTAAAATTGGACTTGAACTTCCAAATTTCCAAGATTAAAAACCCTTTTACGAATCCACGTTGTCAAGCACTGCAACTCTTACGAAGTGTTGAATATGAGGACAAGTTAGTCCAACGACTATCCAAAGTATATCGGAAGTTATAGCGAAAATAGCCCTTAGCGACATGGGACCCCCATCATTTCCTAGCAGTCGATTTTGACGGGGAAATGATGCGTTTTGACGGGGTTTGCCCTAAACCGGTTCCTCAGTGATTCGGAGTCAAAAAAGTATCTATACCATGTACTCACACGTGCATGGGATTTGCCTTGCCTGAACGTAAAATTTGTTATTGCATAATACAAACGAAGTAGATACGCTTCAAGCAATTTTAAGCTCCGAGGAGCGACCAAAATTTATGTGAATTAATAAAATACGTTTAAAGACAGGCAAGCATAAGCCCACCAAAATTTCAGTTACATGAACTGTTCCTTGAATCTTTTTGTGCATCGTTAGCTTTTCAAACTGCATATTGGATGGTAGTTGGTACCGTATGAATCGTCCCGTTCCTCACCATGTGTTGTACACGGGTCAGACCATTGTTTGTTAACATTTTCTCTGAAGAAGTTGTTGTAAAAACATAAATTTTTTAAAGATTTAATATACATTTTTTGAACTTTATATTGTCTTTTACTTGTGTTTTCTAACAAAATTTCCCTTTCAGATTTAATTTTAAGAGAGTGTTAGACGGACAGTGTTAGATTTATAGTGTTACGACGTCTTCCAATTGATACCATCAGAGCCGCAGTTAAGCATAAACGACAGTAAGTATGATTTATTCATTAATCTCCGTCTGAAACAGTCACTTTGAACCCTAAAAATTTTGTGAACGTAATATTTTTATTTAGTATTTAGAAAAGGTTGAGGAAAAAGAAAATTAATTTTTTCTTTTTCCTATTTTTTTTAATTTTTTCTAAGTTTTTCGAACAGAAAATACGTCCTTCAGACTTCCATCAAAAGCATGGATCGTTCACATGGCGCCCGAGCAGGGACCATGCCGTCCCCAAACCCAACAAATCCTTTCTCATTCATGGCGGAAGACTCCGAGGGGTCGACCCCAAGAGAATTTTATGAGCGAGTCACCGCACCGCTCGTCGACGACGGTTCTAGAGGGATAGAACCACAGCGACTGTTTCCGGAGGGAGATAATGTTAATTTATCAGCTTCACAGCCACAAACTGCTTCGATGGAGAGTATGTTTCTGAAAATGGCAGAGGGCTTCGTGCAGGCGATACAGAACGTGTCGACCTGTACGCCCCATGAGAGACAAAGATGTCCGAACGTGACGTTCCATGGGCTTGATCATGAAGATCCAGAAGCATTTCTGAAAATTATGGAGGAATATTTCGACAGAGCTCGCATAAGCCACGACTATGATCGCCTCCATAACGTAACCGGCCAACTCAAGGGCGAAGCTCAACGATGGTCCGAACAATTTAGGACGTTGACTACTTCGTATGCCTTATTCAAGGAAAGATTCCTTACGAGATTTAATTCTCCCGACATACAGTCACGAGCTATTGCTCAACTGTATGCCGTCAAGCAAACGTCTTTAGACGACACGGCAGTGTTTATCACAAGGAAAACCTGTCTTTTCGATCGTATTGATCCCTTTAAATCCGAAGCCATCAGAGCTCGGGTCATCATGGACCAATTGCGTCCAGAAATTAGGTCACGCTTGAGAAGCAACCTAATTTCAAACACAGAGATGTTAATAGCAGCGGCTACTAACGTCGAGCGGGATTCAGCTGACGAACAGACGTCGCTAATCCAGCTTATTGATCAACGTCTGTCCCGCGCGTCTTACTATCGAGAGCCGGGACACATAAGTCCACAAAATTCAAGTATAAGGAGCAATGGAAGCCCAACTCCGACAGCACCGAGGGTGCACTTCCGAGAGGACGTATCTCGACAGGACGGTCCAGGCAGAGCGCCTGGTCGTCCTTTTTTTATGCCTAATTTATCAAGCGGATCAGTGAATCCTGACCGCAGGCAGATCAATTTTAATGGCGGATCGGGGAAATTCCGAGTACCCGACCGACCGGCAACCCCGTGCCGATACTGTACAGACACAGTACAGTGGCACTTCCATAGCCAATGCCCGAATAACCCGCATCTCAGCAGGAGACCGGGAAACTTTCGAGGGGCCAGAGACCCAGGCCAGGGTCCATCTGCAAGATCCCCGGCACAACGGCCGAACCAAGGCGGCAGCAATGTCCAGTAATTTTTTCCGATACTCATGACCACTACGACGCTCCTCTGCACAAGACAAGAGAGTCAATAAATTATATGAGCGAAGCGTTCCCTTTGCCTCGTATAAAAGTTCAAATAAATGAACATGCGGTCGACGCACTGATAGATTCAGGCTCGACGCGAAACGTTATCCATCCGAGGATGTTGGATAATTTTAAAAATCTCACGACACGTCGATCATTTGCTATGGCGTGCGGAGATCGAATGGTGGACTCTCTTGGCACGACAAAATTACAAGTAATAATTTCAGGCACCTCTTTTGAAATTGATTTTCAAGTAATCGAAAATTTGAACGAAACGATAATATTAGGATCACCATTCTTATATATGAACAATGTCGCATATGATTATGGCAGAAAATGCCTATATGCCGGCACAGAAGAGCGTATTACCGTCTTCTGGAATCAAGCTTCTCAGAGAGAGAGACAGCAGGCAAAGCTTCCTGAAGAGCTTGTTATAAATGACAAATTTCTACGGCCGCTGTTCGAAGAATTTGTCGATCTGTTCACTGCGGAACCGACTCAAGCAACCACAGTGACTGTGAAACACAAAATTACAGTGAAAGACACGAAACCATTTAATATCAGACCATATCCGATGTCTCCGAGTACTAAGAAAATTATGTACGACCAAATCGAAGAGATGTTAAAAGCTGGCGTCATCGAACCTAGCACTGCCCAATATAGTTCACCACCAGTGATAATAAAACGCTCCGACAAGAAACCACGATTCTGCATCGATTATCGCCATTTGAACGAGATGACTGAAGACGAGGCTTCCGTCTTACCCAAAATACACGAAAGTATTAAAGATTTAGGAAATTCGAAGATTTTTTCTGTGTTGGATTTAAAAAGCGGATATTGGCAAATACCGCTAGATGAAGCATCAAAAGATTTTTCGACTTTTACCACTCCTGATGGGGCAGCTTACAGATTTAATGTCATGCCTTTCGGACTCAAGACAGCTCCCTGTACCTTTCAGAAATTCATGGCAAAGGACGTTTTAACGGGTTACCTGCACCATTTCTGTAAAGTGTATTTAGATGATATAATCGTTTACAGCGTAAACGTGAAGGAGCATATGTCCCACTTGAGATTAGTCTTTGAAAGACTACGTCTACACAATCTGAAAGTGTCACCGGAAAAGTGTGTAATAGCGACGAATGAAATTCAATATTTAGGCCATACAATTAGAACCGATACTTCCCAACCATTAGAAAAACATGTCTTACAAATTCAAAATTATCCCGTTCCAGCTACTAAAAAGCAGCTACAAAGTTTCCTAGGGCTTTGCAACTGGGTACGAGAATATCTACCAAATGTGGCGATGATCACGAAGCCACTAACGAAACTTCTTTCGAAGGAAAATCGTTTTCACTGGAACCATACATGCGATGAAGCATTTAGAAAATTAAAAGAATTATTATCCGGACCGCTGGAACTCCATCGGCCGGATTTTTCACGTCAATTCATTTTGCAAACAGATGCATCACTACAAGGCCTTTCGGCCGTATTATATCAATTAGGCGACAACGGCGAAAAATACATAATCTCGTATGCAAGCAACACGTTATCTCCAGCGGAGAGACGTTACCACATAAACGAGCTAGAATGCTTGGCGGTGGTGAACTATATTAAAAAGTACAAGATGTACTTAGCAGACAAACCGTTCTTGGTGAAGACGGACAACAGGGCGTTACTTTGGTTAAACAAACATAAGGACGACAAAACAAAATTTACTCGATGGTCATTACTATTGCAAGAATATGCATTCAAAATTGAACACTGTCCAGGAAAGGAAAATTTATTAGCAGATTTTCTAAGTCGTAACCCACAAAATCAGTATGTCGAGACAGACGATGAAGAGGAAAGAATGTTCCTACCAAATTATAAGTGTCCAGAACGTATTTCTGTTTTAACACATTCAGAAATATACGAAGATATCGTACAGGCTCAATTGAGTTCAAGAGATATTCAAGACAAGATCCGCCGTTGGAATGATCTATTTCAACAGGAACAACGTTCCGATGCGGATCTTATTTTTATGAAAAATTTTCACGTCCAAGACGATGTACTTTTTAAAGATTGTGATCGAAATTTTAAATTGATAGTTCCAAAGAGGAAAATAAAGGAATTGATTTACCATTATCATGACCGAGATGAAGCATGTCATCCAGGAAGAGACGAGACTCTCAGGAAAATAGCGAAACGCTACTATTTCAATAATATGGCCAGGATCGTAGGCAATTACATAAACGACTGTCTGATATGCCAGTCTGTAAAGACAAGACAAGCCCAACCCAATGCTCCACTTAGAAGTCATGCACCACAAAATGCATTTGAAACCTTGAGCGTCGACGTAATTGGCCCGCTGCAGAGGACTAAAGACGCCGAAAACAGATATATGATTATCGTCGAAGACGTTTTCAGTAAATGGATAGAGGCAAAGGCATACATTCAGGTCGACGGCAGAACGATAGCCAAATATATCGACGAAGAAATAGTAGCAAGATTCGGAGTCCCTCGAGTCATAATTTCAGACAACGGTGGTCATTTCAATTCCGAATGGTACATCACATTTTGCGAAAGGAATGGTATCGAACGATATTTAATTCCAGCATATCACCAACAGTCCAACCCCGTGGAACGACGGGTGCAGGAATGCAAGAAAATTCTAAAGACTCTTTTATTCAAAAAGCCAAACGACACTTGGGATCGCTACGTGCATCAAATGACATATATATTAAGAAATCGTAGGAACGCCGCTACAAATCAAACACCTAGCATGGTCGTGTTAGGATATGATCCAGCCGAAAGAGGCGAATGGGATTTGTATGCCTGGAGGCAAGAAAGAGCCAAGCAACAAACGCTTCCACGATACGAGCGAATCAAGGAAGCCCGTCAGGCCCAACAAAAATATAAACAGAAATATGCGCCGAAAGAGGCCGTCACTCCGATCGTCTACAAAGTAGGAGACAGAGTCATGAGTAAGAGAAAAAAGAAGGTACATACCTTCACGCCGTCTTGGTCAGGCCCAACCAGAATTCTGAAGAAGTTTTCAGACGAAGTGTATCTCGTACAAAAGGGAAATGCAACGACAAGAGTACATGTCGATGATTTGAGACCAGCCCCGCCAGAGGAGCACAACTTGGAAATCGAATCTTCCGATGAAGAAAATGCTAGTCCAGGCGGAACATCACTCGATGGAAATGATTCCCCGTTCTCAGACGATTCCACAGAACCTCTACCGCCGGAGCAAACGGTTGTACAAATCCATGCACCGCCACGAGATGCTTCCACTTCTGATTCAGAATCCAGTTCTGGAGATTCAATCATCTTTTTATAACATTTTTCAACCTAGGCTAAGTTTTAACTTAGTGCTAGGTTTATTTTATATCAAAATTTCCATACCAACTTCTTGTCGTGTCAGGCAAAAGTTGGTATTTTTTATGCATTTTTTTTACAAGTTATTTTCATCTGAGGATATTGTATCCAAATACAAATCTTCCAAATTCACTGCAGCAACTCTGACCGTGTCCGGCAGAATTGGTATTTTTTATGATTTTTTCAAAGTCCTCAAATGTTATTAAACATTCATCTGTAAGCAGAGTCCGACCCAAAGGGTCCAAACAAATGTTCCATTGGCACGGCATGGAAAGACGACAACTCTGACGCAGAGCGCGATTCAGACGAGTCTAGCAACTCAAGGGCGAGATGCCGCCACGTCTGCTGGAGGGGCAGATGCAACGATCCGACGGATGCAGATTCTGTCGCAGATTTCTCCCAAGAAGAGATTTTAATAAAAACTATTTCAATCAATATAAGTCAACAAAATTCAATGTTCCTATTCTCAAAGACGACGATGTGATATCGGTCGCAGATTTCTCCCAAGAAGAGAATTTTTAACTACTCGGAAACCATTTCAACCAATATAAGTCAACAAAATTCAGTGTTCCTATTCTCAAAGACGACGATATGTTATCGGTCGCAGATCCCCAGACGGGATGTAAACAAACATTTTACTAAAATTTTGTTTTATTGTTTCATATAAACCGAGCAGAACCAATGTATAGCTGGAGCAAGCAGTCCGAGGACCACCTAAGCTGTTCCAGAAGGCAGTTCGACACCGAAGGTGATCGGCGAGGCATAGACACGAGGAGGAGCAGACGCAAGCCCGCATTAGTGGAAGAACACTAAGAAAGATAAGTGCGTCGAAAGTGTTTGTGTTGTGTCATCGAGAATCTGAGGATTTTCGATTTTTTCTTTTTTTTATGCCATTTTTGAAACACAATGTTCAATAATTCAATCGAATGCTATGCATCGATATATGTTCAAAAATTTATCACCATTTTAGATTTGCATCTATGTTTTGTTCAGATAGGCCGGTCTGAACGATAACCGAATACAACACATGGGAGACTACATCCAATGATCCATTTTATTTTCAAATAACCAATTTACCAAACGTTACACAAAAAGATTCACGGAAAGGAGGGGAGTGTTAAAGAACGCTATAACCCCGATATACTTTTCGACGTTGTAACGAAATCCGACTTAGGAAATATTTCGTAAGAAAAGCGTGCTTCACGTAAAAACGCCGTGGAGGAGGTTTTTAATTCTTGGAAATATATTTTTGCTCTTCGGAGCGTTTTTTATGCCAAATTTTCGCTAACTCTTCGAGGAGCGTTAATTTGGTAAGTGTAGTAAATGTCGCTGCACAGGGACGTAATGTCGCCCCGACCACCCAATTTTGGAAAGTATTCTAAAATTGGACTTGAACTTCCAAATTTCCAAGATTAAAAACCCTTTTACGAATCCACGTTGTCAAGCACTGCAACTCTTACGAAGTGTTGAATATGAGGACAAGTTAGTCCAACGACTATCCAAAGTATATCGGAAGTTATAGCGAAAATAGCCCTTAGCGACATGGGACCCCCATCATTTCCTAGCAGTCGATTTTGACGGGGAAATGATGCGTTTTGACGGGGTTTGCCCTAAACCGGTTCCTCAGTGATTCGGAGTCAAAAAAGTATCTATACCATGTACTCACACGTGCATGGGATTTGCCTTGCCTGAACGTAAAATTTGTTATTGCATAATACAAACGAAGTAGATACGCTTCAAGCAATTTTAAGCTCCGAGGAGCGACCAAAATTTATGTGAATTAATAAAATACGTTTAAAGACAGGCAAGCATAAGCCCACCAAAATTTCAGTTACATGAACTGTTCCTTGAATCTTTTTGTGCATCGTTAGCTTTTCAAACTGCATATTGGATGGTAGTTGGTACCGTATGAATCGTCCCGTTCCTCACCATGTGTTGTACACGGGTCAGACCATTGTTTGTTAACATTTTCTCTGAAGAAGTTGTTGTAAAAACATAAATTTTTTAAAGATTTAATATACATTTTTTGAACTTTATATTGTCTTTTACTTGTGTTTTCTAACAAAATTTCCCTTTCAGATTTAATTTTAAGAGAGTGTTAGACGGACAGTGTTAGATTTATAGTGTTACGACGTCTTCCAATTGATACCATCAGAGCCGCAGTTAAGCATAAACGACAGTAAGTATGATTTATTCATTAATCTCCGTCTGAAACAGTCACTTTGAACCCTAAAAATTTTGTGAACGTAATATTTTTATTTAGTATTTAGAAAAGGTTGAGGAAAAAGAAAATTAATTTTTTCTTTTTCCTATTTTTTTTAATTTTTTCGAAGTTTTTCGAACAGAAAATACGTCCTTCAGACTTCCATCAAAAGCATGGATCGTTCACAAATATACTGACAAATTTAACAGTACTGAAATTAAGAAATTTAATTTCTAGGAGGAACTGCATTTATAGATTTTAACAAGAATTATCACGACAAATAAAATTTCTATGAGCATGAAGGTTTCGTTCTGTAAGGTATAACAGTTTTTACATACTTTTTAACTTGGAATAATTGTACTTGTTATCGTAGCTATTTTATAACATAAGCAAGTTTTATATCTGTTTTCATAGCATTTTTTAGTGTTCTACTGCTAACACCCCTCTAAACGGTGCAGACGTAATGGGGTGATGAACAACAAAAAATATATAAACATTATTATAATAACACCGCTAATTAACAAACATTTTTTGAAATATTGCCTATTTATGAAAAGTAAAATTAGACACCCAATCCTGCATATTCTATTATCTGATAATTCGAAGTGTTGCCAGTAAAATTTTATATAACTGGTTAAATGTCTCACGACCTTTATGGAACATTAATTATTTATGTAATTTTTTATTCTTTCATTGTCTATTATTTGATTATATTTATATGTACATGTCAACATAAATGATTAATTTATAATATGACGGTGGCGCAAAATAATATTTGACTGATAGCCATTCAAGTCTGTGCTATAAATAATACTGGTATAGTTATTGGTTTGACATTACCAGGAATTAATATTCCATTAACCATTAATTTCGTAGATTGGTTTGTCAATATTTTTCTATAAGTAGGGAAAAGTGGGCTGTAAAAATCTACACGTATGAAACAATCAATCGGGATTATAACGACACGGCAGTTCGATCAACTTTCTGTCCCTGGCATTAAGTGCAGTATAGCGAAGGAGGGTCACTGATAGTGTCAAGTATGGTTGAAAAAATACGATTTTTTGCGATTTCCAAAGTAAATGATGTGAGAATGCCTGCTTTCATAAATCGTAATATATCATCTTTTTGGAGATATATTATATTTTATTTGTTTTATAATAAATTAGGTATATCAGTCCGGCTGATGATCTGCAGTCTACATAAGTTAGAACAATTTCATCAGTCGTAGTTGATTATCTTGTTTTTTTTTCAAAACGTATGCAAACTGCATTTTCATTATGCTTTTTTATTTTGTTACTCTTATAAATATCAGTGAATAGATCATATAGTTTTCTATAATGACTCCTAATTTATCTGGAAGCAATTTCCGAATTGCATTTTGTGCCTGACTCTTTAAAATTCACACTGTTGACGGACACTTTGAAGGACTTTTGAATATACTTAGAAATCGAGTTTATTTACTTTGGTGTCATGGATACGAACAAAATTACATACTTGGCGGATTTTGTGAATGCAAACTTGTCTCACGTTTTGTGTCAAACTTACAAAATTTAATTATTTTCGGTGAGAATATCTTTTTGTGTGTATGTCATTCGCAAATAACTGTCTATTCCGATGTCTTTCCGGTCTGTTACTTAACATTGCAGCTCTTGTCATCGGCTGACGCTGCAATTACCGTCCTCGAGAAACAAAATATTATTTTACGCTCTAGATACATAAATACCCATTATATAGTAATCATTGTAGGTTTATGTTATTAGGCGTAGAACGCAATTTAAAAACATACTATTATGCCACACGTTTATATTTTGTTGGGCACCCTATAATAGAAATCAATGAAATACAAAGTTAAATAGTCGTGATGTGTACCTATTTTAAATTGCTCATCTTAGGATGTCAATCGTGCAGCTATTTCTATGCTATTGAAAACAGTTGTCTTTCAAGAAACGTTAATTCCATCATTACTAGCAGCAGGTAGCAGTCACGGTGCTACTGTATTTCTTGACCTAAATATTCCGGTAACTCGAAGCATCAATTGTTCTGAATTATTTTGTTATAATAATCTCTTATATTCTATTATATCTCCTAAACTAGTTTAGTTTTTACTTCAATTAATTTTTAATTACTGCAATGGCTATAGAAACTATAACGGGCTAGGAAACTTGCATTCATAATTAAAACGATTTTAATAATCACATACAATTATAGCATAATGACTTGTATCTATAATTTCAAGAATTATTATATATTGGATGTTAAAGCGGTTAGTACAACATACGCAAGACTGTGTGTGATTTCAGTGTTTAAGAAAAATATATTACTCTAGAAAATGGCGAATATTCTTTTATAAATTCATAACCAATAAGTCCAAGTCTATTTTCACATGAACCATTATATTTTATCTACTAATCTCCTAAATTTATGCAGTGTATATTGAGCTTTTAATAGAATTAATGAAGCCTAAAAATCGTAAAAACTTCAGAATTCTCAGAACACTAGATATTGGTCTTAAGAAAATCACCGATTAGTCAGAACCAATAATTATCAAAAACGTTTTGGTATAAATGGCTGGAATTAACGGACACCGCGTAGTTGGGCCGATTTTGTTCCATTAACGGCTGAAAGATACCTCGAGTTTCTATAAAAGGAGATATGGGACGAATTTGCGTAGTTACCACTAGCTTAGTTTAGAAACTTATATTTTCAACAAGATGGTGCTCCTCCGTACAATATCTTAATTGTTTTAAATCATCTCACTGAGACGTATGGTGAACAAGTAATAGCAGCTCATGGTTCCATAAGGTGGCCTGCAAGGTCCCCGGACTTAACCTGTTGGGATTTTTATTTATGGGAATATCTCAAGGAAAAAGTGTAAAGGGAGTTTTGATATTAGGAAATGTAGATAATAGAATAAGAGTTGCATTCGATACTATAACATCTGAAATTTTGGAAAACGTAATTCGAGAGACAGAACATCGGGTAAGACAGTGTATAGGTCATGCATGGGGGAGACCACTTTGAACAATACTTGTATTTTTGTTAGTTGTAAATATTTTATTTTTGATTTAATTTTGTTACAAAGTGTTGTTATTTAAAAAGTTTTGATTTACAATTCTAAATAATAAATGTACACACTTTATTTCTTTAAAAGGCAAAGCTAACTTGATGCGAATTTTTTTGATAGCCGTATACTGTAGATTTAAAATACTATAAGTACAAACTGCTTTTACAGTTTTTTAAAATAAATGTTCATATAAACCCAGGTATAATGGTGTCCATGGATTCGTAAAAAACGAATTATTTCAAAAGAAAACTAAATTACTTGCATTAAAACGCCTACAAAATAGTTAATAATAGAATCTGTGTATAAATATTTTTTTCCGTAGAAACTAAAATGACAAAATACGTATTTTTTTATTTCATAGCAGTCTAGATCAAAATTTATAATTGCTACAAAAAAGTAACAGCTGGTCAGAAATTCATAAAAACCACCACACATGTTCAAAAATTCGTCCTGAACCCAAAATGTAATAATATATATATATATATATATATATATATATATATATATAACTTTTGAGAAAAAAATAAATAAATTACATCTGCCTAAATGATCGATCAAAAGCGATAAATACAATAATTGTATTAGTGTAAAATACAAAAAGTAGGCTGGTGTCAAATTATTGTTTGACAATATTACGTACTGATATGATCATTTGGTGCTTATAAATTGCACGAGACATTATGAATTAAATACGAAAATATTGAAAAGAAAATTTATTAGTAAACGTAAAAAAACTAACACAAAATACACAAACGATGAATTTAAACAGTAAAAAAATTTAAACATGAAGACAGCTACTGTTGTTTTTAGATATCAAAGCATTTGTTCAAAATGACGACCTCCAATTTGAATATACGTTTGCAACCGTTTTCTAAAATTGTCATACAGGCTATTTAAAACATATGGAGAATTTTGAACTTCATTGGCAGCATTAGAAATTCTCTCTCTCAAAACTTCGATGTTAGGGACAGGTGTCGAATAACAACATTTTTCAAGTGTAAATGTAAAGTCCAATGGATTCATATCTAGGGACCGAGGGGGCCACTTAATTGTGGCTTCTCTCTCCCTTCCAATCCATCGATTTCTAAATGTTGAGTGTAGACATTTTCGAACCTCTAAAGAATAATGAGGTGGCACGCCATCCTGCATAAACCACATTGTTTGACGTAATGCAAGAGATAAATCGTCTATAAGTTGATACAGGTCATTATGTAAACAGTTTACATAATGACCCAGCCATTTAATCTGTTTGATAACTCAAAAGGTCCTATTAATCCATTGCTTATAATTTAGGCCCAAATGTTTATTGAAAAGTTGTATTGATATCTTCCATTTACAACAGAGTGAGGATTATCGACGCTCCATAAATGCTGGTTACGAAAATTTAAAACTCCATGTCTAGTAAAGCAGGATTATCTGTGAATAGTACTTTTCTTGTAAAATCTAACGGCTTCCTAATTATAATTCTACAAAAATCAAGTCTTACTGGAAAGTCACAAGGGAACAGCTCTTGTATTATCTGTAAATGATAGGGGTAAAGTCCTTGCCTTTTCACAATCCTCCATACTGATGTTCTTGTTGTGTGGATGTGGAATTGAAGAGCAGCCTGTCAAATACCACATTCAGGATGATCACCAAAACAATGAAATATTTGTGCCTCCATTGCATCTCCTATTTGTCTCCGACGACCACAATCATGACTTCTTTTTTTAAAACACTCCCTTTCTCTTAACCTCAAGTGAATATTAGAAAAAGTACGAACATTTGGCACAGTACGAGTAAGAAACTTCCGACGATATCGTTTTTTCCCCGCTGAAGCATTTCCGTCACCATAAATGAAATGCATATCTGCATATTCCTCATTATTAAGACTATGCATTTTAAAATCTGGTTAGAAAACTACTAGTATTAAGTAGTAAAGAATGATTATATTATGATTTCAAAGGCAAGAAACAACAAGTCAAATTATAATTTGACATCAGCTGACTTTTGGTATTTTACATTAATATAGTTGTGCTAATCGTTTTTGATTGATGACTTAGGCAGATGCAATTTAACTTTTTTCTCAAAAACGGTCGATTTTACGAATTTTTTTTAAGAGATAAAAAGTTTCTAAGCGAATCATAATGCTTAGTTATTTTTTAATTGAAGAAAAAATAGCAGGCGGAAACATATTTACAATATTTCAAGAAGGGTAGTTAATTTCACCCCTTTGTGTACACGCTAGGTGGATGCAATAATGCCTTTTGATGAGTAACCGATATGTGCCAAATTTCGTATTTTTTGATTACGTTATTTTGAGATAGAAATTAAAAACCGTCTTCGGCACACTCTTTTAAGGGGGTGTAGTTGGACAGGAAAGGGTTATTTTAAAAAAATTTATACGAACAATCCGTCTTAATTTTCGACAGGGAATCTACAGTTAAATTTTTTGCACGTTATTACGGGACATCCTGTATAGTTTCATTTCTATATGTTCAAAAATAAAAAAAGGTGTAGGGGTGAGCCCCGGTATATATATTGTCTATAAATAAACTTTATACGGTTTCAGAAGATTGTAAGCGGGTGAAATAATGATGAAAGTGCCTCCCGGTAACATATTTATAAGTGGATCTGTGAGCTACAGTTTGTGATCTGAATTTGAAGAACAGACGTTTCATTATGGGTCACTGTGAGTTAAAATCAAGAGGGAATATGAAAAAGGACCGGGATTACAAATAGGTTCTGAATACAAAAAGAATGTTTGATGAAAATATACGCTTGCTGAAAATCATATCGTATAAATTATATCTGAAAATAACAGTTATAAGAAGAATCTTAACATATACCAAAAAAGACCCAGCACAAATCTTACGGTAAAATTGTCTAAATATTCGATATGTTTAAAATTGACAATGGCCACGATTTCAAATAATGAAGTTTTTGAAATATGGCATGGAAGAACTAAGCAATTTCTATCATTTATTTTCCCGATTTTTCTCTTAACTTAAGAAAAAAAACCGCCAAAAATGTTTATTTAAGTACCTAATATATAATATAAAATTATTTGTCAACTTTTATTGGCATATTGTCAGTATGCTATATATACAGGGTTATTCAAAACCTATCTTTAAGATTTTAATAAAATTTGTAACAGATTCTGATATACATCTTGTATATATAGGTGTATATCTTGACTGATTGCGCTGCAATAAAACCATATCGAAAAGATGATAATGCATCTGTAGTTGAGGAATGTAAAACTTCTCGTAAAAGAAACTAACAATGTTAAGATTAACGACGAGAATCTGTCCTTTTATGTTATAATGGTTGAAATCTTAGGTTGTTTTTATTTTGAAAACTTAACTGAATAATAACTTTGTACATACCCGCCGATACTATATAAGTTAATATAAACATAAACACACTACATATATAATAGACAACCCGCAATTCCAAAGCCAAAGTCAAGGGATATCCGGATGGAGGTTACACATTTTTTTTTTTATACATTTATTTAACGTCGGCCTATTTCCGCTACTGAGGCCTAACACCGACGCCTGTAGACGAGCTACCCCCAACCAGGAATTTTTGCCGAACCTCTTCCCTTAAGAAGAGTAGGGATCTTTTACTTGCCTAACATTTAATAGACAAGGGACCGACGGCTTTACATCCCCTCCGAAGGATGGTATATCTCCTATACAACCCTCGCCTAAGGTTGTATAGCTTCCGCGCATACACTGATATACAAGCTGCTGGAAGATGTGTGAGGCGAGAACGCGGTTTCCGTTGGAATGGTCACCCATTCAAGTACTAACTGCGCCTGTCGTTGCTTTACACCGCATACCGAAGTATGTACATAGTAAAGACGCACCTACGCTCGCCCCAGGTTACACATTTGAAAATTGCGGACCACCGACATTGTCGTGTCGGTGATGACGATCGAACCCACAACACATCAGATTCAGACCAAGTGCGTTCACCACTCAGCACGCTCAGGCTGAGCTACCGTGTTGAGCTAGCTAAACTTTAAATTTTTAATATTCTACAAAAAAATACTACATGAATTTTACATACACATAATTCTTTTTGATTATTTTGAAAAGATTAAATAACAAAATTAAAAGTTTTCTAAAAATAGAATTCTTTAAATGAAGTGTCAACGAAATGTCAAATTATGACAAAATGTTAAGTTTTGATATATTTTCAAGACATAATCCTAATAATGATGCAAAATTTCATAAAGCTGAAATATCAGAGGGAGTAGGTAATTTAATTAAGGCATTTCTAATAAGTTTAATTAAATGATAATTTTCTCGAAAAGGTTTGTCATTAATTTATTTGACTTGAATACCCATATTGAATGTTGATAATTTTTTATCGCTGCAATTATAGTAATTAATAAGTAGATAAATAATTAACTGACAAATTTCACCTTACCCCACACGTGCTGTAAAGTGATAGTTACCTCACCCAAATTAATGTGATGTCTAGCTACTTACCGCACCATTGACCAAAGGAAAAGTGTGCACTGGAGTATTTTTTCCAGACAGCACTTTTTCAATAGTTGTAGATTATATTTTTATATATACAAATGATTCAGTACGTTGCCCAAATTATAACACAGATTGTGATTATTATTATAAACTTTAGAGTATAAATAGAACTGTTTTAGTTGCGATTCAGATATTTGTCGAGGATTAAACCATTCATCTCTTGTATCTTAACAACGATATGGCTATTATTGTGTATGATGTGAGACAATGCCAAAATCATCTAAGGGATTGGGTTCAAGAAAGCGACAGTTTTTTAAAGTGCTAAACTTAAGTTGCAGTATGTCTCCATTTTTGCCAAGAAAATAAATACAACTTACCACCGAAGAAGCCAACAGCTAAAAAATTATAACTAAAACACAATGGATAGTTGAATCAAGACACGCACACCTAAGATCAGTGTTTAAACTTTTTAAACGTAAATTTAACAAGTTTTAAAAAAATTGATTTTGCATCATTGGAAAGGTATCATTAATCTATTCATATGCAAGATTGTGACGCTCTTTTTCTCGTACAGTGGGAGAACTAAGGCGGTCACTTTGACACTCGAGACTTCTTACTAGTTACTCGGGCGCCAATTCATACGGCAAGTGGTTAAACAACACTACCCAAAAGTCGACAAGCGAGACTGAGCAGCTCAGTGAAGACACGGTCAATTCCAGTAGGTCAATAAGAGAACTTAGACTTTCATAAACACAACAGTAAAACGCAGAAATTTGATAATATTTAAGTATATTACAGTAATCTTATGGTTAATAGTCCTAAATAAAACAGAAAATCAAAATTAGCACAAATTTATATACATAGGTTTAAGCAGTAGAGGGAGAGTAGCAAGCAATAAAGAAATATTAGCGGCGAAAGAAATTGTGTTCTATCAATATATATTGTTATTAGATATATTAGTGGACCCATCCAATAGATTGAAAGACAGAAATTATAGATTTTTTGAACATATTGAATTTGAGCACTCAAATGTAGAAATTTTGGCGAATGATTCATGCGAATAGTTTTAAAATGATGGCGTGAAATTGTCTGCCATGTTATTTTTGAAAAAAGAAAATCTAACTGAATAATTTTCTCCAGGTTTCTTCAAGGAGCTCGCTAGTTTTTTGGACTTTTTTTTTTAAGTTCGTGCTACCAAGCATTTTGATTGGGAGTTGGTTAAAAAATGTTGCCCTCTGCCTTACCCCATGTCCCTTTGCCCGTAGAACTAAGGGCTTAATAAAAGTGTTTATTTTGCCTATAGTTTCAGGCTACCGAGAGGAAAACGAGAGCTCACCACCTTATCAAATTAATGCCAGCTCTTAGAATATTTCAATTTGCTTATAATTATTATAAAGTGAATTTTTACTATTATGACATAGCTGATTTTTACGATTCAATGATATTAATTGTGGTTTTCCTAAAATAATAAATATTGACACTATCAGTTAAAGTTTTCGTGACATGTTTTATATAGTTGGAAAGAGAAAAAATAAATGGAATTAATGGTGCCATGGCCTACTTTGAAATTTGTTCTGTTCATTTTTGCACAAGAGCGTATGTGAAAGCCAACTGCGTTTTTTGATTTTTTTAATATAGTGTGTCTCTCAGGTTCGACAAAACCTTGGTGACATCAATTATTTAATTTTAAAATTGCATTAAGGTATTTGTTAATAAAATTACCGTTGCAGAACTGCGAATAACTATTTGAACGATAACAAAAATATATTAGGTGTATATTTAATATCAGAGGCACCACCTAAAAGTAAATTGTGTCATAGTTGTTCAAATAAGTAAGCCTCACTCTGCTGCTACTTGAACTAGTTTTTTTTCAATGTTAGTTTCAATAACGCCTCGAATTATATGAAGATATTAGCAATTACCACAATGTAAATATAAGTTAAAAGTTACCTCCACTTTAACTAATATCTCATGGGATATCATGCACGGAACATTACAGCAAATAGTTTATGCGCTGGCTTAATCAACGGTGCAGGAAATACGAGTTTAATTAAAAACTATTATTTTTTTTATATTAACAATATTTCAATTTTACACAGAGGTTATTTATCGGTATTTAGCAGTAAAACTTATGAAGTGTTGCATAATTTAATTGCCATTTTCAACTTTATTAGCGGTTTATTTCGCAGTAAAATATTGCATTTATGAAAATGAAATATTATAGTAAATATTCATTATTTCCGCGTGAAATAATGCATTTGCAGCAAATTGAAAATTTGTTATTAGTGTTTATTTTTCAGTTTGGTTAATGGTGGATTTATTCGGAATAATGGAAAAAATATTAATGTTCATTACATGCGCATGCGTAAATGAATTAGCGTAAGTCTAAGAATCCACTAATAGTCCCGGAGCCGATGCCACTGATAGCCACGTCATGGTGGAATCGAATATTTTTTATGTGAATTGATAGTTAAAAATTATACGAACAAAATAAGCTTTTTATGTGTAGTTAAAAAGCCGAAAAATTGTTAAAAAAAAATAATTACAAAAATGCAGTAATGTTTTACTGTCATCGCGGATATTGATTATTTGTAGTGTATTCGATAGAAAATTTCGTACTCTTCCAGAAAAAAATTACGCAAACCACTTTATTTGGCCGGACGGGTCTGGCATACCTATTTGAAGTGTTTGAAAGGGGATAAATTTAATTTCTCCATTGTCACGTGCAAACTTTTTTAAATTTTAAACATAATATTTTTAGTCGCAAACTCCTCTATAGCATCCTTATTTTACTATAAGGAACGTAACCAGACTGCAACCAACCGCTAATCTCCGGGCTATGTGCCCCGCTGAGCGTTGAATTACAAGTTACAAGTCTGGCGCGTTA
This sequence comes from Leptura quadrifasciata, assembly GCA_963675555.1. Taxonomy (NCBI): domain Eukaryota; kingdom Metazoa; phylum Arthropoda; class Insecta; order Coleoptera; family Cerambycidae; genus Leptura; species Leptura quadrifasciata. The sequence goes on along the minus strand of OY776673.1, from coordinate 104,910,590 downwards.
AGTGTAATAATTGCATATTACCATCAAAACGCTAATGCTTCGATTGCAACAAATACCAGCCGAAAGACTGATCCTACTTAAAGGAGGTCTCTTGCCAGCCGTCACACACCACTTGCAGACTGCAGTTTCGAGCTGTTGGCTCTCGTCAGTGCAAGGTAGGCATATGACGACCGGCACGAGGACCTTTGACTACTTGGTAAATCCCGGTATTTTTACAATAGCGACATGTAAAATAGTCAGCAGGCGCCATCTAGCGGTCCAGTGTCTGTTGCAATCGAAAAATAAATAGCCTAATTGGGCTTAGCATAGTTCAAATGTGCTTTTAGAGGGCGGAATATTAAACATAATATTTTTAGTCGCAAATTCCTCTATAAAATCCTTATTTTACTATAAGGAACGTAACCAGACTGCAACCAACAGCTACTCTCCGGGCTATGTGCCCCGCCGAGCGTTGAATTACAAGTTACAAGTCTGGCGCGTTAAGTGTAATAATTGCATATTACCATCAAAACGCTAATGCTTCGAAATTTTGTTCATTTCGATGTGATTTTTAATAATATCTTGGTATGTGGGCCCAAAAACTGCCGGAAGTATCAGGCATACCAGCTTTATTGCATGGTCTCGGTTCGCATGTGGCAAAATGCTACTGAATCGATTTGTATTTTATATGAACCAACCGAATGTGAATGGCAACTAAATGAAGACAATAAACTTGAACCATTGTGGTATAAAGGCTCAGCAGCACCTTCAAAAGTTGAAGAAATTGTTAGTGCCCAACAAAATGAAGAAGAAAGTGAAGAATCAGAGGATGAGGATATTGACTTTGATGATTATTAATACATATACTATGCTTGGGCATAAACTCTTGTTAATTATATCAACTTTATTTTATTATTTGAATCATCTAAAATAAAAAAAAATCTATAATTCCTTTGATCACATTTTATTCTATAAAAACTTTTACAAACAACAAATTTATTTAACGTACTACTTTTGCTTGTATGCCGGATACTTCCGACAGTTTTTGGGTCTGTATACCAAGATATTTTTAAAGATCACATCGAAACGAACAAAATAATAAAAAAATATTCCACGTAATAATAGAGACATTTTATCCCCTTTCACACACTTCAAATAGGTATGCTAGACCCGTCCGGTCAAATAATGTGATTTGCGTAATTTTTTCTGAAAGACTACGAAATTTTCTACATACACTACAATACACTACAAATAATCAATCACCGCGATGACAGTAAAACATTATTGCCTTTTTATAATAATTAATTTTTTTAAACATTTTTTTGGTTTTTTAAATCTGCGCATACCAAGCTTATTTTGTTCGTGTAATTAATAATTATCAATTCACGTACAAAAAATTCAATTCCGCTATGACGGGTCTTTCAGTGTCACCGGCTCCTCGCCTGTAACTATAGTTCGATCAGTAATAATTCAATTCAAGAAGTTTTGCAGATACAATAGAATTAGTACCACTTGACATATGTGAATGGCAATAATGGACGCTAACCCCATCTGAAATAAAATGAGAAATGAATGAATGTGAAATATGAATATAATGGCACACAGACATATGCGTGTTTATATACTTATTATTAGCCGTTACTCGAGTCCGAGTATGAAAATGTTACAGTCGATAAATTGTGTACAATAAAAAACAAGTAAAAGGTGTAGTCTATTGTAATTCCCATTCATCTACGGTGCACACGACTATGGCTATAGAGGCCAGTTCGGGAGAGCACATGTCGACCGCAGTCAGGACAAACATAGACCTGGTTTGGTCTTGGATTCGGCCTTCTTGCAGCAACATTTACTTGATAGCTGGCTACAACCCCTCACCATTCGGTTCTGTCCGCTGGAAGTTGTTCCCATTGCTCGTCTGCAATACCGCAGGATTTTAGATTTTCATGGAGAGCGTCTTTGAACCTCTTTCGTTGACCGCCACGCCTTCTTCTACCGCTTAGCAATTCACCATAAAGTGTACATTTAGGAAGGCGGTTATCATGCATACGATGAACGTGACCTACCCATCTTAGGCGTGCTCTTGAAATAAGCACCTCAATTGGAAGGCTGTTTGCTCTCCTGAGTACTTCCACGTTTGATATGTGATGGAACCAACGGATTTTCATCATACTTCTGAGGTGTCTTTGCTGAAAACGTTCTAAATTTTTCACATGACGACGGTAAGTGGTCCAGCTTTCACATCCATATAGCAGTGTTGGAATGACAACTCGTTGACAAAGCAAGGTCGTGGTTGTCAAATACTCTCTCTCTAAGTCCCCAGAGTGCTCTAGATGCAGCGTTAATTCTATTGCGAATCTCGCTGTCCATGTTTGCTTTGTCATTAACAACGTTGCCTAAGTAATTGAACTGATCCACCACTTCAAGAGAATTTCCGTTAAGTGTAATGTCTATTTGGTTCACTTGATGAGGAGTTGACATAATCTTAGTCTTTCCAATGTTGATTTTAAGTCCCAAGGAATCATAGCTCTGGGCATACACATCTAAAAGTTCTTGAAGCTCTTCCGGCGTAGAGGCTAAAAGTGCACAGTCATCCGCATACTGGAGATCACAAATGAATCGTGTGCGTGTCTTCGTGAAAGCTCTAAAGCGCCCTATGTTAAAGAGACCGCCATCAAAACGGTATCTGAGACCTATTCCTCTGACTGTCAGTTTGTTGTCAACAATAATTGTTAGAGCAGTGGTAAACAAATTAAAGAGTAGGGGTGCCAGGATACATCCCTGCCTAACTCCAGTGAGGGTTTAGAAAGGTTCGGTTGCCTCATTATTATACATAACCTGGGCGTTGTTGTTTGTATGTAGACTGCGACATACTTCCACAAATTTTCTAGGGATACCTAAGTGGAACATAATTTTCCAGAGCACTTCCCTGTCCACCGAGTCAAACGCCTTGGTTAAATCAATGAAGGCCATGTGAATTTCTCCTTGATGTTCGAGTGCTTTTTCTTGGAGCTGTTTAAGTGTGAAGATTAAATCCGATGTGCCTCGGTTTGGTCTAAAGCCACTCTGTGTTTCAGGAAGTAACTTTTCCATAACAGGTGTTAGCCTATTTGCCATCGCTTTAGTGAGTATCTTCCCTCCAACAGCCAGGAGAGCTATACCCCTGTAATTTCCACAGTCCGCAGCGCTCCCTTTGTTTTTGAAGAGGTTGATTAAAAGTGTATCACGAAACTCCTGCGGAGCTTGACCACTTTCCCACACGACATCAAACAGTTTTTTGAGGTAGGGTATGAGCTCTGCCGACACAACTTTAAAGATCTCAGCTGGGAGTGAGTCGGCGCCGGGAGATTTGTTATTTTTTAGCTGCCCAATGGCGGTTAAGATCTCTTCCGTTGTTAGTAGTTTATCTAAGTCTTCGAAGATGTCATATTGAGGGATAAGATTTATAATATCGTGATCGGCGTGACTTTGCTGGTTAAGAATGTTAGAGTAGTGTTATTTCCATCGGGCTCTTATTTCCTGGTCTTTTTTGAGGAGATTTCCATTTAAATCTTTAATAGGGCACATATTTTTGCGGCTGGGGCCGTACACTGCTTTTACTCCTTGAAAGAAATTCCTGTAGTCGTGTGAATCGGCGTACCTTTGAATTTCTCTGGCCTTGCTTGCCCACCACTCGTTCTTTATTCTTCTGATTTCGCGTTGCGTTTCATACTTAGATTGGGTAAAAGCTTCTGCTTTTGATGAGTCGTTGGGGTGGTTGATAGCGTTTTGGAAGGCAGTATGTTTGCGGTCAAGAAGTTCTTGTATAAAAGCTTCATTATCATTGAACCAGTCCTCCTGTTTTTTACTTGCTGCAGTGCCAAGAATTTCCTCACTCGCACTTTTTAAACTGTCTTTAAATTTGTGTCCAGGTAGCAGCGACATCTACAGAATTGGTTTCTTCTAGTGCACTCAAATTCTCTTGAACTTTTTGCTTTAGCTGTTCGACGGTTTGTTGGTCACGCAATTTACTAATACAGAGACGGATTCTACGTTTTACTTGAGTTCTTCGGTGTTTGGGTCTCATAACAATTTTCATTTTAGAGACAACAGGACGATGATCGGTCCAACATTCGCTATCAATGCGCGCCTTTGTAATTTGGACGTCCTTGAGATGCTTCCTACGTACGATAACATAGTCCAGTAGATGTCGAAAAAACACCGACAAGTAAAATCCAACAAAACTAATTCTTTCACCTACGGCGCTTGGAATGTTCGTACTTTGAACGACAGCACTCGCACCGATAGGCCTGAAAGAATAACTGCCCTAATAGATAGAGAATTTCACCGACTCAATGTTGACGTTGCAGCTCTCAGCGAAACTCGATTTTTGGAGGAAGGCTCTCTCACAGAAAAGTACTACACCTTCTATTGGAAAGGTCTTCCCACCAATTCAAGAAGACAACATGGAGTAGGATTTGCTGTTCGGAATCAACTTGTATCCAACTTAACACAAGTACCACAAGGCCTATCCGAGCGTCTAATGCTGCTACGCTATGAGCTATCAGGTGGCAACGCGGTAAATCTAATAAGCTAAGGATGCAAGTCACGAAACCAAGGAAAGCTTCTATCAACAGCTAGAAGAAACCCTCTGTAGAATACCTAAAACGGAACGACTCGTTATTCTTGGCGATTTTAACGCTAGAGTAGGGAGAGATGCAGACACCTGGCCAGGCATCATAGGCAAGAACGGTTTGGGCAACAGGAACGCTAATGGTCAACTACTCCTAACTAAATGCGCCGAACATGATCTAGTTATAACAAACACCATTTTCCGACAAAAGGATAAATTTAAAGGCACCTGGCGTCACCCCAGATCAGGTCACTGGCATCTACTGGACTATGCTATCGTACGTTTATATACAGGGTGTGTTACCACGACCTTAAACTATCTGTATTTTCAAAACTATTAAGAGTACAGCTAGCTACGATTTTTTTCCGTAGGTTTTCCATGGTGCTCTTTCCAACTAAAACACACACACACACACACACACACACACACACACACACACACATATATATATATATATATATATATATATATATATATATATATATATATATATATATATATATATATTATTTTAAAAAGAATACTCTGTATGTTTGCATTTTTAGATTCTACAGAAAATTTTAATGTCATTCTATAACTCTTTTAATATATATTTTTCTACTATAGCCCAACAGTTTATTAATGCCTTGCCTGTTTCGAACATCTCTGCAACAGGTCACCTGAAAAAACTACCTCAAGTCACATCATCTTTTTCCTTGAAACAGTTTCGGCACATGAGGTAGCCCAGTAACAGCTTCAGATTCTAATTATACTGACATTTATGGTATAAATAGTCGTATTCTTAAAAAACCATTGATATAATTCTACTGCCTCTTACATTGCTTATCAATGCTTGTATTAGTGAAGGTCATTTTCCAGATGTGCTTAAGGTTGCGAAGGTATTACTTCTTTTTAAAAATACTATCGATATCGTTGTTGAGATTAACAATGTATTAAACTGCTGCCAATTTGGCTTCAGAAGTAAATATTCTACCAAGAAAACGGTTTTTAAAATAGTCAGTGACATAGTTGAGGGCTTTGAGGACGGTAAGCATGTGGCTGTAAGCCTGTGTGATCTTTCTAAGCCGTTCAACTGTATCTCACATGAGTGTCTTTTCTTTTATTTTGTAATTTCCTGATGTTACATTTTTTGTGTTTGTTTTATTTTATATTGTATGTTGATTTATACATTGTGATTCCTTTATATGTTATACTCATATATGTGTTTATTTATGGTGTTCTGTACCATATATTTTGTGACTTGCCAAAAACGAATTTTTGTACTCTTGGTAGAATCCTATCCCATGCTATCCTATCCTATCCTATACAATGTGTTCCATAAGTAACGGATAAATTCAGTATATACGTAATAAATAAATAAATAAATAATAAATACACCACAGGTAATGACGACCCCCTTTATCCCGGAAGGCTCTAGAAGAGCCTTGTGTGGGAGGGGGCACATTTAGAGACAAGGGACACACACCCAATATTCGTGTATAGTGAAAAAATCCCTCTCACAGTATTTTCCACTGCCACGACCGGGGATCGAACCCGGAACTTTTGGGTGAGAGGCAAGTGTGCTCACCTCTCGACCATCAGTAATGAACAATTTATTAGTAAAATCCTAAAACACATTAATTTTAATTCTAAAATGACATTTTTTTAGAGTAATTTTGTACCTCCTTCTTCAGTCTCCTTGGAAGGGACAGCTACCAATTTAAATTTTTTAAATAGGACGAGGGTGCGTGTAATAGATCATTTGAAAGGGTTTTTAATTTTCTATCCAGCAATCGCTTTACTTTTCAAATTAGAACTACAGGGTTACTACAAAAGAATCATCGGGTTTTAACAAGATTATTTCAGAAAGTATTAACAGTTATAATATTGAATGACATGTCACAAGAAAGGGAAAATCACAAAGTATTTTCAACAAGATGGCGCTGCTCCCCAGAATCCAAGAATAGTAATTGATTACCTTTAACGGAGATTCAGGGAAAACGTAATTTCGACGAATGGTTCTGTGAGGTGGCCTCCAAGGTCACCTGATTTAATGCCCCTTGATTTCTCTGTTTGGGTCATTTAAAAAATATTGTCTATGCAACCGCCGTTACAACCCTGAAGCTTCGAGTAATACGAGCAATTAATAGAATAACGGCCGAGCAATTGGCGAACGTTCTTCGCGAAACAGCTATGCGAGTTCAGAAGTGCATTGACGTTAATGGACAGCATTTTGAACAACTGTTGTAATGTTTTGTGTTAATTTTTTGTATTCCAAAACCACCTTATGTGTAACAAGGTAATTAGAATAAAATTGTATTTTCTTATTTTCTTTTAGCTGTAATTTTGTTTGTATTTATCGCACATTTTAATACGACCTATGAATAAATTCCTTATTAATAGTACTAATAAATGGTATAGTTCAAGTAGGAAGAAACAGAGACATAAAAAACGTAACAAGAACTGTACGACCTCATTAAAACACCGGCCCTCTTTTTTGTGCTGTTTGACTCGCTTACCTTTATAGGTTTTTAATGTGGGTCGGGAATATTTCATGTCAGGCTTAGCGCCATGGTCCGCGGCGATATAATTATGTCGTAAAGTTTTTGTTGCGCTTTTTATTTACTGGGATCTATTTATTTCAACTAGCGCCATGGCCCGCTGCGAAATTATCATGTCGTAGAGTTTTTGTTGAATTTTTTCTGTCTCGAGAATTTATTACTTGAACTATACCACGGTACCGATATTGTTCCATTTGAAAAAATTGACTTTTACCCCAAAAACAATTTTGGTGAATTTTATTCGTTCATAAATCACGTAATTTAGTGTTTTTAATGGGATTTCGATTTTTGTGGCATTGCACGGGTCATTTAGAATAAATCGGAACCATCATGGCACACTTAAATGGAAAACTAATAATTAAATTATAAAAAAATTGATGTCTGAAATGTCACTTATTTGGCATCGTTGGATCCAGAAAATTATGCAGAAGTAAAAAATGCAATAATATACAGGATGTCCCGTTTAAAAATCGATAGTTAGTGTCACTGTGAAAGATCCATCTTTTGAAGTCTGAGGGACTTCTACTATATTTTTCAAAAATGAATATTAACGTTCACAAATAAGGGTTCAAAACGACTGTTTCAGACGGAGAATAATACAAAATTTATACCTACTGTTCGTTTATGCTTAACTGCTTCTCTTATGGTATCAATTGGACGTATAAATCTAACACAGTAGGTACTAACACTTTCTTAAAATTAAACCTGAAAGGGAATTTTAAAAACACAAGATGAAGACAATATAAAGTGCAAAAATATATATCAAATCTCTTTAAAAATTCATGTTTTACAACAACTTCAATAAAAATGTTTTTACAAACTATAGCCTGGCTCGTGTACAACACATGGTGAGGAACGGACGACTTATAATGTACCAACTACCATCCAATATGCGGTTTTTGAGCTAACGATTACACAAAAAGATTCAAGAAAAGTTCAATGTTTATAAATTTTTGGTGGGCTTTTGCTTGCCTGTCTATTTACGTATTTTTAGTTCAATATCAATTTTGGTCGCTCCTCGGAGCTTAAAAATACTTGAATCGCAACGACTTTGAATTATATTTTGCAATTACAATTTCATACGTTCAGGCAAGGCGGTCCCACGCACATATGAGTACATGGTGACTATACTTTTCTGACACCGAATCACTGAGAAACCGGTTTAGGACAAATCCCGTTAAAACTCATCATTTTCCCGTCAAAATCGACTGCTAAGAAATGATAGGGGCCCCTTGTCGCTAAAGGCTATTTTCGCTAAACTCTCGATATACTTCGAATAGAGGCTGGATTAACCTCCTCCTCATATTTAACACAACGCATGAGTTGGAGTACTTAACAACGTGGATTCGTAAAAGGGTTTCTAATTTTCTAGTCAAATTTTGTTACTGTTTCTAATATATGGTGGTCGGGGCGACATTACGTCCCCGTGCAGCGACATTTACTACACTTTCTAAAATTACGCTCCTTAATGAGTTATTGAAATTTTTGCATAAAAAACGCTCCGTAGAGCGAGAATATGATTAAAAATATAAAAACCTCTTCCAACGATATTTTTACGTGAAGCACGCTTTTCATGCGAAATGTTTCGGATTTTGTTACAGTTTTGAAAAGTGTATCGAGGGTTTTATCGTGTTCTTTAACATCACTTCCGGCGAAACCGGAAGTGAAAAAAAATTAATTGTATGTCAAGAAGTGCCACTTATTATGTATGTAGGATATCCTAAATTTCAATCAATTATCTTCAAAACTAAAGGAGAAAAGGGGGTATACCATGATCCTGTTACACCCGGTATAAGTATAAGGCTAACAAGAGTGTCGCTACATATCATACATGGTGAAGATTAGAAGTACTCCGACAATGTAGTCTCTAACTACCATTCAATGGTTACTTCAAAGCAATCGACTGACATCTAAAAGATTCAACATAAAATTTAATATTTGCGACTTTGTTAGTTTTTAGTTTGCCTGCCTTTATACGTATTTGTAAAATATCATTGGTAATTTCGGGCACTCTGTTCGAGTTTAAAAACGCATGAATCGCAACAGCTTAGAATATTATTTAATATTCATACGTTCAGGCAAGGCGGTCCTATACACTATGTATATGGTAATAGAGCGACATGTTTTCCGAACCACTAAGGAACCTCAGGCATGAAACTACGACGGAAAACATATTAGTTTATCTTCAAAAATGACCGCTAAGTTTGTAAAATGAGGTTTGAATATTTTGTCATCCGAGGGAAATCTCCCTTCTGGGACTTTTTTGAGGGACTATTAATTCGCTTTCATGGCCCATACCTTGATGAAGGGCAGTGCTATACAACATCGGATCGTAGAAAATAGATTTGTTTGAGTGTTAGTTTGTTTTCGAGACAGTTGTTAAAATTGTCGCTTTGTGCGTTCCGAGCATCACATTCTATTGTGTGATACTTCGCCGCAGTTACGAAAATTACGCCCCGTGGGCCGTTATGTCCCAGGGGATGAATTTTCGTTTCAGTTAAAAAAAATGAAGTCGTGTAGGGCGTCACGTTCCGTTGTGAAAAAATAATTGCAATTACAAAAATGTCGCTTTGCGATCACATCTCGAGAACTTTCATGGTACTTCCAAAATGTTTGCCCGACAACATTTCTACGTATTACACGCAGTTCATACAACATATTTAGGAAGAAAACTTTTGTTGACTAAAACAAGATGATTTTTGGTAGGTTCTTTGACATAAATAATGTGTTATTCTTTTAGTAACAATTATACTGGCTGGTTACTTAAAAAAAAATTAATCAACGACAGAGAAAAAGATTTAGCATGTCGTTGGCACTATTGCCAAAGAACAAACAATACTTGGTATACTTTTACTGAAAATATGCAGAGGCTGGTGATCCTCAAAAAATAATTCAGTTGCCCGCGGAAAATAATATTTGGAATGCAGGTAACTGTTATTGTAAAAACCTGATATACGTTCAGAGAAACTATATGTATATCAAATATCAATTATTAAGATGTGACGGGGGAAAATGATATTTGGAATGAAATCGACACTATTGCCAAAATATAAAACGTAATATTCTTTTGCTAAAAATAAAATATAGGATGGTCATCTAATACTGGAAATACTTTCACCTATTTTTTTGCAACAAATTGACACAAACAAATTTTGCAGTTCTAGGTTTATTTAAAATTTAAGTGTGAAGGCGCCTGTTTATTTCTTCAGCATGGCAAATATAATGAGAAAAAAGAAGAAAAACCGTGTTTCAAAAAATAAATTGTTTAAAAAAAGTTGTTCGGCGCTGTTCGAAACATTTTTCCACAACTTCTGCCTGTCCGAATACACATTTCATTAACAAAATTCCCGTTTCCAAATAATTCCTGTTCAAATCCAATTAATTTCGCTTTTATAGCAGCCAAGTGTTTTAATATACAAGACTGATTTTCTATTTTATACACATATGCATACAAACGAAATTATACAGCATGAGAATACCCAATCTACATATCTAAATTACACTCTATACTTCTCCATATAAATTACGCCTTTACCGGAAGTTTAATTGAGTCCAGCTATGGAACAGTTCAAGGGGAATTATCTAATATTATAACAACATTATTTTTACCAGATCATTCGCGTGAAAATGCTGAAAATAAAATTGAAAATAATCCTTCATACAAGGCCAGTATTAATTGCGTTTAGCTTGCGCTGTTTAATGTCATATAAATCAGTATACCATTTTGTTTAATAACTAAATGACCTGGAAATATAAAACAATAGCTATGAACTATTTGATTGTATTTGTATCAAGTGTCTACTCTTTTAGTACTGCCATTATTTTATTTTAAACTGCGGAATATCATGAAAGTATATTTCATCCGCTACAAAAAGCTACTTTAAATTGTTAAATTTGTGAACCAGTTAACGAATAATCAGTTGCTATGAATAATTCATATTTCTAACATGTTTAAAAATTAAATAATTTACAGTAGATACATATCGCTCAGTTCTTGTTCAACGTACGTTTCTGCTACAATAATTACTGTTTGTGTATATATTTTAAACATTTTATTTTAAACATATTCTGAAACTGTTAAGAAGAATAGGCATGACTGATAATAAAACTCTAGAATATTCATTTACATAGGCTACTTCAGCCGTTCTTGTTTTATGTTATTTTTTTATAATATAAGCGTCATTCTAATAAAAATAACAAGACTTTCATTTTTCTAAAAAATGTTAATACCATGTCCTGAATAAATATTCGAAAAAGAACATTTGGTGTTCTAATATTATGGATAATATACCATAAATTGGTGACCCCGAGAACGCAGAACCTTCAGCTGGATTTCCAGAGCCACAGTCCGACGTTGAGTTTCTCATCCCTTGCCCAGGATCTCCTGTCCATACTTCTGTACCACCTAAGTCATAAACAATTGAATAGTGTCAAGTAACAATATAATATTGTGGTGGATCAAGTTGCAAACCATGACGCGAACCATAGCTCTGATCAACAAATTTACGCGGCGCCAGTGAAGTTTCCTCCCTTTAGACTTCAAAACCAGACGTTTGGGTCACCCAGGTTGAGATGTAATTTAACGTGGCTAGAATTACTAACGACAGGAAAAAATATTATCATATTTCACATATCTTACTGATAGACATAGTTAATGACATTTATCAGAATCCTCTAGAACAAAATTTTTATAATCACTTAAAGGATACAATATAATTGTACGTTTCTCTTCTAGCGAAAAAAAACGTCTAGATGACTCGCTAACAGGATGAGCGATCGTAAACCATCTGAATTTTATAGGTATATGTTGGGTATTGTTGGCGGCTCACATATGGTAAGTCAAAACTTATTGGTCAATCTCTGGAAAGATTCTTACCAAAAACGATTCTAACGTTGTTAGTGTAAAAGTACGGCGCACGGCACTGACCGTTGCGGCGAAAAAGATATAACGCGTTGTGAAGGTACCGAACATATCGTCCTCTGTCGAGGGAGCAAATTTTTATTTGTTAAAAATAATAAAAAGTAAACAAGACACCTATATTACGCTAAATAGGCGGACTTTAGTAGTATATTATGTGTATTTGGAAAATTGTGTAAAGCCCATTAAGTATAATAATTGGATGTGGCTATTTATACATACTGTATGTATACGCAATTGGCTATTTATACATACAGTATGTATACGCAATTGGCTATTTATACATACAGTATGTATAAGAAATTGGCTATTTATACATACAGTATAGCCGTCGAGGGCAAGGGACATTATCTATCATAAACAACTATACTACATCAAAAAATATTAACATATTTAACCCAACGAACTAACCTAAAGAAATATTCGTATTACGTATTTTAGTTAACAAAATGTGGTAAAAAAAAAACTGTAGCAAGCGGATTCGAACCGTCGACCTCACGTGTGAGAATCGGGAACACTAAGTATTACACCACAGACTGCTGATGGTTAACCTTATAATTCTTACTATATCAATATGTTTGAACGTCATCGCGCATGTGCGGCGTGAATTGCCTGGACAGTATGTATAAATAGCCACATCCATAATAATTTGTGTATTTTTGTTCGGCCAAACGCCATTCCAGGCTTTCTCTCTTTAATAAATTGTAGTACCAAGTCTAAAAGGGGTTTCTTTATTTCTCCTTGAAATAATCCAAAAATAAAGTGGTGCCCAAACTATCGAAGTCCCGAAATATCTCGTCACTACCAGCAGCAAATCTGGACCACGACATCTCCACTGAGCTATCGAGCCCCCCATATGGTGCATGGGTGTAAAGCATCGCATTTTTATAACTCGGTTATACGATTTTTGCTGCCATTACTACCTCTGGCAAAACTAATACGGAAAAATTATTGCCATCGCTGACAAAATTTGGGAGTCTTGTAAAAACTCCGTTATGTCACAAGTAAATCAACAATCAGAAATACCTTCTAATCATTTACCAAATTCTTCTGATTCGTCGCCGACTATATCAAAATTATCTAATCATGTCCATGCCTTTTCCAAGAACTTTCAGTTAACATTGAACCAGATTGTACTTAAACAACAATAACTTGAGTTGCAGATATCTACACTAGAAACTAGCACTCCAGTTATTTTCCTCACGACCAAACAATTATATAGTAACATGCCACTTTTTATAAGTTTATGCAGTATCCCTTGTTAGTAACATTTATCAGTTTGTTTGCTGATAGAGTTAAATTTTGTTAACCCAATTTTGACTCACATTTACATATATTATCCGTTTGAAATTTGACAGGCACATGTCGACCCATTACACTGCTTAATGTAATATCTAAAATAATAATTTTCCAGAAAATACACGAGTATTTAAAAACTTATAAATTGTTAATTGATTGCCAACATGGTTTCAGAAAATCTCAATCAACTGGACCGGCCACTAGTTAATTTATTCAACAAATTAGTGATGAAATGGACAATAAAAATATTTTAGTGGGAATATTTTTCAATTTATCCAGAGCTTTCGACACCCTCCATGTAGAATTCGTTTCAGATAGACTAAACAACTTAGAAATTTATGGCAATTTTACGTTAAACCAATTGATGCTAAATCAAAATACTTTAATATCCACATCGGCCACATCTTGGACCATTCATATTCCTTCTGTAGGCTAATGGCCTTCCTAACCACATAAGCGAATGTAAAATCTTTCTGTATGTGGACGATACTTCGATTTTCATCTCACATCACGAACCAAAAATGATAGAGACCAAAGTTAAAATTACTTTATCTCAGCTCCATGAATAGTGTCTTAAAAAATCGACTGTATGGCCTATATTTAGCCATTTAGTATTGAACACAGTAAAGTTGCCAGAAATGCATTTTAATTTACATCTTTTTAAAGCAACTTTTACGAAAGAATTTACTTAAAAATCGAGCCTAGTAATAGATTTTGTTTACAATATGAGCAATAAGTTTCAAGTACTTCCGTCGCATCAAATAGGGTGAGAAACTATGAAGCCAGTATTGGAATTTGTAATGTAAACATTTCCAAGCGTGTGACCACAAGTCCGAAGCTTTCCACAGAAACTGTAACGTCATTTACAATATAAAAAATATAAAAGGAAGACAACACTGGTCAACGGGAGATTGGAAGATAGACGACACCTGAAGGCAAAACCCTTTAAGCTACGTCGCGACCTTTTTAGTTCGCCGAAGGCTTTGGAAATAAAATTGGGAAAACAACATAGAGTACGTCGCAACCTCTTGTAGTTCGCCGAAACTCCTTTGAAATATTCTACATTTCGTCGAGATTTTTTTAATCGCCAAGCTTAAGCAATTATTCTGTGAATATTTTCACTAAATCAGCCGTCTAAACTACTAGCCCAACGATATTATGAACTACAACTTATTTTAACGAATTCTTCTCAACCACCGACTTGTCGGAGTAAGCATCGAAAATTCTTGATGATGGGCAATTGCCACAGCCTCGACATGCTCGACGTGGACGTTAACCATGTAAAGCCTGGGGGAGGGTATTCATGGATGATGTAACGCTATACAGAGCAAGTAATTCCGCTGTCATAAATTTCTAAAGATGATAGTTTGTTATTTCGAGACTCTATTAAATTGCATTCATATTCTGGTTTCGACGGGGTGTAATGGGGAAAATTGGCGCAATTGTGGTACTAAACGAATATTAAATTTTTTAATGAAATATTAGCTTTGATTTTTAACTAGAAAACACGATAATATTGTATTACCAGTTATTGAGTTATGATTTCATTCACGATTTTAATTCATAAAATTTCACTTTCTGAATATTTTGCGTTTGCAAAATAACAAGTTTATATTCAAGAACTATATATTTTCAGCGTGTATGTAATAATAAGAAACTTTCACTTCCATTATTTTTCATTTGGTGTACTTTTTAAGGCTACTGTGTGCCTAATTTTGACATATAAAATGTCGTAGGAATATTTGCCTTTCAAATGATTGTCTGAGATTGCTCACCAGCAATCTATTTGGTTTTCTAAGATTGTTTAATAATGATCCATCCACTTAAATTACCTTGCGCATATAAACTGTACAGGCCATCGATCAATACTGAGTTAATTGGCCCGTAAACTTTTTCGTATTTTGAAGGGTTTACTTTTCGTCGAGTACTGAACCGAGACGTCTCGTCTGTTTGAATTAAATCTACCCACCCTGTTTTACGTTGTTGAGCAGTCATACAAAATTTGGTAGACTGCTTGTTTAATCATCATCAAAGGATATTTCCTCAACATTATATGATATTTTACATGCGTATTTAATGCTTAGTTTTCAACTTAATTTTGATAATGACATTATTCTTATCCTTTGTTTTGCATTCGATTCATTATTTAGCTATTGCTAACAGCTCTAATTATAAATTATCATTACTAAGCCATTGCCACAACTCTAATTACTATTAAAATAACACAGCATACTTTTGTGTAACTCAGTTCTTGTTATTGTATCAAACCACTGAGCATATTTATAGTACGTCATTACTATAACTACGTAAATTTCCCTATTATAATATTTAGACAATTGTCTCAAATATTTGGATTGTTTTTGCTTTTATGTACGGCTAATGGTCGCATCAATTTATATGAAATAAAATGGGTTTTCTATAACTATTTTTCCCATTTAATTGTTGTTTTTTTTCTTTCCTATTTACCTTTCTAGTTTTACAAATAATTAACTAAATAGATGGTTTCATTTCAAATCAAAATAGAAAACAAACTTCAACTATAAATATACAGTAAAATTTTGAGTAATAAAATACCACATAAACAACATATATAAGTAACTAGGTCTCTTTATTAATAGACAGTGTGTTCAAGTTTACCAGTTATTTAAATTAACAGAGTGAGTGAGTGAGTAATTTTTATTAAGTTATATAGTATCAGACAGAAATAAGTAACATTAAACTTTATATAAAAAGAACCAGGGGTAATTAAAAAGGATTATTGCACACAACGAAATTTGGGTCCTAACTTTGTAAAACTGAGGATCACGTAAATGACCAATTTTATTTGTTTATCCTCCAGATAAATAAATAAATAGTAATTAGTTTACTGGTGACATAATTACCAGTACTTTGTGTGTAATAAAGACACATAGCCCATACACGTCTCAGCATCATACGCAAATAAATAACCACGATATTATTTTTATGTTAGCATTTTAATTCTTTTTTTAAAGTAATATACTTTAAAAAAATAATTGTGATAAAAAAGATAAATATATAAATTTTAATGGTTGAGAACACATGATACACAATCATGAAACATATGTTTTGTACATTTTACACGTAGGATTTAGGTTTCTTCCCGGGCTACATTATAAGGTCGACTGGATATGTCGGCAACAAACAAGCAATCATCATCTTATTTAATTAACCTGAATTAATTTCCGGAGACAGGTGGATGCGTTCGAATTCAATTGCCGCTTTTACATTAAAAAAAATCACAAAACAAATTTATCAATTTCCGTGCGGACGTTAATGTTTGCGTTGTGTATTTAAAAACTTTCGTTATTAATTTTACAGTACCATTGCGTAGACAGGCTAATTTGTTTTGTAAAATATTTCATTTTAATACATATGCATGAAACATTAATTTCTATATTTTAAAGCTACTGTAGTTTATTTTAGTATATGTAGAGGTTTTTTTGGATGTGAAAAATACCAACTGTACAAAGTTATTAATTTTTAAAATTATTAAAATATTTTATTACAGATATTATCTGTCATAAAATATGTATCGAAATGTTTCATAACTTATTAAATGTAAATGGCATATTCTCGATTTTTTTGTATAAATATGCAAGGTGTCACGTAAGCAAATGGACAAAGGCAATTAATTACGCGTATCTAGACTAGATCAAAATATTAAGTTTTAACCACAACTTATTTTTATAATACCATGTTGCAATCTTAATATTACAGAATTTTCCAAAGCCTCTGCTAAAATCTCTAAAACGTTTCATTAATAAGTTATTTAACTGTTTCTTTTAAACTCCGTCGATTGACAATAATTGATTAAATTAATTTGCTTAACAGTTTCACTCATCCTAATTGGCTCATACAGTATATCCCCGGATTGTAAATTTTCTTATTTTTTGTTTTAGAAAAAAGGCATTACTTATAAAAAGTTTTGGTTTTCTTGTGACGTGTCTTTCTTCACCCCACGAGGAGAAAAGGCCACTCTTTGATACTCGAGCCCCGGAAACGAGTTTTCGGTGTAAGCTCTGGCGCCAGTCCTCGTTTAAGTGATAGGACACACGAGTACGCGAGGCTGAGTAGCTCAAGTGGAGAAAGTATAATCCAGAGGTCAGTTTGGGAAATTAGACGTTTACACACAAACAGTAAAACTCAGAATTTTGCAATGATATCAGTATATTTAATTAAACCTACCATATACAAATCTACGGGTTTACTAATTGATTACTTCGACCAAACTTTTCAAGTTCTAAATATCGGAATGACGGCAAACGACTCAATGACGAGGGTAGTACCAGATGTCTCAGACATTGATAGCAATCTGCAAAATAGTAACACAAAATATATTCGGTAAAGCGTTAGCACAGAATAAGCGGTAACACAGGGTAAAGTTATATAGAATACTTGGCCTAGTATATCAGTTTTACTTCCTCCTCCAGGGACTTACTTACTTACTTCCTGTGGTTACGGTCGGACACGTTTGCTGACTGGAATGGCCAGATCGGACTGACTACATCACGGCTTCTCAGAACCTTTTCTGTAAAATGAATCAACCTACTATCGGAGTGGGAATAGACGTCAGATGGATGTGCTGCTTGTCGATGACGTGGTAAAAACTTGGCCAAAATCCCACTGCTAGAATATGATAGATGACACCTGGGTTCCGATCTCGGAGTGGACACATCTGCTACCGATGAGTCGCTCTGGCTGACTCCGAATACGGGACGAATTTAATTACTCCCTTCCAAGATTTACGGTTAGGAGAAACAGTGGAAAACAGATGCGCGATGGATTGACGTGACGTCAAGCGGACTTAGAAAGTATTTCGGAATATTTCGCGACTTAAAGTCTTTAAAGTCCTTTAGACTCTTTGATAATGGTCGCAAAGCCGAAACATATGTCAGACAAAACTGAACAAAATTCATGAAACAATAAACCAAGTGCATATTGTAACTTTTCTTTTGAATAATAATTCACTTTCCTACATAATTGTCAGGAACGATCGATTAAGCATATTTTACAATTTTCACAAACTTACTAGACGGACAACTTAATCGGATTATATGGGGTTAGTTGCAGTTTCCTTGTGTATGCATCCCTCGTGGGTTAACTTCCTCATCGTTGCTACGACATCTTTTCGTATAGTGTGCGTCTCCATTTACTTTTCTTTGATATTAGTAATTGCATTTTTTGTTCATTAGGTTAGTTTGGTTAGTAATAAATTAAGTCGTGGCTGAATGGGAAAAACCTAAAGCCAAATAATTGAAGGGGAAAAAATTCCAATATCACAACAGCTTTCCCTTTATCGGATATTACAGCCCGTTCGAAGAACGACCGCTGTATGCATTTTAGTCCAAAGCTCCTGAACAACGTTATTAGTATTTACTGATGCCGATGATTCCTCAAATGTATATTCTGTAATAGACTATTTCACAAATCCCACAAACTCTATTAATGACATAAGCGAACTATGTAAGCAATTTATGTAGTTACACAAACTTAATGGTGGATTCGTGCAGATAGCAAGCTAACATTAATATTTGCGTTAATGCAACATAACAGTAACAATACTAAGTTACGCTTATGATCTCGGATCTCGTTTAGGCACAAATTATTATTTTAATTATAATTTTTTATATATTTTAATTTTAGTACCTCAAGTGCAAGAAGTCAAGGTTCTAAATCTTTACACTCTATGAATTAATAGAAGGTGACATAATGGAAATGTATAATTTCAGTACCAATACAACATTAAACAAACTTCAAATACTGGTTCTTCTGTAGAATAATTTTGTACGCGGGTGCAACGAGACGTAAGAGGGGGCGAGATATATCATAAAATATCGCACAGGCAAGCGATGCCGACCTATGTAAAAATATGTCGTCCAACTAGAACATATTATCCATGTGTGTGTTCACGGTAAAACGGTATTATAGGTGTAAATGACAACTTTTTTTGGATTACAAACACATTTTTTTTGTATTCTACTCTTGCTTCACGCAAACAATATTTTTAGCATGTTAGACTTTAAAAAATTTATAGAAGGCGCTGGTATAAGCTTGAAAATAAAAATCGCATCAAGTAAAGTGCCTTTTCTGTGCGAAATATTGAAAAATTTGATTAGAAAAACTTGCTCAGAATTAAAAAATATGACGCTGAACCAAATTACAGAACAAAATACTTTTTTATTTATAAAATTTTATTTTTTTAAAAATAAATATAATGATAATTTAAATTTATTTATTTTACCCATGTTCCTCCATTTTCAGCACACATCGCAACTCTGTTCTTAAATTCTTTGTAGCTTTGTAGACGGATCACTTTTATTTTTGGTTTCATGGCATGTTCTTCTTAAAACATTAAAATTGTATAAATAAAAAAAATATTTAGTTCTGTATTTTGTATTTTTATTTTGTTTATATTTTTTTTTCTTAATTTTCTTTATTTCTAAACGAGTACTGAACATCGCTTAATGGATGTGTAACGTACAACATTTTATTTCATACTGCGCTTTTGATATTCAGTGATTTAACTAAAGTCGCATCATATCTTATTTCATTTGCACTTTCGATATTCCGTGATTTAACCAAAGTCACATTACCTGCTTTTAAAGTTGCATAGAGACGGCATGTTTTATTTGTTAATTTATTTATTTGAATGTCATTTGAATTGTGAAATGCTACAAGGTGGAGAAAATTTTGTAGAGATGCTGCAACAGCAAACCAAAATTTCTACTACTACAATAGTTGACGCTGGAGGTATACCAAAAATTCGAATTTGTACTATTACCATTAATAATAGTTAGCTTAGATCATTCTGTTTTGCTTTAATTAAATATGTCAAAAAAGTTACGTCTTGACGTTTTATTTTGTTAATAAGAAAACAGTCCGGAAAGTTGCCTAGCAATGTTCGATTTTCCAGCCGCAAATTTGTCCGTCATTTAACAAGCATATATAATAAACTACATATCCTATATTATAAAAAAAGCTACATCGCAGTCTATTAGATGGTTTCAGGAATTCTAGGCAGACAAATATGCAAGACTTTATTTTCTATATCAGATAAATCTATAGATAAACATAAGGAATTAAAGCATAAATATACAGGGTGTCTTACCGGGAACTGAATCGATCGATATAGAGAAAAGTACGCATCAGAAAATTTTGAAAATTTAGACAATTACTAATGTTGGTGTGGCCAATCAAATTAAAATAATTACAAGCAGCTGGTACTTCCGCTTATACCGGAAGTCGATACCAACTTGCTTATTTCAAATGGAATACCCTATATATTTTAGGGTTTTCGAAAAGAGCATAAGAGCATTCTGAGTCGGAAGTATGTAGCATATCCTATACCTAAACCTAGCCGTTTCAGAGATATTTGACATTTTATAGAAAATTTGACAGGTGCAACGGTTTGCAAGAACAGTTATAACTTTCTTCGTGTAAAAGATCCTCATTTGCTTCTTGTCACGTAAAGACAACACAAGGAGATCTACGTTCTACAACTGAAATAAATTCAATAATATCATACCAAGTGTTCCGTTTTTCGCGTTACATTTTGTCAACTTCAAACCGCGAAAACTTGTTTAGGTCAAATGGAACACTCTGCATTTTTTTACGTCAAGTTGTGTAAAATTGAATTCCCTTTTTTCTAATATTACCATAGTGGGGGTTAAAGTTACGATTTTTTGAAATATTTGCGATTTTATTAGAAATTCATGAATTGTTGTAATCATTTCATCAAAATAGCCATGATTAGAAACAATCAGTCCATTATCTTGTGTCAAAAAATTCCTGCACGTTTAAATTATATCAACGAAAACTTTTTAAATTTATTTATTATTTATGGAGAATGTGATAAAGTAATATCAAGAACTTGCAGCACATTTGCTACTCGATATCCAGAAAAACGGAAACCGTCACCAAACACTGTAAAACGCATACTGGAAAATTTTAAATATTATAGCTCTGTCAAGGCAAAAATGCAAAGAAACATGAAAATGACGAAAACATTGAAATAGTCATTCTGGGATATTTTCATGCATTTCCAAGGATGTCATTAAGACAAGCTGCTCTGGAATCGGGACTATGCAATGATTCAATTCACAGAATCTTAAACATAAGTTTCATCCGTTTTCATTCCATATGGTTCAAGGATTAAAAGAACAAGTTTATTCTAATAAGGTCTGAGGGTCACGATTCTTATTTGGGGAATAAAATCTCTATCGTTTCTTATGACACATTAAACATTGAACTGCCAACTTTCCTAAAAGTTTCGCTCTCTGAACATATGAGGATTTGAGTCACTCCAATAATGTTAATTGTGTCTAATAAAAAGTCCAGTTTTAGTAAATTTTGGAACATTTGGTATGATATTATTGAATTAATTTCAGTTGTAGAACGTAGTTCTTTTTGTGTTCTGTTTATGTGACAAGAAGCAAATGAGGATCTTTTACACGAAGAAAGTTATAACGGTTCTTGCAAACCGTTGCACCTGTCAAATTTTCTATAAAATGTCAAATATCTCTGAAACGGCTAGATTTAGGTATAGGATATGCTACATATTTTCGACTCAGAATTTTATGCTTTTTTCGAAAACCCTAAAATATATAGGGTGTTCCATTTGAAATAAGCAAATTGGTATCGACTTCCGGCATAAGCAGGAGAGACAGCTGCTTGTAATTATTTTAGTTTGATTGGCCACACCGACATTAGTAATTAACTAAATTTTCAAAATTTTCTGATGCGTACTTTTCTCTATATCGATCGATTCAGTTCCCGGTGAGACACCCTGTATAATTGGGAATTAGATTCTAAGAGTTTTAAAGTATCTGCTGATTATAGAAACGAAACAGGGCTATTTTATATTTTATATAATGTAATAAAATTATTTTATAGCCCCATGGGAGGAAAATTAGTAAATTCTTAATGATGAATATTTCCAATTCACCACAAACCTTGGCTTACCTTATTGAATTTACACACTGGGTTAAATAGTGCTAAATTGTTAATCAAATATAACGAAAGTTAATAAACTCCTGGTGGTAATAAAAGAAGGATAAAATAGAACTTCTCTAGATACTCATAATAAATGCTGGAGTATGTAGATATCACGATAAACGCGTATTGAGAAATTGTTACTAAGGTGCGTCTTCGATTGTTATGGTGAACCAGCAATGCAATTAGTACTTTCATTCGATAATTTATCGATGGTTGCTCGGTCGGATGAGGTTGTTGGACGATATTGCCTATGTGAACTTGGCCAGAGGATCTTATTTTATAGGTCACATGATTGCCTTGCTCTTGGCGAGATAAAGGCTGAAAAATGACCATATAATCTATTAACGATTCGAAAGAACTACATTAAAATAATTACTTACATCCATTAAAAAGTTGTGTTGATACTACAGCGTCTCTTGGTGGAATGATATTCATTATCTAATAACCTAATGCCATATAGTAAAGTTCTATCTATTACAAAAAATGCATTAATTAGTGTATTCGTTTTTTATGAATTTAAGTCGATTCTGCTGTGTCCTTTATTGGTTTAATATTATGAACAATAGTACATGAAAGTCTGTTTTAGAAAATTATCCAGCGTTTACAGAACTGCATCAAAAGTGTATCTAGAGAACTAAGAAATAAGCAAAAAGCAATGTCTTCTTAAATGCATTTATTGCAGCGGCCTCGATCGAGTTAAAAATTGGAAAAATAACTTATTCGGACATGACAAACTTACGAGAAAATTAAAATCATTCTAAAATGATACGTTCTGAAATTTTCTAGAAACAGATTGTCAAATTATAAAGAAATATCTTCCCATTTATGAGCATTAGTCTTATCCCATGTACATATATTTATAGTAGTGCTGCAGTATATTAAATCATTGAAGTCGAATTTGGTAAGAACGAGATAAACAAAATATGTTTGAAACTGTAGGTCGGGTCCGGAAGTGGAAAGTCAGTCCAGTTCTGATACAGTAAGACGATATATGTTCCCCTACATAATTTTTCGCACTGAATCGATTGCGCAGGGTCCCAGCTGCCCTAACCCTCTCGTTTCACCCCTATTGGCCAAAAACCACCCCCTAAACGCGATTTTCGTTATTTGCGATGCGGGACTGGTTTCTTTTGCGTTTTTTTCCAGAAATATTCTATAAATGATGCATACCAGTCCAGAAGCCCGGGTGAGAAGTCGCGAAGGGGATAAAACTACCCCTTTCCGACGAAAAATTGGTCCACTTCTGGTACAGTAACACGATATATATCCCCTACGTAATTTTTCATGCTGAATCGATTGCGCGGGGTCCCAGCTCCCCCAACCCTCTAGTTTCACCCCTATTGGCAAAAAACTAACCCCAGATCGCATTTTTCGCTATTTGTGATGCGGGACTGGTTTGTTTGTCCAGAAATATTCTGAAAATGATGCATATCAGTTCAGAAGCCCAGGTGAGAAGCCACGGAGGGGATGAAATCACCCCTTCTGACGAAAAATTGCATTTTATCGATGATCCAAGTAAACGAGATTTTCACATAGCATCGATAAAATACAATTTTTCGTAGGAAGGGGTGGTTTCATCCCCTCCCCGTGGTGGCTTCTCACCCGGGCTTCTGGGCTGGTATGCATAATTTTCAGAATATTTCTGAAAAAAAAAACGAAAAGAAACCAGTCCCGCATCGTAAATAGCCGAAAACGCGTTCCAGGGTGGTTTTTTGCCAATAGGGGTGAAACTAGAGTGTTAGAGGAGCTGAGACCCCGCGCAATCGATTACGTAGGGGAACATATATCGTTTTACTGTATCAGAACTGGACTGATTTTTCGCTTCCAGACCCGGCCTACTGAGACGTTGTGTTTAGAATAATCTGTTACTTTTTGCAGTTAAATTTTCGTTGGTGTTACAAATAATAAATGGATTTACAAAAATTCGTTAGTCAGTCTTGAAATGTTTGATATACCGGGTGACACAGGCGACATGTAACACTCTGTAACTTTGCTATTTAAGAAGCTAACATTTTGAATTTTGAGTATTACATAATTGTACTTATTTTAAGCCTATCAAACATTTTCTTCAACTTTTCGTTTAAGCGGAAGTGACTCAAAATCTGTTATTTTAAATGGTACCCTGTATATATTTTTCACATATCTGATTCGTCTTTAAATTTTCTTTTCAACCATGTATCGCAACATGACATTTGTTTTTGAAATTACCGTTAATAATAATTTTATTTTATTAAGTCTAGGTGGCCATGATAGGAACCTGGGCATTTATTGATGCCGTGATATCCAAAGACCTCTGGTACGCAACTTGACAGTGACAGTTAAAATGAGAATTTAAAGACGAATCAGATAGGTAGAAAATATATACAGGGTATTATTTAAAATAACAGATTTTGAGTCACTTCCTCTTAAACCGGAAGTTGAAGAAAATGTTTGATTGGCTCAAAATAAGAACAATGATATAATACACAACTCTCCCAACATTCCAAATTTTTACTTCTCAACTGGTATAGTTACAGGGTGTTACATGTCGAGTGTGTCACTCGGTATGTTTCAAGAACTGTAGAATTTTTTGTATTTTAGAGGAATTTTATACAACCAGCCTGCATAATAATAGTGTAAGTCTGAACTCTCACGATAGAAATGTGAACAGTACTAAAATTTTCTTAGTGCATTAAAGAGATAATATAAAATTGGTGGCGGGCTAATCCGATTTTATTAAAAAAAAAATTATTGAATTCATTAGTATTACAAAACACTATTACAGAGGTATTGGAAAAATTAAACAGTATCGATGTTAAAAAGGGCCCTGAGGGCTCTAGACCTGCTGACATAACACCTTATTTTTTTTAAAGTTGTACTTTTGCTCTCTCTAGGCCACTATAGATTGTTCAACAAATCCTTTTCTTCTGGGTCATTTCCGGATGTTTGGAAAAGATCTTATGTAGTTCCTATTCACAAAAAGGCTGGTTACAAAGAATCAGTTCTGAATTATAGACCAATAACCAAAATATCTCATATTCCTAAAATCATTGAGTCATTAGTTAATGATTATTTAAAAACACAATTAAAAAATGTTATCAGTTCAAAACAACATGGTTTTTCTCAAGGACGTTCGAACACCACTAATTTATTGTTATATGAAAATTATATTGTCAATGCCCTGGAAAGAGGAAACTGTATAGATGCAATTTATACAGACTTCTCTAAGGCATTTGACAAAGTAGATCATGTGCTCTTAATAAATGCACTTTCACAATAAATTAGCGGCAACTTACTATTATGGCACCAATCTTATCTCAATAATAGGACGCAAATCGTGAAAGCCAAAAATTTTCTTTCCATTGCAATAACAGTCACTTCCTGGGGTACCACAAGGGGCCCACTTAGCACCGTTGCTGTTTAATTTATTCACCAACCATGTTGAAAAATGTTTTGTGCATAATACTGTTTTACTATATGCTGACGACTTGAAGATCTTTCTGGAAATAAAGGACAATTTGATGTTGAATACTGATAAATGCAAATATATACAATTTAGTAAAGGAATCAGTAATTCACCCAGCATTTATTCTATTAGAAATACCATTATTGATCGTGTTAACTTAGTAAGAGACTTGGGAATATACTTTGATGATAAACTTGATTTTCATTACCATATAGAGTATATTTGCAATAAAGCATTGAAGACTCTTGGCTATATTAAAAGAAGTACAAAAGATTTCTCCAACATTTGTGCGATTAAAACCCTATATATTAGCTTTGTTAGATCATGCTTAGAAAACTGTAGCTGTGCATGGTCACCCTATTTTCAAACTTATATAAATAATCTAGAAAGAGTTCAAAATCGTTTTTTACGATACATTTATTTTAAGATGAATATACCTATTGAAACTGTACAGTATGACCTTATATTAACACGATTAAATATCCAGACTCTTCATAAACGTAGGTATATCGCTGATGTAATCCTTGTCTATAAACTATGCGTCAATTCAATTGACTGCCTAGATCTGTTATCGTTGATAAATTTTCATGCTCCTCAGAGACAATTTCGGATTACCTATAGCTTTGGCCTGGAATATCACGGGACCCTGTATGGGGTAAATAATCCCATAAACAGAATGATGTTTAACTGTAACATAATTAATTTGGACTTTTTATTGTTAGACTCACTGTTCTTAAAAAATATTTGTACAATAATTAGTGTGATGTGACTTTTTACTATATGTATTAGATGTAGAGTGCTTTTTAATGTCTGTTTTGTTGCCTTTTTTTTGATGTTGCTTATTTTGTATGTTTGTATTTTTGGGGTATCCCGTTAAATAAATAAATAAATAAATAAGTAGAAGAAGCTCGACACGGTTTGTGAATAAATATCAATTATTTATATTTACCACTGTCCGACTTGCAGTTTTTGTGTATGTGTCAGACCTCATTTCAAATGGATACATTTTCAGTATGTCGTCTACTGGATAGAACTATTTTTTTTTAAATTAAAGTTAGAACTGTTCTTTATATGAATATATATTGCTATGATATCACACGGCACTGTCGGTTAAAATATCACACGATAATAATTTTTAATTTAGATCTCACGTCCTAAGTTTGGGATCGTTGAAAGAAAAACACACATATATAAACACAAAGCAAATGAAACAAATTCAAATCAAATTGAACAGTGTATTGCAAAAACAATAATATGCGATACAAATAAAACTAAATAAAATTCCCTATCTAGCTAAAATATAAATACGATATTAAAAATAAAATAATTTGTATAATGATGGTTTAAAATAAAATTTGTTAATAAAAGTTAAATTTTCAATTTAATATATTTTCAATTATTTTCCAAACTATTAATAATATACAAGTAATTTATGAGAAGTTTATTACAACCTTTTAGTCCGCGTACCTCAATAAAAAAAGCTGCAATCTGCTAGCTCCTACACAATTCAAGTGGTATATCGATTCCACTAGGAATCGTTTTCTGCAAAATTATCTTCTTTCTCCAACTTGTCACAATATTGAAAAATAATTTTCTTTTCTTTGCTTCAAATTATTTAACTGGTTTTCTTCCTTATATTAACTATACTCCAATTTCACCAACAACAGTTTATCTCCTCTAGTATCTTCCAATCTTTACGTTCTCTAAAAATTCATCAACCAAACGATTTTAATAATTTTGTTGTTATTTTTCATGTCCCCTAGCAATCACTAATTTCCATTTTTCCACACTCTCATTATATTTTCCGCAAATAAATAAAATCGCCGATACCAACTTGAATCTTTTTTGATATCAAGTTGATAAAACGAAATGGTTCTCATCACGTGGTATTGAGCTTTTTTTCAGTTGTATCACTTTCCCGCACAAAAAAAACTAAAAATCATATCTACATGTTATAAACAAACATTTTGATAATTAACAGAACAATAACTAAGTGAATTAAAATAACAAAACTGATTCTAATCATCATTAAGTTATGCTATAAATATCTCTAACTGTTTTTAATGACTAAAATATAAAAATGGCATGTATTTAATAAAAATATCTATCTTCTATAAAATACTTTGGTATTTTATCAAACAAAACAATTAAACGAAAACAAAAACCATGCATGCAACTTTCTACTCAGAATAAAATAAGATGCATTTTATTCACAATGCACAACTTAAGTTCACTTGAATGTGTTTTCTAGCTTAATTGCAAATAATATCATATCAATATATTGAAGGCAACTCTGACTAAAGAATCACTAGCTGCAATTGTCGGACTAAAATATATAGTGAAGAAGCATTACAGGATGCTTTTTTTTCCTCTTTCTACGCTCCTACAGGGTCCACCGTATATGTG
The DNA here is from genome assembly GCA_963675555.1 of Leptura quadrifasciata. Lineage (NCBI taxonomy): Eukaryota > Metazoa > Arthropoda > Insecta > Coleoptera > Cerambycidae > Leptura > Leptura quadrifasciata. The sequence goes on along the minus strand of OY776673.1, from coordinate 104,882,379 downwards.
CACGTCCTCAGTCTGTTTCCAATTTAGAATCGAGTTATAAATTTTTTTTACAGTTAGTCTTCGGTCAGCTCTTGAAATTCTAGGGGAACGTAGATATTGTTGAGTATTACTGAATATTGATGACGATCCTAACCGTACTTTTATGACTGTTTGCGTCGGCCAAAAATTATTATTGTCAAATCTGTGAATCGGAATGGACATTGCGGATTTGTTCATCGCCAACGAGGTAATAATAATATAATTCTTAGCAAATATTACAATTACTCTTTTAGGTTATTATAGTCATATTTTAAAAAATATATATTACCAATCACGAGCGTATATCCTTACGTAATTTTTAACCGATAAATAGTTATTCTGTCACCTTTTACATAATTTAATTAATGACATGTGACATGACAATGACAACAACTGAGCACTGAATAGCTAATGCTTTTGCGCCAATCTAATTGGTTGTAAATTCGGCTATTCTCGCTGAATCCCTTCACGTTCACCACCTATTCACTGCACTTACAGAATACAGTCTAGGACGGTCGGGTGAGTTGCGTGTGATGTGAGCTTTCGCTTGGCATCATGAATACTCACTCTCCCCATAATTACAGAATAGAGGTCCTGGAGGAAGGTGTACCAAATGGGCAGTAACCATCAACGCCGAGAAGTACAAGGCATTAATTTATAGTCCAGGAGGTATTTGTTTTGGGTTTGGTGAACCGGACAGTATGGCAGATTTTCGGCTTAATTGCTCCTAAAAATCATAAGAAATTATAGTTTCACTATGCGCTAGTTTAAAATCACATAGGTGATTTTAAGCAGATACCGTCTGGGCTATTAAAGATTACTAGATCACAGTGTAAAAGTTAAAAAAGTTGTCTCTCAAAAAATTATATTAATAATGCAATTGTTTTTTATGCTTTTGTGAGTTTTATATTAACGGGTACAAGTAAAAATTTTAATTGCGATTAACTCCCACACCCCCAGTGACCGTGACCCCGACGAATAAAGTTAATAGTCATATAATAGACTGAGGTAATGTAAAGTAACTGCTCACTCTGTATTCATTGTAGTTTATATTATTGGAGTAGATCTATAGTTAACTATAAATTAATTTCATTCTGTGGTATCTAAACATATATTATTGTAACCTATTGTCATAAAAATATATTAATAACATTTTATTAAAGTTTTTTTTTTAATTTCATACACCTCTTATTAAAGAGTACCCAAATAAGTATTTTAATTGTGGTTAACCTCACAAAGGACTATTGGATAACAATATTATTTAAATCGAACAAAATAATGTAGTCATTTCAAAATCATATTACAGAGATGACTACTACTGTTATTTACGGTATAAGTAAAAGAAATTTTCAAGCAGCATCGTTCGTAAATATTTTTTAATAATTCCATAACTACTTTAAAATTAAATATCATTGAGTGACAACCACCTCGAAGTTATAAACTTGTGGCGGCACGAAAAACGTTACTTGCCTAGTGTATACGCCGATATTACATATAAATGTAATTTTCAGAAGTTAGACTATTTAACGTAAGTTAGCTGAATAGAAATTTGAATGATTTTGAACGTTTATTCAACGAAAATTACAAGGAAATATATCTAAAACTGAGTCACAGTTCCGAGAACTTGAACATGTATAAACTGTAAATAAGGAACATTAATCTGAAGAAAATGTTCAAATTAACGTTCCCCTAGGATTTCAAGAGCTGACCGAGGACGACCCAGATTGCAGAGTTCAATTTTATGAGATTAATAAAGGACTTATTTAATTATTACTACTTCTCGCTGAATAATAACGAACATATTGAACATTTATAATAATTTTTCAGAAATATATTTTAGATAAATATTTTTCCGTGCCTTGTCTCCGGAACTGATATATTAATTTATTGGTTTTTTGCATTTTTGATAACCCCTTGAGCGAAAAATCTAAGAGATTATGGAACAAATAATCCGAGCTCCTACGGTACGTTTATAAAAATCTACTTACAGGTCAAGACCACTAAAATTTTATTAGTGAATATAACAGATACTTCGATGGAAAACATTACATTGCTGACAGACCAATTCGACTTTTAAAAAAATATTTTTGTAATGAATTAAAAGAAAACAGTGAGTATCTTATACACTCATCAGTGCTAGCTACTGCCTTAAAATACATTTTTTTGAATACCTCGCAAACCCTTCGCTAAATAAATAATATTGAGCATGTCACTTATTTTATTAAACCATTTTTTATATCAAATTAATGTTTAAATTATCCTTCACATGAACATATAAGTCTGCCGGTGTAACAATTTACCGAAGTGCGGCAGGCTATATATATATATATATATATATATATATATATATTGTTTAAATAGGCTTAAAATGTCATGAAACGAATAGATTTTAAATTTGAGCAAAAAAAATTTTTCCTGTCTGTCGGTCCGTCTGTAACTTTTTTGTACGCACGTTTACTCTGGAACCGTTTATGATATTGACTTGAAATTTGGTACACTTATGTATATACTTTTCGTACATGCCGTCCTAAATTGCAATTTTATGGACTCTTACTTGCTTGCTTTGCCTATTTACCCTTATTTACCCCATTTACCCCCGAACCCTTCAACGGAATTAGATCAAAGTATAATCTAGTTCCAGTACATAAGTGTACCAAATTTCAAGTCAATATCATAAACGTTCCAGAGTAAACGTGCGCACAAAAAAAGTTACAGACAGACCCACAAACAGACAGAACATTTTTTTCCCCTCAAATTTAAAATCTCGACATTTCATGACATTGTAAGAATATTTTAACAAAAAAAATAAATAATTTTTTTTTGCGTTACTATACTTCCACTGGACGTTGAAGTAATTCATTATTTTTATGTTGTATGATATCAGCACTAATATTGTGAACGATTCATCTTTTGGAGTCTGAAGGGCTTTTAATATATTTCAAAAGTGAATGTTAACGTTCACAAAAATTAGGGTTCAAGATGACGGTTTCAGACGGAGAATAATATGAAAATTTATACTTACTGTTCGTTTTTGCTTAACTGTTGGTCTAATGGTATCTATTGGACGTCGTAACACTATAAACCTAACACTGGATGTACCACACTTTCTTAAAATTATACCTGAAAGGGAATTTTGTTAGAAAACACAATTAAAAGGCAATATAAAGTTCAAAAATATATATTGATTCTTCAAAAATTTATGGTTTTACAACAACTTTTAAGAAATATGTTTAACAAACACTAGTCTGGCCCGTGTGCAACACATGGTGAGGAACGGAACGATTCATAATGTACCAACTACCATCCAAAATGCAGTTTTGTGAGCAAACGATTACACAAAAAGATTCAAGAAAAGTTCAATGTTTCTGAAATTTGGTGGGCTTTTGCTTGCCTGTCTTATACACGTATTTTTATTTCAATATCAATTTTGGTCGCTCCTCAGAGCTTGAAAATGCTTGAAGCGCTACTACTTCGAATTGTATTCTGCAATTACAATTTTATACGTTCAGGCAAGGCGGTCCCATGCACATATGAGTACGTGGTAAGGATAGCTTTCTGACACCGAATCACTGAGGAACCGGTTTAGGGCAAACCCCGTTAAAACATCATTTCCCCGTCAAAATCGTCTGCTAGGAAACGATGGGGTCCCATGTCGCTAAGGGCTATTTTCGCTAAAACTCACGATATACTTTGGATAGACGCTGGATTAACTTGTCCTCATATTCAAGACCTCGTATGAGTTGCAGTGCTTGACAACGTGGATTCGTAAAAGGGTTTTTAATTAATTTTATTATAGTTTATAAAATTTTGGTGTCGGGGCGACATTACGTCCCTGTGAAGCGACATTTACTGCACTTTCTAAAATGACGCTCCTTGAGGAGTTATTGAAAATTTTGCATAAAAATCGCTCCGTAGAGCTAAAATATGATTAAGAATATTAAAAACCTCTTCCACGATATTTTTACGTGAAGCACGCTTTTCATACGAAGTATTTCCTAAGTCGGATTTTGTTATAACGTCGAAATGTATACCGAGGGTTTTACCGTGTTCTTTAACAATATCACCGACATCAATAATATTTAACAAAGTTACTTCATTTGCAATACAATGTGATCGTGTTCTTTACTACTAATTTTTGAAAAAGAGAATAAGAATTTTTGTATTTTTCGATTCCAGTCATGGTCAGTCAAGTTCACCAGAAAAAAAAAATACAAAAATTCGTCTAGCTTGAGTAAAGGGTTCTATTGAAATTAAATTTGCATAGTAGTACTTTATTGCATACATCCATTTAGATAAAAATTTTAAATTGTTTTCAAGTTTAAGCTATTTTGACCGGACTATTTTACTTCGAAAAAGTAAATAGTCTCTTTCCACATATTTCAAATCTCTTTTTGTGCATATTTAAGCCTATAACTTTACACTGCCATTATAAATGTTTTTGAAAGAAAATGATGCAATATGACATTTTTTACTTTTAAATCAATTATTTCAAGGTTAAGCAAGGTCGTAATATTATGGCCTTGATATATATATATATATATATATTTTAATTCACCACACCTGAATTATATGGAAAAGAATTTAATCACGTCTATCTTGTGCATATATAAATTTTCGTGATTTTTGGCGGCCATTTTGAACAATTGACCGGAATCTCAAGTCCCAAGGAAAACATGTTTACTAGTTTCGGGCCAAATCGATTAAAATATCGTCCTTAGTACCTATGCCAAATGATTTACTTGTATCATCAAATGGCGTTTTTTTTTCCGAAGGCCATAGACCATATATATAGGTTTAATATCTTCTCTTCATTCGGTGTTACTACGTTTTTCTTCCTCCAAAGTTACGTCTTTGACAGGTTAGGGTCTCCTCTGTAATGGTTCAATTGTCTGTTTTCTACATACCAATCTTGACGTACGCTCTGGGGATTTTATCAAATTATTCACTCTCAAGGCATTTCCCAAGCAGTTTTCTTAAATTATGGGATGCACACAGTTTAATGGATTAAATTGGATACAGTCGGGATATAGCCCCTGATTATATATTCTGCTAAAATAATGTTTTCGAACATAATTAAATAGTCTGAAGAAAATAAATTCAATTTGATTAAAATTAAAACAAAAAGAATATTTTGCAAATAAACAAAGCTGTATGGTGAAGGGCTAATGAGATTAAACAATTAGAAGATAAGAAATGGTTACCTTATACTTCAAAGTGAAGCAACAATGCAACTATTGGCACGTGTTCCCCTAAATACACTCCCTTAACTACGCTACGCTCTTCATCAGCGGAGCAAAGCTAACAAAGGTAGTAAAATACAGTTACATAGTACTTTACGTGTATCTTCCTACCTCATGTGCTATATTTAAGGGCTCAAATGATAGCAGTCAGTACAAGAAGTTCTAGAAGTAGTTCTATATCTACTGCTCTATTTTCACCACCTGTCAAACACAAAACTAAAGATGAAGGACTATTGAAGTCAAAGAATTATCTAAAAAGAAATAGTTGCCTCGCGTCTCTCTCGTTGATCAGACTTTACCTATTCATAAAATAATTGCCTTTCATAACGTCTTAAACTTATACTCTCAATAAGAATTAGTAATGTCTCGACCTCACTAAAAGCTCGCTGTAAAATAATTTTTACAGTGCAACATCTACAGTAAAGTAGGTAATCATCAGAATCATCAATTTCAGGTATCTATTCAGCAGAATCTTCTACCGTATTATCAGCCACATATTCTGCAATCTCATCAGAACGTATTTTCCGTTTGTAGAGTCATTTAAAAATTTTGACTTTTTAAAACTTCTCCAAGTTCAACAAATTAAAGGCCAATATGACTATGACACCGGATATGGTACTGGTATATCTTATAAAGGACTGTATTCCAGTACTTAGTAACCCTTTAACCATAATTTCTAACTTAATATTAAAGACAGCCCAGTTTCCTGATATATGGAAGCTTTCTCGTGTCCGGACTACAAAAGGGGAAATGATTTGATAAATTACATACCAATCACTATTATTCTCAATTTTGAAAACGTATTCGAAATCATATTCCATGCTATTGTCCTTAGTCATGTTTCAGGTAAAACATCAACCGAACATCACGGTTTCATGAAAGCGAGGTCTACTGTTACGAATCTTGTAAGCAAAACGAAATATTTTAGGAAAAACTCGACCTAAGAAGTCAAGCAGACGTTCTTTACACTGATTTCTCGAAAGCGTTCGATAGGCTTGATCACAATATCTTACTTTCTAAATTAGAGACATTTGGAATTCTTATTCAATAAACAGACACCAGTTCGTGAAATATCGTGGTTACGTCTCTAACAGATCTTTTCATGCATCAGGAGTTCCTCAAGGATCGATACTGGAAACTTTTTCTTTATAATATTCATCGACAATATTCCATTAAATTTAAATGTACATTTCTTATTATATGCTGATGGTTTAAAACTATTCTGTGAGGAAATACCTGTATTAGATTGAGAAGATCTCCAAAATACATTATCACGATTAATAACTGGTGTACTAGAAATAACTGCCCTTAAATCCGTCGAAATGCAATGTAATGACATTGTCGAGGAAAGCTAACAAAATAAAATATGATTACAGTCTATATGATACTGCTTTAGATAGGTCCGAATACATAAAATGTCTTGTAGTTATAATCCCAAACTCCATTACATCTGTATTGAAAAATCTCGGCTTTGTCTTACGAAATTCGAAACATTTTACTAACGTGCATACGCTTCGTTTACAGTATATGGACCTTTGTGCGATCCCGACTGGCATACGCTTCAGATATCTGGAACCTTACTTATAACACATGATATCTATGTCTTGGAAGAAAGTAACAACGACTGTTTTTAAAACCCATACAGAAATAATGTATTTTGCTGACGTTTCGGAAAGTAGTCTCTTTCCGCGATTATTCCGATTTATATTATTTGTAAAACATAACTTCTGACTGTTCCTTTGACGTAAACGTCACGGGCGTAGAGGCTTTTTCCAATAATTCTATTATTTTGTAGATTCAGTGATTTGTTTTTGAAGAGGATGTGGACATGTGGTAGGTCGAAAACCCAAATAATAGGAAAGAATATTCGTAGAATACCACAAATAACTTTCAGACAATATGTATATATTGTAAACAATAAAGGACCCAATATTGAGCCTTGTGGAACCCCGCTATTAATAGCCAGGATGTTGACCAATTTTAACGGTCGGTTAAATAATTTCTCATCATGGTTATCGCACTGTTAGTAAATCCTATATAATGCAAAATCTACAAAAGTACCTGTGATGTATCCTGTCAAAGGCCTTAGAATAATTTAATAGTATTAATGCAGAAAATTTATTATTATTACTGGCCGATAGGATGTCGTCAGATACTTTTAGCAATGCCGTGGCACAACCATGATTTTGCCGAATCCTGACTAATTTTCAGGTAAAATGTTAAAATCATAATATAGAAACTCACGTATTTGTCCATTTAATACATATTCCAATAATTTTAAGATTACTGATAACACACTTATTAATTGGTCTCAAAAATATTTGAGACTGCTTGGGATTTTGTATTTTGGGTAGAGGTAACATATGTACAATTTTCCACAGTACAATTATTCACCAGACGTGTAAGATAAAGGATAATAAAAGGACGACAAAGCAGTAACATATGCAGAGAGATGTTGTCAGAACCCATTGAATTGGTTTTTATATTAAATAAATAGGTTTTAATTGTATCTGTGTCAATCGTTCGAAAATATAACTCTCCTACATATGACAATATCTTATTGACATCAAAATTTAAAGTGTTTTTAATCGGATATTTTGTGCCCTCTGCGGCACTTACAAAGTACTGGTTAGTTTTATTAACTTTTGAGATATGGTAGGGAATATCTATAATCCTTTAATATTTTCCATATTTGTTTTTGTTAGACTTTAGTTTGATCTGAAAATGTCCCTTTTTTCTTGTTTTATTTCCCGGTTTGCATAATTTTTTAGTCTATTAAAATCTTTCCAATAAATGCTGTTTTCAGTTTTTTAAAATTTAGCTAAAGTTTTGCCAGTAAGTTTGAATGTTAATTTGAGATTTTCTGTCAACCCTGGGGCGTATTTCTTAAAATATATATTTCTTTTATGAATTATATTGTTTTCTGTGCTATACACGCTTATATACTTTCATGTTATATATGTGTATGTGTATATGTGTGGTCTGTTTGTATCCTGGCTTCTGCCTGTTAGGTGATTAAATTAAATTTAAAAAAAATCCCTCCTCGAAGTGTTGTGTGAGTTATTTTTTTATGTATTTATGAACGATTCCAAATTATCGATTTTTGTCAAATCTATATTAGTTATTACATGATATGTAAAAAAGTAAATTGGTACTGTCTGTCTGGTTTGCATAATGTCCACTAAACTTTGAAAAACTTCTTTACCTCTCTAAAACATTTTCACTTTGTACAGCAAATAAAATAATACTTTAAATCGATATAATTTATTTGGTTTAACATAGTACATACCTGCAATGAAACATCACTTCAGCACAGTATTACAAATTATTACATGTCTTACTGCTAAGATTGAATAATTTCACAAATTTTATAACGATGAATATATCGCAACTTAATACTATTAGTATCGTTATAATGTGCTTGCTACTTTCGATATTGTTTTTACGCTCTTTCGGCATCATCATTTTGTTTCGTCCCTCCGGCACCGTGGAGAGTAGAAAAATAATTATGTATGGGCCTTCATAACGTTTTCTCAATAGGACATAAAAGAATGCTTTTGTACTATTACAAAATAGTCAGTATGAACTTCAGTGATCTTTTTAAATTCGGCCATATGCTGTGTAAACAGCCTTGGCGGAACAACAGTTTTATTTATCTTAAAATAAAAAATTCATTACAAAAAATTTTAATCTATTAATAGGATAACTGCCTCTAGTTGACTGGTTGTTGACCTCTCCTCGATTACGATATAAATAATGATTTTTACTGTAAACCGCTAATTATTATTATTGTGTTGATATTAACTACATATATAAATATTAAATTCATGGCGATTTGATCATATACTATTATACCGCCGTGTTTATTTATAATTTCTTTTCCATTATTGATACGCCTGTCGTGTTAGAAATTGATAACAGTATGGCTGAAGCGAGAAGGTGATTGCATGTGGTGATTATTATACGTAGGTAATTGATAAAATGCTATGTTGTATGTATGTATGTTTCTGTGGCACCGGAAATAAATCAATAGACCTGTCGTATTTTTATTATGTTTAAACAAGAAATGATGTTCAGATAGATATTCATGATAGCACAATATTATTAAAAATACTAAACTGCTGTGCAAAATTCAGAGATCGCCTGAAAATTTGGTCACAATTTCTTGAACCTTCGGTTACTGATTGAGATGTGGTTTTCAACGTCTCGACGGAAAATACATTGGAAATTTATACAGGGGTTAACGATTGTGATGCCATTTATATCCTAGAAAGTACAGGACGATGCTCAGACCGCTTGTAATTTTACAAGAATGTTGCAATCTATCAAATGCTTCCAAATTTTTTCGGAATTTTTTTAACCACTTAGTTATAAATGTTCTAATCCTTGAGTTAATACCCCGAAACAATTTTGCCATTTTTGGCTAGTCTCCGTTCTTTATGGATTTTTTTTAGAAAGTCGCTACGTTCAAATGACCACATAAATTAGTTTAAATAAATTTTTATATAATTATTATTTAAATTTTCATAATAACAAAACCGACCGTTGACGCGGTGGCGAATTTCAGGATCGGGCGGGACATGTCTGGATCGGCGAAAAGCGACAATGCAAAAAAGAACTAACCTAAACACCTTTTGTAGGAACAAATAAAAATGGGTAATACCATTTTTAACAATATCCAATGAACAGATTTAATAAAACTTACAACTATACAATATTTTAAACACTTTCGAATATAAAGACTCTTTAATTTAGTATCCGACGCAGGCACCTTAACTTGAATGAGGCGCCTTCCGCCAGATTCGTGAATGCTGGATTGCGCAGAGCTTTGACTTTAAAAATTTGGATTTCGAAACGGTTTTTATTTAGTAACAAACAGAAAGAAAGAGGTAGACAGGAACGGTTTAAAGATAGTCAAAGGTATGAAATATCAGTGAAAGGTGGATAAGGTAAGCGGAAGTTAAGTTGGTGAAACTTGGCTACAAAGGTTGCCAGAAAATCGGTAACATCTGGTATGGTAAGGAGTGTTTGATCCGAAATAGGGCATTATGCTGTCTAATTTGTGTCTTGTTAGCGGACTTATCGCCCAACTTGAACGAGTAGAAGTTTTTAGAGATATCCTGGACAAGTCCGCTATAGGGGTTATGTCGTGGCAACGTGCATAGATATCTCTGAGGGAGGTGTACCTTCCAAAGCACTTTTAGCTTTTTCGTTGTCGTGGCCGGTATTCTGCACCACACCGGAGCCGCATATCTGATGGACGGCCTGACCACCATTGTGTACAACAACTTTTTATTTTGTCGATTAAGTCTGCTACCCTAGACCATGAGCGGATACAGACTTCTGGATAAGGGAGTAGACCGTCCGTATTGTCTCATTGATATACGTGTTAAACATCAATCGTTGGTCCAGTGTGACCCCCAAGTACTTCACGCATTTTTTGGTTGGAATTTCTTGCCCGGATCGAAATTGGAGTTAATATACTATTTTCGGTGAAACGAGGCGTGAAGACTATCGCCTCTGACTTTCAAGGTTCACCCGAATTTTCCATAGACCGTAATACTCAGTGGCACGAGCCATATATATATGTCTACGGAAATGATGCTGAATTCGCACATGACATATGTATATATATATATATATATATGAAGTGTTGTTGTACTTCCGGGTGCTCTCCCGCGTCGCTGATCGACTCCTCCAGGAGTCACGGTTGTCTAAACGACGTTTTGGCAGAATTTCATCTGCCATCTTCAGGTTCTCACTGAAAGCTGCCTACTGCTGCTTCTCGTTGCTCGAACTGAACTGAAGTTCCGATACCGAGCGACCCATGCAAATTTATCGAGAAGTAGGGTGTCATCATGTGTAAAATGCCTACTTTTCTTGTCTTTGTTTTTAACCCGAATTTCTTGATAACGCTCGCTCACTCGCATTTCGCTGATGTAATTTTTTTCCCCCTACTATAATTTTGTATCAGTGCCATACGTCTTAACTTGAATCGACACAACAAACAGCTTCTCGTTTTCCGCTCTGAACCCTATTTTATTTACACCTGTAGTTAGTTAAAGATATTTAAAAAACTGTATAAAATAAGATTATAAAATCTATTAAAATAGCTACCGACCTCATCCTATTATCCTAATTATCTGCAACTAGTTATAGTTATTTTACTTAAAATATTTCAACTTGACATCAATTTCTAGTGAATTTAAAGAAATATCCAAGAAAATGTGACTACTTCATTTAATATATCGTAAATTAATGTTATTGCTGAAATAAACAGGTTTTATAAAAATAAAAATAGACGACTGTTGGTAGTAATCGAACCTTCCGATAAATAAAGAAAACGACTGGAAGGTCAATTCAATTCAAAAGAAATTTAGTCATATTAAAGAAACAGTTGCCTCTCCAGGGCCTGCCCCGGAACCGACCCTGCACCCACCGTGTTGACGCGGTGGAGGATTGCAGGATCGGCCGAAACTGATCTAGATCGGTGAAAACGACAAGTAAAAATAACTAAACCTAAACTCCTTTTTACAAAAATATAAAATTAAAATAGGTAGTAACATTGAACAATGCTTGAAAAACAAGCTTAACAAAACTTAAAACTACACTTAATTTAAAGAACTCGCGCACAAAAAACACTATTAAAATTTTGTACCTGGACGCAAGCATCACAACTCAAACGAGGTACCTTCTGCGAGATACTGCAATGCAGGGCTGCGCAGGGCTGGTCTAAACTTTGATTTTAAAAATTGGAAGGTCGAGCGTTCACTTACAGTGGCTACTTGGTAACTTGCATATTTGCGGACGCAAGCCGTAATACAAACATAACTAATTCTCCTACCATTGCGAAATGAAGAGAGAGAACGAATTATACGCAATTACATGTAAGAAATAGATAACTTGAAAAGAATATATCGTTGATATGTTGTCCCCATAGTTTCATAAACCATCGCGTGGTCTATATATAATATGTCTATTTATGATCATTTCGCTGCTTGTGCATTATGAAAATGCGCGTACATGGCTGTGTCATCGGCGTACTTGGCCAGCTTTGTATTCTGGAACTCTGAGAAATCGGAGACGTACAAGTTGTACACAGTTTATTATATAAGTAGTAGTAAATTATCATCGTTGCAGAAACAATGTGGCCAATAATTGGATACAATGTGGATGCACGTTATTTGCAAAAATCAAACAAATCAACGCCGTGATACCAACTGATATCTAAAAGCGATGATCGGAAAAATATTATGCACAAGTTTCAACTGTCACCAACTGAAGTTTTCGTTTGTCATGAATTAGTATGTATCTAAGATACATCCTCACCGGGTTCATCTGTTTGATATTCGGGTATATAGGATCGATATAACATGTCTGAACACTTTGTTTGGTACATGTTAAATTGGATATGATTGGTAATCAAGAATTGTTCTCGCAATAGGATAGGGATTATTTATGAAATTACAAGAACATCTAAGAGGAATGAAAGATTTAATATAAGAACTATTGCATGGTACTGAAAACTTAGACAATTTCTCAGAGAATATTTACACTCATATTGGTAATTTGGCATATGGAAAATTATATATGATCGGTTCAGCGGCAGCATTAAATCACATGCTTAGTCATAATAGCAATAAAATTTTCAGACCACAAGCTATGAAAGCTTTATAGTACGTTTTTGAATTAAATAATATTTGTTAAATCTTAGAGAACAATGCAAGAGATACATCATCATGACTGGACAATGCACTATGTCAATTCAATTCCAAATATTAATTTGGTGTTTCGAAAATGTAATTATCAAAATAAGATACAAATAATGTGCCTACGAGTTAATGAAATAGCAGCAGTATGTGTAGAAGATTAAGGTAGAGCTCCTGGCAATATTGATTATGTTATTCATTATAAAGCTGAGAGAAAAATGAAGTTGCCTAGTACAAGCTCATACAAATTAAGCTGATCGGTTTGCAATTTTCAAACATTTTAACATTATACATATATCTAAGATTTCAATGTCATTAATGATCGATTTATGCTAAGCTATTAACACCAATTTCTTGTCTAAAACCTCTAAATCTCCTAAATATAAAGCCCGTATTTTATTATTTTTCCATAACCAAATTATGGGTGCCATGATTCGACCCATGACACGTTTTGCATATAACTGTTTCATTTAGAACATAAGACTTGTGAGTATAGATATATATGCAAACAATAAATTTGGTAACGTCCTCTTATGCGTTTGAATTCCTTAAGTTTGCAAATAAACAGATGTTTGATATGTAAATTTTTCACGATTTGAACAGCACGACACACGCGAACATATTCTACAAGATTATTTAAGCAGCGGATATTTTATCCCATGTTGTTTTGTATTAGTATTGTATTGTATGTATAAAATCTGCCAATAAAACTTCATTTTATTTCGATTCTTCATTAGATGTTTTAAATGTTATAATTTTGTATATCTGTCGTGTCACTTTTTCAAATGGCCAAAGTATTTTATTAATGTGTTTGATAAAATTATTGTAATTGTAATAGAACAACAGCATTTTCGGATGAGCCTAAAAATCTTAAAACCTACCCGTAATTATGTACATCGGCACTGATAAATTACGATAATTTGAAAATTCCTTCTACTTTCTCGATGTCATAATGATAACGGATGATATATTATAGTATATGACTTGTGTAATAATAATTACGTGGAAATAAATATTTTCTGCTGGATTTATAGCAACCAATCTAGTTGGTTTATATTGCGCATTATTCAAATTTACTATGAAATAATGGATTATTATTTAAAAGCGTTCTTAAAAATTTGGATCCCTTATTTTTACTAAGGGGACCTTTGGAGTATAGACATGAATATTTTGTATATTTATATGCAATTTTGTATTGAAATAAAGTGGAGATATATGTATAACATTTGTTTAATATAAATACAACAAGGTTTTTGTGGTTAGACATGCATTAATATAGCTATACAATTATTAGCAATGATCGGAAATTAAGTCACCATTTCAGATCTAGCCCAGTTGCTAGGGGTTTTAAGTCGAAATTAATTGTTACCTCACTAATTTTTTCATGAAAGGCTAGTTTTTTTGCTAGTAGCAAGTGACTCAAAAAGTTTACCAAAATTTACCCCCGCGAATCCTTATAAACAACCCTCTGAACGGAAAAATTCAGTTTTATACATCGAAAAATAATGAAAAAAAAAAAAATAATTACAAAAAAATAGTATAATAGTTTTTTTAATAAATTTTTTCCTTAGCATGAGAAATTATTACAGTGCGCCCGATATTTCAAGCGCGTCGCACGGCATTTCTCGACCGCCGCTACATAATAAAGACAATTTGTACCCATTAAAAACGAAAAAAAAAAAAAATAGTAGCATTTTAAAGAGGAAGAATTCAGCTTTCCAACGATATACTTACTTTTAATTTCTATAATTTTTATAGTATTTTTTTGTAAAATTTCCCGTTTTTTCACGTGGCACTATCAGTTTTTTAAAATTATTTTTCGAGATATTAACAAAAAACTGAATTTTCCCGTTTCAGAGGGTTGTTCATAAGGGTTCGCGGGGGTAAATTTTGGTAAACTTTTTTGAGACACTTTCTACTAGCAAGAAACTAGCCTTTCATGAAAAATTTAGCGAGGTAATAATGAATTCTAACTTTTCATCAAAATTAGTCTATGACAACTGGGCTAATGATTATTATTGTAATACCGTAAAAAATACAGTAAACGTATATTACTTTTATATTTTTTTGGATCATGGATCTTCTGAAAATAAGCCATTTGGCTCGAAAATACTATATTTCTTTTTTCCAAATTGTCCTCGTTCAATATGTCTTGACAAGGATTTTCTTGCACATTGTCTATTTTTTATATGATTCAGTGATTGTTAGCTTAAGATTCTCAAGTTCCGTTATTATTTCAACAATCTCTTTAAGATTATCTTTAACGGAAATAAGATCATTTTTTATTAGACAGCGAGAATAAGTGTTGAGGTTTCTTTTTACCACTAGATTCCTCTGGTACAGTGCTAATGAATTCTTAAATACGGATTATGGATTATTGTAGACTGTGGTGATAGTTATGTAAGTCGGGACATTTTTATTGAAAGTAGCTAGTTAGTTATTGGGACATTTAAAAAAATATTTATATATTATAATATATTTCTTTTTTTACAAAAAACCATTCACCCTACTCTGTGGCTCCGACCCTCACAGAGGGGAGCTGGTAATAAATACCAATAGCCACTCCCCACGCCCGTGGGGTGAGGGACTACCGGGTCCGCGAATCGTGTGCCCTGAGTAGACGTAATGAACTGAGGATGATAGCTTTCTGCATCTCTGCCGAATCTCGGCATGCCAGTATGATCTTTAGTTCCGAAAGCAGCCTCTGTCTCATTCCACCGAGGGCTCCTATAATCAGTACCACTATTTTGACAGAATGGCCCGAATAAAGCCTGCGGAGTTCGAAGAGCAAATTTCGATATTTTGTCCGTTTTTCCTCCTCTTTCAAGACAATGTTGTTCCAGCGGGGGCTAAGAATTCCACGACATACATTGCCTTGAATTAGATACTTCTCATCCCCCACAACGGACTCAATATCCCCCGGAGTGTAAGGCAGCACTGGTGTTTTGTGCCTTAGATGATAGTAAAGCACTCGTAATGCTGCGTTGTATCTGTGAATATAGGCCGAGACTGCGTATGTCGGGCAAGCCGACAGTAAGTGCATTACAGTCTCCGGCGCCCTGCGGCAGGCCCTGCAGCTGACATCAGGGACCTCCATACCCATGATACGACGTCGATAGACGAGGGTGTTAAATACACCATCTTGGCAAGTCGTTATAAATCCCTCGGTCTCAGGCTTCAGCCCGGCTGACCTTAAAAAGGCGAAGGTCAGCCTTTCGGATAAGCCGAGGTCTTCTATATTTTTATAGAAGACTCCGTGCAATGGCTTATCCTTATGAAGCTGCAGAAGGATGTTGTGTTCTGCAGCTCTAATGTGGGCTTTTAGTCGAACGGGTTCCAACTCGGTGACAGAGTCGGGGTTTACCTGCTCGACGTAGAACATGAGACCAAGTTCATCGGCTACTCTCCGTGCTGCCTTAAAGAGAAAAGCTCCTACCTCTGCATTTTCATGGTCTCGGACCATGCAGAGGAGGGGGTCCGAACTCCTGATGACCTTACATGCTCCGTCCAGAACCATCCTGCTATGGAAGCTCTCCAAGCTCAAGAGTCCACGGCCTCCCCGATGTCGTGAGCGTTGTAATCGTGGAACGGACGATTTGGAATGCAAGCTCCTATTGAGATGCATCTTCTTGCGGGTTACTACATCGAGTTGATGCAGCTCTTCTCTAGTCCATTTCACTACTCCGAAAGAGTAAAGAAGGATCGGAACGGCAAGCATATTTGTAGCAGACACCTTGTTCTTCCCCGACAGTTCTGAAGACCAGATCTGTCGGAGTAGGTGCTGATACTTGCCGCGGAGAGCGTTTTTCACTAAACTCACTTTTGGGGTGGAGTGTTGAGCTGCGCGTCCTCTCCGTAGTCACCGCATCGTTCTCTCTTGAGATGGATCAGTGCGCATTTGTCCAACCCGAACTGCATACCGACAGTCTGTGTGTACTCCTGTACTACCCTAAGGGACTGTTGGAGATCCCTCTCTCCAGAGGCATAAAGTTTAAAGTCATCCATATAAAATAGATGGGTGACCTTATGCCTCCTGTTGCCGGGGGTACCGCAATTGTAGCCACGGGTTTTCGGGAGCCAGACGGCTAATGGCAGTAGTGAAATGCAAAACAGAAGGGGCTGAGGGAATCTCTCTGAAATACTCCTCTTCTGAATGTTACCGACTCTGTTTGAACTTTATCGTTACCCGATGTTATGGTAAAGCGAGTCCTCGAGAACGGCATCAGTTCTTCAATACATTCACTACGGGACCGGGTACCACAAGACAATGAGCTCATGCGATGTCATATCAAATGCCTTGCGGTAGTCGATCCAGGCCATAGAGAGGTTCCGCTTATACTGCATGGAGTCCTGCGTGACACATCTGTCTAACAGCAGGTTCTCCTTGCAGCCAGCGACACCTCTCTTCGACCCTCGTTGTCTGCAACCTAGTCATAGTCACACAAGACCTGACTCTATCTCGTACCTCGAACTAGCTATCTATCGCGTTTCAGATTATTTAACAGTTTACGTGCTTTCTTGTTGTGTAGATAGGTAATTGTTGAAGTAGTTTTTTGAACAGAGGCAAAGAAAAACATAATTTGCGCTACCTATAACTTGTTCAATTTTATGAATTTATAAGTTAAACCACGGTAATGCAGCAAGCTAGAGAGATCATGTTGTTTAGCGAGCATATTTTGTCAACTGTCTAACATGTGCTGGATTAAATCTCCAACTCCGAAACTGGCAACGTCGATTGATAATAAATGTCTGTCTATATTTTCATAAGTGTACCCTCCTTCCGGCTTTGGATTTAGGATTTGTCTATTATATATAGACAGTTTAAACAGTAAAAAACCGAGCCTATCGTGAAAATATATTTCGAGATATTTTGGTTAGAAGCTTGAATGCTGTATACTGTACCCCCCTTTACCTCGCACCATATCTAATTACTCTCATTACAGTAATTACCCAAATTACTCCCACCACCCTAATCACCCATCACACCCTAATTACCTCCAACCACCATAATTATCAGCCAGGTCGTTCTTTGAAGTATTGCATAAGATCACTATAATTAATACCTACGCAAATGATCTGCGCAAATAAAATTGCACATATAATCAAAATACACGTAATGCCGACGTTATAATGAGAAAATGATATGCACTTTTTATATTATACGCTCAGATCATCAAACCGGGATTGGAAGCCATAGGACTTTTTGGCTTTTTACCTTATATCTAAAACCTATCTACCAAATGACAGATTTACATTATTTTTTCTAGATTTCGTTAATAATATTTAAAATACATCCGCTATAAATCATACACATGTAATTTAGTATTTGCACTATTATAGGAAATAATCTGTTCATATCCAAGTCCATATGATGTGTTCTTAACATTAATTACACAGTGTTTTTTTGTTACAGGTGAGAAACTTTATAGATGCTTCCATCAACTGACCTGATCAATCTGGTAAATAAAATTAAATGTTATTAATATGAGATCCCCTAAAAAATTTATAATTTTAAAATTTCTCTTTAGAGACGAACAGTATGTAGGTATACTTACTGACAACAAAAAGAAGTAATATTAATCATCTTAGTTGAGAGCATCAACAATAAATTATCAAATCAAAATTTGATAAAACAGCACAGTACATAAATATCGAGTTTATATAACAACACTTGCCCGTTTCAAGGTTCTCAAAATTTTAACTATAAAAACGAGAAAATTTTCGTGTGGAATTTTATACCCCCTTTTTTCTTAATTTATAGTTTTTTGTCCATCCTACTTGGAGGATTGGGAACTATCTCCGAATAAAAAACGTATTTTAAAAATATTGAATTTTCTTATATAATGTTGAAAATTTTCTTTTCATTAAAGTCATCTTTCTTTTTGGAGTGGTTTTTTCACTAGTGAAAAAACTAGGTTTTTTGGACATTAATAATAACTATTTGAAGTTATATTAAGTAATATTTTTCTGAATATTGATCATTGGTACTTCCATATATAATAGGTATATATTATTATGTTCCACAAACAACATTAATCTTCCGTGTTAATATTTAACGGTACGTTAAAATTAATTATCTAAAAACTAGTTGGAAGTATCATTAAAGTAATAATTCTTTTTCATTTATGCACTCAATTATCCATAATTAATACTGTGGGCTATCAGCGTAATAGATTTGTATGATCTAAAATAATTTGATTAATGGTCCTTATGTTTTTAAATGAAACAATAATTGTAAAATGTATATGATATAATTGAGCTATTTTAAATCAGTTTTAACTACATGCTCTCAAAATCAAATATTCATACTGAAAGCAAATCAAACATTAATAATTATGTGAGGCATGTCCGCCTTCTTGTTGAATTTTGCCCCGTAAATTGATTTAGGTTGAGTGGTGGTTGCTATCCTTCTTAAAATGTTAGTTCAGACTGGATCTATTGGCCAATTCATTCGTACAACAATCCCCTGCTACAGATATTATACAAATACAAAGCTGTTGGTTTAATAACTATCTTCAATGAATTTCGATTCAGATTTCATAAGATTCATTACCATGATTTGATGTAAATGTGCGTATAACTTATGAACATATCGCTGTAAAATTTGAAGCTAGATTAGACATTTAAATTTTGTTGATGCGGTGGACTGATGATAGAAAGTTAGAAAATTTCTAATCTGATGAATTAGAACAGAACTTGATTAAGTAGGTTATTGCCTAATATAGAAAAAGTTAAAATAAAATTGGAGAAAAACTTAATAATAAAATAATTGTTTAGAAAGAGGGATAACTAATTTTCAATTCAAATATTCATTAATTTAATGTCACGGATATAATACCGCATTATTTCTTCCATTAAGGTGAATAATAAATATAAAAAACTAAGTCATTCCTTACCAGTGTTCAAGTTTCGCAGGCGTAATTTTTAAATAATGTACTTTTTCCATAAATCTATTTTTTCTATAGCCAACATCAAAAAGTATGCTGGTTAGTGCCTTTATAAATACTATCCTAATCCTTATGGTGTTTAACAAAGAAGACGTTTGTTTCATATAATTTTGATCAAAGAATCATATTCTGGTATCGAAATTAGAATTAAAAAAAAGGGAAATAAATTGGAAGAAATAGGAAGGACGCTTACTTTTTTACGCAGCTGTTTGGTAGAATTTCCATTTGGTAAATTCCATGAAGTAACAGCTCTTATTGATTCTAAATGGCGTACCAAATCTTATCACTGTAGCATAAAGGGTTCCTGAGATATTAAATAAGAAACTAAACTACGGCACCACTTTCAAAGAGCCCCTTAGGACGCATTTCCGGAGACAAGTCTACAGGAACCTTTTCTAATATTTCTTCAAATACTGTCATCACCTAAAGTTGACTACTAGAATATCTGGACACCCAATATATAAATTCACCATACTTTCCTTCCACGACAGTTTTCATTTAAGTACATTTTTATTTTGCGGAGTATACCTTGGATGCATTGTTTAGCAGCTGTCATTTGAATATTTTATCTTTTGCTATTTTGCACGAAAACTGTAAAATATTAGTCTCTTAAAATGCTGTTATATTTGTAGACCAGAAAACTCTATTTGCAAAATATATGAAGAAAACGCTATAAATGAAGAAATAAAAAAGTAATGTAAAATTACACAGAAATAGGTTTAATGGTATTTAATTTATTATAAGTGGACAATCCAGAGTTATATTATATATGATTTTAAATTTTCGTTTTTGGGCCAAGAAACTACATATTTTGTGTAAACAAGTCCCTATCTTATTTCGTTTAGAAAGGTGAAACCTGTGACAGACAGACGGATGGGCGGACAGACAGCGTTGTCACAACAATAAGATTCCATTTGGAATCTTTGGTTACCGTAAACCCTAAAAATGCGCATTAATGGACACTGTCATGTAACACAAAACAGACAAAATATACGGTGAGTTTACATAGGTATAATGATGTAACGCAAGTTTAATCGAGTCTAATCTCCGAATGCCAGTATTCATAACCAACCCCTTCTACAGATCATAAACTATTAACACAATAGATTTTTGAACCAATTGAAAATGATTTAAATCAAAAGTATTTTTTTAAATATATCAGAACCTACATGATGATAAATTTGGATCGGTTTTCTGGGGTATCCTGTAAAACTTAAAAATCGCTTAATTTTGTGACTTAATATTCAGTTATGTGCTATTATATCTAAATGTGGAATATGGAGAATAATGTTGTGCTACGAGTTCCTTTTTTAATTTTTCATTTGTAGACAAAATATTGATATGTATTTACAGATGATTAGTTTTGAAAATCAATGAACATATTTCTAATCTTTCTCATTATTTTACAATCAGGAAAACGGCAAACCAATACACGCGATTGCAAGCTGAAGTATTTCTTGTTAAAATGCTCTCTTTTTCTGCATGATAATTTTTATGCGAGTTATAAAACTATATGTGAATGAATGTGCATTAATTTTCCGGTAAACTTGCTTCGCGCGCTGTTCATGCACTAATGGAGATTTTTAATCGTATTTTACAAGAAAACCGTTTATATCTCTTCTATGAAAAATGAATTGAAAACCTTTCATTTGCAGAATTTATCTTTGTTTAAATTTAGTCTGACGACTCTTTTTGCGAATTCTGCATATTGTAAGAGGTATTTGCAGAAAACTGTTTCTTTTCTAATTGGGTTCTTTTCTGTATTTAGTTTTAGTGCAATGAAAATAGCTTTAAAGAAAGAAATTAGGGAGTCGCTGAAACTTTGATTCTATAATTTCATTATTAGTATTAAGAAATCGATAAGTCTTTTAACTGCAAAAGCTACAGAAGAGTGTTTTAGGGGCGGAAATTGGTGAAAAAATTATTCTCATAAATATTCCGGAAAATATTGTGTTTTAAAAATATCTCTTATTTTGGTGACTTAGTCAAATACTCTTAATTTGGTATTTTACTGTCCTCTGCGCGATGATAACTGACACCTTCTGTTCACAAAACAATTTACTAAATTTTTAAGTGACGCTGACGGGACAATAATATCGATTTGTTTGCATGAAGCTATAGCTTAATTTTTACCGTGAAAATATCTCATACTCTATATCGCATACAGTATGCTCGCCTGGCTGAAGTGAGTATCACATGTCCTAAATAAAACAGTCCTAATACTTGTAATAAAGAAATATGGTCTTCATATGGCTTTGCAACCAGCAAAGTACAAACCACCCAGCACTTCTCACTAGGCCACACCATACACGGAAGGGAATTATAAACGATTTGTCCCGCCACGGACCAAATCTGTTGTCGATATTTCGATCGATGTTTACGTTAGTGACGTGTGAGAGATTTTATCGGTAAAACATCCGATGTGTGATAGAACATATCACTGCAGTTTAGTCCTGTCAGTGCACATACACAGATATATCAATTCCGTTCGAATGGTAAAGGTATTATTGAAACACGGACAAAGAAATTATTAACCGATTTTATTGATTTATATAAGGATAAACATGTTTGTGGAAAAATAAATACAGTTCGTACGTAAATAAATTTATGAACGGAGGAGCTTATGACGATTTGGTTAATTTTTTGAAAAACTTGACCTGGTATTCGTAAATAATTTTTGTAAATCGTCCTGCTCATTTGCTCTTCTCGAATTAAACACATATGTCCATTTTTTTCCTGGATCCTCGTTTATCCACTTTGTTAGATTTTTTTTCATTTTCACAAATTTGCCAGATACATAGACCCTGTTCGTCTCTACCGACAATAAATCCCTTGTGGATATTAAGCACGCCTAAAATATCTGAACGCTCGTCCAGTCTCCTCGGAGGAATCAGATTTTAAAGAAAATGTACGATTAATTGAACTGCCCGTCCCCTCATCGACTTGATATTTGACGAAAATAAACGATGCGATCTTTACGTGTGTGGAGACCAAAATATCTGTACCCCGAAAGACAGCAGGTGCGATCTGGCAGATCTGGACTGCGGGACAGATCGTTTAAAATTCCCTTCCGTGTTTGGGGGCCTATTGAGTATCTTCCTTAATAGTACGGCACCCCGTAACCAAGATCAACTGTTACCACCTTATGCGGCAGAATTTTTTTTTCACCACATATCAAGTTGCAAATTGTCCGCTCATATCTTTCTATATAAAACATCATTTCTATTAGGGAACGGACATTAGGGAGTAACAAAATTAGCCTAGATTAAAATGTCCGTTTTTATTTTTTATAATAATATAATAATAATGACAATAATAATAGACGAGAATCGTCGGAAAAGGCATTAGGCGACGACAGGAATTTGCACCTGTTCCCAGTTTTTAGTAATTTAACCCTTTATATCTTGACGCAGCACCAATAAATAGTAAATGGACATAAGGCGATAAATCTTTCAGGCTGCCGTAAAAAGCGAATAGTGAAATTCAGCGATATGCTCAGGTGTGGTTGAAATGACCCTTTTCCGAATGCCGTGGTGTCTTCTTATATGGTAATTGATGTCATCCTCCTATCCGGATTTACGCATCGCCGTGTCCCACGTTGGAATTGTTTACGTTAATAACATTCCAATGTTGGATACGTCGCAGTTTTGTGTAGCATTTTAGACTGAAAAATTTAACTCTCTAGCTTTTTCTATGGTTAAGATAGAAAAGGGTAGACGATTTCACACCATGGAAAGCAACAGGAATACTTGACGCTTATCGTGTCTGTAATGTACCTAGGCAAGCACCCCTTATGATATGCCGATGGCACTCATTTTCGTTCCATCTTATTTCTGTATTCTAATAAATATTCGTGGCCCAAAGTTTAGATGATTAAGAAGTAAACATAACCATTGGTTACGCAGGAAACAAATAATAGATAAGTAGGTAATTCCCTAATACTTATTCCTTTGTTTTTTCATTAATAACATTTGATAACAAAACTACGGCCATAGGGTCGCCAAATTATTTACTTTTGTAAGAATAATATGTTTACTCATTAATCTGATAGACAACAAACGCTGTACAAAATATTTAAGAAACAAAAGCAGGCTCATGATACTTACATATTGCTCCCTCCATAAATAAGTTGTGATTTCTAGATTTAAACACATTCCATTACATTATTTGTCAGACTTAAAAGTATTCCATTTCCTGTTCTCTACTAAGGCACATCAACTCTGGTTCATCTATATATTATTTTAAGTGATTGTGAATAGTTTTGTTCTAAGTTATTAAACAACTTAACCACTTACGAGTTTTATATTCTCCCGACACATTACATGTCCATTGTAAACAAATATTATGGCTTGCCTTACTTTATCTGGATTCTCTCGTAAAATGTATCGTTTCTGTTGCTTTAAAAGAATGTAATTTTAAAATGCATTCTGGTAACTTTACTCTGTTCAATAGTTAATGGATAAATAAATGTAAAAAGGAAATGAATTAAACGTACCAATTGCTTGAATTTGGAAAAATAAATAAGAAAAAATTAAATTTATAAATGCCCTATATACTGGGCATTTCAATAAAATAATATACATTCAAACATATAAATATATACAAATATATAAATTTTAAATACTGGAAGAAAGGTACATAACTACAAAAATTGGACATTATTTTTCATATCAGTCCTCTTTTAGTTCTGAAGATATGAAAATTAAGTAAAATTTTAACACTACATTTTCTATGTACATAAGGCAACTTATCTGTACTATTAGAAAATGAATTTCAAACATATCAAAATTCACTGTTTGAGAGGCTGGTGGAAGGTAAAGTTCAATTAAAAGTATGTTTTAAGTATCAAGCTACAAGCTACTTCTCATAACTAGGTATTATACAGGGTGTTTCAAAAGTAAGCGTAAACCTTCTGGGGGGGGGGGGGGTGTGGTGGAGGTGTAGGGTCCGGAAATGCTTTCTGAAGAAACTACGCCCCTTCGAACGGGGCACCCTGAGGACGGTTTTTCCCCAATATTTCCAAAACCGTTCCCGGTCACATACCGGGAAGGTCAAGGGCTAAAATAACCCCCTTTTTTCATTTCAGTTTATTATGGTTTCCGTTCAAAATTATAAAATTTCAAAAGTTTTATATGTAAAAAAGGTACTCTTAGTTCATCTCGATGGAATGAACCGTTTTCAAGAAAATAGATTCTGACAAATGAAACTTCTCGAATTTATTTATTAGTTAGTATTTATTACAATAATTCTGGGTTCAAAGTTCGAGGTAAGCGTCTGAAATTTAATGCAGCATACCTACAATAAAAATAAGATGAAAATTTCTTATTAACGTGAGTCCGGGAATGCGCCACTACCGAGATAAGCTCTCGCAAACATACTGTGAATATCAGCCTGTTCTTCAAAGGTACAAATCATTTTTGTTACCCAATTAACTCAAACTAATTAACTAACTAACTAACAAATCCTTTACTCGTTGGTACTTATTAGTACTAATTCAACAAATAGTACACGGAAATTAGTAAAAATAGAAGAATAAAATTATAATAAGCTGATATTTTCTGAATCGACAGTTGGTAGGGGTAGGAATACAAGATCAAAAGATCAAGTTCCCATCCTTAACTGGTGAGGTTCATCCCTTTTCACCCTTATAATGACACCGTGCTGGTTTTTCAATAATATTTTGGAAATGTGATGTGATGTTCTACGACAAAAATAGTGGTATTGAAAAATATTCAGAATAAAATTTTCTGTAAAACATATCCTATATGTCGTTTGCGGATTATTAAGGGTGCTTACGTTAATCGATGGCAAACTTAGGGGTAGGTAACAAAAACGTTTTTGGATGGAAACACAATATTTATCCAGCCTTGTAACATTCTGTTTTGTACTATCGGTGTCAACAATTTTTTATAAATCATATAGAATTTAATAAAAAAAAACAGCCAAAAATAGTCATCAGCAATTTCTAAACCAAACTCGTTTCCACACCACCCAGGTGGTAGAGTTTGTCGGTGCGTTTTTTTAACGTGGTTTCCCCTTGAGGCCTAATCCACTAAAGGCTTTATTATTGTTCAAATTCAATTTCGTTGGTCCGTTCCGCATTAAAGCATGCTTGTCCGTGACAGTTCATACACATAGACGAACCTTGAAACATCCTCAGCCTTTTTGCAGGCACACGAAATTAGCTCTAAAATTGATAAGGGAGCTGCTACTTCAGTAGTCAAAACAGGTATTAAAATATCACCTGATTTTTTCCATCACCATTCTTCTGGCTCTAAAACATATCCATGCCAAGCCTAAATTTGGTGGTAAACTCACAACGAATGTTGTTGCAAAGCTGCGAACGTCGGGGCGGGGAGGGGAGCCTTGCCAAAGTAACCGCTTGGCTAGAATACCTCTGATGATTTATTGACGTTTCATTTTTTTGTGCTTTATATAGTGCAAGAGCAAATATTTCCTCAGCCTCAGTAATATCTTGTTTTGTAGCATTTGGTTTGTTAAAGGTTTTAACAACTTCTTGTAAATTTGTTTTCGAGTTTAATAAATTTATAGTTTAGAGTTTGCCTATTCCAAAAAAAGCAGACGTTGTGTCACTACCACTAAATGCATGAGCAAAAAGAACTGTTTTTCTTGAATTCTTAAGGACATTTGACAACTATAAACCTTTAGATTTAACAACATAGAATTACTAGAAATATCGATACAAAACCTTTTTTGTAGAATTTTGTTACAAACCTTTTCCTATACTTATGTTTTTTCCCTAAGATAAAACGTTTAAAAGATATTGTAAAAAGCCAGTGCGGTGTCCATAAAGGGGGTGAGATAGGGATGAAGCTTACCCCTTAGGGGTGGAAACTTTTTTGATATGTATTCTTACACACAAGCTAACTATTATAGACATTTCAGTTTATTATAATTTTTTTCTACTATTCCACATAAACTTAACTAATTTTAGTGTACTAAAAGGGTGGACCCTTTTTATTTTTGATAAATAAAACGAAAAAACTTTAACAAACAGTTCCACTGGCACTGGATCAAAATTAAATCACATGTCACAATGACAATCAGTATCAGTAAAACTTCAAATTACTTGAAAACAAGCAGCAAACGTTTGTAAGATCGAGTGTTGTATCTATCTGGTCGATAGCCGAGTGGGTTAAGGCGTGAGGTGGCAATCGCGATTAATCACACGGACATCGCACCACCCGGTTCGAATCCTGGTTCTGACACTGGCACTGTCGGATGCCCGCGTTTTTTTCAATGTGTAACCCCCTTCCGGACAAGTCCTGGCTTCTGGAATTGAGGGTTGTCTAATTTCTGTGGTGTTTATTTATTTATATTTATTTATTTATTTTCAGCATCAATTTTGAAATTTCATATGAACGGACACCGTAATAAACTGAAACGAAAACCTTCCCCGTATGTGACGCCCCTGACTAAAATTTTTAAATTCGAATTCAGAATCGAGTCCAGCGTCAAAAGTTTATACCGTGTATGTATTTTCGAAATTTTATTGTTAACGGTTTCGGAAATATTGCGGAAAAAGCGTCCTCAGGGTGCCCCATTCGAGGGGCTTTTTGTCTTATTTTTATCCGAGGACTACGCCTCCAGAGTGTTTAGCTTACTTTTGAAACACCCTGGATAATGATATACTTTAACAAAAAATAACCTCTAAAATTTTCAAGTAACGGCTTTCACAACAGAAATTTATTAACTTCCTATTTATTAATTTTATTAATGCTAGAAAATACATGTAAAATTTTAAATTGTGGGTTTTAATGATAGGTTAAGTCTGCTGAACACATTTGATTACTAATTGATATAGGACTGAAAATTACTATAAAGAAAACGTTTTAAAAAATAAATATAAACATATAATCTCTCTCCTAAAAGGGCAAATCGCTGCCACATCAAAAACAAGATAGAACTTTCGTGCGCTGTCAATATTTTAAATTCATAAAACGATTATTATACGAACATTTTACCTTGACCCTAACATTTTGAAAGAATTAAATTTGTAAATAGTAATTTATCTTCATCATTGTTGACACCGAAGCTGAAAATCTTAATCTTAATCTCACTAATGTGAGAGGCGCGAAAACAATAAATAATCTCGGTAATAAAATTTAGAAGTATTACTGAACCTGTACTAGTTTATTAAACTTTGTATTACATTGGAATTAAATTTGCAAACATGAATATGTATTAATTATAAACCTTGAAATTTTATATTATCCTGAGAAACTTGTTTGAGTTAGCTGTAAATAATTTATCTGCCTTTGCAAATGAAGTAATTTCTCAAGCATTAATTACACTTTATAATATTACACGTAACGAATTTATTAATCCTATTATAATGTTTTATTTCATTTATTTAATTTAATAAACATATTTTTTTGCATGAAGAATAGCGTCAGTTTAGACTAATATTACTATTTCTTTTTCATGACTTTGGTACCCCATGTTAAATTTTGATCAAACCGTTACAGATAAAAGTTCTTTTTGAACATACCTCTGGAAATTTTAATTTTACAAAAAATTTAATTGACATTTTTTTCAATTTATTGTCAGGGTCAATCTAAGATAATCTATTATATTATATTTAGTAACATTACTTTTTTCCACAACAGTGCCAACTGAATTTCTTCGTTTGATTGTGTATTAACACACATTTTATTTTTGTAGAATGTTTCATAAAATACCACATACAATATCTCAATCGTAGTTGGTATTGTGCCATATTTTATCATAAAGTCAAGGCTGTAGAATAAAATAAACTTTTACGTTCTGTGCTTGTGATTTTAAAAAGTCTGCTTGTATTGTATTGAAAGAAATTAATTTATTAATTACTGACCTCCTGTGATATGACGCAGTATCGGGCCCGTGGATGTATCACATTACCTTGCTTTTCAATTTGCATGTGTATACCATGTATAGTAAAAATATGCAATGGTTTTCTTCGTTAAAGTTAGCGGAGAAATTGGAGCACGTCAAATCTTAAATTTAATTGCAAATCGATAGGAAAATCGGTGTCGTACAGTGCAGAGATCCATGGACAAAAATCCATAAATTGACCATCCAGTACAAACTTAATTACAAATTGAAAAGGCAATAAAATGTGCATATATCCATTTCCAAAAACCATTGTTCTAAATTTTCCAGTGCCATTTGGAATTGGTTTGATTAAGATGGAGGTATTTTTGAGGGAAGTTTAATACATACAGGGTGTTCCAATACTGCGTCAAAGTCCAATATCGGAATTATTAGAAGACTTTGGAAAATTATTTTTTTATGGAAGTGATGTAGTTTCAAAAGACGCACATTTTAAAAATATTTTGAAATATTCAGGGTGACTCACTACAGCGAACCATCTTCGAGGTCATTTTTTTTAATGGAACACACTATATATTATTACATTAATGAATTCAGCGTCAAATTGCCTTTCTAACGACCTCCAGATTTTTAGTTTTTGACGTGGCGTTGCCGAGTTATTCGAAAAAATATGAAAATTTTGGTCGGAACAAGGTTTAACAAACTAATTCACTGTGCGTGTATTACTATTAATTAAGAAGATTTGTTTTGCAATTATGTAGACAAGAGATGTACTACAACGACACAACGACCATATTGATTATAATTATACAGGGTGTATTTTATACTGGTGCTAATTCAGGATTTTTCAAAGTGAATTTTTTCAGTTTTTTCAAATGGAACACTCTGTATATTATTGTATTTTTGAATTAGAACTTTAATTCTCTACGGTTTTTGTGAATAATATCTTATACCTAAAATCGATATTTCCAGAGATATATTTACTTGTTCATTAAAAACCGTTGAATCATAATACTTTTCATATCGAACTGATCTAGAAGCCATGATTTTGACATAGTGAGAATAATGAAAGTTATCTTATTGACGTTTAACTATTGTGACAAATTATTTACACTTATTTTAAGTTATAAATTAGTTTAAAATTCGCACTTTCCAATAATGAATTTTTCAAGAGAAGCAGTGGTCGATATGGTTTATGTTCTGAGTGCGAGGGATAAAAATTGGTTGTTATTGGTTGATGGAACGAATTGACAATACGGGGAAAGTGGAATACAAAATGTAGTAAATGTTGAGCGCGATTGAAGATTATCATCGCAGTATAAGAGAATTGGCAGGAAAAAACGATATAAGCCGATCTTCAGTCCATCGAATCCTACAAAAAATAAATTGCATCCCTACCACGTTCAACTAATGCAGGAACTGATTGATATGGATTATGAAAACCGAATAGGACAACAAAGAAATTTGTTTTGACTTGCCGATTAAGCAACGTTTCATAAAAATGGACATGTTAATCGTCATAATTTTCATCGTTACAACACAACCAATCCCTACATCTCACGAACAAATAGCCAATCAAGATGGTGGTTGAATGTTTGGTGAGGAATTGTTAGGGATTATGTGATAGGATCACATTTTTTGATGGATGTGTGAATGGTCAAATTTATTTGGAATGTTTCCAAGACAGCTTGGAAGAATTACTGGAGGATGTCCCCAGAGATATTAGGGAGAGAATATGGTACCTCCATTATGGAGCACTTTTGCACCACAGAAGCCCTGAATTGACCAAAATAGACTTCTTTTTGTGGGGCTATGTTAAGGAGCAAATGTACAAAGCTCCTATAACTACATAAGAAAATATGATAGAAAGAATAAAGGTAGTTTTTCAGGAAATTTCTGTAGATATGTTAAGAAATGTCTGTAGATCATTCGAAAATCGTCTACAGAAATGTATATACCTAGTGGGAAGCTACTTTGAACAGTTTCTATAAACACTAGGTATTATTTATTTCATTAAATTAGGCTCGAAGCAACTTTGAATTTTTAAAAAAGTGCCAATTTTTGTATTACCTAATACCGTATTTTCTGTTCATATTATTTATGTCAGCTTTTTTGTAATATTAAACGATCATTTGTAAATTTGTAAGATAGACTCAAATATGATTTAATTAAACTGTGAAAAAATCTTACTGAGGCAACAAGACGCACCCAGAAAAAAAAATTAATACTACTTTCAATTATTCTCACTTTATGTCAAAATCATGGCTATTAGATCAGTTCGAAATTAAAAATATTATAATTTAACGGTTTTTAATGAAAAATATCTTAATATCTCTGAAAATATCGATTTTAGGCATAGGATAATATTCATAAAAATCACAGAGAATTAACTTGTCTGCCAATTCAAAAATACAATAATATACAGTGTTCTATTTGAAAAATTTGAGAAAATTCACTTTGAAATGTCCTGAATTAGCGCTAGTATAAAATATATCCTGTGTAATTATAATCAATACTCGGAGGTTCTGTCGTTGTAGTACATCCTTCGTTTAAATAATCTTGTTTATTAATTAATTTTTATTTAATTAATTTGTTAAACCTTGTTCCGACCAAAAGTTTCATATTTTTTCGAATAACTCGGCAATGCCACGTCAAAAACAAAAAATCCGGAAGTCGTTGAAAGGTAATTTTACGCTGAATTCATAAATGTAAAAATATATAGGGTATTCTGTTTTTAAAAAATGACGTCTAAGATGCTTCGCTGCAGCGAGTCCCTGTATATTTCAAAATATTTTTAAAATGTGTGCCTTTTGATATTATACCACTTCCATAAAAAAAATATTTTCCAAACTCTTCTAATGAGGCCGCTATTTGACTTTGACGCACTATTGGGATACCCTGTATTGAGTAGCTGTAATTTTACAACTGTAAAGGAGAAAATCCATTGAAAAAGTAAACCAATATGGGGTCTAATCAAGTGATTATGCACAGCCATGATACTACTTAACGTTTAAAATGCGGTAACGACAAAAATAAATGGAAGAAGCCTGAGACAAGTGGAAGGAGACATCTTACAGTTATTTGCATAAATATTGGTAACCAAAAAAAGTCAGATAACGTCGACATTAGGAGGGAATACAATTACAAAAAGAATAGAAATCTATAAAATGAAGTACTGAGGCCTTGACCAAAGGAGAGACCAACAAATCTATCGAAGAGAGCGCTAATGCTGAACAACAACAAACTAAAAATAACATGCTACGCGTGGCTAACAACAATTGAGAGAATCATGGACACGTTAGGGAAGGCCCAAACACACTGGGAACGAGCAGCAAAAGAGATAGAAGGAATACTACAAAGAAATCGAATTAATATATGCGCTGTCGGAAGAGGAAGAAGAAGAATAGTAATTCTACGAGAAAAAGAGGAACACAAAGATTTCGCTGCTGGCTAGAAGCATGACCTCAGTGCAACTCAGCGTAGATGTAGTAGGCCAGGTGGTATGTTTGCTGAGAGAGGCAGCAATGCCTACGTACGTTGAAAAATCAAATCAAGTGCATGCGTCTGTAATTTAAAAACTGTTATTTACAGTGTTTTTGTGATGAAAACCGTCAATTTATGTGTCTTATTTTAATAAAAGATATTATATTTGCTTGCTCACTTTTAAGTTGCTTACGTCTTAGTTTGGCACAGCCAGACTGTGCTTAGCATAGTTCAAGTAACCCAAATATGTACATTTCTGTGATGGTTCTAAAATACTTTTTCTATGTTAACAATAAAACCAAGAGACGAGATTAGATCAACAATTATTATATTTATGTTTTTGTTTCTATTGTTTCAACTACCAATCAATCATCTAGATATACCAAAATGTTTAAACCTCACTCTCAAATATTTCAATATAGATATCATCAATTTGGTAAATAAATAAGAAAATAAGAGGCAAGGCTTAAGCCGAATGGTGAACAATTAAATTCGAAAAGGTTATTGTTATAAATAAATTACTTTCTACTTTTTGGTGCAATATTTATTGAAGATAGGCACCCTTTGAGTCAACAGTCGCCGTAAAAAGCCCCAAGTTAACATTCTATTGGCAGTTCCAAAATCTCCTAATTTAAATTGTTGGGGTGTCAGTGACTTGTTAAGTTTTTTAAGGTTGAAATAAACCTATGCTGACCATTGGGCTTCTGGCAAAGAAAATAGGGTGATATAAATTCCCCATTTACATGGTCGTATTTTGAAATAACTCTTCAACAATTCAATATAATCTTATTGCTAATATTACACCAGCTGGATGAATTAAAAAGTATGCCGCAGCCACAGTAAATACTACTAATCATTACACAATAAATAATAGCCTCTTGCCCTGCTGCAAAGAGTTTCTACAAGAGGAAAACGTGAATTATTGGTTGAATACTGCTGGTTCTAAAAAATTAACGTGACCACGTGTGTAATGACGTGAGATGGAGCTGAGAAGAATAATACTTACTCTTATTAACCATATCATTTTCGATGCTGATTTACGTATCTGAAAACAAACTTTAACATTTAAAATTATTACACAGAACAACATAATATAAATGTATCTGCAGTATAAACTAGACCAATTGTACGTTATTAACTAATAAGGTCAGTGTCAAGGAAAAAGTAATAAAACGGGCAAAGAGGGATTTATTCTATCCTAGACACATTAAATACAAACATCTTGAGCAAAGAGCAAGTGAAAAGTATCCAATGTAATTTCTGAAGAGATCGCTCTTGAATATGTCGGAAACATAATATGTGCAAAGCATGTGTTAAGATTGTATAAATAGTAAAGTGAATTTGATCTAATAAAAACTAATATATTTTAAAATGTTTGTTGGATAAAGAAATCATTTTTTTAAAAACAGAACATGTATGGACTATCCTTAACATAACATAGAAAAGTTTATTTTGAATTGGACATGTCTAGTATTATTTTTATTTGACACTAAAAAACTAAATAATTAAAAAATATCCATTTATCCGGAATTTTAGTTATTCTTGCCTATTTGAATTAGAAAGATAGTAGGTCTGGAAATATATTAAATGTCATGTCAATCAGAAATTTGAATGAAACAACACCTTGTTTTAGATAATATAATAGACAATATTAAAAATGAAAAACATGGCACAATACACGACAGTTTCAGCAAATTAATATTAAAAACTAAATCAAAATAATACCAAAATTAAACAAGTTTTGAAAGATTTCTTGTAAAATAGCGCTTTAATTGCTTAACCAATATCCAATTACATTATACTGGAGTATTTGTATTGTTTTATTTCGCAAGTCATCTAATGTTGTTGGTGGCCTGGAGTAAAATTTACTTTTAAGATAACCCCACAAATAAAAATCGAAGGGAGTGACACCTGGTGACCTAGTGTTACGAGCCTACGGCAAGCTGGCTATGTTCTGTGAGAATATAATACCGCTCAACCGTAGGCAACCCACTGCACTCTATAAAGTATATAAAATCACCTAATATATAAAATCGCATATGCATTCATTCATTATACGTCTCGTAGAGTACGCGGCCGCCTCGTTAATGATTGCTAAGTTTATCTGCAGCCATCCTCGTAGGATTTGTAAATTTATGCAATCCGTTGCAGTTTTCCAGTATACTGGCTGTTGTTTTATTTTGTGGAACTAAGTATGATTTTAGTCGACAAACGGTAAGCCTGTTCTCTATGGTCACTTTTTCACCTGTTAACATGTGATTTTATTATTTTAGGCCGCTTCCGGCACATTCAGAATACGCATTTATGGTTATTTCCGACAAGTTTATGGTACGCTGTTAGCACGTTATTGGTACCCCTTTCTTTTTCCTGGTACGCTCCCTCCGGCCGTCAATTGTTAAATTTTAAATATAAAACCTGTCCTGATTCGGTTGTTGCGATATTAAATGTTGTATTTGTGAATCAGGGTGTTTTATTTTTTTGTCACGCCAGGGGAAACGAGAGCAACTGATAATTGATCCCGTAAGTATAGGGTACAGTTACGCCGCGGGATATTGAGATAGTAATTTTTCTTTTGTCGTGACCACTACATCACAATTCCGGGCTAACCGTGCCATGTCATTATGCTACACTCTGTGTCTTTTCGAACTTGTAGCTTACTCCTATCGTATCACTTACCCCTTGTAGCACTAGGTGGCCACTTTACTGGACCGTTGGTCCATCGTTCCCCATAAGTTTCATTTATGCAATTGCGAACGATGTAAGTATTGTTAAAAGTTTTTGCATAAACTATGACATAATTCAGATAAACTAATGTTATTTCCATGACAGCCCTTTTAAAACGTTTTCCATAAGCATTTCAAATGTAACTGGCGCGTTACAAAGACATAACCTTGAATTGCCACAATCCTGCACATGTGGTGAATGCGGTCTCCTCTTTATCTTTTTCATCCGTTTCTACTTGCCAGTATCCGCTTTGTAAGTCCAATGTGGAAAATCATTGAGATACAGAAACAGCATCGATTATGTCGTTAATTCTTATAAGAGAGTACTAATCTTTTTGTGTAATATCATTCAATTTTCAATAGTCAACTCTAATCTAATCGAGCCATCTCTCTTTACTAGAACGATTGGCGCTGCCCAAGGACCATTCAATGAATCCTCTGTTAGTTATTTCATCGATCATGATCTCAACTTCTTCAACTCGAGTAAACGGTATCCTTCTTGGAAGCTGGTGATGTTGCATCTGGGCAGATGAATCTTATGTTTCATAAAGTGCGTTTCTTGAAAGTCACCAGGGTAATTTGATAATGTATCTTTAAATTCCCCTAAAAGCTGTCGTAATTCTCTCTATTCTAGCGTTGATAAATTTTCTGAGCTCCGCTACTATAGATTCTGGTAGTTCTTCGGCTGTCATATTTTGATTTCGTTTAACTTTTCTTTTTTCTATCTTCATAACACTTGCCACTGACTCACAACTTCCCAATAGAGTGCCCTTCCAATGGTAGAGTAGAGTCAATCGCGATTGACGTAATAAAATGGATACATAACCTAAAAGTATAATTCAGAAGTAAAATAATTTTCTAATTCCCCGTCAAAAACTATCGAGAATTTTTCCTTTATTATCAGGAGATATATTTATTATTAATATTTCAAGCATATGATTATACTTGATACATAATCCTGAGAAAATGACGTCAATTTCTCAAAGGAATTAACTCCGTGATTCCAGGGATTGGGCTCCTGACGGTACTTTTGTTCCTGAAACATTTTCCTTTGTTCTTCCAACAGTATATGGCTATTGTTGTCGTTTCTCTTTCTGTCCATGTAGCATTTTTATCATAGTGCTTATCTCTGAAGCTGCCATTTCTTTTATTTTCGGCATTAACTATTTTTAAAATCCCACACTTCTGACACTAATTATTGTCGTGAGCCTTAAGTTTGTAATTAGGGATTATTACAAAAGTAAAGAAATATATAAAATCACAAATAAAAGTTGACGGCAATAATCGCACATTAACAACTATTATCATTATTTTATGATTTGCTCTTTTTAATAATTCACTGTAGTCGCTATGAAAATTATTAGTCATTATCGTTCGATTATTATTATCACAATACAGGGTGGGGCAATAGCGCGTCGGACCTCGATATCTCGAGTTCTACGACAGCTAGAAATTTTTTAAAAAATTGCAAGTAAACTAGATAACAAAAAGTCTATAACTGGAAATTATATTTGTACATACAGGGCGAGCCAAGACGAAATTACAGGACCACGTGTCTTTTTTCTTAAATAGAATGCTATGCATATCAGTACATTTTTTAAAGCCACTTTCTAGGCTCTAATCATTCCTATATTAGCATTAAATATCTCCCAATCACTTGGTTGTAATGAATTCTTTTGTTGAAATAATGCAATCCGCAGATGGATATTAAAAAAATCACCACAGTCACAATTATGGGTTTTAAGAAAAAGTTATATGAATACCAGTTACAAGACATCTAGTTAATGTTTTTGAGTCATTTTCATTTCCTAAAAATGTACAGGGTGTCCAAAAATTATTTTTCAATTAAGAACATTTTAAATTGAATTTTCTCAATTCCTTCAAATGTATATTTTTATAATGTATATTTTTCGATGATGTGTAGTAGAAATCAAAAACGAATATTTTTTGTGAGTACTTCTCTAGGGCTAATTGCAACCAATTTCGCTTTATTGAGCAATAATTACAAAATTCAAAAATAAACTTGATGTTTCTTCAAATAACTCAGTAGAAAAAATTATAATAAATGTTCCACATGTTGCCCATTTTGATTGACACACATCTCTATGCGCTTTTGAAATGAGGTTCCCGCTGTTCCTAAAACTGCCGGTGTGATATATGTAAAGGCAGTTATTATTCTTTACTTCATATTTTGTACTGTTGTTGGTGTGTCTCTATAAACAATTTCCTTCACGTATCCCCATAAAAAGAAATCAATTTTTGTAAGATCTGGGGATCTAGCAGGCCATTTAGCGGGTCCATTTCTTCCAATCCATTGATTAGGGTAGGTATTATTTAAGTGGTCTCTAATTGCGTTTAAATAATCAGATCTTGCTGAAACCACATCCTATTTCGAATTTTATCAGGGAGATTTACCAATAATTGTGGCAGATATTTTTCCAAAAAATGAAGATAAATAGCTCATCAAAGAAATGTGGCCCTAATTACATGTTCTCCAATAATTCCTCCCCAAACGTTTATAGACCATCTGTGTTGGCTATCCTGTGTTGGCTATCAACTTGCATAAAAAGGTGAGGTTTTCCGAAGCATAATAATGGAAATTGTGCCTATTAACAATGAATACATTTTTATGAAAAGTTGCCTCATCACTGATTAAAACAGTATTGAAGAAGTTGACATCATGTTGCATTTCACCTCTGGCCCAACTACAAAATTGTAGGCGCTTTTGAAAATCGTCATCAGATAATTCATGGTGCATTTGAATATGATATG
The DNA here is from genome assembly GCA_963675555.1 of Leptura quadrifasciata. NCBI lineage: Eukaryota > Metazoa > Arthropoda > Insecta > Coleoptera > Cerambycidae > Leptura > Leptura quadrifasciata. The sequence continues at coordinate 104,844,655 of OY776673.1, read as the reverse complement.
CATGCAACTTATTTGTTTTTAAGATTCGACCCACAGACCGTCTACTTATTATTACTAATGAGCTTACTTCTCTTTGACTAACATGGGGATTCTCAACCGTTGCCAGCACCACTCATTTTCTTCGTTCACAACACGTTTTATTCTTTCACTTTTTTTATATTCGACATTTTCAGTTTCCAGAAATCTATCGAGGAGGTTTTAGAAGATGCTAATATCAGGAATCCTTCTTTCAGGATAACGTTTGTGATAAATTCTATTGGCAAGTAAACAATTTCTGTCTGAGTCGCCCAAAATAAAAGTCATGTCTACAAGTTCCGCTTTATTAAAATTCATATTGTAAAATTACAAACATTTTATATTCAATACAAATTGTAACGACCGATAAGTGTGTTAATGCTCCTTTGTACACGACAATTTAACAAAAACAGCAATAAAATGTACAAAAAAAACACTACAGTAAAGGACCGGTTAAATACTATTTACTCATTTCAATGGATTGGAAGTAATGGTCTCACTAAATGGCCTCATTTCAAAATTGCATGAAGACGTGTGTCAACCAAAATGAGCAACACGTCGAACACCTATTATAAATTTTTCTAATGAATTATTTGAGGGAACCTCTTTTTTTAAGTTTATTTTTGAATTTGACATTTATTTATAAAACGAAAATGGTTGCAATTAGCCATAGGGAAGTACTTACAAAAAGTGTTCGTTTTTCATTTCTACATCACATCGTCGGAAAATATACAGAGTATTCTGTTCCAAATTCAATTTAAAATGTTGTTAATTGAAAAATAATTTTTGGCCACCCTATACATTCTTAGGAAAGGAAAATAATCCAAAAAACATTAATTAGATGTCTTGTAACTGGTATTTATATAAGTTTTTCTTAAAACCCATAATTGTGACTGTGGTGATTTTTTTAATATCCATCTGCAGATTGGATTATTTCAACAAAAAAATTCATTGCTGCCAAGTGGTTGGGAGATGTTCAATGCTAATATAGGAATGAATAGAGCCTAGAAAGAAGCTTCAAACAATGTACTGATATACATAGCATTCCATTTAAAAAGAAGGCACTTGGTCCTGTAATTTCGTTTTGGCTAGCCCTGTATGTTCGAAAATAATTTCCAGTTATAGACTTTTTTATCTAGTTGACTTGCAGTTTTTTAAAAAATTTCTAGCTATCGTATAACTCGAGATATCGAGGTCCGACGCACTCTTGCCCCACCGTGTATAATTTCCTCAAGAATTTAAACTCGACGATAATAATTATGTCGTAAAGTTTTTATTGCGTTTTTTATGTATGGGTAACATTACTTGAATTATAACAAATTCGGACACAAATTTTATACTGCCAATAATAAAATACTCGATAAAATATATTCGCATATAGTTGCGAGAAAATGTAGACATATGAAATTCCATTTCACTAATAGGAGACACGGTTCATTTTTAATAACTTCATTGTAAAAAGGAAGTATAAAAATTCCTGTATAGCACAAAGATATAACGAGAAAGGATGGTGCATTGAATAGACGTAGAAGTGAAATGTAATTTTATACAAACTGGCGTGAAATGGTTTTCAAATCGACAACTCTGAAATTGCTATAGCACCCAACAATAAACTTACGAGTTTTCACAGGCACATCAAGCCGATATAAAAATATATGGTTTTGTACTTTTGTACGTTCGTTTATCTCACAAATTCAATATTCTCCAAATTTTTTCGCCTACTTGTGTACGTACGCAAAATTAAAAAAGAATTGAAAGCCTCTAGTCATAATAATTTGGCATATGTTTATTGTTTTGTTCAAGTGTGTATTTTTTGTTGACATTATTTTATATTCCCTCCTGTTTTCTGGAGATATGAGTTAAGAAAAATTTCATCGTGGATTTGTATGGTAAACTTATATTTAGAGAAATTTTAAATATTTTATATAAAATTTAGTATAATATGTTATTGACAAACAAAACGGTGTAAATGGAACTTTACATTTTAATTTTGTTGTAATACCGTAAAATTTAATAAAAAAAAATTATAAATCGGTAGTACAATGAATTGTATTAAGCCAATCTCTTCATCACTAGACAACGAAACTTTCGAGCCAGTAGTTATTTAAGTCCCATTTCCACGAACTTTTGTGAAGGGATAAAACGTTTAGAACCTTCTTAATTTGGTGCCTCCAAAAAATCTCACATTGCTTTCACTATTCAAATTAAAGGAACCATTAGTTAAGAAATGAAACATTGGCAAAAGACAAATTTTAAAACTACATTGTTTGATTTTATCTTAACTTTGTCAATTTCTTTACAATATACAAACATTTTTCTTAGAAATTCACTATTTATATTCATCGAATAATTTCTCCTTTATAAGTTTACAAACAAAAATAAAGTTATCTGGCATACTTTCCTGATCACAAAATATACACATGAGCTACAACTACCGAATTCACACTAGTTACAACCATTTCAATACTCAAAGCTCATCATTGAAACTGCCTAAACGTATATGCCATAATATATGCTATATTTCGGAACCTTTAATTTGTGTTGTAGTCCTAGTACGTGCTCTTAATCGTGTCCAATTAATTTATACCATTCACATATCTACAACTGCATGGCGTTTTCAACAGTTGAAATTTGGGAGATATAGACTGCGTTGGTAATTGTCTTAATATAGTCCCCAAGGACTTCTCGATACATAAAAACGCAACAAAAACTTTACGACATAATTATTATCGCCGCGGGCCATGCGGTATGTTTGATGATAAACGACCCGACACCCGACGCATAATAAAAACCTATAAAGTTAAGCGAGTCAGTTTCCGAACGAAATACTATAGAGCCGTACTTAAAATTCGTATGTATCTGGTGAATTTAACAATCTTACCCTATTTTGCTTGTGTAAAGATAGGAATGAATATCTTATATATTGGTGAAACATCGATTAATTTTGGCATTCTAAATTAAAATTAATATTCTCTTGTTGCTCAGATCTGCCAACAATAATACAATATATCCTCGAATATATATTATATTATTATTGTTCCCAGCAAGGACCGTGAGGAGGTACGAGCAGTTTCCTTGCCAAAAATGTGGGTACAGAGTCAAGATTTTCGATATTAAAATAGTTAAAATAAATAAAGCAGATCTCTAAAATTTTTAAATAAATAAAATGTTATATTTATATCGATAATCCTAACTTGATCTAGTCGGCCCAGGTTAACTAAATAAATTCAATTCCGGAAAACATATAGATAGTTATCAAATAAAATATATACAATAATAATAAAGATAATAATAATCAAATAATATAATATACTTATATATAAAAATAAAGTTATATTGCATTTGCGCATATATGTAAAACACTGATAACACGATAAATTCACACTACACTAAATCACATAACTTTTTATGCCAAGCATTAACACTCACTAAACACTTCACTACCACTTTCTGAATCTGTATCTGTATCTACATATATTACTAAACGCTTTTGATCGGGGCTGATGCTTTTTCCTAAGTCAATGTATTAATCTTCAGTTTCACACATGCTGAATACATTTTTCCAATAACCTGGTGTTATTTCTCTCACTTTAGCTTTAATGAGATCGATTACTTTGGCATCAAATTTGGGAAAGGTGTTATTTTTTCGAATGCTTCTTTTCAGCTGAGTCCATATTAGTTCGATCGGGTTGAAAATACAGAAATATGGGGGTAACCGTAATACTGTATGTTCTTGAATTTCGGCCATTTTATCAATTACATATTGTTTTGAGAAATGTTGCTTCTTAATAATATCCAAAAGATCTTTCTTTTTAAAATTTTCTTGAAATGACACATTGTGTTTTCGAAGAAATTCTTGAATGTCTTTTTTTCTTGATCCAGTATTTGATATTTTTTCGATTTGTCGCGAATAATATGTAGTATTGTCTAAAACAATTAACGCTGTTTTTTTCTATATTTGGCAGCAATGAAGTCTGAAACCATTCTTCAAAAATATCCGCAGTCATATTTTGGTGATAGTCATCGTTTGAATTTTCCATTTGTTTCCTGCTTAATTTGAGGCCTTTATGTACCCATCTAGTTTCTGACTCGCAATGTAGAATTATTAATCTGGTTCCTTTATTTGCAGGCATATCAACTTTACATTTCTTTGAGCCATCTGTCCAAACTTTTCTCACTATATCATGAGTATCATACCAAGTTTCGTCTAAATAATATATTGGTCGTTGTTCATTTCGAAATTTTTTAATAGCTTCCAAATATTCCATACGCCACCGTACAATTCTGCTGTTTCCATAAAACTTGCTCTTTTATCAATTATTTTGAACTTAAATCCTATCTTCAATAGCCATAGCTGAAGTGTCTTTTTCACTAACTGACACTAGATCTTTTCTTCTCAGTTCCATACGTAGTTATTGTACGGTTGGTATCTCATTTTCTTTGTACTTGCTATAAATTGCATCTCTTAACAATTTCATCATAGATGAACCTAATGTTCGTGATGTTCCTTTGTCCGATCTAACTTTTCGTTTCTGTACCCCTTTCTCAATTCATTCATTTTTTTCCACGAGTTACGTTGATGGCCGTAACAACCTTGTTTTTAAAAACAATTTACAATTTGTAGGGCTAAGTTTAGCCCACAAAGAATGATGCAAGTTGAATTTAAATTGACTTTATTATAACGAAATTACAATGAAAAGTAAATCTTATTCTACTCTCACATATATTTATAACATTTTATAATCTTCGCTGAATAAGAGCTTCCTTATCCTCATTGGAACTAGGTCGCTGCTAACTCCTCCGGCGCCAAACTTGAGCATAGCTTTTTTCATGCTATGCGAAAGGGTACATCTCTTGTTGGGGTAGTTTCTTGGTGTCTTTCCTGTTGATTCTTACTTGAAGTCATTTTCAAATACAATAATTTCAGTCTAGGGAACATAACATAAATTATTATCAAAACAATCACAAGATAAATAATAAGGGTTTTAAAATCAAAGCTCGACATCTCTTCAGTTTCTATGTTTTTACAAGTTGTTTGTTTAAATTTAATTCATCGTTTAGTTTGTTTATATCATCTAAGTTAATATGTGAGATTTCTAATGCTTTATTTTCGAAAAATAACTTGTCAACATTGTTTTGTATGTATGGCAAAAAGCTGCTAATTTGATTTATTTTTAAATCAGTTTTGTATATTTTTATTATATGATGATCAAACTGAATAAAGCAATCTGGTGAAAGCGAGATAATATAAGTTCCAAGAACGTCTTTAGTTTGCAAGTGATTGTTACAGTTTATTTTTAACACATTTCTCGTAGGAGAAATAATTATGTATTGGTCTTTGTCAATTTCTTGCACTTTAGATTCAATAAGTTTTATTTTATTTTGACTACAATTTAAACTTTGTTCTTTGAGTATAATTTGAATTTCACAAATTTTGTTATTTACGTTACGCAATTTTGATAATTTGCAAAAATAATTTTCGTTACTTATTTCTATACTGGGTTCATCAGATAATGCGTATGATTGCTCGGATAGAACTAGGAATTTGGATTTTGGGGTTATGAGATTGAAGTTGTTGTCAGACGTTAACGTGGGTAAAGCCCATAAATGAAAAACATTATATATCTCGTTCTGGGTGATAGGAATTTCAATGATAAATTTTATTACGTTGTCTTTCTGATAGGCTTTAATTTCCATGATTTTTTCGAATGAAGTCACATTGTTCATGGGGAATGGCAGTTTATACGGTTCATCAATTAGTTCTGTTATTTTTTGTAGTTCATATTTTAGGTCATCTGGATCGATTATAGCGGGATGCATTAATCCTATTCTGGCGAAGGTAATTGATGTTTCTATTTCTTCTAAGGCTCTTATAATTTCGTTCATGGCAAGAATTAGTTGGTTGTGTGTAGTGTGTAACAATGATATCGCTCTATTTTCAGTCGCGTAGATATCTTGTTTTTCCATATGTGCCTGAATTTGTATTATTCTGCTTGTCATAATTAGCTCATTATTTTCCAGAGTATTTATAGACTTATTGAATGTTTTAATGGTATTTTCCAATATTGAAATTTGATTTGAACTCATATGCGATAATTTATTTTGACTTTCCTGCAATTTTAGTATTTCTTTCTCGTAACGTTCGCCATCATCAGCATCTAAGTTTCCTGAGATCAATTTTATTCCTTTTCCTAGAATATTGAGAAGTCCTCGTTTTGTTCTTTTGTGAATTAATAACTGCTTGAATTTTTGTTCTGCTACATCTAACATATGTTGACTAGTGGCTAAATATATTTTATTTTCTGATATATACGTTTTTCCATATTGGGTGTTATTATAGGCGCCTTCCAGTTTATTGTACATTTTTCTAAGTGTGACATAGTTGGCGTACAAGGAGTCTAAGCTTATTTCTTTAATCAGGGTCCATTTGGATTTTTGAATTTGGGCGGTGCCAATATGTTGTGGGTAGAGTCCCGCTTTGTCGGTGTATTTTTCAATTTTTAGTTCTCCGATTCCTCCGCTGATGACTCGTCCGATTCCGTATCTGGAATAAGATAGGAATGTTTTAGTTTATCCATATGAATTTTTCTGGTAAGTTTTGTCTGATTGTTTAATAAAACACAAGTTTTGTCTGGGTTAATTTCTTGAATTATATAGGGGCCTATGAATGGGTTTGTCGTTTTAGATCTCCCGCGGGGGTTTCGCATATAAACTTTATCTCCAACTTTATATTGACTTGTTGAATCTTGATTTTTTCTTAGATCAATTTGATATGCTGCCTGTTTTGTTTTTATTAAATTCTGTTTTACTAGTTCGTACTGAGCTTGGGTGGTCTTTTTCAATTCGTCGACGAAAACTTGATAGTTTCTATGCTGAACATTTATAGAATAAGGGTTGGCTGCGTTAGTTTGTCCTAACAGTAATTCTTGTGGTGTAAAATTCGTTGCGGAATGTATGGTGTTATTGTAGGCGATTATACATTGTTTTATTCTGACGATGGGTCTCATGTTAGGGCTTGTTAATTTGGCTACCCTATAATGCTCGATTAGGGTTGAGTGAAGCCTTTCTATGGCTCCGTTTGATCTGGGATTGTAAGGTGTGGTTAAGTGATGGTCTATTTCGTATAGCGTGGTTAGATCTTTAACTAGATCGTTTTCAAATTCGGTTCCGCTATCTGTGGTTATTTTTCTTGGTATTCCATAATGCATAAAATAGTCTAAAAGAGCGTCGCAGACTTCCGTTGCGTTCTTGGTCTCTATTTCATAAGCAACAGCATATTTCGTAAAAGAGTCTAATAAAGTTACAAATTTGAGTTTTTCAATTACAAAAGTGTCTATAAACACATGATCCAATGGTTTGCTCGCTGTAGGCGTCAAATTGATGTTTGCTGCAGGCGGTATTCGGTCATATTTGGCCCTATTACAAATCTCACAATTTTTTATATAGTCTGAAATCGTTTTGTCCATCAATGGCCAGTAGTAGCTTCTTTTAATTTGTAGTAAAGTAGGTAAGATTCCACGATGGTTTAGATTTTCATGTATTCTTTTTGTAATGTTTAATTTTTCATTGTCTTGTAGTATATATGTCTTGTGACCCATACATCTAATTAATTTCGGTTTATAGCTCATGAAAATACTTAAATAGGCTTGGCATAATGTGGGATAGAACTCGTCTGTACAATTAACATAGTATGTTTCTTTTGGTACCAGATATTCTTTTAACCAGTTTTGTATTTGTAACTGATCGTTTGCAATGAAGGTCAGATAGACCTTTTTCTTGTCAAATTGCACAATTTTTGTGGTATACTCGCTCGGGTCTTGGGTTGTGTTAAACCATATTTGTTTATTTTTTGTTTCTATGGCGTCGTCTGCTAGGGGTATACTAGGCGTATTATCTTCCTGGGAATGTATAGTTACATTTTCTTCTACTTGAGCGATATCGGGTATTTCTAGGTCAATCCCGGGTATTTCTAAATCGGCGTCTATTCGATTTGGTTGGTCGTTTCCACTTCGTAAGATATCATTTATTTCACTAGGTGTTGGTGTATTTAGGTCTCTTGAGGTTCCAGCAGTGGCGGCGATTGAATGTTCTAGGGGGTAGATTTTTATCCTTGATAGGGCGTCAGCGTTTAAGTTGTGTTTTCCTTTCTTATGTACAATTTCGTAATCAAATTCCTCTAATCGTAATTTCCAGCGTGTTAGTCGAGGGTTACATTCTTTAAGGTTCATCAGCCACTGTAAGGGTTTGTGGTCTGTTACTATCTTTATCTTCCTGCCGAATATGTATGATCTAAAAATTTTCGTTGCGAAAATAACGCTCATCAGCTCTCTTTCGCACGTGCTATATTTTCTCTCGGTTTCATTTAAAGTTTTTGAAGCATAGCATATAGGTAAATCGTTTCCTGACTTCATTTGCGAGAGCACCGCGCCGAGTGCAATATCTGATGCATCCGTAGTTATTATGAATGTCTTATTGAAGTCCGGGTATTGTAATATGGGTGCATTACTCAAAATTTCTTTGCATTTTTCAAAAGCTTCAACAAAGCTTTTATCATGAATTATTTTTGAATTTTTCTTTAAGCATTTCGTCAATGGTTTGGTTAAATGTGCAAAATCTTTAATAAATTTCCTGTAGTAACCTACGAGGCCAAGGAACTGCTTTATTTCTTTCGTAGTGGTTGGTATTGGAAATTTCGTAATCGCTCGTACCTTGTCGGGATTGGGATGTACTCCATCTGGTGTGATAACGTGACCTAAGTATTCGGCTTCGTGTCTCACAAATTCAGATTTATCCAATTGAATCTTTAGGTTCGCATCCCTAAGTCTTTCAAATATTTTGTCTAAACGTGAAATATGTTCGTCCAAAGATGAGGAAAAGACAACAATGTCATCCATGTAGACTAAGCATATCTCATTCTGCAATCCTCTAAGTATGTGGTCCATTACAGATTGGAAAGTCGCTGGGGCATTTTTTAGTCCAAAGGGCATCCTTTTAAACTCATAGTGTCCATTCTCAGTTGAAAATGCAGTTTTTTCTATGTCATCTGGAGCCATTTCTATTTGATAAAACCCGTTGGCTAAGTCTAAAGTTGTAAAATAAGTGCTGTTTCCTAGTTTGCTTAATAAGTCGTCTATATTTGGAATAGGATATTTGTTATCAATAGTTTTTTCATTGAGCCGTCGGTAGTCTATAACTATCCTCCATTTTGCTTTTCCACTTGCATCTTGTTTCTTAGGGACAACCCATATAGGCGATGACCAGGGTGATATACTATGTTGTATGATGTCATCTTTCAGCATCTTGTCCATTTGGTTTCTAACTTCTTCTCTGTGTACTTGGGGGTAGCGATAGCTTTTTGTGTAAATCGGTTCGTTGTCTTTTGTTTTAATATGATGTTTAATTTTGCTTGTGAATGTAAGTGGCATATCTTCGTGGTAAAATATGTCTCTGTATTTCAGACACAGTTGTTGTATTTTTTCTTTTTCCTCTGTATTCATATGGTTTGTTCTTAAGTTTTTCTCTAAGTTTTCTACCAGTTTCATATCTATTTGTGAGCTATCGTATGTTTCAGGAGTGTCCATCTCGATGTTGTTTATTTCCATAAAATCTTGTACCTTGATTGGTTTGTCCAGTTTAAAATTTTGTGTTTCGTCTGAATTATTTTTTATTGTTGTAATAATATAATTATTTTCTATGGTGACTATTGATGGTGGAATTTCTAAATCTTTTTTGAATTTATGTTGGGAAACTAGTCCCTGTTTTAATTTTGTTTTCTCTACCGGTAATTTGACTATTACCTCTGTTCTAGGTGGAATTACTTTTGCATTTTCCTCCTGTTCGGTTTCAGTGCAAATTAAATTCAATGGAATTGTAGTTCTCTTTGTAATTAATAAGTTTTTATATGTATTAATTTGTGCTTTAGTTTCTCGTAATAGGTCCATGCCTAGTAGTCCTCCAAATTCATTATTAAAATTGAATAAGTAGAATTTATATGGTGTTGAATACTTTAACGTTTTCGGTAAACTGGCCATAATACTTCCTGTATGTACTGTACGTCCATGGGCAGTTTGGATTAAAAAATTTTCTGGTTTGATATTATTCTTGAAATATTTCATGGCTAATTCCGGTTTTATGAGGCTTTTTGCTGAACCAGTATCAATCAGAAAATTTGCTTGAAATTCCGGTAGTAGAGGAAGTTAGCCGTAGGTCGGTCTCCCCCCACCACTGACCTTGACCTTGACCGTGCACCTGTGGTCCGTTCCTTCAAGGCCACGGTGGCATCGTAGGTTCGCATAGCATATACCGTGACCTTGACCTTGGACGGCCGCAGTGCGTTTCGACTTCAAGGGCGCAGTGTTGCTGTTACCCAGAACGATCACTTGCGGTGACCTTGGCCTTGGCTAACACTATTAGAGAATGCAAGGACGGAGCTTCCTCCTTGCCACGCAACTTGACCTCTAAAATCACATTAGTTCAATACGTACACAGTAAAATGTGGTGGGGTTCTATATTTTGTGACGTAGTATACTTTTTCTATAAAAAAAGCACGGACTATTAGAACAAAATCATATTTAGTCTGGTTCACCTACAGTTAATAAGTGAGCATAGTGTTGTGATCTGAAATATTTTAAGTAAGCAAAGTTCTGTAATATTTCTTGGTTAGTAATTCTTTCACTGTACTCAACTACTTAAATATGACTACCAATATCGATTTATTAGCCCTTAATGAACTTATTATTAAAGATACTGAAGTTTTAGACCAAAAACCTATTTCATCGTTAATTTTAAATAAGGTTTACGCCATTAAAAAAATGTTAATGCTTAATACACGTTTTGGAAAATCGATATTAGTACATTTATTTGATGAAAGTACAAGTACTACCTTTAAATCATTTTTGCCTAAACGTATTGCTGAACTATTAAATATAACTTTTATAGAAGAAATAAATTCGTCTAGTGGTAAATATGCGTTGATTTATTTAGGAGAGAATTCACCCATTTATACCGGTGCTAAATCAAGGTCACTAATAAAATTCGAAATTATTGCGTGATTTAAACTATTTAAAATATTTGTATACTTTAAATTATCAGACCAATAAATAAGGTATAGTGAAAGTATAACTTAGACTGAAATATTATAAATACACTACAATAGTAGTAGAGATGTAAGTAGTTTTATCATATATTTGATAACTTGTTCTAATTTTATTTATGTAATTTCTAGCCTCACTATAACTGGCAAGAATGTGGATGCAATATTCAGCAGAACGTTGGGTAAGGGCAGAAGACATTAATTCGGCAATTGAAAGACTATCTTCTGTACTAGGCGACTTAAGTATGGATAGACTCCATGCAATAAATTATGATCTGAATTACTGCTTCGATGCTGAAAAAGTTAAACAGCTTAATGAGGATTCTGAGAGGTATTACAGAGGTGCACAACTATGTGGTAAATTCTCTCGTGGTATTGTGAATTTAGAAGAATTCTGTGAGCAACTAGTGGAAATAAATTTAAAACATTTCCTATGTGACATAGAAAAATACTTACCTAAGAAAATTATTGAAAAGTATCAACTCGACCAATCTGATGAAGAACAGGATGAAGACAACTCAATTAGTAGTTAATCACTTATTGTAATTCTTCTGTTAATAATATTAATATGTAAATGGTGTAATAAAATTATTATTATGGAAATATAGTTGTTTTTATTTTTAAAATTAAAATTGAAATAAATGAAACACATTATTAGATTATACATTAATTTATTTATAATTATTTTTGGTGACATACATTAAAAAATATTAATTATTAATCCTAAATATAAACATATTTAAAGATATTTATTTTAACTCTATATTTAAATCTATAATACATTTGTTAAGAAAGTGAACGTTTGCAAGAGAGCAGTGACTATATTTTGGTTGGGTGTGTTCCATACATCTTGGTACCTTTAACGATTTTAGATTGGGTATGCAGGGTGAGAAGTCATCTAGATCTATAACTCTATTCCATTTTAGATGATGCTGTAGAACATTTTTCTTTAATTTGCCTTTGCATACAATTATAACATCCTCTGACAATACGTTGCGTCGAAAATTATTAACAGCGTTTTGACAAAGTCGATGAAGTATTAGTGGGAATTCTGACAGTTGAATATATCCATCACTCCATTTTATGCCCCCATGGTAGTTGTTTTCTAACCATCGGTAGTGAGTCTGTTCGCCTTGGGTTAGTGATGAGAAAGGATTTGGTGGTTTGAAGAAATAGTGTGCTTGCTGATTAGTGTTACAACATAGAACAGCTAATTCTTTAACGGTAAAATCATTTGTTTTATATTGAAACCCCTGCAAGTCAACTATCAAAGTAGGAAATTGGCTACCTAATGACGTCATGGTAATAGGTATTCGTTACTTAGCACCAGCAATGCCACACTGAACTGAACCATCTAATGCGCTATAACTTAAATACGCATCGTGAAGTATAAGTGCATATACTCGAGTTTGTTCGGGAAACTTCGTCTTCCGTGTCTCAAATTCAATTTTTATATCGACGGTGGATGATTTCATTGCATCTGGTTGGTGTGAGCAATCAATAACAAACAATGGATTTTTTCTGAATTCGCCAAGGTCCATCATAGGTTCACTCATATCTTTATCGTAATAACTACGTTGGAAATTTTCATAGGCGTAGTAGGCTGCAGAGTCGAGTTTCTTATCGAAATTTAAATTCCAACGTTCATATGGAAATACTTCGGCATTTAAATATAGCCGAATATTATTTATATCTGCATGTATAAAACTTGCGGCGTCCTTGGTTCTGTCACTAGAGTTGCCATTGTTTTGAAATCCGATAATGATGTATCGAGGTCTCTCAAGACTGTTAGTGGTTTTAACAGCCCATATATCAGAAGCAGTATCACGTAGAGTGGGTAGCTCATAGAGATCCCACATACGGTAAGCCATTTTAACTTTAGCATTATTACTGCTCGTATCAATTTTCTTTAATAGTTTAACCTTTTGTCTAACTTCAGGCACAATATGTCTTATCTTCCATTCGATTTTGTTAATTTCTAACTGTGCATCAACTTCTCCAATGTAAGAGTCTTTAAAGGAACGTGCTATAATTAAAATTAATTCCTGTTTTGTATTTAAAATACCTTTGGTATAATCTTCTGCAAAACCCATGAGGTACTTAAGAGGGAGTTTACCGCTGAAAACGTGGCTGGTAGTATCTAAAATATCCTGTTTTTTCTCGGTGAGACCCCAACCTATAGTTAGTAGCGATGGGAGGGATGTTTGTCCATATGACACCCTAGTTTTCATTGTAGTAGTGATGCCAGGCTTCCTAACGACAGCGACCTGTTCACCACCCATTTCATATCTTATTTCTTCGAAGAGAAAAGCTAGCGCATTGTTAGATAGATAACACTTCTTGGTAACATCACTAGGGGTAAATTTTCCTTCTATATAAATGTAACTCTCTGTAATGTCAAGTATTAAGTCCTGAAAATTGACAGGAATGCGTACTTCATCAGAGTTTCTATAATATGGTGAACCGTGTGGTTTATATGTATGCTCATGTAAGCTAACGAGTGACTGATCGAATACAGGTTCCTCGAACACCTCAAGTTTTTCACTAGATGTAAAAGTCACCATTATTAACTATTTTTCTCTCAGTTTCAATCCGATGGATCGAAGAAATGCACGATCTTTAGCTGGCAGGTTATGTCTTAACCGTTTAAGCTCTACACGTTGAATGAGTCGATTTCCGCAGTCATTAGTCTTTTTATCGTCAATCACATTGAAACGATTGTGTGCTAATCGTTGTTGATTATATCGGAAACCCATTGTGTTTGCGATTTTAAAACTGTTTCAATTCTAGCTTTACGATAATCTTCTCACCACGAAAATTGATTAAATCTCCATTATCATCCAATATGCGTAGTGTAATGTTGTCGATAAACTGACGTCCTTCAGGTCTAACAGGCAAATATATGATGTTCGCTGGCTCTCTGGTAAGTTTGTAACCTGGTTCAACGTCTATGTCGAACTCGAAAAGGGTATGGGATTTAAGGGTATTCAGATATGCTCCAGAGATAATGTTGCAATCTACACGTATCATCCTTACTTTCATAATATCAACAGGTAATGTTGATTCATGATTAGTGTTTGGATGCAAATAAGTCGATTCAAATCCCAATAAATTACCAATAGAGTTTGCTTGTGTAAAGTCAATTCCATATTTTGACCAAATCTCACACTTTAGCGTATTGTTGTTCGCTCGCAGTCGAAATAGTTTTTCTTTTTCCTCTTTCTTATCACCGGGCATAGCTTTCAGTATTGCACGATATATCTCTTCAATTTCATAGGCTCCGCAAGGTATGTGGATAAGTGTGGGGGCTACTTTTGGTCCAATTCGATAGCAAAAACGATTGTTGGTTTCGTCCACATTGAATATAGAATTGTAAGAATAGAAGCCTGTTAATCCTAACCCATATCGACTATTAGTATCTAATTCAATGGGAGGATAAAACTCAGCACTGAGCACACTAGATCGGTTTGATAGAGTGAACGTATACGACATGACTGATGATATTTAGTGTTCTCTCATGAATTTATTGTGAACTACAGCAATAATCGTGGTGTAATTTTCGTTTTTTGCTGGATGACGGAGACGTTTGTATCTCATTATTTGATGCAACATTGACATCGCGCACTTTACAGTAGCAGCAAAATATTCTTCGAGGCGGCGGCCCATCATTAACATCAACACTGCTACCACCGCCATCATCATCATCATCATGATAATGTTCCTGACAGTATTGATATTTTAAAATATCAATATCATTCTGGAGATGCTGGGGTAGTTTGTCCCATACTAATGCAATTTCATGTGCAGCACATCCAATCATTACTTCTTTAGGCATATTTGCCAGTTGTTGTTTGCTCATCTTCAATAGACTGCGTAAACGGGAGAATGCGATTAGTGATTGACCCATCTGCTTGATGCTTTCCCGATCCATTTCAAGGTCTGCAGATGTTATTTCACAAGCGTTTGTAGTTATTTTGTAGTGAGAAACTTCAAACACAAATGACCACACCACACTGTGTTAAAATTTTGTTGGCGTTCATAGTTATAGTAAATTTTGTCGGTCGACTTTGAACCTCTGCGCAGATATAAAACTAATTCTGTCGGTGGGGGTAAATCACCAAAACTATCGAAATATGTGACTAAACTACCACGTTTTTTAAATGCAACCCAGTGTGTTCCAGGGCCATTTATACTGTCTAGATTTATGATGGCCGACTCATTATGACGTGGTCCAGAATATGGTAGAGTGTCCCGCATAAATATCCCCCGAAAATAGGGCACTTTCATCTTCTCTGCATAATATTTAAGATCGATATTAGTGAGAGGTTTTCGGGGTAGAGCATCTAGAAGTTTTTTGAACTTTGTGGTTTTAGATAAAGTCCTAGTCCTTTGCGATATGGTTTTAAATATAGCCCTTTACCACTTTTTCCTATAGAAATCGCCTCCATCTGCCTATTATGGCGATTTTTTTCAGCTAATTCCTCTCTACTCGTTTTAACATCATTTACAGCTTTAGCTATACCAGCAGCAGTGCCAGCTAAACTACCCAAAGCTGATAATCCAGCAAAAATGGGTATTAATGGTAGAATTCCACCCACTTTCGGTATTGGTATTATCCTAGGTGTACGAATATTACGTTTTCCACCAGCTGCTCTCATGTGTCGTCGTGCTGCTTGAAGCGCAATTTGCGTAACTTTTTTTGTGTCCTTAGCGATTTTTCGTTTACCACCGGCTTTACGTATGTCATCACGTACTTTACGTACTATTCCAGCACCAAAAGCTATATTTCTAGTTTTTTTCTTGTTTTTCTTTTTAATTATACGTTTCTTTGTAGTACGGGGTGTTGTTGACGTACAACCCATACCAAGACGTTGCTTTCCCTTCATTATAGTTGTAACTAACCACGCGGCGGCCTTTTCTTTGAAACTTACGTCTTTTGATTTAACTCGTTTCCAGGCAGCTTGTTCAAGTTGATAGTCTGCTTTGTGTCGGGCTGCTAAATTACTGGTGTTTTGATCGTATGCAATATCGTGCTGCTTGCATGCAGCATCGAGTTTGTTTATGCCTGGATCACCTCGGGCTAATCTTTTTTGTAATTTGGTGCCTGGACCACAATACTGGTAACCTCCCGGTAAGTGTAGTTCAAATGGGAGCTTATTTATTAGAGAATTGACTACCCCCTTACCAATCTTTAAACCACGACGATTTTCACGTGTGTGCTTCTCGGTTGACACCATTTAAATAACAATCACAATACGTACATCTATTTATATAGTATCCATCCGTGCTACGATGCGCATTGTGAAGCAGAAACAGAAACTTGCTGTAGATAATTTAGATGAAAAAGTAGGGTGTGGACTACAAGTCGAATCACGCCATGGCCCGCTACTTCCCTCAACTATTCGCGGACTCTTAATAGGTCCAAGTGGTTGTGGCAAAACAAATTTACTAATAACTTTGCTTACTCATCCACTTGGGCTACGTTTTTCAAACATTTACTTATATTCAAAGTCCTTACATCAACCCAAGTATGAATATTTACGCGATATATTAGCACCGATTACGGGGCTAGGATATTACACCTTCAGTAACAACGCGGAAATAGTGCAACCATCCGACGCTGAGCCTGAGTCTATATTTATATTTGATGATGTTATATGTGAAAAGCAAGATGTTATTCGAGCATACTTCTCAATGGGGCGTCATAAACATGTAGATTGTTTCTATTTGGCACAAACGTATTCCCGCGTCCCTAAACAGTTGGTAAGGGATAATAGTAATTTCATAGCAATTTTTAAGCAGGATGATATGAATTTACACCACATTTTCTCAGACCATGTCTCACCGGATGTGACTTATAAAGAATTTCAAGAAATGTGTGCAGAGTGCTGGAAAGACAAATATGGGTTTCTTGTAATTGACAAGGATAGAGAAGTAAATGAAGGGAGATATCGCAAAGAACTTGATAGTTTCATATATCCATGAAGTATTGTAATTAAAATTTTAATTGGTCTACAGATAGCATCGGGATAACTTCAGCAGTGAGGCTGCATTTGTTAGACATGAATGACAATGGTGAGAATAAACTCAGTAGTGCTATAGGTAGAAACATGAGAGAAGAAATAAGACTGAAACGTGAATTGATTGAGGCCACCGATTCAGTGCGCAAAAAATTCAACTCTGTGAAGAGAAGAAACGTTGAGAATCAGTTAACACTCGAAAAAATTTATGAACCCATAACAAAACCATTAAAGGTTATATCATCTGCTTCACATAACCAATCGCTAACACAACCTCAGAAACCAACACAACCGATAGAAAGTGCAAGAGCTAGTACTAGTACATTTAAAGCAACACCTGAAACTAGTGATGAAGATGGTGACAAAAATGCAAGTCAACAATATTTTTTGGAAACACCACCGGGATCGTCGTTAATGAGCACTCCATGTTCAGAAAGTTCTATTAGTGGCGCAGAAGGAAAATGTGATATAGTGCAAACACATTTAGAAAATCTGAAATTCGACAATGCTAGGTATGATACTATATACGGTGTACGTTTAGACCCCCATACAGAAAAACTACAAATGGGTAATGCTGAAATACGCTTTTCTAATGGAAATATCACATTGTGGCGTGGAACTAAGAAGGTGGGGACGTATTCTGGCAGTCCTAAGTTATATGATATGATATTTATGAAACAACCACAAATTTCGCGTAGTAATGAGGCTATTATTGGCGACAAAGAGTGTCAATTATATGGGGGGATTTTAAAACAGACAAAAGCACCATATAAAAATTATGATATGAAACAGGGTTTGAATAAAGCTAAATGGAAGAAATTCACTAATATTATAGAACCATTGGTATCTTCTACAGTTGTGACGAGATCTAAAACTGGCTTAGGTGTTCCTATTAATAAATTATACAATAATAGAGGTGTTGACTATGTATATTGGAATAAACCGAAAGAACTGGTGGACCGCCTACGCCTGCTCTATAGCTCAAAAATGGTTGGTAACAATGGTGTCAATAACGAAATAGTCAGTTTATTGGAAGAAATGAGGGAAGAAAGGATAATCTATTAGTGAAGTTAAAATTCATTTCACACTTATTTAATTAGTATAAAATATTGTGAAATGCTTAAACGGGGTCAGACGTAAACAGAAATGGCTGTTGTAAACAACACAATTGACAAGTTCGGTAGACGAAGAAGTAAGAATAATAAATCGATTATCGTACATGGACCTCCAGGTATTGGTTTTAAACTTACCGCAGATAATCAATTTGATATGCAAAATAAGCGTTTACTGAACATTGGTGAACCAATAAATCAAAAAGATGGTGTAACTCGTAACTATGTAGACGAAAATATCGATAAATGTATGAAAGACATTAAAAAGTCACACATTGCTTTTATGGAGAATCAGTGGACTGAATATAGTAAGTTTGTACACAGCAAAATTACCGAGATGATTAATGACGCTCTGCAACACATTAATAAAGAAATTTCTGGAGTTAAGAAATTAACCGAGGACAATTATACTATTTTATATGATGCAATAAGCAAAGTGCACCACATTCTCGATGAATCCCGTCTGAAAGGTATGACAGTGCGACAGAAATCACTTGGAAATATTGTGGCACAAGCTGGGAGGAACGATCGTAATCAACAAGTGATAGATGAAATAGTGGCTGAAGTCACGGACAACGCTGCTACATTAGGAAAAAAGTGAAAAAACAGACCTAAATTATCTATATAAACGCCTGACTTAAACTTCAATTATGGTGATTAGTAATGAGAAATTACAAGTTGTTAACGAATTGCATAAAGCTTGTAGGAGAAATTTCCGTAGAAGAAGAACAATAATCAAAGGTTATGGTGATTTATGGCAAATGGATTTAGCTGAAATGCAACCATACGCTGATGAAAACAATGGTTATCGATACATTCTCGTAGTGATCGACTGTTACTCAAAATATTTGTGGACTAAACCTCTAAAAAATAAAACTGGTGTTGAAATTACTAAGGCTATGAGAAGTATTTTACAAGAATCAAATTATTCTCCTAAAAATCTACAAAGCGATCAGGGTACGGAATTTTACAACAAAAACTTTTCTGCTTTAATGAAACAGTACATCATTAATCATTACTCCACGTATAGTACGAAAAAAGCAGCAATTGCAGAAAGAGTAATACGAACATTAAAAACCTGGTTATATAAAGAATTCTCAGCTAGAGGTAAATACAAATGGGTTGACATTCTATCCGACATTACAAAATTGTACAATAATAAAATACATCGTACGACTGGTATGAAACCTGCTGATGTTAAACCAACTACACGTTTAAATGCTTATAATCACATTAAAATTGCTTTGAAACCTAAATTTCGTATTGGCGATATAGTTCGAATCAGTAAATATAAAGGTATATTTGAAAAGGGGTTCACACCAAATTTTTCAACTGAACTTTTCAAGATCGTTAAAATAAATGTAACAAATCCCACAACATATACACTCCAGGACATTCATGGCCAACCAATAAAGGGGTGCTTTTATGAAATGGAGCTACAAAAAGCTAAATACCCTGATGTCTACTTGGTGGAAAAGGTTTTAAGAAGGAGAGGGAACAAGGTTTTTGTGAAGTGGCTCGGATTCTCTAATGACCACAACTCTTGGATTAACGAAGCAGCTCTTATTTAATATTGTCACATTCTTTATATAAAATGTGTATATTTATAACAACTAATATTTTACTTATGTTTAGAAATTTCATAATAAAATGTGTGTATTCCATTAATATTTGTTTTATTTATTTTCCCCATATAAGACTCCAAAGCCTTAGTAATTATATACACATTAACGAAAAAATATATACAAATGCAAATTTGTTAAAATTTTTGAATTAATTTTTACTCCTAAAAATTATTAGATGAAATCAAGAAAATCATTTTAATAAATTTTATTGAGAAGAAAATATTTACAACGAATTATAGATTAAATATATTTATTTAAAACGTATATAATACAGAAAAAATACAAATACATATTTATGGAATTAATCAGATGAAATCCCCCCGTCTCGACAGTAACGCTTCCTGACAGAAACATTCTCTGTTGTGTTTCATCACACCTCCATAAATATGTCCAACATATTCACAAAGTAAAACACTGTATGTCTTCTCGTCTCTGCATTTGCTGCAAATATTGTTCCAACAATCACCAGTGTACTTGTTGCAAACCAGACACCGCTGCCTCAATGGGTGCTCCACCTTGCATGTCTCACAAACATCTCGGATAATTCCAAAATTTGTACGAGTCGTGGGTTGTAGACACTTGTAGCACTCTTGCTCCAGACGCTCACGTGATGCTGCTTTTCGGACGGTATTCACTGGCACTGGATTTTCTTTTATACAATTTGAACATAGTCCAGTACATGGATTAATTTGCTGCTTTGCCCAGAATTGGGAACAATTATAGCACAGAATTGCACCATCCATACTATATGGATATACGGCGATTGTTGGTTTCGATTGCCACTCTCTTGGACAAGACATTGCTGTTTTAAAAACAAGTGTACGGTATGACAGCTGAATAATAACTGAGTTCCTCCTCATGGTCTTGTTTGTTTAAGTAGTCGCTGGAATTGCCGATATTAGAGCCATGGTATGTCGTTAGAGATGATGTGACGTCACCAGCAACATGTTTAAAAGAGGAGGTGTAACTCCACGTTAGATCAGTTGCTTTGCAAACTTCAACGTTGATCATTCCGTCTACTGTCTTATATATTCGTTTCCAAGTATTAATATGGCTGCTGTACCTGCTGGTTGGGCTAACCTCAGATTCCTGGACTGGTTAGCATCCCTAGATGTCCTCAACAATATATGGTACCTTGAAGAGGTAGAGGACGACTTGGCTGCTCCCGAAGACGACGAGGTAGAAGTTGAAGACGATGAGGAAGGCGATGAGGAAAGCGACGAGGAAGACGATGAGGAATTTTTTGACGCTGAAGAGGGTGCAGACGATTCAAGTGATGATGAGGGTATCGTCGTAGATGTTCCCCACCAAAGAGGGCAGCGGTGGATAACATCAGAATATTTAGCAAGGGTGAACCCGATGGATGGCATCTTCTGCACCACCATGACCTTTGTTGCGGTCCAAGTAGTGGGTGGTATGGAATACAATCTTTGCCACGGATGTTTTCTGGGATACCAGTCTAGGGTGGATCCTGGGAGACATCGTCATGTGGACTACCATGCCACTACAAGGATAATGAGAGGCAGGCGGGGATATTGCAAATCTTGCAGAGATCCACTCTATCAGATTAGGCGAGTGGAAATCTGCAATATTTGCAATATGGACAGATAATTTGTAGTTTTTTTTTGTAAATATGTATATATCTCTTGGTTTATTGTAAATAATTATGTAATTAGTTTTAGTGATAAATAAATGTATATATTTAATTTTTAGTTTATTGTAAATATTATATAACTAGTTTAAGTGTTAAATAAACGTTAAATTGAATCTTATTTTTTGTTTTATTTACTAAATATTTAAATGTAAGTAACACAATGTTACTAGAGAAATCTGTGTTTCACTTCGATTATTGCTTATGTTGACAGTGCTATTGATATTGATGGTGTTAAAAATATGAGTATTAGGACACTTTCTACTCTTATTTGTGTGAGTAGTGAGGTGGGGAGTGATGAGGTGGGGGTGGTGGTAGGGGCTATATATACATAAGAAAGCCCTCACCATCCTCAGTTTACTTTCTACGCTCCAACATGTCTGAAGTACAAGACAATACTGTATCTTCCACTTCAACCATGTTCGTTTTGTGCGAAAGGTATCGTGCCTACCTGCAGCGCGTTAGAGAGGCGACAAGGGGTGGTGTAGCAGATAGCACCACCTCACCAGAAGAATACCAACCATTGGAGAGGTCTCCGTCCACATGGTCGATGGACACTGTGCCCAATGATGATTCCGAAGACGAGATGGATGGAGTAATTCTGGAGGAATCATCGACGGACACAGCGGAATCGTCTGACTCGGAAGATGATGCAGCCATTCTGGTGGAGGAATCTACCGATGAAGATGAGGATGCAGCCATTCTGGTGGAGGAATCTGCCGATGAAGATGAGGATGCAGTCATTCTGGTGGAGCATGATTCGGACGGATAATTCTGTTTTATTTTATGTATATATATTTTTGTTATTTATAAATAAATGTATTAAGAGTTATTCTTTTTTTATTTCATTTCATATACAATAAATAACAGTAGTAAAGTAAAGAATAAAAAATTGTTTCTTTTTTATAGCATTTAGCTTCCTTGTACATCTCTCAGAGGCTTTGCGACGCTTCGCAATGCCTCTGAGCATTTCATCGGCCCGAGAATTCAACATCTCCGCCTTCCTTTTGAGGGACTGCGCGTGATCCTTTAATTTGCTGTCATCATCAGTTGCACTTTTAAGTTCCCTATCCTCCCGCTGCAACTGTTCATACATGTTCAAGAAATTTTTGAAAGTTTCATTTTGCTCTTCTTGGGAGAATAACTCCGATTGTGAATCAGAATCACTTTCATTCACAACCAGAGCACGGTTACGGGGTTCCTGCGTTGGCAACACCGCATGAGAGCATCCTGGCAACGGCGCGCTCGAACATACCGGTTGCACTTTCGTCGGCTTTTTGCAGCATCTTTTTTCGGTTTCTTAGCTACCGACTTTTTTGCAGCAGCTTTTTTAACCACCGGTTTCCTTCCCGATAACGGCTTTTTATTTTTAGCTGCTGCTTTCTTAGGCTTTTCAGGTATCTCTACCTGCCCCTCGTCTGAGCCAACATCGGGAATAGGGCTCAGGCGAGCAGGTACAGATGCTTGCGCCGATAAAATTCTTCTAAGAATCGACACGTCATCATCTTTCTCGGTATTCTCTACCTGCGTCTGCTTTGTAGATGTTGAAGGATGCGTCGTCATCTTCTTTTGGCCTTTCTGCGAATAAATCTTTGGTTGCGCAGGTTGAAATTCGTCCTCAGAATTTGTCTCCGTAACCGTAGGGAACCTAGACCACGCGGCGTTCGGGTAGGCCTCTCCATTAGATGTACTAGCTCTGGCTTCATCTGAAGCCAAAGCCTGCGCGTCCAATTCGGAGAAATCGAAATCACCCAGCAAATCATCGTTCAAATCGGTCAAATCCGTCGGGATTTCAATATCCGGTAGTAAACCCACGCCAGGACTCGTCTGGTTGTTCGCCACACCATTACCCGGACAAGCGTCGCCATTGTCACCCACGCCAGGGCTCGTCTGGTTGTTCGCCACACCATTACCCGGACAAGCGTCGCCATTGTTCGCCACACCATTACCCGGACAAGCGTCGCCATTGTCGTCTTGCCCTGGCATATAATTAATTAAGTATGCAGCCACAGCACTCAACAAAGCGCCTCCCTTACCGCTACCACCAGAAACACCAATCTTTTTTTGTCCTACCATTGTCACAACAAACACAAAACGGACACGAGAAACGGGCACGAAACACAAAACACAGAACACAAAGAATGCTAGGAATAGAGCAGACAGCACTATTTTGCACACTTCCTTACAACTCGAGAGCTGGAGACGGAAAGAATCTTTGTAGCATCTCTGAAGCCCATAACGCTGAACTAACCCCTCCACTCCCTACCACTCTTGTTCCTATTGGTTCAAATTATTTCCCTACACACTCTAACTAACCCCCTACTTCCCACCCCACTCTTCCTATCGTCTCTCTCTATCTTATTGCCTACAGTACTCATACAATAAAAATACCATTTAGTAATTTAAATCTTTATTTATAAATTAACATTTTATTTCATACAAATATCTCTTACTTCGGCTTACACATAACATGAAATATCACAATGAATTTTTCAATTGAATATTATAATTGTCGACCTTTGCGTTAACAAGTAGAAACATTATTAACAATTAATCACTCAACTCATTCATTGCTTTGAGTAACACATCTAGTTTATCATCATCCTTTAAAACATTTCGTTCAACGACACTATTTAAGGCTGATATTAACCACTTTAAATTCTGCTCTGGTTCACTCTGAAAAAATGTTATGTCTGAGTGACCCCAGGGTAGAGTTTTAGTGGTATTGGGAATCACAAAACGTTTATCGTCATAATAAGAAAGAGCAACTTTATTCCGCATCTCTGTATAGATATCATGCAAGTGACTTCTGAAAGTATTCATTTTACGAAATATTAACCCGCCCTGCTCAACAATTTTTCTGTAGTCATCTATTGTAAGTTGTTTTTCAATCACAGATTTCTTTACTCCCTTGGCTTTTTTCAACTCATTACCGACCGATTGCACGTAGTACGCTTTCGCTCCAGTACCATAAAAGCTGATAATAGGATCTTCGGGGAATTCGTCTTTCATATTCCCAAGCACAGACGAGCCTTTTGGAATATTAAATTTATTTCCCTCCCTGTAATTAGAAGTATCAAATTTTTCTGGATTTTGTACAATAAAGTCATAGAAGTTATCTGTATAAACTTTCATAATTAAGGAATCGGTGTCGGTGTACAACAAAGAAGCATTAGCACCGAATTGACGTTTAATAACACCATAAAAAAAATTATACAGTACCGTCTTCGATAATTCAAGAATACAAAATCCTACGTAAATTGGTTTGTTATAGACTACTTGCAATTTGCTCATTTCAATCGCTACAAAATCCTCAGAAAAAATTGTGCAAGATTTGAAATTTGGACGAGCGATTAATGCGTTTGCACCTATAGTTCTTCTAACATTTTCCCAATGAGTAATCAACTTTATATCTCTTCTATTATCAACATTTTCCATGGTTTTACCAAATACTGCATTATTCATTAATTTATATTGGTCTTTTTCAAATTTATTGGTCGCTGAATTTCTCATTTGCGTATTTAAATCGATGTATTTTTTTAACCAGGGCGACTGCTTGAACTTAAGTACTCTATGGGTTTTTAACACCATTAAACCATTTTCAATGGCTTGTTTCAAGTTTCTATAATGCACAACATATCGTCTCTTATCATTCAAATTTGGGATTAATTTTGGTGATTTTGATTTTGATTGGGGGGGTATAATATTTTCTACTAAGAAAGGGAGATCTGAATGTAAATCGTGTAACTCTTGCGGATAATGTATGTCTACTTCAAAAACATACCCGTGTGGACTCTCGTCTGAAATATTAGTAACATCTAAGTCGATAATTTCTCTTTCGGACAGCCACTCAAATCCCCCTGTTGGTAATGCTTGGGACATACTATGACCGTATAAGTTCGTAGCATCAAGATATGTGATAAATGACGACGGTTCTGAGGGATCATAATTGGGTACAAACTTATTATTTGCGATATGCTTCCTTTCTGTACACTGGCTGACACCACCGCGTATAGCTTTTTTAAAAAAATGTATCATATCGATATCTGTTAACAATTCAAGTTCTACCGCTGTTAGTTTCAACATAGCGTCCCAAGATAAACCTGGAGCTGTGTAATATTGAGCTGGATCCAATTTATATTTATTCACGCAAATTTTACGAAAATTTTCAAATACGTCACACAAAAGAAGGACATCTGATTTTAAATACAGGTCTGAATAGTCACCCAAACTCTGGCACTCAAACAATTCCCACACATTTTTAGCCCTTTCATAATCGTCATCTGATATATGTGTTTCATTTAGGCTGTCATAGAATTCCTGCTTGGTGGGTAGAACACGATTATTTAATTTCTCTAAGTTATCTACGAAACTATATGGAAATACACCCTTCCGTCGCATTAAAATAAATTTTGCATTATCGGTAAAAAAGTTCTTCATTGTAACCATTTGACCTTCATTTAAATTTTCCCCTAAATTTTGTAGTGATGCTGACATAAATTTAAAACTATCGATGAAACGTAACCGCAAATATTTATTTTTTGTTTCCCCCTTGTCAGTAACGTAATCATGCATGTAAAGATGTTTTGTAAAAGATATATATTTTTCTTTGTTTTGTGGTATTACGTCAACTTTATCTTTATGAGCGCATAACTCTTTTACAAATAAGTGAATATCGTATCCACTCATGTTGTGAAATATGATAGGTACAAAATTTGGTAGTTTATAATTTAAATTACAGATCGAGTGCGCGGCACCGAATCGTATCTTACCAGTTAAGTGGCAATGATCTTTCACCTTTATATCACCTTCTGCAAAAGGCTTCTCACATATACCACAGATGGTTGCATTGTCAAAATTTTCTCTTTCTATCGCTGTAAGCGGGGACATGGGGATTACATCTTTCATATATCTATTATAAATTTCCCTTAAATCAGCCTCTATACATGATACAAATACTTTTGCTGCATCAGATCCGCGATATAGTTCAAATTTAGAAATGCTATTATCAAAGGAACATTTTATGTAATAC
Organism: Leptura quadrifasciata; assembly: GCA_963675555.1. Taxonomy (NCBI): domain Eukaryota; kingdom Metazoa; phylum Arthropoda; class Insecta; order Coleoptera; family Cerambycidae; genus Leptura; species Leptura quadrifasciata. Next base: position 104,818,108 of record OY776673.1, on the reverse strand, counting down.
GCGAAAGAGTAAGGTTCATGAATAAACGTTTTGTTGGTATAAGAGCGTTCAGGATTTGGCTCGCAAGTATTTATCGGTTTCAAAATGGATTCAAAGTCTGCATATACTACAAATGGTACTTGCATTTGTCTGTCAAAATTCTCAAATTTTAATATATTTTCCGGTACACGTTTCCCATATTTATCAACCCGAAATTGTGTCGATGGTGTTGTAGTGTAAATATGATTACAATCATTTGTTTGGTGAGACATTAGCTGACGTTCGTTACAGAAATACAGCAAACACCCATCACAAAAATATTTTCTATGTCCGTGAGCGGATATTTGATTTGATACTAATCCAGATAAATTTTTTATCCAACAATAGTGAGTTTTAGCACAATCCGATTTACAATGATGATTCTGATCACATTCCGCGGAAATTAATAATAAGTTAACATGAATACGTAGTTTCTTCTGAGAATAACGCAAAGGTCCGACAACATCATATTTTACTTTATTATTCTCGAATTTCTTTTCTAACCCATACACATTAATAGATATATTATTCAATTCCTCAAATTTTGAAATGTCTCTCAATTTCATTGGAAAATTCATACCTGTCAAATTTAGAACTCTTGAATAATGTGGATAAGATGACATTTGAGATGTACCACCATTTGCAGGATACAATGCTGAAGTGACTGCCCAAGCAAAACAGTATTGGTCCTGGTTTTCTATATTCACTACGGCCTTCTTATTTGCGATGAACTTTGGTAACTTGATATATGATGAACCACCCATTGGACTGTACTTGTTTATATTAATTTCAACAAATTTTATTTGTTCGAGGGCCCACCCTAAAAATAAAAAAAAAAATGTCAATTGTTATTCCACATACCAGAAGATATTTACATACCAGAATCACGCTCTTGGAACTCAGTAGTTTGCGCAACCATCATGTCTATAAAAGTGTCGAGTGCAATGTTTAAATCCACACCTTGATCCAATATTTTATTACACGTATTAAACGATTTAATTTCAGCTATTTCTTGTGCTTGTAATATATAGCTGGCAAATGTCTCCATGTTTACTTTCACAGTTTTATGAAGTAATAATATTTCTTCTAGTAAATTCAATATTTTATGTCGAATTTCGTTGAAAAATATTATATAGTCCAGTTTCTCATTATCACTATGCACTCGGTATGTTATGATTCTATATTTGAAAGCACTGCGAACAATTTCTGTACCATCCATCAAACGTACACATGAATTTGTTCTGTGTTGTAGTGTTCTTTTATGAGACTTCATTTGGTTAGTTGTTAAAGTCACATTACAGCTATAACACGTCTGCATAATTACCGATGTTGATGGATTCGAATCCAATTTCACTTTCTTTGCTGGCGGTCCATTACCATTTAAACTGTTACACGCCTCCCTCTGATGACGTCGCATATTGTCACTGCGAGTGAAGCTTGCACCACAAAAACTGCACGAATACATATTTGCTTCTTTACTCTAGGAAATTGACGTTAAGAATGATCCCATATTAACTCCTTTCACTCTTTTATAGAAAAGATATACTACGTCACAAAATATCAAACCACGGCACATTACGAGTTGCGTGGCAAGGAGGAAGCTCCGTCCTTGCATTCTCTAATAGTGTTAGCCAAGGCCAAGGTCACAGCAAGTGATCGTTCTGGGTAACAGCAACACTGCGCCCTTGAAGTCGAAACGCACTGCGGCCGTCCAAGGTCAAGGTCACGGTATATGCTATGCGAACCTACGGTGCCACCGTGGCCTTGAAGGAACGGACCACAGGTGCACGGTCAAGGTCAAGGTCAGTGGTGGGGGGAGACCGACCTACGGCTAACTTCCTCTACTTCCGGTATGTAAATATAGGGTAAATGTGTATCGATTTGCGCATTAATATATACTAAGTTTTCTTCTTGTCCGGGCTGGTATCCTGAAAATTTGTCGCTTCATCGAATAATGGTTCACAGGGTGGTTGCTCAGTATTTGTGTTTTCTTGGTAGGCTTCTTCGAAATATTGAGGGGTGCATTGGTATTGATTTGTGTCTGTTGGATAATATTCACATTGTGCTTGATACTGATCTTCGTAGTTTTCAAAATATTCTTCAGGTTGATCATAAAAATCGTTTATGTTGATATAGTGTAGTTCATTAGATGCGAAATTTGGTTTCCTAAAAGTAGCGTTACCAGAAGAAGTGTCCATTGGTGTAGGTTTATAAAAATTCTGTCTTGCGCTAGGTTGAAAACGGGGCTGAAATACATTAGTCGGTGGTCTCTGCTGTTGAATATTATTTCTATTAAATGCTTGTGTATTATTTTGTTGCCAATTTCTTGGTTGGAAATTATTTTGTTGTGAATTATTTGCTTGCCAATTTGGTTGCCAGTTATTTTGTCTAACGAATGGTTGTTGATATCGATTATTTTGGTTAAAATTTTGATATCGATTAGGTGGTATGAAACTTTGCTGAGGTCTGGCGAATGGTACAGGCCTTCTTATTTGGGGAAACTGCGTTTGTGGAAATGGTGCTTGCGGCACGTTTCTAGGAGGAAATTGACTTGTTTTTCTTATGTAATTTAAGTTGTCCTCGTCGGTAATTATACTTATGCCTTCTTCTATTGTTTTGGGTTCTCTGCAGCGCACGATAAGGCTATATGGTTCTTTTAAGCCTTTCATAAATGTTTTTATGGTCATATTATTATACAATTTAATTTTTTCTTGTTTTATTGTTTCATCATTTTCAGTCGAATTTACTTTCGACATTAATAGGCTATTTATATCTTGGCATTTTTCTCCGAACTTTATTGCTGATTCGTTGTTTTCTTGTTTAATCATCAGAAGGTCGCGTATAAGTGAATCTTCGTCACGTAGATCTCCAAAAGTTAGCTGAATCGCTTCTTTTAAAGTAGGCCAAGTTAAAATATTTCTTACTGCAATCAGCTGTGCTGCACGGCCAACTAATTTGCTGCGAATATGGGCCATTAAAAATGAATTGAACACATTGTCTTCAGCTCGTCCTAGTGCATTTATTACGTTTTCGCATGCCAAAGTAAAATTCGATATTGTTACTGGATTGCCATCGAATCTCGGGATGGTTTCTAGCTGGTCTCTAATTGTCGGTTGTTGATACTGTTGTTGGGGTTGGGGTTGCTGATGCTGTTGTTGTGTTGCCATTTTAAATTTATTTTTGGATATATTTAAGTTCGAAAATTCTTCTAATATATTATCAATTTTGTTTTAATATTTTTGATATTGTACAGTTAAATATAATGTTTATTTTGCTCGATAGGACGTCGAGACTTATAAAAGAATTTTATTGCGGAATAATAAAAAGGGTCAAAAATAGGGTAAGGGTTAATTTGATTTTACAAGCAGGAATGAGCAATCATACTTACAAAAATAGCATCACTAGAGATGGTTTCATTTTTCGACACGTTGGCGAGGGAGGTATAACGATACGAGTGACCTTTCTAGCTATGTAGAAACCGTAGCCTGCCTCGTATTTCCCTCCGTTTTTTTGCTCGCTTGGGTTCCTTTGATGTACCTGGGATGAGTAGGGGTTGAATGTAGATGAATGGATGAATGTAGGGAAATTTTCAAAAACTTGAAATTTCTTTGCTTGAACTTCTTTCTTGAAATCTTCTTTCTTGAATCCTTCTTTCTTGAATTCTTCTTTCTTGAAATCTTCTTAATTAAGGACTACTGTTCGCTGTCGTCGGACTCTTGCCCTCGGCTACTATCTTCGTCCCTCAGGGTGGATTCTGCTTCGGCAAATGGTTGAAACCAACGTTTTCTTTAATTTTCGAAAGAAAACTCTTCACAAAATCCCACTTCTGACACCAGTTACGTTGATGGCCGTAACAACCTTGTTTTTAAAAACAATTTACAATTTGTAGGGCTAAGTTTAGCCCACAAAGAATGATGCAAGTTGAATTTAAATTGACTTTATTATAACGAAATTACAATGAAAAGTAAATCTTATTCTACTCTCACATATATTTATAACATTTTATAATCTTCGCTGAATAAGAGCTTCCTTATCCTCATTGGAACTAGGTCGCTGCTAACTCACGGCTCCTTTTTCTCCTTCACTTTCTTTTATATTTTTATACACTTTTAAAACCATTTCTTGAGTCTGTAGGTGTAAATATTGTGTAGGAACTTTCATTGTAAAATTTGTTTACCATTACCATCCCCCACATCTTCCTGACATTATCTGCTGGTGCTTGGTTGTGGATCTTCCCAGACCCAAACAGTTTCACAATATTATTTTACTACACACATTTATAAACAAAGTATATCCGAATATTCACTGCCCGCCAAAATATTTATAAAAGCACAGCTGTATAAAATACGTTTAAACACAGTAAAATTTCACCTACCTATAAAAGTACTATATATAACTTTCACTGAATGAAATAAAATGTAAACAAAAAGACAACCCTCATGCGCTGTTAAAATTGAACGACCGAGTTGCTTATTTCAGATATTTCAAGTGCGTACCTGTGCAACCCTTTGCGCAATTACTTTTACAACTAGTTTAATGGTATTTTAATGAGGTTGTAAAGTTTTTGTTGGGTTTTTTATGTCTCAGAAACTATTTACTTCAACTATACTTTGATATGCATATTGTATAGGCACACATCGATTTTTTCTAAACGCGTGTTGGTTGTTCAAAACAGTAATTTTATGTTATTTTTTAAATTGTTTTGCATTGAGTCCTATATGAAATAATACACTTGTTCCTGATCCACATATCGGCCCACACTGATTACTTTCTGTCCACTACTTTGAAATGGCATAACAAAAGATCAACTAGAGTTGATACCCCACTAAGGGGTATCAACTTTTCAGACAATGTCACCCTTCTGATACATATCCTGATATGTTTAAAAAATTCACAAATTTAACTCCAAAAAGTTTTTTCAGTACGACCAATCGACCAAATAAGCCATGACTTCAAACGCCTTTCCCAAATTATCATGTTTCCTTGGCACTTTTCTTATCATGCACATTTACATATAAAGATGGTTGACCAAGTAAAAGAAATATTGCTATTGCTTTCCCATCTCTTTGAATTTTTATTTTTATTCTATTACATAAAGCTGAAGGTCTCTATGTTTAACAAGATAGTCATAGTGTAACGCGTTTTTCTCCACCCCAAACGGTGACGTGGAGAAAAGGGCCACTCTTTGATATCTAGCTCCGAAAATGAGTTCGGATTATGCTCGGGCACCAGTCCTAGTTTAAATGATAGGACACACTACCAACAAGCCGAGTACGCGGAACTGAGTAGCTCAAGTGGAGAAAGTATACTCCAGTGGGTCAGTTTGTGAAACTAGACGTTCACACACAAACAGTAAAACTCATAATTTTCAATATCAGTATATTCCATTAAACCTACTATACAGGGTGTTGCATCATGAGAGGGACATAGCTTAATAGGAGGTAGAGAACATCAGTGGTAACCGGAACCTCCCATAGAAATGTCTCATTGGGCCTTCATTACGAAGTTACAGGTTGTTAAATAATTTTTGGCTAAACCTGTTTTTTGTCATAACTTTGACAGGGAATGCAATAACGGATTCATATTTAGTACGGCTAATGTACTAACGAGCCCCAAGAGGTACATGTATAAAAAAATATATATCCAGGTCCGGACTCACTATAATTTATGTTTCTTCTTTGCATCAATAAAACATCACCCTGTATATATTTTTTTGAAATTTCGATACGATATTCGAAAAGAGCAAGAAAAAACAAACAAAATGGCCTATTTCATTTTTTTGTTACACCTTCGTGGTTATTTAAATACGTTGTTAAATGTGCAAGAAAATGGATTACAGAACCCTATTAAATGAGAGGCACGTGAAATAAATAGTTTTAGAACTAAAATTTGCAAAAATTCTATTGAGCCTAGATGGTCTGGGTGAATCCTAATTCCGGCACGTTTTAAAGGCCCATTTTGGTAAAAAACTTTGGTCCTAATAAGTAATCGGGTATGAAATAACAAAATTTTTAATCAATCACAGTAGGCTTGTTCAAAGAATAAAAGTCACAGATAATTTAAACCATTTAGGCCTAAGCAACCAGTTACTTTGATCAAGAAAATCATCAACATTTTATACTTAATAAAAATTGGAAAAGAGAACAAACTAAAATCTAAATAAATAAAATATTTTCCATTCAATTAACAATAAATAACAAAACAATAACTAAATGTGTTTAAAAATAAAACGTAATTGACACTAAAGTAAATTTTCAAAATGTTCTCCCCCACATTCTGTGCATTTTCTTGCGCGTTTAGAAAGGTCACCAATTGCTCGACGTATAATTTCTGGATTATTCCGTATTTTTTCGCAGGTTGTAACGATGCGCTGGATTAAATGTTGTCTACTTTCAATTTCAATGTTATAAACCTCGTTTTTTAAGTGGCCCCATAAAAAGTAATCACAAGGGTTACAATCAGGCTTGGTGGCCATTCATGTGGACCCCCGCGTCCAATCCATCTATTAGGATACACATTGTTTAAGTGTTCTCTTACTTGAAGGTTAAAATGTGGTGGGGCCCCATCATGCTGAAACAACATGCTTCTTATACCGATATTTTCTAACATATTCGGTAAAATGTTTTGAAGAAAATCAAAGTAAATTTCACCATTCAATCTTTCTTAAAAAAAATGTGGCCCTATCAAATGTCTATTCACAAGTCCGACCCAAACATTTACAGAAAACCTGTGTTGCGAAGGGCGTTGGCGTACCGCATGTGGGTTTTCCTGTGCCCATTTATGATTATTTCGTGAATTGTTTACTCCATCCCTTGTAAACTGTGCATCATCTGTAAATAAGGTTCTGTAAATGACTGGGCGATGGTTAGACAACCAATGACAAAATGCCAGGCGGGGGATATCGTCGCCTTGTACCTGCTGGATATGATATGGATGGTAACGTTCTCTTTTTAGGGTTCTCCATACTCGCCAATGAGGAATACCAGTTGCCAAACTGATTCGTCTAGTGCTCATATTTGGGTTTTCTTGAACTACGTTTATAATATTGTTTTGTTCCTGCACACCTTGTTGTAAAACACGCTCCACAACTGCAGAAGTAGGAAACTTTCCGTGTTGTCTTGCATACTGGAACACCGTACTAAAGGTTTTATGATTAGGGCATCGACGACCAGGAAAACGCAGCCGATATTCTCTTTCCGCCGACCTACCATTTCCATTACAGAAACCATAGATGAATATTATGTCAGCATATTCCACGTTTGTAAATTTTACTGGCTTAGTTAAAATATTTTCACAAGTTTTCACTAACTAAATGCGGATTATTGACACATTAAATTACTAAAAAACAATTATTCAACTGTTTAGGAGATTTCTTTTTATTATCTGTCACTTTGAACAAGCCTACTGTGATTGATTAAAAATTTTGTTATTTCATACCCGATTATTTATTAGGACCACAGTTTTTTACCAAAATGGACCTTTAAAACGTGCCGGAATTAGGATTCACCCAGACCACCTAGGCTCAATAGAATTTTTGCAAATTTTAGTTATAAAATTATTTATTTCACGTGCCTCTCATTTAATAGGGTTCTGTAATCCATGTTCTTGCACATTTAACAACGTATTTAAATAACCACGAAGGTGTAACAAAAAAATGAAATAGGCCATGTTGTTTGTTTTTTCTTGCTCTTTTCGAATATCGTATCGAAATTTCAAAAAAATATATACAGGGTGATGTTTTATTGATGCAAAGAAGAAACATAAATTATAGTGAGTCAGGACCTGGATATATTTTTTTTATACATGTACCTCTTGGGGCTCGTTAGTACATTAGCCGTACCAAATATGAATCCGTTATTTCATTCCCTGTCAAAGTTATGACAAAAAACAGGTTTGGCCAAAAATTATTTAACACCCTGTAACTTCGTAATGAAGGCCCAATGAGACATTTCTATGGGAGGTTCCGGTTACCACTGATGTTCTCTACCTCCTATTAAGCTATGTCCCTCTCATGATGCAACACCCTGTATACAAATCTGATTATCTCGACCAATCTTTACAGGTTCTTAATACCGGGATGAGGACAAGCGATGCAACGAAACGGGGTAGTACCAGATGACTTAGACGGGGATAGCAATCTGTAAAATAGCAACACAAAATACACGGTAAAGCGTTAGCACAGAATAAGCGATGACACAGAGCAAAGTTATATACAATACTTGACTAGTGCATCGGTTTACTTACCCCTCCGTGAACTTATTTCTTGGGGTTACAGTCAGGCACGTCTGCTGCGGTGGATCGGAATTGAATCTCACTGCTCGGCTCCACAGATCCTTTTCTGAAAATGAATCAACTTACTATCAGACTGGGAGTAGACTCCAGATAGATGGGCTTCTGGTCCATGATGTGGCATGAACTTGGCCAAAATCCTACTTCTCGAATATGATAGATGGCATCTGGGTTCGGATCTCGGAGTAGACACATCTGCTGTCGATGAGTCACTCTGGCTGACTGCTAACACGGGGCGAATTCAATTATTTCTTCAAATGCTAATGAGCGGGTGTAAGCGCTAGATGGATGTGCGGCTGATCGATGATGTGATATGGACTTTGCCAAAATTTTGCTGCTCTGAAATTTATAACGGTAACGATACCTGAATTCGGTTCGTGGAGTGAACACGTCTGCTGCCTGTGAGTCGCTCTGGCTGATTGCCAACATGATGTGAATTTAATTATTTCTTTCGAATAACTTAAAAGTGGGAGAAATGACGGTAACAGATGCGCGGTGTATGGATTTGAAGTCTAATGAAATTAGAAAATATTTCGGAATATTTCGCGACTTAATACAATAATTCAATTACCTGAATATCTTTCTAGACTGGAGCAAACAGCAGGACACGTGTTTCGCGTGTGAAGGCAGCCAGGGAACTGAACTATCGGATACTTTAATTATTATCTTGTACTGAAAGAATGACGTCGCATGAGTAACATCAAATCGACTTAGAAATATTTTATTACCTTGCTTTGCCACTTGAAAATATTTCACGGTTGGTTTACGCAGCATGGCAGGCACTCACGTCTAGCTCGCGGGACTGCTGGCTGTCGACTCCAAAATATTTATTTCGGGTTCGTCTTCGTAAGCATATACATTTTCCTCACGTTGTTCCCCCATTACCAGAGTGCATCTGTACTTACAACTAGTATGTTTATTCGGTGCTGCTGCAAATTAATATAATTTTTAAAGCATAAAACGATATAGTAATAAATATAAAAGGATAGTTTATACATATAAAGGTTACAAATAAATACAGATCCTGGGCACATTTTGGTAACGATAAAACGCTTCGTTACAATAGTAGGCTTCCATGGTTTGTAATCTTCAATAATGCCTGGTTTTTCAACAAAGAGTCCCTAATGGATTTATTCGCTGGCCGTACTTTGTTATTGAAACTAAACAGAGTTCTAGCATACGGGCTGGCCTATAACCTGTTGAGAAATGCTGAGCTATCGGATATAAAGAACGCATTCGCGTACTGTTTGAAGATGGACAAATGGACAAAATAGTATATTGACAGATTATTAGCTGCATTTTATTATGTTGAAAGAGTAACAAAGATTGGCGGAGCTAACTAGTTTACATAATCAACTATAGGTTTGACTAGTTTGTAATAATCGAATTTAATTCAACTTAACTTATTTCTAACAGTTTACTTGAAATCTGTTGCATGTATACAATTCCTACTCCTGTTTTTGTTTGTATCCGCCACAGAGATGTGGGAGGCTGGTAGTGCTACTAAAATTAAGTGTATTATGATTGTTATCGCGCGACATTGTTTATTATGAAATAAGGAACATATTCAGAAGCTTGTTTCATTAATTAATCCTGAGTTAATAAATTTCTATGAGAGACTCCTGAATTGTCTTGTTCTTATTCGAGGGAAATTTTCTTGTGGTAGTTTCTATGTGCCTTCAGTATTTCTGTGTCATACAACTTCGTTATAGATCCTATTGAAGGTCCAAAGAAGTTATTAACGATTGTTGCTCATGGATATGTGTTGTTTGAGTTCGTGTATGTATAGTATTTATACAGGGTGTTTGGAAGCCTGCCATTGACATTCCATTCAGCACTGGTAGTGTTTGCAAAATTTTTAAAAAATCCTATAGAAATGTCAGAAAATGCTCCTTAAAGGAGCTGGGGTCTTTTCAAAGTGGTTAATTATTTCATGGCATTAGTTGATATGGAATTTAAGCAGAGGTTAAAACAAGGGCGAGGATGTTTAGATAAATATAAAATAACGTTTAAAAATTGCCTTCAGCATAGAATGTTGGTTGTTATCTAAATCGTGTTAAAGTCAACAAAACACGGTTATTGGAATTTACAAACAAAACAATGTTCAGGCGTGAGAAGCTGAAAAGTGAAAATCTTCCTACATGCCAGAGTGTTAAAGAGGTAATAAGATATTATTCCCTCCCTGCCGTTAGTTGTCGCGAACCATATAAAAGAAAGGGTTAGCGTCATTTGAGGGAAATGAACTGATTGTCCGTCGATAGAGGAATCTCTTTCAGAGCTTATGACCAAACTATTTACTGCACAAGTTATTTCTACATAACGAATCTCTACACAAATTAGAAATAATTTACAATTTTTGCTTATCAGAGGATACTCTTCAGACTTATAATTAGCACCAAAACACGTAATATAATAAATAATAATAAATAAACACCACAGAAATTGGACAACCCCCAATTGCAGAAGCCAGGGCTTGTGCGGAAGGGGGTTACACATTGAAAAAACGTGGACATACGACCGTTTTCTCTGACAGTGCCAGTACCGGAGCCAGGATTCGAACCCGGTGGTGCGATGTCCGTGTGGTTAATCGCGATTGCCACCTCGTAATTTACAATTTTACAATTTAAAAAGCTTTATTTATTTGTATATACATATCATTCTGTTTTTATTTCATTTATTTCATTCAGTGTTTTGCCTCTGTCAGGGTGTTCAAATTTAGAAGGTATTTAAATTAAGAGAGTGATTAGATTTCTCAAGTAAATATCAGACAAAGAAACCGTAATGTCAAACTTTGCATAACGAATTTGAGTAAATGAATATAAAAGGCTACTACAAACACAACGTAATTTGGGTTCTAACTTTATAAACTAGACGATCATGTAATTACGGCCAATTTGCTTATTTACCATGATATAAAGTTAAGATAAATAATTACTGAGTGAGATTTAATTTTTAATTCTTGATGGCTTCCCGATTAAGGATTTTCTTTAGTAATTAACAGGCATGGGATAGAGTTGTTTCAGTCTGTGGTCTCATCTTTCATAATTTCAGAAAAGTAATTAAGAGTTTAAATTAAACCATTTATTTTTAATATCAAAACACTTTCACAAAATAGAATGCAAAAGATACGGTAAATAATGTTCGTTAAAGTTTCCGTTAAAATTCGGCAACATTATAATTCTTATAATGGTAATATATATTGTAATAAGAAACTCTGACAGATTCCTTTTTCGAGGTAAGTTGAGATTGAAGGTGTAGTATGTCCCAAGTTTTAGGATATTATTTTCAATCATTTTCGTAACGTACATTATGCACCTTACTTGGTAGCAATGCATTTAGTTATTTATTTTCATAGAAACTAGCGGGTATTCTGTAATACTCTTTTTTCAGTTAATAATGTCTTTAATCTTCATTACATTGCAAAAATGTTACAAACTGAAATAGTAAAACATAATATTTTTAGTCGCAAACTCCTCTATAAAATCCTTATTTTACTATAAGGAATGTAACCAGATTGCAACCAACAGCTACTTTCCGGGCTATGTGCCCCGCCGAGCTCTGAATTACAAATTACAAGCCTGGCGCGTTAAGTGTAATAATGGCATATTACCATCAAAACGCTAATGCTTCGATTGCAACAAACATCAGCCTAAAGACTGATCCTACTTAAAGGAGCTCTTGTGCCATCGACCCACACCACCTTCAGACTGCAGTTTCGGGCCTTTGGCTCTCGTCAGTGCAAGGTAGGCATGTGACGACAGACACGAGGATCCCTTGACTACTTGGTACATTTCGGTATAGCGACATGTAAAATAGTCAGCAGGCATCATCTAGCAGTCCAGTGTCTGTTGCAATCGAAAAATAAATAGTCTGACTGGGCTTAGCATAGTTCAAACGTGCTTTTTAGAGGGCGGAAAAGTAAAACAATATTTTTAGTCGCAAACTCCTCTATAAAATCTTTATTTTTACTATAAAGCACATTTGAACTAAATGAAATAGATTTATTTATTGTTTGCAAAATATTTCTACAATGCAAAGGCAATGTCTACATAGATTAGGTATTATTAAAATAATGGGCAATGGGTGATTAATTAGAAGAACTACTTCAGTCTGTGTTTCGTCCGATTTACTGACGATGCATTTACTGACATGAATCATCATCTAAGAAATATTGCTTGCATACACACCTGCATATTTACTAATTAGCATCCGAATTTTCAATAGATATCTCCATTTTTTACACAATCTTGGATCTTTAGGAAAGAAATTAAGGGCAATATTGAATGGCATATAGCTGTAGTACTGAGAAAAATAAGACCTCCTCGATTTTACCCTATACATTTAAATATTCCATTTTTCAGATGCCTGAAAATATGGTTCAGTCATTATCCAGATGGGAACCGTTCTATGATTTTGAATAATACTCTGCATTTGTCTGGGTTCTATTCTTCCCGTTCCTGGATTCAGTATTGCAATTTTGTGTATCTTCTTGTGTACTTGAATATTGGAATATTGACAAAAAATTAACTTTCGATTATTCACCGACATTCACATTCGGTGACCATTATATGGGATTGTCCCTCATTTTTTATGGTATTTCACACAAACGTTCAGCAAATGTCCTGCATTTAAAAATATTATCTCACAAACACTTCCTTCAGACGGAACATAGAAATAAGGTGCAACAATTCTACGTAAGAGATTCTGGTATCTCCTGCTTGTGTCCCCGTGTTTCGTTCACTTGAGAGGACTAAGGTTTGAACGAGGACTAAGGTTCAAGCAAAGTAATCTCGAATTACAAAGTATACCTTTGGTCAATAGCCGCGTGGGTTAAGGCACAAGGTGGCAATCGCGATTAATAACACGGATATCGCGCCACCAGGTTCGAATCCTGGCTCCGACACTGACACTGTCGGAGGAAATGGTTGTATGTCCGCGTTTTTCAATGTGTAACCCCCTTCCGCATAAGCCTCTGGCTTCTGGAATTGGGGGTTATCTAATTTCTGTGGAGTTTATTTATTTATAAAGTGTACTAGTAGATTTATTAATTTTGTTGATTCCAAAATTCATTAAACTACCATTTGCACGAAATCTTGCCGCCTATGTGAAATATACTGAGGTATATTAGTAACATTTATACTAATCATAAAGTTTTTATTTTATTTTTATAAATTTGTTAAAGATCAGTTGCTGATTTAATCTTTAAGAGAATCCCATACTATCATCACTATTCTTTGTTTACAACTTTTACTGGCAGGTAGTCGTTCAAGAATTAACTTTAACAGTGTGATAACAGTTGCTCACTTTAAAATAAGAAAACATCTGAAAAATATTTTAAAAGGCGAGTACTTGAAAGATTTATACAATTAAGACGTTTATAGGGGGCGAGCGTAGGTGCGTCTTTACTATGTACATTGTAGATTGTAGATTGTTTTATGGGGTCGTTTGGCTTCGAACAGCCTTACTTCACTTCGACCTAAAAGATCTTTTGTGATTAACCCTACATCTAGTTGTTGCCCAGGATTCCAAGACTTTTTACAAAGCTTGTGATTTTCCTGGGGGCTAATTTCTCTATGTCTTCAGGCGTTAATTCCGCCTGTTCTAGGAATTTTAGCCTAATGCGGACTAACACCTTGCATTCACAAAGTATATGTTCCGCAGTTTCAGTTGCAGTATTGCAATATCTGCATTTGTTGTCTACTGCCTTGCCCATATTCTTGAGATGATATCTCAAGGGGCAGTGGCCAGTTAGAAGGCCTGTGATTAGCCTTAATTCGGACTTTTCAAGTTCGAGAAGCCTTGTGGCATTCTTTGTCGAATAAGTTATAAACTTTTTCGCTTGTCTTTGACCTGGAGTATTCCTCCAGTAGGACTTCTTCTGGTCCTTTTCCCATTCTTGGATCTCCTCCGCTATGTGTCCCTTGGCCAGGCCACAAAACGGTTCGGGTCCAATGAATGGTGCTTTAGATCCTTTTTTGCAAGGCTGTCAGCAAGTTCATTTCCTTGTATTCCCTCATGCCCTGGCACCCACATCAAGGTAACCTTGTTGTTGTTGGCCAGTTGCTTCAGGGATTGTCTACATTCCCAGGCAATTTTAGACTCAAAGGTATAGGACCTTAGAGCTTTTAGTGCTGCCTGGCTATCAGATAATATATAGATCTTTGCCCTTCGGATGCCTTTATTTAGGCATTCCTGGGCACACAGATCTATAGCGTAAATTTCTGCCTGGAAGATGGTTGGGGTGTTACCGAGGGCTTTGGATAGCCTACATTTAGGCCCTGCTATGCCCACTCCTACCCCTTCAACCATCTTAGATCCATCTGTATACCAGATGAGTGACCCTTGTTCCAATCGCAGTGCCTCTATCTTGCTCGTCTGACGGTTTTCAATTAGCACGTCAAACGGGCAGTCAAAGTCTTGTTTGATTGGCATTGAGTCAGTGGGTTTGGTCATGGACTTCAAATGGATTAACTCCAGAATCCTTAAGTGGCCAACCAGATCGCCTGGTTTAAATTTATATGCCTGGTGCAGTCGTAAAGCACTGAGTGCTGCCTCCTTCCTTACATGCAAGTGCAAGGGAAGTAGGTCAAGCATAGCTTCCATAGCTGCTGTGGGACACGAGTGCATTGCTCCTGTAGTCCCTATACAGGCAAGGCGTTGCAGTTTCTGCAACTTTCCCATGTACATACTTCGGTATGCGATGTAAAGCAGCGACAGGCGCAGTTAGTACTTGGATGGGTGACCATTCCAACGTAAACCGCGTTCTCGCCTCTCACATCTTCCAGCGGCTTGTATATCAGTGTATACGCGGAAGCTATACAACCTTAGGTGAGGATTGTATAGGGAGATATATCATCCTTCGGAGCGGATGTAAAGCCGTCGGTCCCTTGTCTATGTTGGGCAAGTAAAAGATCCCTACTCTTCTTAAGGGAAGAGGTTCGGCAAAATTCCTGGTTGGGGGTAGTTCGTCTACAGGCGTCGGTGATAGGCCTCAGTAGCGGAAATAGGCCGACGTTAAATAAATGTATACAAAAAAAAAGTCGTTTATATGTTTAAAATAATAATAATAAGTAAATAAATAACTCCACAGGTAATTACGACCCCCTTTATCCCGGAGTGGGGGGCTACACATTTAGAAACAAGGGACACATACCCAATATCCGTGTATAGTGGAAAAATCCCTCTCACAGTATTTTTCACTGCCACGACCGGGGATCGAACCCGGAACTTTTGGGTGAGAGGCAAATACGCTCACCTCTCGACCACCGGTCATACAAAAAATATTTCTTATCTGATAAAACTTATGAATTTTTTGACACTGACTACCTGATATTTATCTGCATTCAAATTATTTAATAAACGTAAATTAAATCGATTATTCATCAGCTGTAAATTATGCTCTATATTTACATAAGGTATATTTTGTGCTATAACTCATCAAAGATTAGTGCCATCTGCATAAGAAATTATATACTTAGTTAGGTTTTTATGGAAGCTGTACGTCGCGCGTCGGCGGCGTCGTCGTCGTAAAATACATAAACCAAAAACAATATTGGACGCAATATGGCGCCTTGAGGCAAGTTCTTGTTAATAGTTTCGTAGTAATTGAAAACAGCGTTCACTTTTGCTGCTTATTTTGAATCTTTAAAGGCCCTTCTGCACAATGGCCCATCGCGCAATGGCCTATGGCTGATGGCTGATCATCGCCGACGTTGGCCTCTGTATCGGTTTTTGAACACACATCAAAGGTTCAGGTCCATCCTCGACTACCGCTATACCCGAAGATGGGCCAGCGTGTGGACAGTAGCAATGATCCACAGTGGCCGCCCATGACGATGGCCGATGATTGGCCATCGTGATGGCCCGTCATGATGGGCCTTTGTGTAGAGGGGCCTTAAGACAATTTTTGAATTTATTGGAGACAGGAACTCTTAGGGCAACAGTTTATATTTTATTTAGTAAAACAGTATATGAGTTTGTGTTAAATGCTCTAGTTAGATCTGAAGATACCAGGATGCATTTTTTATTTTCTTCAAAATTAAAAGCATACTGTTTAAAAGATACCAAACCCGTTTTTTCTAAAAAAATCACTAATCTATAAAATAAACATATGTAAAAAGTTCCTGGAAATTCATTAATGAAATAAACTGGACTATATTTTGTTAAATTCAAGTCTGTATGTCGAGGAGGGCGGTAGCACAGTGGTTAACGTGTTTAGCTTCTCTCTGAGCATACCTAGCAGTGGTTCGGATCTCACTATAAACTGTGGGCTCTCGTCTCCTTCACTCACACAAGTCTATACTTAAGAAGATCATTCAAATGATCTGGAAGGCGGTTAAAACATTTATAATATTTATAATTAGGGCGCCACTAAGGATTCTTTCCAATATTTAAGAATGCTTTTTCTGAACTAAGTTTAAAGTAGATAAAAATAACTGTTGACATTTAAATTCATTAAAACATTAGATAGAATTATCTGCCTCCTGGGCAGCTGTAATTTTACTATTTACACACTCATCCTGCCTGCTGCGTTTATTATAGAATAGAACTAGCAACATAATGGAAAAATATAAAGGATATTTTTTCACTGACATTCTCTTTCTGCTACATTGCTCAAGTGGATGATTTATATATTCTTTTTGTTCCTTTACTTGGTCGGTTGACCCTTATAATGTGAATAATTGCTCCCTCACTACAAGTAACTCTAGTTACACTTCCGTTTAATTGCTTTGTTGATCCCTCCCATTAACAAACTTTCAAGCGTCGAGTTCTAAAGGCGTATTTACCCTCGTCTTAATTAATTTATGTGTACATAAATTGTTAAATAACTCGTATTTGGTTGTCGTTATTGATTATTTGCATTATCCCTTGGAAAAATATAACTACTCAATACAATTTGTAAATTTTTTAACCGGAATCGTTTAATAATTGCAGAATGTCTCTTTTTGATCACCGTGATCCAGTATGTATCATAGTTAGCAATATACAGAATGTTCGCTAATTGGTGGTAGTTCTTATAATGGTGAATAGTATTCGTTTAATGAAATAACTTTTCTATATTATATTTTTCTCATTCTCAACGCATTTGAAAACGGGGACTATTAGAAAATTATTAATGTGGCAACATTGCAAAAGTCAAATCCAACTTTGTTCGACTATCTAAATGAATATTTATGTTCTTCTTTAGACAGGACATTAAACATTTTACTTTTTATTTAAAATAAATGCACAGTAAATATGTGATTAGATAATAAATTTACCAATTCTGTAAAATATTATAAAACGATGCTTAACCTCACTGTAAAAACCATTGGAGATACAATTCCTCTGCACGAGAGCTAGCTTCACCATAAATAATTAATATGTCTTGATATTCACGCACAGTAAATCCCTCAATTTTTGTCTTAGTCCTCGTCTATCACTAAACGGCACTGCTCTACTGATAACGCAAATAAACTAATAACACTGATCGACCAACAACGAGCGCTTATTGCAAGCGATGCCAAATGTAACTTGCAACGTTACCAGATTTTGTTAGTTTCCCATACATCTAAGAAATTGTCTACTTTTTATTTCAATAGTACGCATAGTAGACAAATATGTTAAATAAAAAATTACTCCATTTTATGAGCATAATTAGCCTATAAAAGGACTACCACCAATTAGCGAACACCCTGTATAGGGTGTTCCAAAATTGTCTCTTGATATTTCTGTAATTGATGAAACAAAAATAAAAGTGTTCTTTTATATAACATTTCCAATACTGGATAATACAGGAGATATATCCCTTTAAATTAACTTTTAACTATTAGTCTTTCTACTGTATTTTCCGACCACGTTAAAATTTATTCACACACATTCATATTTTAGCATCAGTTATAGCCCATTTGGACACCAGTTTGCATAGTACCAGTCAATATATTTCTTCTGTTTAATGGGTAGTATTAGGGAGTGGTTGTCAGTATTTAAGGATGGCAACGCCAATTCTAAAAAGATGATTTCGTAATTCGACAGTTTCTGGACTGGTTCAAAAAAAAATTGATAAGCGTTTAGAGAACACTCGATAGAGTGTGCTGGTCTATGAAAACTCAACAAAAAATTCTTTTAGGAGAAAGAGGGTCCAGTACTATTTTGTTTTTCACACGAGAAAAAATAGGTCAGTAGTTTTCTATATATAAAAATTTCTATAAAATATAATATAAAATATCCAGATTATTAGAAATAAAAATATTCTTATCGTACTTCGATAATAGCTGCTCTGGAATAATTCTTATTTACAAATCAACGTACATGTACAACATTTCGTTAAGAAATCCTTTTACATAAAGAATACTTTGAAATATTAAGTAATTAAATTAAACATAGAAAATTGCTACTTATCAATTATAAAAATTGTGCGAAATCTCCTACATTTTTACTTATGTATTCTAATTCTTTTATTTAAGGAACATTGATTGCCCTGTAAAATTCCATGTAGAATAATAGAACTTGAAATTAATGAGTAAATCTAAATCTAAGAACGAATATCTATAAACCGGAACAGTTACTGATAGAGAGTATTATATTACAATCCAAAATTATGTAAGTGAGGCAAAAACGTTAGAAAGATACATATACAGTCTATATTAAATAGACACAATAACAATCAAAGTAGAATTTGGAGAAATTTATTGGAATGGTGTCTATTAATTAACCCTTCGTCAATAAAAAAAATCTATCTACCGATTTACAAAAAAAAACTGAATTTTTCGTGTCGAAATTGCATCTTACCTGGCTGTCCATGAAAATTAGGAAAAAATATTTGTTACGAAGATAAACAAAGCAATAATATGTGTATCTGTAGTTTTTTTAATTGAAAAAAAAAAGTTACCTAAGTTATAAGCATTGAAATGAAAAAAGTAAAATGAATTAGAGGTCCAATAAAACGAGTTTCATTGACATATTATGGTCCTGCAAAAAATTAGTTGTCCGAAAAATTTACTTTTCATAGCGGATTTCCTTCCTGAAGCGCCACAGGTTTGGGAAATCCGAAAAATCTGATAAATATGAAAATTCTAAATCCGTTCTCATTCGGCTTTTTATGAAATTACGAAAAGCTATTTGGTACCAAGATAAACAGAACAATAAGCTAAGTTTTGTATGGATATATGTGTATGACTGGTGGTCGAGAGGTGAGCGCACTTGCCTCTCACCCAAGAAGTTCCGGGTTCAATCCCCGGTCGTGGCAGTGGAAAATACTGTGAAAGGGATTTTCCTCTATACACGGATATTGGGTGTGACAAGGTTCTTCTAGAGCCTTCCGAGAGAAAGGGGGTCGTAATTACCTGTGGTGTTATTTATTTATTTATTATTATATATTTTTTGGATTTCGATATTTATGTCTTACATATAAAATTAAAAAAAGAGAATAATTCCATAGAAACCTAGATTATTGTTACGTTTATGTTGGTATTAAATAATGATTATTAATTTCCATAAACAGCCGGCTCAGTGCGGATTTAAAATTTCCAGATTTCTCAGATGTTTTGAATTATCTGAACTTGTAGCGGTTCAGGAAATCTGCTGTGAAAATTCTATTTTTTAAACAATTTATTTTTTCCAATAATAAGTATATTTTAAATGTTTAAATGTTATTTTATCCACCTGCGCCTTCCACGTCACCTGAACGACCATCTTAAGGTTGAGAGAACTAGATTTGTCTGAGTCTCGGTCTGAGTAAAAGAGACGGGGCCTTATAGCTTGTAGTGGGAGCCGAACCACTTCTTGGGGATAATTTATGTTTGAGAATTATTTCACGGTAGGTGGAGCTAGAACCCAATTCGCTAGGTATTCTCGGAGAGAACGTTAGACGCCCTAGCCCACTACGCTACCGTCCCCACAACCCCATGTATTTTAATAAAACTCATTCACAGATCGTTACTTAATTTTACTTTGTTGTGAGTGTTTTGCTCACCTACCAAATAACTTTTCTTAATATTCATAAACAGCCGAGTGAGAGTCGATATGTTAAGATTCCGTCGATCACTGAGCTCTTAACAGTAAATAATCTGCAATAAACAGTGAAACTAAGACAGATAATAATACCGAAACTTGTATTAATCATTTCGAGAAATAAACTGAAAAATTACCTTCAAAACTAGCTTTCTAAAATTTTATACCCTACCATCAAGTTGTTGACCCGCCACAGATTTTGCATAAAGGGCACATGATAGTTTTCTACCAATATTAGTAGACAAACCAACCTCTTTTTGTTAACATGCAGCTGCAAAATAAGTCAATCTGTACTGCACAAATATGTGTATAGTTACTTTAGAAAATGTTGTGCCAAAAGAGGGCTTCTAAAGCATATTGGTATTGCAGATTCAGACGAAATAAATAAATAAATATCAACGCGTGGTGTCCTGAATGGTGCATTGCTATTGGTCGATCGGCCATAATCTGGCGTGTGTTTGTTTATATCGTATGAATTTGGACAAGAAGATTGAACTATTGTATGTACTTTTAATTTTTTTTATTTTTTATCAATTATGTTCCTATTTGTGTATTCAACATACGTATTATATAGTTTAGAGGAATCGTTACTATTTCAATGTAAAGACTTGAAACCTTTTGCATTAGGTTTTAAGTTTCGGCTACATATGAAATGTATGCCTTTGAAAATTAGGGCACTCGTCCGGAGGGATTGCAGGGAAGTCGGTTAAAATTCATATTATGGGGGTTTTTGGGGTCACCGATTACGAATCCGAAGTGAAAATTGAAAAATCCAAAATGGCGGACCTAAAATGGCGAACTTTAAGAATTAATTCCTGATCTACGCCGTTCCCATTGATTGAAATTAGTCCTTCACCCTTTCGTTGTGTCTTTGTAGATAATCATGGTAGTTAAAAAATTACATTTTCAAAACGCGAATTGATTTTTACATTTTTTACCCCATACACAAGAGGAAAAGAAATTTTCTAAACTACCATCAATTATTAACCCTTCTGTTTTATCGTCTTAAATATTATCAAACTATAACTTTAAAAAATTAAAAAAAGTTCTTATAGCAATTTTTGCAAAAGAAAGGTTCAGGCGTAGGAGGTTTTCCACGGGGGAGAAGCGAAACAGTTAAATAATGTAGTTACCAAAGTGGTGTATTCTTATGCAAAATGACATTCTAATAACTTTTTACTCTACATATTTTTCAGTAAAATCAATGGAAACGTCGTAAATCAGGAATTAACTCTTAAAGTCCGCCATTTTGAACTTTCCAATTTTTACTTCGGATTTAATCAGCGACCTTAAAAACACCCATGATGTGAATTCAAGCCGATTTCGTTGAAAATTCGTTATTGAATTGGGGAGTGTAAAATGGGAGCTGAAACCCTCCGGGGTGAGTGCACTAACTTTCAAAGGTATACATTTCATACAAGTAGGGAAGAATAGAGCATTCTACACCACCACTCCCCACTCCAAGGAGTGGGGGGTGGTGGTGTAGAATGCTCTATTCTTCACTACTCATACATTGCTGAAACTGAACATAATGCAAAAGGTTTCAAGTCTTTACAAAGAAGGTAGTAACCATTAAGAACTTAGGGTAGATCCATCAGTTGTGGCCACCACACTGGTTATGGCCACATTCACCTTAAAACATGATTTTCTAGATGTTTATAAAGTTTATAGGAACATGTAAAGTTGAATATTACTGATTCTATCTACTAACAGATGTCGTTAGCTTATGAAAGACATTTGTGTAATGGCCGCCTTTGACTTTTTGGTGGATTTTATAGTGCTGTCTTAAAATATTTGGTAAGGATATATTTTTATTATTTTATGTGTAGAAATTATGTATTACATTTAAAATGCTACACCTTTTATATTAGAATATAAAACACACATGATATTTTAAATCTCTGCATTCATAATTCAATTCACATCAACGGTTACATATTTTTTGTGTGGCCATAAGTGATTCATATTTATCGATTATTTTTCTGTTTATGGCCGTAATGTGGCAATAAGTGGATATTCATAGTATACCGTATATGGCCACCCTAAATATTTATTCATATTAAATATATTTCAGACATTCTGCAATGGTACCCAAAAAAGGAAAAAAGGAGAAGCCAAAGCGTTTTTTAAATACACCAAGCTATGAAGGCTGTTAAAGATGGTATGAAAGTAGCGGCTGCATGTAAGTTGTTCAGAGTTCCTCGGACTACTGTTCGGAATAAATTATCTGGAAAGTATCCTATAAATTCTGGGCATCATCCAGGTCCAGTGTCGGTTTTAGGAAATGACACTTAAAAACTTCTACTCTACTGGATACTAAAATGTGCGGGAGCGGGATTCCCAGTTAATAAAGACGGCTTAATTTCTTCAGTTAAAAAAATTGTTGAAATTTCCAACATAGACACACCATTTATTAATAAGACAATAGGCACGAAGTGGTTTCAATCATTCTTGAAACGCCACTCGATTACATCACAAAAACATGCTGGGTATGCTAACAAGGCTCGAGGCACAGTAACCGAAGAAAAAATTCGAAATTGGTTCACGGAGGTAAACGAGATACTGATACTTGGGAATCATAAAGAAATATTAAACTACCCGGAAAGGATTTTTAATATGGATGAGACATGTTTTACATTAGCACCGAAGGGGGGATTGATTCTTGGACCAAGGGGTCGTCTATGATGAGTCTTCAAACTCAAACAAAGAAAATGTTACAACTTTGTTTGCTGTTAATGCTGCAGGGCAGTTTGCTCCATCTCTAACGCTTTACAAATTTGAAAGGCTTCCGGCTTCCTTATTTCTTTAGTACCAGTTGGTTGGAGCATAAGAAAAGCAGAAAATGGGTGGATGACTTCGGAGGCCTTTTTTGAGTAATCGCAAATGTGTTTTGTCGATTTTTGGATGAAATAGTTATTTCAAATGTGCTTTTAGAGGGCGGAATTTTGAACTATGCTAAGCCAAGTCAGGCTATTTATTTTTCGATTGCAACAGACACTGGACCGCTAGATGGCGCCTGCTGGCTGTTTTACATGTCGCTATTGTAAAAATACCGGGATGTACTATAGTCAAAGGATTCTCATGTCGGTCGTCGCATACCTACCTTGCACTGACGAGAGCCAACAGCTCGAAACTGCAGTCTGCAAGTGGTGTGTGACGACTGGCAAGGGAGCTCCTTTAAGTAGGATCAGTCTTTCGGCTGGTGTTTGTTGCAATCGAAGCATTAGCGTTTTGATGGTAATATGCAATTATTACACTTAACGCGCCAGGCTTGTAACTTGTAATTCAGCGCTCGGCGGGGCACATAGCCCGGAGAGTAGCTGTTGGTTGCAGTCTGGTTAGGTTCCTTATAGTAAAATAAGGATTTATAGAGGAGTTTGCGACTAAAAATATTATGTTTAAATAGTTATTTGTTTAACTAGGCAGCAAAATAGTAGATTGACTGCCGCGGCTGATAATAACTTAGCCAAGGTAGTCCATTTATTTTGCTGCTGAGTTGACATATAATTTTTTCGCCGATTGTTTAAATATATTCTAAAATAATTAAATTATTACAATTCTCAATCTCTTAATTTTTGTTGTAATAAATTCAATAAAAGTTCATTAAAAATCGCAGTTGTTACTAGTTGGTTACCATGAAAACTAAGTGTCACTTTACCTGCCTAGGCAAGAAAGTGACACTTTGCTGATTGACATTAGTCAGAAAAGTTAGTACTGTGCTGTCAATCGGCGAAAAAATCAATTTCTCGTCCTGTAATAATTTTTATTGACGGCCGCCGATCACACTTAACACTTACATTTGAGTGGCTTCTGTCGACAAAATCAACTTGTTCTTGTTACGCTATACCCAAACTCAACACATATTATGCAACCCCTTGATGTTGCAATATTTGCTCCATTAAAATTTATGTGGAAAAAGGAAGTTCGAAAATGGCGCATTGAAAACGAAGGAAAGGAAATTGAAAAAGCGGACATTCCCAAGGTTTTAGCGAAAATTATTAATGAACCTTCTATGGAAAAAACATTAAATCTGGATTTAGAGCTACCAGACTATTTCCCTTTAGTGCCGACAGCGTTGACTATAGAAAGATTATTATACGCATAACAAATTAATCGACCAAATCATTAACCGAACCGCCTGAAAGTATAAGAAGTCATTTGAAATATATTAAAAAAAAAATCGACGCAACCACACTTTGGAAATTTAATAATGTCAAAAACGTGGTTATGATTGAGAGGGGAATCCTGAAGCTTTAACGCTTTTTGATATTTGGCTGAAAATTAAAAAAGATGTAGAAACAACAGTTGTTAACTTTCATGAAGACAAACGTGAAGCAACTGTGGAAAATCAAGAGGCAATAACACCCACACAAAAATCTCCAACATTTGAGCAAGAATCATTAACACACAGAGATCAAACAACACCTACTCATGAAGCAACAATATCACCTGAATTATATTTTATACTGGAACAAAGTTCCTCGACATCACAACAACGGTTACCTTTAGTGGCAATAGAAAATTATATAGAGACTGAAATAAATGGTTCAAAAAGTGAAAAACAAGTTTTAACACCAAAGGTTTCCAATATTATTGTAGCACCAAAGAGATCTTTATCTAACATTTTTAACGACGTTATTTAATGTCCTGACGTTACACCACTTACAAGTTAAAGCAAAACAAGGAATACACCCCAAGTGTCATAACCTCCGATAAGTGGGTTGAATTTTATGAATTAAAAGAAAAAGAAAAGAAAGAAAAAGAAATAGCAAAAGAAGAAAGAAAAATAGGGAATTAAAAAGAAAGCAAAAAAGATCATTACGAAAAATATGAAACCTCGATGAATCCTAAACATAGTAAGACAGAAAAGGATACAGATTCAAGTTCCCAGGAAGAAGAATGGCAACCAAGTGGAGGCGGTTCTGATGATGTTGATGATGAGTTCATAAATAATGAAAATTCAGCTGAGTTGCTTCCTTTGGACGACTTAAAATCTGGGGACTTCATATTAGTACAATTTACTATGACTGGAAAAAATCGATATTAAACTATAAATATGTTGCCACAATCCTTAGCATATTGGAAAATGATGAATATCAAATTTCCTGCTTAAAGAGTATTAATAATGAGCGAAAATCATTTGTTTTATTGAAAATGATATTTCAGTGATAAATATAAAGAATATAAAAAGAACCTAACGTGATCGTAGACGTACGTATGATTAAAACTATATTATCAGAATCAGTTGGCGTTTTTGAAAAATTTTAATATGAAATAAAAACTTAGGAAATCATATTTGGACAGTAAAGTGCTGTATTTTATTAAGTAACAATAACTGGTACTCCTCATGGCCACAAAAAGGATCTATATCCATACAAACCACTATGCACTAACACTTTTCACGAAGAGTCCTTACTACACTTGTGTCACCATCTACAACAAACTACCATAAAGAATAAAAATCCAAAATAGTATCCACAAATTTAAAAGACATTTAAAAAAAATTTCTTATAACTAACTGTTTTTATAACCTACGAGAATTCTTCGATTTCAACGATTAGACAGATCTCTTACATTCATGATATATGTAAAATTTTGTATCAAAACTATTTTTAGCTATTGTTAAGTTTTATATGAGCTTATTGGCTCATTTTTTCAATTCTTAAATTTCTTTTGTCATGAAAGTGTACCATTCTTGTGATTTTAACGTTTTGTTTTTGTGCCCTATATTATACTTACTTATTTTATTATTACATACTGTATACTTCTGTTTAGTTTATAAGTAACCATATTTTATGTACTATTTTTGACCTGTCCTATCCATTGCTGGCAAATTGGAACTAATAAAGATATCTATCTATTTATGTGGCCATAACTGATAATATTGTTTTTTCGAAACTTTTTTTTTACTTTGGATTATAATAAATATACGTATAATGATTTTTTATACACGTGAGAATTTATAACACATCATTCAAGCCTCTACTAATTTGTCTGAAAGAATTAATTTAATTTTTATATTTTTCTGTGGACTTAAACTTGGAATAACCCTTAAGGTGGCCATAACCGGTGGGTCTACCCTATACCCTTTTTTACATTAATTTCCTCTACTAATAAGTGATATTGTGAATTCTTTTTATACTTTAACCGACACTTTAACATACTGGATAGAACAACTGTAATGAATCTCCTTGAAATAAGTGTCCAATTATTATTACTTGGATTCAAATTAAACATTTTATCAATCGACCGCTTTGCTCTTTTAATGTGAAATGCTATTGGTTAAGCGACTATAGACTATAAAATATTAATTAGAGCTCTCCTCGGAAATTTTCTTTCATTTTTAATTGTTTGAATTAGAGGCTTGAACTAATCTTTAATATAAGAGTGTGATATACCAAAAAATCACAATGGCTTCTTTGTTTGAATAAGATTTATCTTATATTTTTTGCATATTTTTAGACGAAAGCAAATTATTTCTCCTAAAATACAGGCAGTTTTAGTAAATATTTTCGAGATTTCGTAGAACTTTGTATGATAGTCTCTACCGTTTTTTTCAATTTTGAAATACTTATTTACTCAATTAGTGACATAAATCTTGACATTTGAATTTAATACAAGTTTAATTTTTATTTTATTCAATAGATTTATAAAATAATATTCCACACATTATTCAAATTCCTTGTGGCTTCGTAAAATTATAAAATATCTGTTTGAACTTACAAAATAGATATAAACTCACTTCTAGTTTATTATAGCATCATAATTATAAAATAAATGTTCGAATGACACCATTCTTGTTCCAGAAATAGACTGTTTCTTTAGTGTTATTTACCAACTTCTAGTCATTAGATTTATTATTTAACAAGTACAATATTCAATAAACACATTTATATCGTAAGATTTAATAAAGCCAACGAACTGTTTGCGATAGCTCATTAGACTACGTACGATGCCTTTGATCTGTTCGTTGCAGCGAATCACATAATCACACAGTCTTGATGAGTATAACAGAAACAAAACAGAAAAGGCAAACGTACAGTAAAACTGTTTGGGTTTTAGTTACATTCCCACGATGGATGTAATTCCTTCGGTTCGTGTATTTATGTCAGGTACATACGAAATTGTATTCTCAACTTTATTTGTATTTTAAAACCAAAGAGGTGTACAAAAGAGACCAGAAAATCCTCTTTACGGACTACGGGCGATGGAATTTTTTCTGGCGTGGTAAAAATGGCAAACAAGAGAGAAAAGTTAGTCAGTTCCACCTACTCCACAGTCGCTTAGAGTTATCTACGTAATATAATTTCTAATTTACAATTAATCAGACGATGTTAGAGTGATTTATTTTTTATACCTATACCACAAATAAACCTAAATTTCAAGTTTTGGACAACAAAATCACTGTTAAAGAATTACGATGTGTTTATACAGGGCGCTCAATAATTTTGAAAATATGAATTTTATCTAAGAGTAAAACTATCTTTATTTTCCATTTTAAGGAAAATGCCACTTGAGAAAGTTGAATATAATAATTTTCTTAGCCGTATTCCAAAATTTTATAAACGATATTTTATTTTTTAGAAACAAAAAATTCAAAAAGTTTACATAAAATATGTTATAATTAACAACTAAACGTTTCAATTGGTTAACCTTCAGCTCTATTCAGCATGCAATTCACCAACTTCCTAGCTTTTAAATTCATCATTAGCAGAAAAAACGATCTCTTAATTTACTTTATCTACAGCTTCAGTTATTTTTCTTTTAAAATGTCAACATCATGAAGTAAACGAATATTTTATAAATTTTTTCTTTCAAAAACCTGGCATGAAATATTAGATCATAAAACCAATATTGATGAATGTGCGGGACATCTGCTTTGTTGAAAATAGGCCTAGGGTCTCATTAAAAGTATGAGTTTTGATTTTCTTCAATTAAGTATGGACCAATAATTGTATATTTTGTAATTGCGTACTATGGGTCAA
Organism: Leptura quadrifasciata; assembly: GCA_963675555.1. Classification (NCBI taxonomy): domain Eukaryota; kingdom Metazoa; phylum Arthropoda; class Insecta; order Coleoptera; family Cerambycidae; genus Leptura; species Leptura quadrifasciata. Next base: position 104,789,825 of record OY776673.1, on the reverse strand, counting down.
CAAAAACAATAAAAAAAATGTGTAATTGTGCGGTGTTTATTAATTACATATGTTTCTTTATATGTCTTCTGTCATTATCTTAATTATTAATTAATTTACAGTATTGTAGAAATTGTAAAAAGTTTTCTTCTTGTTTCTTATTTCTCTTTTTATTTTGTACGGAGTTTGTATTATTTTTAGCATGAAGCAAAATTTTCTACAGGTTGTACATTTAAATGATCGCTCACTTCTTTCAAAATTACCCGATCTTAAAACTTTCATTATATCTAAAGATTTCGATATTTTTACTTTATCGGAAACCTGGCTAAACGATTTAATTGATAACAATATTATAAACAACTGATAAACTTTACTAATCATGCCATAGCAAATGAAAAGAAAGCGTACTTTTACCTTATCTCGAAAAACAAAAACTCTAGAACTCTATAGAAAGAGCTTAAGTCACTTAATATAAGCAGTTCTCACAGACATAATATTCCCAATAAACTTCAAGAGCCAAATGATATTAACAGCTACTTTATCGATAGCATTCCCGATTTAAATAACAGTCCTTTCGAGGTAGTCAATTATTATCAAACAAACAAAATTTGTAACTCCAATTTCGCCTTTAGTCTTGTATCCAAGGAAATTGTTTTTAACGCTCTCTCTAAACTTAAACTTCTGCGCCTGGCCCTGACAATATTGATTGAAATGTTGAAATGGTGTCCTTACATACTGAAATTTTTAGTGAATATTATCAATAGTAGTCTCATTGTCTGTAAATTTCTCTCATGTTGTAAGAATGCTTTTGTCTCGCCCACCGAAAAAGGAAGATCCATAAAACCTCCCATGATGAGGGACAGTGTACAGCCTTAATATTATTGGACTTCAGTAAGGCCTTTTGTCACCATCTGTTATGAAGTCTTGTGGAATAAATGAACAGGATACTAAGCTTTTCCAATTTTACTTACAAGGTCGTACATAAATAACCAAAATACGAGGTAATATATCAGATGTGAGATTTCTTACAAGAGGAGTACCGCAGGGTTCTATACCTGGGCGGCTACTATTTACGATTTATATTAGTCATATGTATGCCGACGATACCCATATAATTCATTCTTTCAATGCCCTTGAGCACGATGATGCAACAGAAGAAATCAATAATGATTTAAGAAAACTCTCTAGACTATCATCAGAGCACGCCCTTATTCTAAACCCCGCTAAGTCGGCTCTTCCTATATTTAGTAAAAATATGGATTGTATTAATTTACAGCAATATATTAAAATTGTAATTGAGAATGTCAAAATAGAGATTTCAACCAGTTCAAAAAATCTTGGCTTAATTTTGAATAGGTCACTAAGATTCCGGGAGAAGACGTCAAATAATATTCAAAAAGCATATGCTGCACTAAGATGATTGTATCCACACAAATTATATTTGAGTACAAATACAAAAAAAATGTTGTGTAAAACTTTAGTATCATCGCAGTTTACGTATCGTGCCCCTGTTTATGGACCTTCCTTGGACGTTGACTACTCTAACCGGATACAACGAGTTCAGAATTGCTGTATTCGTTTCATATACGGAATTAAGAAATATGATCATGTATCTCACAAGTTAAAAGAATTAAAGTGGCTTAACATGGAAAATAGGTTTAAATTATATGCCCTTTGTTTATTTCACAAGATTATATCATCAGGAGCACTCCAATCCACAAAACTGCATTTTTCTAAAGGAGTATTAAATGCGTGATATACAAACTGTATAACCCCATTCCCAAAAGCCTCAAAGCACTTATTAAGGCAAGATTTAAAAAATATGTAATTCGGTACTTTCTTGATATTGTTTCGTTATGAAATTATTATTTATTAATGGTTATTTGTTACTTGATTATTTTCTTCACATGTATGCTAGTAATTTAATTTTCGTTCAAGGGTTAAGTGGTAGGGCACCCATTCGAGTGAACATCCCCGTGTGTTTCCCATTGCTTTTTTTATAATTGTATATATTGTTAAATTCTTTCGTTGGGAAATAAAGGCATTTATTATTATTATTTACCTTTTTGGTTTTTAATACTCATAGTTACTGTAAAATTTGGATTGCTTGGCGCCAAATAGTAACAATTATGGGATGATACTACGCTAATTGTGTTAAAAGTAGACTCGTTCGAGAAAATCATATTTTTATGAAACCACCTGTCTCCCACAGTTCTTTCCATGATATCCAAATAAAAGTCTAGACAATATGCATCATCATCTTCGTCCAGAGAATGACTTTTCTTTGAAAACTCTATCAATTTCATATTTTTCCTCGACGATTTTTTAGGATTTTTGGTCAAAACTAACACAACTGCAAAACTACATCATCTTCATTGCGGATTTTTTGTATTTTTTAGGCATTTTGCATACTCAGTGATACGATTTAAAAATTTTACTAAAACCTTCTCGATATCTAACGAAAGAATAAGCGGGTTGTATGATCAAAGACGATTGGTAATGAAATTAGATTTTGTAAGCTTACTACTTGGAAGGTGAACTGGAGTTCGCGCAGAGGCCTCTGATTTTTTTGCTGTTCGCCACAACCAGGAAAGGAGTTAGTATCTTCTGTATCAAAATACTGCAGGAGAATTTTAAACATTCACTAAACTATTTCTAAATTGAGATCACATAACACACGGTGTTTTTCCGCGCCATTCTCTCTACCTTTTTTTTAAGTGGGAACTAATTCTCTTCTGAACTTTAAACTTTCGTCCAGTTGAACCAGAGCAAACTCGGGTTTTCTTAAACTGTTAAGTTTATATTAAAAAATGTGGACAAATATTTTGTGACATATTTGCTTCCTTTATATAATGAATTATAACGCTGAATTAGAATTCAATCAGATATTTTTGTATATACCTATAAGAATTTAAACTTAAAAGTGAATAAGGCTAAATTTTGTTGTTGTTTAAATGATTGCAGTGAGGTACCTCAGAGAGAAAAAAATATTTCTGGTACTCCCCTAATTTTGTTGATAGCATTAGGATAGAGTAGGTGATTTTGTGTTTACATATTGTCTGTTTAAATAAAATAAACCTGGAAACATTCTTATTTACGATACATTTTATTCATGCGGCAATATAATTAGGTTTCATTTTATTGATATGCCAGGGGTTGTTATAGCCTTGTTCTACTTAAGAATCTTCTGGTGCAGGACCACGCGCGCCAATATCCATTGGCTGGATGTCGGTCTCGATAACTAGGGCCGAGTAGGACTATTACTCTTTGCACCTAGATTATCTCTGTAGACCTGGACCGGCCTTCGTGATAGGTGGGCCCGCGTACTTCTACCAGACCCAGCTCACAAATGTGAGATGTGTCGTGGTATTTTCTGCGGACCTCCCCTGGTCCTGGCTGTTGAACCTCGCTGGCTGAGGTCTTTTCTGGCGCTCTTCTTGTCTTGATGTTTTCTTTCTTCGCCAGCTTGTCACCCCCGGGGTAGTCATCGGTCGAGTTGGGTTAGGAAGTTTTGGCTGGGACTGACTGCCGGTACGTAGGACATCAATTGATATCCTACCTCGGATCGTCTGAAAGGTAAGGATGAGCTGTGTAGCTCGGGAGTGTGGAGACCTAAGTGCTTCTTTTAGCACTTTCGGTCTCCACGGAGCAGGTAGGACAACGGGCGTCGGACGGTATGTTGTCCGACGCCCGCAAGGAGGTTGGGTTAGGGTTGAAAACGTCATGTCTCTGGCAGTGGTGGTCCGTCCTGGCGTATCTGAAACAGATCTGTTAGCGGGAAATAAAGGTTATACTTACCCATTGTCCAGTAGCTGAACCCTCGGTCGCTTGTGCCTCGGGGCGTCGGCGGGGTCGTAATCAGTGGCCTGTCTGATCAGCGGGTTCCCATGCTCCTCGGCTTGGGCGTACAGCTTCTTCGCTCGTTCCCGGATGACTTCAGTGACCGTGGTGTACTCCAGGTCTCTGACGATGTCTGCGGTTCTCACGTACCATGGGGCGTCAACTTCCGTCCTGAGGGCGATGTTCTCCACTGCCTGGATTCTCTTCATGTAGGACTTCGCCTGGTAGCCCCACGCTACCGAGGCGTACGTCAGCTGCGGCCTGATGAGGGTCTTGATAAGCGTGAGCTTGTTCCTCAAGGTAAGTCGGCTCCCATTTCCCGTCATTGGGTAGATGAGGGCTCTCGTACGTCGGGCCTTGGCTGTGATGGCGTCCGTGTTTTGTCTCCATGTTAGGCTTCTGTCCATGACCACGCCAAAGTATTTGACGGTGTCGTGCCATTGGATGTCCTCGCCGTTCATGGAGACGTGTCCTGTGGGAATTTCTTTCCGCACTCGTCTGAAGAGGATGGCTTGGCTCTTGTCGGCGTCGACTGCGACTTTCCACTTCGTGCACCATTCTTCCAGGAGTGTGGCCGCTTCCTGGAGTTTTCTGGTTGCGTCTCTGGCCTTCCAGGATCTGGCAATCAGGGCGATGTCGTCTGCATACAGGGCTAGGGCTGTATGGTCGGTCCGGGGGAGGTCCGAGGTATAGATGGCGAACAGGTCGATCCCTGTGGAACTCCCGCCTCCAAGGTCCTGTAGGTGGAGAGTTGGTCCGAGATTTTCACCCTTAGCTGTCTGCAGTGTAGGTAGGATCTCACTAGTTTGACGAGTTCGATGGGGTAACCCATACTCATCATTTTAGCTAAGAGACCGTCGTGCCAGACCGTGTCGAATGCTTGCAGGACCACATCTCCGTTGTCTAACCTAAAGCAGGTCACCGAGGAGTATATATTGTAGGACTTGCTTTTGATTTGACGAGATTGTTTTTCTAGTTGTTAGACTCATTGGAATTCTGGTCCTGTAGATTTTGTAAACAATTCTTGGAATGCAGATGCGTGTAGGCAATACACATATTTTAGAGGGTGTCGGCTGGAAAGCAATTTAGTTAGTCATTCGAAAGGTTGATAATACAAACAATATTCTCTTACTTGTACTGATAAAGAAAGATCTTATTTTTAAATAAATAATCCTGGTAAATCCTCTATCCCTTCTTTTTCGTTAGCTGTCATATTTCACTGGGGAATAATGTTACCAACATTGAAAGAGGAGACTGTTTCTGTTGCCATTTAATTTATTAATTCTAGGTCTATTTACTTTATGGGAAAATATTGTTTAAGATTGGGATTTGTACATATGGGATTTCATTTTAATATTTATTTTAATATTTTCATGGCAAGAATTATTTTCTTTGCCATTATAAATTTCGCGTCTGTAGGGATTTTAGGTAATTTCGTATGACATGACAAGTTGTCATTGGTGCTCGAAAACATGTGGTTAAGGGAAAAAAAACAACAAGGAGTTTCTTGGTTATTCAGCATCGCGTCGTTTCGCCGTTAATATGAGACTTTTCCTTTTTAATGCTTTTATAGCAAGCCTTTCTTAGTTTTGGGAAGCATCCTGGAAATCTTAAATTTAGAAGTGCCTTTTTGAATGGTGAGCTGTTTGGCCCAGGCCATTTTGTTGGGTAAAATGCTTACAAATTTTCATGGGTATACCAAATTCTTAAGCGCTATTCTTTTTATAGGAAAATTTTGTATGGTTGTTAAGCTTACCCAAGTTTTACTGTAAAGTGTAAACTCCGCTTTTGGGAGTTAAGATTTTTTTTGCTAGCTTTTTTTGTTGGATGGCCACGTGCCGATATCTGCTGGAAATTCTGTTTTCGTTGAGGACGCTACAAGCATATATTGCTTAGAGATTGGAGAGGGGAGACAGAGTGTTCTGCTGTTATACAGGATTTTATACCAGTAGCATGAAGTGCTTTTATCTTTCACCACCCTTGGAGACGTTGGAGGTCGGATAAGTACCATTGAAACTCGCTATTGTGTTCATAGTAAAGTTGAAGGAACGTTTTCTTTTACATATAAGATTTTTATAGATACAGACGGCCATTTTGTGTGCCTAGATGATATGGGTATTAGCTCTGATGATTTTTCCTTTTGGATATACCTGTAAGCATAGTTGGGAAGAAACATATACGAGACTGTTTACATTTCCATAATTAGCACAAAAAGTTAAACTGAAGCGTGCCGCTCAAAGTGCCGCGTTTTTTGCTATACCCACAAACCGACCGGACTCCTAAAGCAAAAAACGCGGCACTTTGAGCGGCACGATTCAGTTTAACTTCTTGTGGTAATTATGGGAATGTAAACAGTCTCGTATATGTTTCTTCCCAACTACAACTGCGCAGCTATAAACGAATATGTTATTATTATTATTTTTTTAACCTGTGCTCATCTGTGACTGGCTTATTATATTGAATGTTGCCCCCCTCAAATGTCTCATGTAACTTTATTGTAAATACTTCCATTATTCATTAAGATAACATTGTTTTTGCCCAGTCACTTGATACATTTTCCGTTAGCAGATAGGGATATTAACAGCAAATCAAAATCCAAATTAAAACTAAAATTTAATATCACAATGAAAGCACAGTTTTTAAATGTAAATGTAATTTTTTTTAATTGGGTAGATACCTTACGGTAATTTTTGTAAATAAATGCCATATTATAGACCCATTTTTTTTCTTTTTCCTCCTTTTGACTTAAAGTTTTAAAAGAAATAACACGTTTTTTTTTTTTTGAAAACGGTGTGTCGATTAAGTGGCCTGAGGTTGGTAAAATTTTATTTAAAAATCTCACCTCAGGAGTCTGCCGCTGAAGCTAGCCAACTTTAGGGTTTTTATTAGCATTTTTCGACTTTTTGTCAAAACTTCAAAATCGAGCCTTAAATTTTATATAACCCTTATTGAAAAAAAATGGTAGACTATTCATAGACAGAATGTCCGATCCGTATTCGCAACAAGAAGCATAATGTAATGGTGAATGTATGACTAATAAAATAAAATGACATAAACAGTTAGTTGTAAAATAGGTTAATTAAATTCAAAATATATGTGAAAATCAAGGCATTGACTGCGAATATTTTAATGCCACAGTATCCCACGTTTGCATTTTTATTACTCTAACTTTCATTTAATGATATTCGTAATAATATGTTTCTTTCCTCGGTGTGTTCATTAACCTTTATATATTATATATTCTATATATACCATAGCCAGTAATGTCCAGTGTTCCAGTTATATAAAGTAATCGTGAGCCAATGTGACGAATACTATAAGAATTTTAGCTTGTATAACCAGTATTTTTGTCATTGCTTCCAATGTTTTGAACTTGAAGCAAGATGCTTCGAGTCAAGTAGTCAAGTAAAAGCAATCATTAAAAGCTTTTATTTAACTTGCAATGTTTGTTTGTTAATTTGTTTAGTTCAAATTTTCCCATAAAAATTTCGATTAGTTCTAATTAAGCTAGAATTTTGAAATTTTGCACATCTGTATATGTCGGATTCGGCTCAAAATCGATATCTGGGAGTTCTCGATATCGCCGATTATGAATGAATGATGGACTAAAAAGTAAAAAACAAAATGATGGGTTTGATTTACTTCAAAGTTTATTTTCTATTTTATTATTTATATACAAACTTTTTTTAACTATAAACAAATAAGATAAAAATTTAGCTGTGTGTTGCCACTAGGAACGGAAGTAAAAATCCGCTCGAGCGGAAGAAAAAGTACTTTTACTTCCGTTGCTAATGGCAACATACAGCCGTCTGAAATGTCAAACTTTAATGTCGTAAAGTAAATAAGAAATGTCATGATTTTCTGACGTTTGAAGAAAAACAGCAACAAGCTTTCGGTTCATTATTAGAGAAAATTATCGCATGATTATCGGCGCCCTTGGTAAATGACAGCTGATAATGGCATCAAATGTGTACATATAAAACAAAGATTTAGATTTGACCTGAACATAAAGTACAAAGTAATGCTTATTCCATTAATAATAAATGAAACATGTTTAAACATACTCTGTTACAGGATATAATAATGAGTAATTTAATAGTGTTTAAATAATTATTCGTTGGAAGTCTACAGGTGGATGCAGATATACATTGAATTTTCTTATATGGGTACATAAAAAAAGTGAAGCTATTAGCAAACATTTCGTTTAGCTGGTATAAAGTACTACAGCCAAATATATAGATGTTATGGATTTTTTATCTACAAGAGTATCTGTACCAGAAACAAGTTTAGCAGATCGAAATACATGTAGTTACAGATGATTTTGTGCCTTCTTGGTTTCAGCTTAATAATTGTGTCTAAAACTTTTGCTGAAATGGAATTTATCAATAGGACACTTATAATGTCCAAACTATCCATATTTCATCATAGATGCTAGAAAAATAGTCTACTGTCTTCTGATTTCCCTCTAATTTATTTAGTTTAAATGAGAAGTAAGATTTTAATCTCTCTTTTGCTGCTTCCATAAGAATAGAACTATTTTCAATTATTATTATATTTTTTCTTTTTGTTTATTGTCACGTTTTAATATTGTTCTTTTTTACAATTTTGGTCACGTGTGTGATTTAGGATTTCATATATATTTTTAATACAGCAATAATTTCCCGTGTGAATGGACTTGCTTGAAACACTTTAAGTGAAAACTAAATTTATTAATAAAATTTACCAACCTATAGCATCATTTATCATTTACCATCGAAAGGAATTTGACTGAGAAACTCCTGTGATTCAAGCTCATTTACGATTATTGCTAATTATTTCCTTTACTGCATAATGAATTATATTTATACAGTCTAATTATTAGTAATTATGGTAATTATTACATATCAAATAATAAACTTCTTCGTGATGTAGCCATAAGCAGCTCATAAATAAAAATCCTCTCATTATATAACTGTGCTAATAGCGATTTCTATGAAAACGAATGAAAATGCTCGAAAAATTCACTTTAACTTTATCGGTTCCCACATGCTAAATTTAAACTTATAAAGTTGGATAATGCGGAATACCTGTTTAAAGCGGGACAAGTCAATTATCGTGTTCAGCATTTTGTAAAATTTAAAAAGTACGAGGCGGTTAGGTCGTCAAGCAGAATTCCTTCCACCAGATGAGCAATTCAAAGAAAATTGCAGACATGTTCTCTAATTGTAAGCGTTTTACTGAGATATTGATTCATGTTTACAAGAGTACCTCTGTGAAATATATTTATAAAATTTAACCACAATGTGATTTTTTATAAATCGATTGGAACGTAATTCGATTAAACAGATTATACAATGTGTTCACGGCATAGCAGTATACATAGCAAGAAATTTTTGATATTTAACACAATTTTCTGTACTCTGCTGTTACTTGACTCAATACCCATTTTTAGTACGTTAGAAGTTGAAAAATTTATAGAAAGCGCTGGTAACATTTTTAAAATGCAAGTCGCATCAGGTGAATGGGCTTCTCTGTGCGTGATTTTGAAAAACTTTGTAAGAAAAACTTACTCATGTTTAAAAAAATATTGCGTGTACCACAGTAGTATGGACATGAGAGGACCTCGGAGCAGGAGCGGGTTCGGTTCATGCTCAGTTTAGAGTTGAGGGGTAGCTAGAGTGATGGGAGGTAATTAGGACCGGGGCGTAAGGGGGGTGGGGCCTGGCCTAGGATGGGGCAAATGTAGCAGTGGGAGGTAATTGAAGTGGTGGGAAGCCATTAAAGAGTAATTAAGGATAATTTAGGTGCAAATAAGGGTAACTAAGGATAATTAACGATAAATCAGGTGGACATAAGAGTGATTAAGGATTATTGACAGTAATTAATAGTTGAAAATAAGGATAATTCAGGGTAATTAAAGTGAAAATATGGATAATTAAGTGTAATTTAGATGAAATAAGTGTAATAAGGATAATTATGGCAATTATTGTATTCTTCTATGTATTGTATCCCTAAAGATTAATCACGTAAAATAATTTTTATCCCAATTGTTCACCGGGCAGGTGAAATAAAATAAATAAAATAATAATAATCAAGAATGGGTAATATAATGAAGGTTTGTTCTCATCATAATAAAAATACAGAGATACTATAATTGTGCAACTGCCTGTATACGGAAGTATGGGCATACAGACTGGCAAACGGACGGATGGACGGAAGAACAGGTGGGCAGACCACAAATTACTCCCACTACAGCAACTATCAACGTAATTTGCCATTAAACGATGTTATAATACTATGCAAAAGTGTGACGAAGAAGAATTTCCTACTACAATATCTTCAGTGGGATAGAATTATAGATCTTGATAACTGTTCACCGCTTCTACCTAGCCTTAAATCATTAACAATATCAAAATGTCTGGAGCATTACCAGTATAATAATTGTCATTGTGCTCTTGCAAATGTTCATTTTTTATACGAATGTACTGTAGATTTAAATATAAATGCCTTTAGATGTGTAATCAGGAATAGGTAATAAAATGAATATATTATGTTAATTTCTGTTTTATTTGTAATATAATGACTACAAATAGTGCAGTACAAAAATTTCCTTATTTTCATCTAAATTACTCTAAATTAGACTTATCACACATAAATTACACTTAATTATCCTTATTACTTCTTTAATTACCCTTATTTTTACTTTAATTACCCTTAATTACTCTTAATCGTCCTTATTTTCAACTTAATTACCATTAATTATCTTTAGACACTCTTATGTTGACCTAAATTACAGTTAATTATCCTTAGTTACCCTTATTTGTACCTAAATTACCATTAATTACTCTCTAATTCCCTCCAACCACTTCAATTACCTCCTCCTACTACAACTGCCCCTTACCACCACTTCTAGGCTACACCATATTTGATAACTACCTTTTTTAAATATAAAAGTTCAAGGTTTTTTGATATTATAAATGTAATGCTAATTTAATTTAATCATTCCACCTATACTTCTCTATTTCCAGCACACATCTCAACTGTGTTCTTAAATTCCCAGTAGCCAATATCAATAGCTTAAATATTAATTGAATTTACAGCATTTGTAATTCTCTATTTCAGTACATTTACATCCATTGTTAAATTATGGGAATAAACAATTTGCGAGTTGCAAATTGAAGAGTGTTGGCGATAAGACACGCCCTTGTCTTACTCCTCTTTTTAAAAGCTTTTATCTACGATCGTGTAAAAAGTAACAGTTTTTTGCATCATTTTCAATGTAAGAAGTGGCCTTTTATAAGAAACTGTGCAATACAAATTTTTATTGCACGATGTCTAAAAGAACTATCAGTAACACACCGATCGTTGGATCGTTTATGCACCAACTCATATTGTTTTCGTGATTTCTCAGGTATTAAAGTTGACGTTGCCATCTCCATAACTTCTGGGGGAGTATTTTGAAACTCTTCTACATTACTATAATCACCATTAAACATTATTAACTTGATATTTTAATTCAAACATTCAAGAACAACAATGGCGACTTCAGCCACGCGAATTTATTAATAATATCGTTTCCTTAGTTACTATCATCACAGATTTTCAGTCACTACCATGAAGTAACATAATTAGAATGGAGACTTCAACTACAACTCGAATAATACTAACCGTCAAACTGACATTCACACAAAGTTGATACCGTTTTACAAATATTCATGAAAAATTGCCCATTTCTTAGAATAATTGGAATGATCGAAGATAAAACGTTGGTAGACACACTTGTAAAAAGCCTCTTTATTTCACTCATGGCTTTTTTAATCTAGCCATTCGTGCAATAAAGAATGGCTTTTTACATTTGTATCTTAAATAACTATTATTAAACTTGCAATGTTTGTCAATTAGTTTGTTTAGGTCAAATGTTGCAATAAAAATTTCGATTAGTTCTAATTAAGCTAAACTTTTGAAATTTTGCACATATGTGTAAGTCCGGTGACAATATATTTTAACATTTGCATATAAGAAAAAAACGGGATGGCGGCTTCAAGATGGCGTACGACTTTACCGTTTATGATCCGATTCGACTCAATATCGATATGTGGGGGTTTTCCAGATCGCCAATTATGAATTCTTGGTCAAAATTTAGAAATTCAAAATGGCTGACAACTTTTGTCATTTATGGTCCAAATCGATCAAAATCGATATCTGGGGGTTTTCGGGTTCGCCGATTACAAATTTCTAGTCAAAAATTTAGTTCAGGATGGCGACTTCAAGATGGCAGACGACCTTACCGTTTAAGATCCGATTAAAGTCAAAATCGATATCTGGGGGTTTTCTAGGTCGCGGATTATGAATTTTTAGTCAAGATTCAGAAATTCAAAATGGCGGCGCCAATATGGCTGACTACTTTTGTCATTTAAATCCAAATCGATCAAAATGATGGGTTTGATTTACTTCAAGGTTTATTTTCTACTTTTTAGAGCATTTAAATAAAAGGTTTTTTAAAAATATTTCTTTTTAATATTATAAATGTAATGACAATTTAAATTTATTATTTATACCCATATTCCTTCATTTTTAGCATACATCTCAACTCTAAATATTGCCTGTAAGTTATTTATGGCATTCTACGGATATTCTTTCCTTTTTTTTTGGGTTTTCTACCACATATATTATTATCTTCATCAAAAAAAAAAAAAACACCGGATCTACAAAATAATAGAATTATTGGAAAAAAGCCGTTGAGCTACCGTTTTTAGATGTTTTAATTAGAAGGGTAAATAATACAATTGAAACAAGCGTTTATAGAAAACCGACACATACTAATAGATATCTAAATTTTAACTCAAATCAGTCAATAAATGTTAAAAGGGGTGTTGTAAAATGTTTATACGATAGGGCCAAAATAATTTCATCTAATAATGAAATATTAAATAACGAGAAAAAATTTATCAAAGAGGTTCTAGTACAAAATCAATATCCTGAAGCCTTTGTTGATAGAGTTTTCATAAATGTTGAAAATAGGGACAATCAGGTACGACAAAAACCTGAACGTCATTATACGGCAATAATTCCTTATGTATACGGACTATCGGAAAAGCTACGCCGTATAGGTGACAAATTTGATGTTAGGACGATTTCTCAAACTGGGAACACTTTAAGATCTATTTTAACAATAACAAAACCGAAAAACAGGGAGCAGAATTCAAAAAACTGTATTTACAATATCCCGTGCGAATGTAATAAATGTTATGTGGGTGAGTCATCCAGACCTTTCAGTGTGAGGTTGGATGAGCACAAGAATTACATTAGAAAGAATGAAATTCAGAAATCAAAGATTTGTGAACATGCTTGGGCAAACGGACATAGAATAAACTGGGATTCGGCAAAAATTTTAACAAAAGAAGCAGATACCAAAAAAAGAAAAATCAGCAATAATCTAATTAAATGAAGTTAAGTGCGTATCGAATTGTTCTGTAGATATTTGTACAACCTGGCTACCAATGTTAAAAGAAGAACTTAACAAACTCAACATTATCTAAAAGAAAATATCATCAGTTTTGTGTTCTGTGTAAGTAGTAAGTATCTATAGAAATAATATAAACAGAATCTTGAAGCTGTGTATTTGACATACACAGCAAAATAAAAGGTCTTCCAAAAAAAGCTTTGAAAACGGAAAAAGACTACTTTCCGAAACGTCAGCAAAATACATTATTTCTGTGTTTATTCCGATTTATATTATTTGAAAACATAACCTCTGACTACTCCTTTGACGTAAACGTAATGGGCGCAAAGGCTTTTTCCAATAATTCTATTATTTTGTAGATTCGGTGATTTGTTTTTGAAGAGGATAATAATACATGTGGTAGAAAATCCAAATAGTAGGAAAGAATATCTCAACTCTGTTCTTAAATTCCTCGTAGCTATTTTGAATAGCTTAAAGATTAACTGAATTTCCAGCATTTGTAATTCTCTCTCTGTCAATACATTTACATCCGTTGTTAAGTTATGGGAATAAACAATTTACGAGTTCTGAATTGAAGAGTGTTGGCGATAAGACACACCCTTTTATTTATATGTCTTCCAATGATTGTTTGTCAATGCACAATGCCGCCTTTTGGTTGTAATATACATTTGAAACAATTTGAAGGTCTCCGTGATTGAGATGTTTCACTTTAAGGATATTCATTAGCTGATCGTGGCGTACTTTATCAAATGCTTATTATACTCGATGAAACACGCATATTCGGGTACAGCTTTGTTGGGCAGTCAAAAAACGCAACAAAAACTTTACGACCTCATTAAAATACCATTACTCCCTGAACTATAGCACCGGCAAATCGAATCACTTACCTTTATAAGTTTTTAATATACGTCGGCTTTTTTTATGACAGGTTCACCGGCTTTAGTAATTAGCCCGTAAAATTTTTGTTGCGTGTTTTGACTGCCCACCAAAGTTGTACCCTACTATACACATTCTGGTTGACGTTCAAGCATGTTTGAATCAGTACGTTAAATGAAAAGAGTGCTTCTCGTTACGAAATCTGAATTGTCTCAATTATGTTCACATCAAGCTTTTGATGTATTCGGTTATGGATTATTTTAAGAAACTATTTTAGTGTGTGTGACATAAGGCTAGTGGTACGGTGGTCACTGCATTCTTTGACATTTAGTTTTTTTGATAAGCCAGGAAAAGTGGACAATAACCATTCTCTGGGGATATTTTCCGACCTATATATTTTTTTGAACAATTATACCAAGATCTTACTGTGTTGCTCATCAATAACTTTAATGATATCACTGGGCAGTTCATCAGGGCCATCACATTTTCCGTTTCTCATTGATCTTAAGTAATAGGTTACTTCTTCCTTAATACTGTCATGTCCTAATTCTCCTTGAGTTATATGTACCTATTTCAGACCAATTCGTCCATCTGTGAATAATGTACTCTTCCCATCGTTTCAGTTTATTTCATTACTTATTTATTTATTATACAAAAATAAGAACTGGGAAAATATATGCATTATGCTCAAGAACAAAAGACACAAGGTTAAACAGTAATGAAAAAAATAAATAAAAATTAAATGAACAAAAATGTTGTCAAGGCAATACAAGTTTGTTGTATTTACATTTAAAAGAATTTACACTGGATGCGGATACAACACTAGATGGAAAAGTGTTGCATGTGTTGAATAGGCGCATTGAAAGGAAGCATTCGTGAACAGAGGTTCTGAAGGCGTCTCTGGCGAACTTAAATAGATGTCCACTCCACGTAATCGGTTATCATTGACTAGAGTAAATAAATTATGAATTGGAGATAATTTAATTTCGTATCCCTTTGTACTTTGACAAGGTCGCTCTGACGTCTTCAGACAGGGAGGTAAGTTTAAACTTTGCAAGTCGGTCTTCGTAACATGGGCGAGTACGTCCAAATGGTATCTGGGTTATGCGGCGTTGAACATTCTCTTTGGATCACGTATTAAGGTTGGAAACCATACACTGTAAACGAATTCAAGTGCTGGACGAACAAATGTTTTATATAGTTCAGATAAGGTAGTGGGACTCAAGTGGACGAAAGTTTTATTCAGTAGATATACCTTGGTGTTGATTTTTTACTTGTCGGACAATGTGATTGGACTAGGAAAGATTGCATGTAATGATGACTCCCAGATCGTCGTGAGAATCGGATGAATCCATTTGTTTACCGTTAATATTGTATTCTAGGCATGGATTGTGTTTTCCTAAACGGAGTATGAAGGTTCGAACGGTAAAGAAATCTTGAATCCACATGTGCAAACTCCTACGTATGCCAACTGTTCCAGTTTCTGTAACAAGGAGTTTTTAGGCACTTTATCAAATGCCTTGCAGAAATCTAGGTACAGAATATCAACACATTCACCACGATCTAACCTGAGCGAACAGTTTGATACATAACATAGCAAGTTAATGTCAACTGGGATGAACCGGTGTTGTTTGGCAGGGATAATTTGATGTGCAAGAGGAAAAGGTCGCATACTGTTCACAATGATTGACTCCATCATTTTGAGAACAATGGAAGTAACTCTAATTGGACGAAAATTATCAGAGCTGTACTTACCTCCTTTCTTACAAATGATCTTAATACATGCATATTCCCACTCGGATGGTAATATCCCAGAAGCCAAGGACAGCTTCATTATTATACTGAGTGGTTTGCACATGGAATTAATACAAGCTTTAAGCAACATGGTGGATATTTTATCAAGGCCAAGAATTTTCTCGACAATTTGCTCTTCTTGAAAGTCAATATTTGTCAAATCAGTGGGCACTTGAGGAAGATATGCGGAGCAACAGATGGTTTAAAAACAGTCGGTGAGTGAGTGAGTCATTTATTAATTAGAATATGGCCATTTTTGTCTAAGAGCATAGTACCTTGAATTCTTTGTTGTAAGCCTGTTCGTTGACTATTTTGTATAAGTTAAACAGGTCGTATTTGCTTTGGAGTTCTTCGATAAGTAATAATAATAATATTAGTTGTTATTATCGAGCAGAGCTAATACGTTGAGCACAATACTTTAATAGATATTTACGAGACAACTTGCATGGAGTGTGTTGTAGCACAAGTTGGGATACCATACAAGTATAATAATAAGTCGGGGTGTAATGGGGTAGTGAAGCGCAAGTTATAGCCTCTCCTACTCAATTGTTAACCTCACCTTCGCGATGAGTTCAATTTGAACTTGGTGCGCCCTGTTTTCACTAACGAGGCTCTAACGACCGAGTAAGGGCGGAATAACCCTTACCTTTTGCCGTGAGCACATCCACCTTCTCACGAAGAGTGCGGTAAAAATAACCGACCGCACACAAAGGTTGCTTTTGGAATCGTTTGGTTACCCCATCGTCGCAGTCTCCTTCTGTGCCATGGGACCACACCACTCGCCTTCCGCAACCGAGCTGGTCAGTTGCATACCTGCTCCAGCTAAAACTTCAAATGCAGCTTCGTTTTCAGTCGATTAAGGCTTTAAAAAATGATGGAGCGTTCAAGTGGGACAAAATCATCCGGAGGTAAAATACCCTCCCGATCGGATCTCCGGGGGAGGGTGCCCACAGGGACACCTCATCGAATGTCGAAAAAACACCGACAAGTTAAATCCAACAAAACTAATTCTTTCATCTACGGCGCTTGGAATGTTCGTACTTTGAACGACAGCACTCGCACCGATCGGCCTGAAAGAAGAACTGCTCTAATAGATAGAGAACTTCACCGACTCAATGTTGACGTTGCAGCTCTCAGCGAAACTCGATTTTTGGAGGAAGGTTCTCTCACAGAAAAGTACTACACCTTCTATTGGAAAGGTCTTCCCACCAATTCAAGAAGACAACATGGAGTAGGATTTGCCGTTCGGAATCAACTTGTATCCAACTTAACACAAGTACCACAAGGCATATCCGAGCGACTAATGCTGCTACGCTATGAGCTATCAGATGGCAACGCGGTAAATCTAATAAGCGCCTACGCTCCCACTCTGGATGCAAGTCACGAAACCAAGGAAAGCTTCTATCAACAGCTGGAAGAAACCCTCTGTAGAATACCTAAAACGGAACGACTCGTTATTCTTGGCGATTTTAACGCTAGAGTAGGGAGAGATGCAGACACCTGGCCAGGCATCATAGGCAAGAACGGTTTGGGCAACATGAACGCTAACGGTCAACTACTCCTAACTAAATGCGCCGAACATGATCTAGTTATAACAAACACCATTTTCCGACAAAAGGATAAATTTAAAGGCACCTGGCGTCACCCCAGATCAGGTCACTGGCATCTACTGGACTATGTTATCGTACGTAGGAAGCATCTCAAGGACGTCCAAATTACAAAGGCGCGCATTGATAGCGAATGTTGGACCGATCATCGTCCTGTTGTCTCTAAAATGAAAATTGTTATGAGACCCAAACACCGAAGAACTCAAGTAAAACGTAGACTCCGTCTCTGTATTAGTAAATTGCGTGACCAACAAACCGCCGAACAGCTAAAGCAAAAAGTTCAAGAGAATTTGAGTGCACTAGAAGAAACCAATTCTGTAGATGTCGCTGCTACCTGGACACAAATTAAAGACAGTTTAAAAAGTGCGAGTGAGGAAATTCTTGGCACTGCAGCAAGTAAAAAACAGGAGGACTGGTTCAATGATAATGAAGCGTTTATACAAGAACTTCTTGACCGCAAACATATTGCCTTCCAAAACGCTATCAACCACCCCAACGACTCATCAAAAGCAGAAGCTTTTACCCAATCTAAGTATGAAACGCAACGCGAAATCAGAAGAATAAAGAACGAGTGGTGGGCAAGCAAGGCCAGAGAAATTCAAAGGTGCGCCGATTCACACGACTACAGGAATTTCTTTCAAGGAGTAAAAGCAGTGTACGGCCCCAGTCGGAAAAATATGTGCCCTATTAAAGATTTAAATGGAAATCTCCTCAAAGAAGACCAGGAAATAAGAGCCCGATGGAAAGAACACTACTCTAGCATTCTTAACCAGCAAAGTCAAGCCGATCACGATATTATAAATCTTATCCCTCAGTATGACACCTTCCAAGACTTAGATAAACCACTAACAAGGGAAGAGATCTTAACCGCCATTGGGCAGCTAAAAAATAACAAATCTCCCGGCGCCGACTCACTCCCAGCTGAGATCTTTAAAGCTGTGTCGTCAGAGGTCATACCCTACCTCAAAAAACTGTTTGATGTCGTGTGGGAAAGTGGTCAAGCTCCGCAGGAGTTTCGTGATACACTTTTAATCAACCTCTTCAAAAACAAAGGGAGCGCTGCAGACTGTGGAAATTACAGGGGTATAGCTCTCCTGGCTGTTGGAGGGAAGATACTCACTAAAGCGATGGCAAATAGGCTAACACCTGTTATGGAAAAGTTACTTCCTGAAACACAGAGTGGCTTTAGACCAAACCGAGGCACATCGGATTTAATCTTCACACTTAAACAGCTTCAAGAAAAAGCACTCGAACATCAAGGAGAAATTCACATGGCCTTCATTGATTTAACCAAGGCGTTTGACTCGGTGGACAGGGAAGTGCTCTGGAAAATTATGTTCCGCTTAGGTATCCCTAGAAAATTTGTGGAAGTATGTCGCAGTCTACATACAAACAACAACGCCCAGGTTATGTATAATAATGAGGCAACCGAACCTTTCCAAACCCTCACTGGAGTTAGGCAGGGATGTGTCCTGGCACCCCTACTTTTTAATTTGTTTACCACTGCTCTAACAATTATTGTTGACAACAAACTGACAGTCAGAGGAATAGGTCTCAGATACCGTTTTGATGGCGGTCTCTTTAACATAGGGCGCTTTAGAGCTTTCACGAAGACACGCACATGATTCATTTGTGATCTCCAGTATGCGGATGACTGTGCACTTTTAGCCTCTACGCCGGAAGAGCTTCAAGAACTTTTAGATGTGTATGCCCAGAGCTATGATTCCTTGGGACTTAAAATCAACATTGGAAAGACTAAGATTATGTCAACTCCTCATCAAGTGAACCAAATAGACATTACACTTAACGGAAATCCTCTTGAAGTGGTGGATCAGTTCAATTACTTAGGCAACGTTGTTAATGACAAAGCAAACATGGACAGCGAGATTCGCAATAGAATTAACGCTGCATCTAGAGCACTCTGGGGACTTAGAGAGAGAGTATTTGACAACCACGACCTTGCTTTGTCAACGAAAATGGCTGTCTACAGAGCAGTTGTCATTCCAACACTGCTATATGGATGTGAAAGCTGGGTCACTTACCGTCGTCATGTGAAAGAATTAGAACGTTTTCAGCAAAGACACCTCAGAAGTATGATGAAAATCCGTTGGTTCCATCACATATCAAACGTGGAAGTACTCAGGAGGGCAAACAGCCTTCCAATTGAGGTGCTTATTTCAAGAGCACGCCTAAGATGGGCAGGTCACGTTCATCGTATGCATGATAACCGCCTTCCTAAATGTACACTTTATGGTGAATTGCTAAGCGGTAGAAGAAGGCGTGGCGGTCAACGAAAGAGGTTCAAAGACGCTCTCCATGAAAATCTAAAATCCTGCGGTGTTGCAGACGAGCAATGGGAACAACTTGCAGCGGACAGAACCGAATGGCGAGGGGTTGTGGCCAGCTATCAAGGAAATGTTGCTGCAAGAAGGCCAGATCCAAGACCTAACCAGATCTATGTTTGTCCTGACTGCGGTCGACATGTGCTCTCCCGAATTGGCCTCTATAGCCATAGTCGTGTGCACCGTAGATGAATGGGAATTACAATAGACTACACCTTTTACTTGTTTTTTATTGCACAATTTATCGACTGTAACATTTTTATACTCGGACTCGAGTAACGGCTAATAATAATAAAATAATAAGTCGCCATCGCACGTACTAAATCGTACAATATTTTATCGATGCCTGTTTAAAATTGAAAATTATAAGGAAAGGTATTTTGATGTATAAAATATTTCTTTTTGACAAACTGAAAATCTAAACTAACTATCTAGATAGTAATCGCAATGTGTTGGAACGCAACCGATTAAACCAAGAGCTAGGCGTCTGAGAGCCTCTTTCAACTTTATGGGGCCTAGTTTTGTTTAAGCAGACAACCTTGCACTGGGTCCGATTCCTGGTGGTGGGGGCATTTTCGGAGTGAGGTATTTTTCACAAATCAATATCTTTGGGGTCTAAAAAAGCCTTTTTTTTTACAAGACTCCAAAACATTTGAGCACTACAGTTGAATAGATTACTCGGCGCGCGTTCCGCTAAACATGTCAACATCATTGGGTGATAAGTAAGACTGCTTTTCAGTTTTAATCACTTCCTGAGGTGCTAACTTCATTAGTAAAACGTGTGGCAAGAATTGTAGTGTTCAAATATTTTGGCATTTTGTAGAAGAGTTTTTTTTTTTTATAATAAAGGTATTGATTTGTGAAAAATAGCCTTCATATAAAAACGCCGCGCCGGCACCGACAGGGCCCGGATCCAAGGATAGGGCTTGTCTTCTTAAGGTGCGCTTTGCCATAAACGTAATTCGACAATATCTCGTATATCCCTGAACCAATCAAAAAACTTATTTGATAAGCTTTTAGAAAAATTTCGGTGGAATAGCACTACATCATTTTTTTTTTCTGCTGAAGACGATAATTATTTGTTTTGAGTTTTCAAGTGTCCAGTACCATTCTACAGAGTGTTCTCTAAATGGTTATTAATTTTTTATTTATTTTTTTTAATTGGAATAGGGATATAGGAGAAATGTCGAATTACGAAATCATCTTTTTCAAGTCTGCGCCACTACCCTTAAATAGAACTACTCACCATAAAAGTAGAGGAAGGTTTTCAGACTTCAGACTTATTGAAAAATTCAGTAACACTTGGTCTAGTTAGGCACGACAATGTTACTATAAACTTATTATACATATTTTTTGATAAATATTTTAATATGAGAGACTCCAAACGTTTGCAAATATTTTTTTATTTTAATTTCAATATATTTTGTGGCATTTTTGTTGCTTAGAATTTTTATCTCACGGAAATAAATAAATGAATTTAGAATTATCAATTAGATCTCAATAAAACCAGTTTAATAGTTGTTGACACATTTATTTTAGACATTAGACTTTATTTATAAGTCGTGCAGAAAAGTTGGTAACTTCCCAGTCGATAATGTTGCTTCTAGAGAAGGCTAGGCTCAAGAAAAACGAAAACAAGTAAGCATAAACTAATAAATCTTACAAAGGAAGAGCCACATAATCCCGAACATATTTTGTTCAGTTTCTTGGGTAGCTGTGAAATATGATAAGGAAAAGTCCATGTTAGAAACCTAAAACATCAATAAATAATTCCTTTACTATACTGCCGCCGCTGTTCCCTCGTAACTTTTAAATAAGTTTTTAACCAAGTTTATAAAAATTACACTCTGAAAGTTCTACTATATGCCGGCTTGAGGCATCCTAATCTTCCGAGTGTATTATTCCCGTAAGCCTAAACATACGTGTATATTATTTATATTTTCCATTTTATTAATTTTTTAAAAGCGCCTTTAAAAGAATTGCTCAGAGTATACTTAGGGTGAATAAAACAAAATATGAAAACCATGATAAGTGACACGGCAAGACTAAAAAATTTAAATTGGGAAAAGAGGACAAACTGTTAATTTTTTCTTTGAAGTCAAAAAAAAACTATTCATGACACTATCAGATAATTGCCTCAACATATGAAAATTCTAATATCTATTATTATCTTGTATTTTTTTATAAACGAAAGATTATAATGAGAGAAAAAGTGGACTAAAGGTATTTAGTATTTTAAAAAAGAGATTTTTAACACGGAAAACCCTCGGGCAGTATCGCTTAAAAAATTGTTTTGCAAATATCTCGATTGTGAATGGTCCTACGAAAAAAAGATGGTTATCAAAGTTAAAGACAAGTAAATTCTCTAACGAAACGGTTCAGATACATTTTTAAGTAGTATTAATATTTTTGGAGTTATAGGTGCGGGAATTAAAGCATCTTATCGCATTCACTCTGTATATCGACACTTTCCTATACACTTCCAGGCTTTCTATTTGCTATTACGTTTAATTGCCACTTTTGGAGTTTAAGTAAATATTTAGTATCAGTTTTGAATTTGCAAATGTCTTCAATGTCTAATTGTGCGCATATTTCCACACTACCTTGCGGTAGAGCATTTAGCGCGTTTTTAAGTGTAGTAGGCCTAATTCACTTTTTGTTTATTTGATTATTTACTTAGTCTTATTCTCTACTGCCAGTACATTACATTACCGTCCCTTGCTTCAATAAAACTGCGAGTGTCGGTTTCATTATCGTCTGCATCGTCTTTGTCAAATTCAGTCTCCTCATATTTATCCTGTTCCAAAAAAGCTAATACCTTATCTTCGATTACTTCGGCTTGATCTAAGTCATCTAGATATATTTCGATATTTGTACACATCTGTCCTTGATATCCAGAACAAATAACGGAACCTGTTGGTCCACCTTTTCTACAAGTACACGCGGCTTTGCAGTCTTTCGTACACTTGCAGCTTATTGTTTTCAAAACTTCTTGTGAAGCAGCTTTGTTTTTGATAGTAATAGGAAACAGACTATTTTTTTTTTCAACCAACCTCAATCTTGAGGACTTTCGGTATTGCCGTACCACTGCTGAATTTGACAATATGTTCTAAAAAAGTGTTGGCATGCAGCCGACTCAGTTGGAGGTAACGATGCAAGGTTACATGTACTTAATAAAGCATTTGTACCTGAAGCTATTCAAAGAATGCTGTTTGGGTTCTGCTGCGTAAAGGGCTAATATAATTCTTTGGCCTGCTGTATCTATAACATCAAGGTAAAAATTGGGATCTTTAAAACCTTCCATGTATTTTTGTAATCCTCCAGATTTTTGTAATAATTTAACGAATTTTGCTATGCCTTACCTTAAAAAATGCAGAAGTTGTGTTACATCCACTGAATGCGTGGAGGAATAATATATTATCCGCAACTTCTTTTGGGTATTTAAGAGTTCGAAGAATAAATTCGTTCGTCCGTTTTCCTCTTGCTGAGAGACATTTGTAATTTTAAAATTGATAATAAATATATTCACTTAAACTACAAAAGTGAAAATTAAACGTAATAGCAGGTAGAAAGCCTAGAAGTGTATAGGAAAGTGTCAATATATAGGGTGAATGCGATACGATGCTCTAATTCCCGAGCCTATAACTCCAAGAATATTAATACTACGTAAAAATGGGCCTGAACCATTTCGATGAAGAATTTACTTATGTTTAACTTGGTAACCATCTTTTTCTCGTAGGACCATTCACAATCGAGATATTTGCAAAAAAATGACTTTTAAGCGATATTGACCCAAAAGCGAGCGGACGAGGGGGAAAAATTAGTATGTCTAAAATAGCCCATAATGAACTGGTCCAACAGTAAAATCTCTTGTCCGATTTAAAACGGTTTTTATTCTCAACTCCCTGACGACGGGCCTATAACAATAAGTTAAAAAGTTATTAAAATTAAAATAAAAAATAGCAAGAATTTTAAAATGATTTCGTTTATTAAGAGTTCCAGGAAATAATTACAAGTATTTCAGAATCAGCTCGATTTTCTCCACCTCTCATTAGGCCCCCATACATGGTAGGGAATTCTAAGGGCGCAGAATTAAATTTAATCAAGGACTAAGACAGTTTTGTAGTTTTGTGTTGTACGAAGCAAAGTTATCGGAGAATCAGCTGACCTGGTTCTAAATGGGTGACTGGGTATATTGGCCTCACTGATTCTGTCAAAAGTACGTAAATCAATATAAATCTCTAATCTGTGACGTAAATTGTGGATTATAACCTTTCTTCTGCATGTCAAATTACCGACAGCGACAAGTTGAGAAAATTACAGAAGTAATAGACAGTGAGATAATCTAACAATAAAATTATTATTTTTACTTAATAAATAATATAATCTATAAACAACACAACTATGCAAGCCATCAACCACAGGACAAGAAGAGCAAGCAATTTATAGTTGATGCTATTTCCGCATATATGAGATCCAAAATATGCCGTACCACTGGTTTTGATATTCTATAACGATTTCTAAATTCATCGTCCCTCCACTTAAGAAAATTATTAGGTCTTTCCCGAAACTGACGAGGAATTTGCGGGTGTAAAACTAGTTCAAGTAGTTCCAAAAAGTCTTTATCATCTGTTCGGTCTTCTAAGTAGTTTTCTTCCATTATTTATGATTACAGAACAAAAAACAACTTGAACAACACTCCAGCTCAGCTCTTATTTAATAGTGCATGTTACTTAAATATCAGTGATTTAGCAAAAATTTGAAAAATGTGAGGTTAGATTCAACTGATCGAGATTTTAAACCTCCAACATAGTGGATTTAGTTGATCTTCAAATCAACCATCGTTAAAACGCGGGTTTGCAATAGTACAACGAACCTGGACCACTGATCCTCGAATCAGCGTTGATCCGGAGATCAAATTGTTAGTACAACGCGCCCTAAATGATTTGTCCCGTCACGGACTAAATCTGTTGTAGATATTGCGATCGATGTTTACGTTAGGACCGTGCGACGGATTTAATCGGTAAAACAGATCACTGCAGGTTCAGTCCTGTCGGTACAGATACACGGAGACATCAATTCCGTTCGAATAATAAAGGTGTCATTGAAACATGAAATGGACTAAAAAATTATTAACCGATTTTATGAATTTATCTAGGGAACAACATGTTTGTGAAAAATTAAAGACAGTTCGTACGTAATTAAAAATGAGGAACTTAACATTCGTAAATAGTTTTTGTAAATCATCCTGCTCATTCGCTCTTAGTTGTCGGATTAAACGCATATGTCAGTTTTTTCTCTCCTGGATCCACGTTTTCATCCACTTTGTTCGATTTTTCTTCTTTTCATTTCACAAATTTGCCAGATACATAGACCCATAAGTGCAATTTCTCTTCTGGATCTAAAATATCTGAACGCTTGTTTAGTCCCCTCCGAGGCCTTGGAATTTAAAGAGGATTTACCATTAACTGAACTGCCCTTCCCCTCAACGACTTGATATTTGACGAAGTAAACGATGCGATCTTTACGTATGTAAGCACCAAAATATTTGTACTCTGAGAGACCAAGTCGGCAGATGCGATCAGGCAGATCTGGACAGCGGGACAAATCACTTAAAATTTCCTCGTATATGGGGGCCTAATGACACGTTAGCTGCCAGGGCGGACAGGATTGTCTAATAAACTCAGATTCGACTACACCACAGCAGACACTCATGTTGACAACCCTTATTCATTACCTTTACCATGTAGACACATATTTTCACGCAATTTTCAATATCAAGTGTCTGTTCTGACTCTTCTGATCTTATTAAATGAAGATAAGTGCGTATCGAATTGTTCTGTATATATTTGTACAACCTGGCTACCAATGTTAAAAGAAGAACTTAACAAACTCAACATTATCTAAAAGAAAATATCATCAGTTCTGTGTTCTGTGTATCTATGAAAATAACATAAGCAGAAACTTAAGCTGTGTATTTGATATACACAACAAAATAAGATTTCTTCCAAAAGTAACTTTGAAAACGGAAAGAGACTACTTTCCGAAACGTCAGCAAAATGCATTATTTCTGTGCTTATTTTTATATTATTTGTAAAACATAACTTCTGACTATTCACGGCCGCAGAGGCTTTTTTCCAATAATTCTATTATTTTGTATATTCGGTGATTTGTTTTTGAAGAGAATAATAATACATGTGGTAGAAAACCCAAATAATAGGAAAGAATATTCGTAGAATGCCACAGATAACTTTCCATAAATATTTACACAATATCATGACCATTTGTATTATTTCAGTTGTTTCAATTTTTAGTTAGTACCAGTGAAATTTCATCCGGTAATATTCAACTGTTTTTAATAATAATAAATATAATAAATAAATACCACAGAAATTAGACAACCCCCAATTCCAGAAGCCAGGGCTTGTGCGAAAAGGGTAGTTATGTAATAATTGTTTGTAAATTGTTTGAAAATTATGGCTGGGGGGATTTGGAGCAGGAAAATATATATTGTTGTTGTTATCCACACACATTTATAAAAGAATCGGAAAATATAGAATCATAATAATCTTGAGAGATACATATTTATTTAATATTTTTTTAAATGGTTTGTTTTTCTAGGAAATTCATTTTTTTGTGTAATCTTGAGGTACTTTTATGCAACATATATTTTTCAAGTTTTTGGAATGGACAGTTGAAATTTAAAAAATTTTTATAAGTATATTTATTTATTTATTTTTTTAAAATTGTATTTATTACCAATTCTTGGAATAATGCAATTACCAATTTTTTTTCGAGGTCCTGAAGGTGCAACGTGCATTTTTTGGATTTTTTCAAGTAGGTATAGACGTATTCCCATTCCCTCTTTTCAGGATTTACTTGACTATTTTATTTGTCGAATTAAAAATGTCACTACATTATAGCACTCGTCCAATCTGCTGGAAAGATAGGACGATCAGCAAAATAAATCTACAGGAAGGACCGTTCTTCACTAAAGCTAATTTGGATCATATATTGTACCGCTAATAGAGATTAGGGTTGCTACACTCTAAAATAGAAACTGACACTTGAAACGAACCTACACATAATTTTTAGGTTAGGGTTGTGAGTCTCAACAACCGTTTTGTGATCGTCTGATATGCTAAACAACATGTCAAGAAAGTTTTTCAACAGGCCGACAAAACTTTGATGAAAAGTCAGATATTATTTATTATTTAGCGGTAGTTGGCGGCAAAACCAAAGAACAAACAATACCATCTCTATTGTGACATATTGACAAATACGTCTACATTAAGATTTCATGTTGTTGATGTGATGACAGACACTTTTTCGTTTATTTCTTTAGCTTGCATGTAAATGAGTTAATAAGAGTATGTAGACACTAAAGAAGTTCTTATAACATCTGTTTCCCACATCTATCCGCAGAAGAACAAAAGGACTGTAAAATTTCAACAGTTTCCACGTTTTAAAATTATAATGGATTAATTATTACTTCGTTGATAACTTGTAAACTTTCAGAGTTTAATAGCTTTATTCGCCGAGAGTTGCAAATTTTTTGTACTGGCTAGGGATCTGCACAAACTGCAACGAGCTACTTCTAACATTAATAAAATATTATATAATTACACAATTTAATTAAGAAATTTTAAAGTTGAAACCTCTGTGAATTTATGGTTTGCTACTCCGTTACCTACTTAACAATTTATTTTCCGTCACTAATACTTCGTTCAAAACAATATATTTTTAAAAAAGTAAAATATAGATATGAAAAAGTAAACATATAGTGCTGGATCTACCAGTAAAACAATAAGAATATTTATTTTTTTTACATTGCTCTAGACCAAACGTTACAAAAAACTCATTTTTAATGTTGACAAAATATCGACATTAAAAATTGTTAAATTCGTGTTGCTGAAGCGTTATTAATGCCTGTAATTTGTCTATTCCTAGAGGCGGCATGTTGTTTATAAACATTAGTAATTTACGGATCTTGGTGTTTAAAAGAATGTCGACTGAGATATACTGTAATAAAGAAATCGAATAAAGCATACAAACATAATTCAGTTATTATCAGTGCTGGATATGAAGGAGTCTAAACACCCGGGGCGCACCATTTATTGGGGCGCATGAACAAGCAAGGCAAATTTTAATGAAACTGATATAATTTTGTCAAGTAATTTTGGAGGATTTTTTTAAACTGCATGAAATAAATTATTTAATTAAGATAAATTAAATTAATGAAATAGTGTTTGTCTTATAATTGGCCGCTGCTTTTATTTTATTTTAATTTATTTAAATAAATAAAAATGGAGATATGGCGGGCGATTGGCGATTTGCATGTTCATTTAATAAGCTGCTATTATAAGCTATGTATGTTGGTCAATGATTTGTGTACTTGTGTAAATTAATAAATTTGTCATTTTGAGCCGTTTTTTTTAATAATCATTGTAATAACTTCAAGTTGCCAAAGCGCAAAACTAACTAGTAGCTAACATGAGTTTTCCTTTAAAAAAATTAAGTGGCCACAAAAGCAAAGAAATTCGAAAACGCAAAGCTGAATTACATGAATAGAAGATCTTTTAAAACACACACACCCAAGTTACATACTTTTTTATAAGTAAAATAATTGACTGTAAGAGTGACAGTTCTAGTGTTGCATGACCAGCGCTTGGCAACGGGACTGGTTGATGTAGATTTCACCCTCATGGCGGGCGTCGTCAGGAACTCCGTATGAGGGCGTTTCTCTTTGGATCGGGTTCGTGAGAGATACCAGGGATTTGTTTTGTGTAGAGAGAATTTGCTTGTGCCCAGCTTCGGTGTAGTCACTTAGATTTTAAATATTATTTTTAGATTTTGGACAGGGCAGGAGTCTCTGATGACACCTACTTTATATTAAGGGAAGGTGTTCCTAGGTTGATAATGCAAATTCTTTATAAAATTCTCAGAGAAGAAGTCTCTGCCTGGGGTAGGCGAGTGCCAATGGAATGAAAGTCGCTTGTTCTAAATGCTAATATATTAACACACTATTTAAAATATGATAGGTTAAGTTGATACGTTGAATGAGCGCGGTAGACTGTTCGAACTTTTTGTTAAATGCGCGATGGCAAAAATGGTTTAGAGCTTTTTTTACTTGGTAAGACAAGGAAGCAGTTACAGTGGTCCAGTTATAGAGATATCGTTCGCAGCGCACGTATCGAACTGGACTTTTTTATCTTGTTTTGAGCACGCTGGGCTCTTCCTTTTATATATTTCGTCGGGAACTTAAGCTCGCACGGGTCTGGAAAATTCCTCCACCATTCATCTCGGCTCGATTGCGCAACATTGCATCGGAAAATCTGAAAATTTGGAAATGGAAATTATATGACTATTTCGGCATTAAAATGAGGAATTGTTTGATGTATGAACGAAGTTTGAATGGATTTGATTTTTGAAGTTATTGACGATAATTGTCTGAATAAATTAATTAATTTTGAAACGACCCAGTAAGTTGTCCCGAAGGTTCTGCACGTAAAGTTGATATGATATGAGAATGTTTCGATAGGTCCGCGGTGAACGAAATGGAAGTAAGTTTTGATAACAATGGGGAACGAATGTACCGGTACTCTGTTGGAACATTATGAATGGACATTGATTGTATTTTGATATCTAAGGCGCGAAATTGAATGAACGGTGGAAACGAGAGGAAAAATAATTTATAAAAAAATTGTGAGAGTGGAATAAAATATTTTGACTGCGGGTATGGAAAGTAGTTCTGATGTGTTTTAAGCTCATGTAGGGGCGGTATTTTTTAGGACGTTATTTGATCATGTTTGAGCTGCAGTATGATGTGTTTTAATGTTTGTGTGATGTTATTGATGGATTTAGGTTATTTGAGAGTTATCGGTGATTCGTGAACTTGTAGAGGGCAAAATCACATACCAAAAATCGTATACCAAAGATAGCAAATGATCCAAAAGTCCAATCTAAAATAACCAAAAACAGAATGGTTGGTAAGTTCTGTATCCAAAATTCAGATGTACCAAAAGGAAATCTAAAACCAGCTAATTAATCCGAATAAATCGAAATTTCAATTAAACAAACCAAAATTAATTGAAAATTGGTTGAATTTAGTTTTTGACCCGGTATCAAACCGACTAGCAACCACGTGCCTTTTAACTAAATTAATCACTAGCAAAAATTTCGGCTTAATTTCTTGATTTATATAAGGGAGTTTGACGGTACTTGGGTAATAGTTATAGCTATTTTTACTCACAAAAACAAGAGGAAATGACTTAAACTGACAGTTCGATAATTTGGCTGTCAGAGTACCAACATGAGAAATTACAAAACTAAATCGATTGATATGGACTTTTTCGGACTCTTTACACTATCATTTTGTAGACAATTCTTGTACATTAATTATAGTAATACTTTATATTTTAAATTTCCATGGCATACACAATTATTTTATAACTTGGTAAAACTTTACCTAGTGAGCCATCTGTAGGCGAAAAGCTTAAAGGTGGTAATTTGGTTAGGAAGTTAGAGCATGGTGACATGTATCGTTGAATGTGTTTTTTTTATACATTTATTTAACGTCGGCCTATTTCCGCTACTGAGGCCTAACACCGACGCCTGTAGACGAGCTACCCCCAACCAGGAATTTTGCCGAACCTCTTCCCTTAAGAAGAGTAGGGATCTTTTACTTGCCTAACATTTAACAGACAAGGGACCGACGACTTTACATCCCCTCCGAAGGATGGTACATCTCCTATACAACCCTCGCCTAAGGTTGTATAGCTTCCGCGCATACACTGATATACAAGCCGCTGGAAGATGTCTGAGGCGAGAACGCGGTTTCCGTTGGAATGGTCACCCATCCAAGTACTAACTGCACCTGTCGTTGCTTTACATCGC
The DNA here is from genome assembly GCA_963675555.1 of Leptura quadrifasciata. Taxonomy (NCBI): domain Eukaryota; kingdom Metazoa; phylum Arthropoda; class Insecta; order Coleoptera; family Cerambycidae; genus Leptura; species Leptura quadrifasciata. The sequence continues at coordinate 104,759,049 of OY776673.1, read as the reverse complement.
ATACCGAAGTATGTACGTAGTAAAGACGCGCACCTACGCTCGCCCCCAAGTTGAATGTGTAATTTATTATTATAGATGGGTGAATTGATCTACTATTATTAACTTGCGAAAACCAGCAAAAGATGGCACGTCACAATTTGATACGTTATGCTTAATTTGATTAATTTTCTGATACTCTATTCTCAATTTGTTATAAAAATTTATATATTTTTTTTATTATTACTAAGGAACCAAGGTTCCTATGTATTAAAAGTTTATAAAGTTTACTTACTTACCTGATGTTTCCTTCACTTTTGGAAATAATTAGGATGCTGAGTTTTTAATAGACCCTGGGCGCAAATATTCACAATCCGGCACTGATTATTATATATATATATATAAGCTTAGCCCCAAAGACATTTATTCTTAACCTTGATATCAAATATAAAATAGACATTAAATGGAGTGTTTATAGTTTGACGCTTAAAATAACTAATAGGGTATTATTTATTAAGGTACGCATACTGAACGTGTGCAAACAAATTAAACAAATGAGCTATTAACGTGTCCCAATGACGCTTTTATTTTATGGTTATTGTTTTATCATACTTAAAACCCCTATAATTATCAAATAGGCGCTTTCATAGAATTGCCGACAATTCCATGCAATATATTACTACAGTTTATTCTATAATAAATACGTTAGCTTATTTCCTTTTCACCTCTATATCGGCGTATCGATTTGTGAATTGTGAGAATAGCTACATATTAAACCCAAGAAATGGTATCGAGTGTGGATAGGGCCTTTGAATATACAAACATAATACAAAATATCATAATGTTTTATATATAATAATAATATAATGTTCCTTGTTGAACAAATAAAGTGCAATACCAATATATGACAATAAGGCAAAAATACAATAAAGAAAATAAATATAAGATGGTCGGACAGACGGAGGAAAGAACAGACAGGTGGACTGACCTTAAATTTACCCCCACCATGCTAATTACCCTCATCATTTGACCACATGACCTCTACTTACGTTACTCCCCCACCCCGCTGTGCCAACGCCTGTTGACCTGAACCTCATCACTCTAATTGCCCCCACCCCTAATCTGATCACTGATGATCTTGCTCCTGCTCAAAGCCTCTGCCATTTCCATACTACATATGTCTATGGAAACTCTTCTCATTATTTTTGCTTGTGCAATCAGTTTCTAAGAGAACGGGCAGATATTTCGAGAACTTTACATAAAGAAGATCGCTAAGGCTAACTATCCCTGTAAACCTTCTGTTTGGACCCCCTCATTCTTATGCGTGCTGTGTTCATGGAATGTGTGCCTGGTATGTTCTTCCATTTGTGGATTGTCCTCCTCAACTTTTAATAGATGGTATGTGAGGCTCATCGACTTGAATCATTTTCCAGCTCAAAATTTCGATGCCAAGCTGGCCTTAATTAATCTCCTCACACAAGGTAGAAGATTTTCCGTGCCGTTTTGAAGCAAAGTTGGAATGTTTTCGTTTGATTTGCTGTTTTGCAGGGCTCAAACTCGTTCACTGTCCGTCAACCGTCCCATTCGTTATGATTCTTTCTGCAAGTTGTCATTTCGCTTGTGGGGCCGGATCCTTTGGTATTGTGACAGCAGTAGTGCGCTATCGTCAGGAAAGTCAATCAGAAATATTTTTTAATTACTCCTAACCAGATTTAGTCCATAATGTCATTGTGCCATCGTGGTAGGTCTGTGATACCGAAGTATTACTCCTTATTACTGGAAATAGGAACGAGGTGATTAAAGGTATATAATCTGCAATAAATTTAGAAAAATAAATGTACTAGAGGAAATGCACGGTTTTAAATTTGATCATTTGGTAAACATTCTACTTTCTTAAGTTTAAGCTTATTTATTTTTGAAGTCTTCATTAACCACATGATCCTCTTCTACTATGTTAGTTTGCACTTTCTTTTCATATTTTTAGTATCTATGGCTCTCAGAAACGCTTTGAGTATAAGACGTTATGCCGACATGCGATAATAATCATATTGAGAGGAACTAGGGCTTTTTTTTTTTGGTAGATTTAGTACATTAAATATTGTGGCTAATTAAAATTGTATCTATTAATCACCGCTTTACGTGAACGATGTTCCCAATTATAGAGCTGTATTTTTTTCACATACACATAGACAATTATACAACAACCATTCAATATGATATTGCCATCTGCCGCAGCTGAGACTAAAACTCAGATGTAGTACAGCGACTAGCCGTGTTGTCTGTCACATAACCTCATCTACTCCACTGCTGCCAACTTTATAACTCATGGCAAACACCACTAAACATCCATACCCTAGCCAGGATTCGAACCCGGGACGCCTTGGTTGCAAGCCTAATACGTAAGCGCTGAGCCACTGAGACGGTCTGAATTTTCGGAATAGATCCCATTTGGACTAGTGAACTCATCCTTATCTATTAATCTTTTTTCTCTGTCGTCTCTACAAAGAGTTTTGAAATATTGCATTTCTTGAGTTCTTTTATTCCTTCCACAACTTCGCTTATTGCATCTTTAAGTACCATTGCGTTTTGCTGTATGGTTTTATGTATGTAGGAAGTATCGTATTTTTCAAGTATTTTCACTATTCAATTATCATAGAATTTTCATATAAATATGCATGGGATGTAACCTTGTAACATGTAATAATTACAGAATGAATTGCCTCAGTATATGTTAAATATAACTAAAACTGCATTCACGTTTCGATTAAACAAAATGAAGTAAATTCATCTTCGCTCAGGGACCCACTTTCAGAAGATGCAAGGGTATTAAGTGCATTCGTGAGGACTTTCTATTGACGATATTCTAATGTTCTGACTATCTACACTGCCATTGCGATCGTCGATGTAAGTAAATGATAATATTCAAAATGCATTAACTCTTAAATTGTGCAAGGACCATTCACAAAAATTTACTGTCAAACTGAAGTCCCTTAAAAGAAAGCAACTCTCTCTAAAATTGTTTGACAGGTGCCATAAAAGAAAATCACCAACTGGTTCAAATATTCTCAAGGATTTAGATGCATTTTTTTCCATTACGTACCAAACATTGTTAGCCGCTTTCTCTACTCTATTACTTGGCTCAGAAATTTTTCTCCCATTGCCGCCTAATTTTGGAAGACTTCTCGCAATTCTAGAGGTAACTTCTATAATAGTTTTATAAGTTCATAGTAAAACGGGAAAACTTTGCTGAACTCTTTGGTGTCCTTGATTGTGTTTCTTGTTGAGCTGTCGGTAAAAGACACGCATCAGTGTTATCGTTTACAATTTTGTTAAAAATAAGTTTGTCGGTAAGGTTAAATTGGTAATTTCTAAAATAAACAAAGTAACTTACCTACCACAAATTATCATCATACACTCTAGTTTACTTCCAACCGTGATACTAGAAAATAAATTTATCACTGATTGGTAGTTTAATCAGTTGGTTTATATTTTCATGTACGTAAAATATATCTACATCCAGCACACACTTGTTGAAGATTTCAGAGCCGCACGAAATATTTGCTACAAATAAAACAGTTAACTAGTTCACTATCCACTAGCCACTATACTATTAAATGAATAACTTATTTCAGTATATTAGCAAATGCAACAAAAAAAAAATAAGTATTACATTTAGAAGAACACCGAGTTTATGTAGAAAAATACTATATAAAGATATTTACAGTTTTCTCCGAAAATCACTCTGCTAGCAATTAAAAAATGGTTGCAATAAAACCACAAGCAACAATAGATAATTAAGTCAGGGTCCCATCCTGTTATTGTAAACAAAACGCTATCCGATACGGTGGATAAATATATTTTCTTATTGAAACGCATTGTTAATGGAATTTTAAAAATCACAAATTTGTACATGCGGAACATTACGTCACAAATTAAATTTGTTGTCAAATAACCTGTTTATTTAATTTAGAACATCAAAATAATTGAAATAGTATATTGTTCCAAAATTTCAAATTACATTATGCGCTTTAAGAGTAATTGTTCCAGAACGTGAAATAGAATTGAAGCCAAAATTTAAAAGTTCTAAGAATTAATAATTCATATTATCAAATGTGACAAATTCTGAAAAATTAAATCTAAACTTTATATTTAATGAACTAGTTAAGATTAATGGCTAGCTTCAAAGGCCCAAATATCATAAATATGCAATAAATACATTTCAAAGAGAGGTATGAATAAAACATAATTTCTTATATCTTGTCTGAAAGTAACAAACAGATTACATGATATTAAATATTTCCAGCTTCATTATCGTTACTTATTGACTCAAATCTTCCAAGGTTTCTTACTGTCTCCTACAGTATTTGTGATGTTTATTGGAGTAATTTTCTGTTCTCTCGGTCTCCTGATAATACTAGTACTTAATTTGCAGTATATAGCGCAGAAAGTATGTGTTCATTAAATGGAATTGGAACTCTGATAAAAGGAACATCTTCAAACACCTGTTTCTCATTTTCACATAGTATTCTCACAAAGATACGACCCTTCTTACTATTTTAGACGTGTGTTTCTTTATGTTTAAGGCCATGAAATAAAATTTTTTTGATGGATAATTGGTCCAGAAATCACTATTAGTGACATTTTTTGTGTCTAGAATGTACTTGAAGCTGAGAAAAAAAATATCACTTAACGCCATGAATAACACGCTATTTTTTCTTCAAACGTCGAATATAAAAGACATAAATACTACAAATTTTAGTCAAATACCTTTAGTGCCTCTTGTGAGCGGAGGTAAAAGACTTTTACTGCCGTTCAGATAAAGCGTAACATAAATGACAGTTTAAGTTCACGAAATTTGTCACGAAAGTCATGTTTTTTTACGTCTAAAAAAATATTTTCTTTAGCTTCTTGCAGTAAAGGTAGAACTAAAATTACTACGCATTTTTCTGTTCTGCTTTGTCCGTCCGGATATTAACTTATTTTTAGGAGTGAGCACAATTCCTTGAGAAATAATGACTATTCTTCGCAGACCCCTAAAAAAAGTTTTTCTTTTTTCAATAGGCTCATAAAGGCTCATAAAAACTGAACGAAATATAAGACAATTTTATCGAACATCTACACTCTACGATGTATCAGGCAGAACTCACTTATATAAAAACATGTCTCAATTTCCATTTACAAATAGGCATATATAGACTATCATATTTTATAAACAAAGTAAGAATATTTGCATAATAAACGATCAATAGTAAAGACATTGGTCTCGACAATTATGCAGATTTAGCATGTCTCAAGTTCTGCTCTGATCAGCCAGATCTATTAATGCTAACAGTAGACTATCCTGCAATTTGGCTTATCCTTAAGTATGTCGTTCTCTATTCAGTTCGGTTCCCTCTTCAAGTTTGTAATAATGACTAAGATGAATTCTACTGGGATACTCAGAAGAAATAAAATTCGCATTAAATTCCACTATGAATAAAACTACAGGGGAAACGCCGTATCAGCTGCAGTTAACGAGATGATAGTATAAAACGAAGTGATTTGAAAGAACTGCGTCAAGCGGCTAAGGACCAGATTGGAATGTTCCAAGAAAAAAAAAACCCATAAAAAGTAGGTCATGCCATATGTGACCAGAAATAGTAGGTGATGCCATATGTGACCATAAATAGTAGGTCATGCCATATGTAACAAGAAATAGTAGGCCATGCCATATGTGACCATAAATAGTAGGTCATGTCATATGTGACCATAAAAAGTAGGTCATGCCAGATGTGACCATAAAAATTAAATCATGCCATTTATAACCCCAAACATGTTTACAAGCTTGAAGAGGAAACCGAATTGAATAGAGAACAACAGGCTTGAGGACAAGTCTAATTGCAAGATGGCCGACTGCTTATTATACAAACATTTTTACTTTGTTTATAAAATATACTACAGTTTATATAGGGCTACTTTAAAATGGAAATTGAGAGAGGTTTTTATATAAGTAAGTTCTGCCTGAATATTGAAATATCTGAAACATCTGAAATAAAATATTGTTTTGTGGTAGGTACTACGGTGTATTTTTACTTTTGTTGTAACATTCAGAATTTTATCAGAATATTGTAATATTTGATTTACTTCACAGAGGTATAAAGAAAGAAGTAAGTACTTTAATTATACAGGGTGTCCCATTATAAGGCGCAAAAAATTTAACTGTAGATTCCCCTCGTATAAAATTTTTCAAAATAACCCTTTCCTGTCCAGCTACACCCCCTTAAAGGGGTGTGCCAAAAAACGATAGGTATTTAATTTATATCTCAAAATAACATAATCAGAAAAAGATGAAATTTGGCACATCTCGGTTACTCATCAAAAGGCATCTAACGAAATCATTTTATCCACCTAGCATGTACACAAAGGAGTGATATTAACTACCTTTCTTGAAATTTTGTAAATATCTTCCTGCCTGCTATATTTCCTTGAATTAAAAGAAAATAAGTAAACATTATAATTCATTTAGAAACTTTTTTATCTCTTGAAGAAATTTCATATAATCGACCATTTTTGAGAAACAAATTAAATTACATCTGCGTAAGTGATCAATCAAAAGCGATGAGCACAATTATATCAGTGTAAAATACTAAAAGCAGGCTGGTGTCAAATTATAATTTGACAATATTACGTACTGATATGATGATTTGGTGCTTATGAATTGCACGAGACATTGCAAATTAAAGACGAAAGTATTGAAAAGCAAATTTATTAGTAAAGTAAAAAATAACTAACAAAATACACAAAAGATGAATTTAAACAGTAAAAAAAATTAGGCAGTTTTTAGATATTAAAGCATTTATTCAAAGTGACGATCTCCAACTTGAATATACGTTTGCAACCGTTTCCTAAAATTGCGATACAAGATATTTATAACATGTGGAGTGTTTCAAACTTCATTGGCAGCATTAAAAGTTCTCTCTCTTAAAACTTCGACGTTGGGGATAGGTGTCGAGTAAATAACATTTTTCAAGTGGCTTCAAAGGTAACAGTCCAATGGATCCATATCTGGGGACCGAGGGGGCCATTTAATTGTGGCTTCTCGCCCCCTTCCAATCCATCGATTTCTAAATGTTGAGGTAGCCATTCTTGAGCCTCTAAAGAATTATGAGGTAGCGCACCATTCTGCATAAACGACAATGTTTGACGTAATGCAAGAGATAAATCGTCTATAAGTTGATACAGGTCATTTTGTAAACTGGACCATTTAATCTGTTTGGTAACTCAAAAGACTCTATTAATTTATTGCCTATTATTCCGGCCCAAATATTTATTGAAAAGTTGTATTGATATCTTCCATTTACAACAGCGTGAGGATTATCGTCACATAAATGCTGGTTTCGAACATTTAAAACTCTATGTCGAGTAAAGCCTCATTCTTCTGTGAATAGTACTTTTCTTGTAAAATCTAACGGCTTCCTAAGTATAATTCTACAAAAACCAAGTCTTATTGGAAAGTCACGAGGAAACACTCTTGTATTCTCTGTAAATGATAGGGGTAAAATCCTTGCCGTTTCAAAATCCTCCATACTAGTCCATACTGGTGTTATTGTTATGTGGAATTGAAGAGCAGTCTGCCTAATACTATATTCAGGATGTTCACCAAAATACTATAATATTTGTGCCTCCATTGCATCTCCTCTTTGTCTCCGACGACCACAATCATGACTTATTTTTTTTAAAACACTACCTCTTCTCTTAATCTCAAGCGAATATTAGAAAAAGTACGAACATTTGGCACAGTACGAGTAGGGAACTTACGGCGATTTCATTCTTTTGCCGCTGAAGCATTTCCTTTACATTCACCATAAATTAAAAAATGCATGTCTGCATATTCTTCATTACTAAAACTACGAATTTTAAACTCTGGTTAGAAAACTATTAAATATTGAGTAGTAAGGAATGATTAACTTATTGTTTCAAAGACGAGAAACAACGTAATATTGTCAAATTAATAAATAGCAGGCAGAAAGATATTTACAAAATTTCAAGAAGGGTAGTTGATTTCACCTCTTTGTGCACACTCTAGGTGGATGAAATAATTTCGTTAGATGCCTTTTGATGAGTAACCGAGATGTGCCATGAGATGTGTTTACATTATTTCGACATAGAAATTAAAAACCGTTTTTTGGCACACCCCCTCTACCACTCCCACACTATTATTAAAGTGAGAAAAAAAAATTAAATTGGGATTCAGTGTGTACACGAGAACCAAAGGACTCTAAATTTTTTTTGGCATTAGCCACCCCCTCTGTCATCCCCATTGTCACCCCCACGCCATTATTAAAGGGAGAAAAAATGCAAAAATGAAAGACTGAAGAAACTGAAAACTGAAAAAATGAAAAATTTCAAAAATTAAAAAATAACAATATTGAGGCACATTTAGAGACAATTTCTTAGAATTTTGAGCCTAATCGGATACCGATCTTAGAATTTTGAGGCGCATGGTGACGCGAGGCCGGAGGTCGAGCTCATCAGCTCTCCGCTAGAGCCCATTTCTAGTTAAATACTGTAAAATCATGTTATTGTCAGCTTGTTTTTTTTTAAAATTCAGATTGTTTTATGATAATAGTAGTTTTTGTTTCGAATAATCTATGGACCATTCTGAGAATTTCGGATGAGAATGAAAAGAACTTGTGCGTGAATTTTCAAATGGTTTGAGCTTTGTCGAAAATAGAAGTATGCGGTACGCGAGATTTGATACATGTTGCTTTTTAGCAATTTTTAACTTCTTAACTTATAAAATAATTTGAGACGATGAAAGCATGCTAGTGTGATCAGAGTAAATCAACAATATGTACGTGCAAGTACTATAGCAATATATGACTATTCCGTTGATATTAAATATTAGATATTGAGCGCATGTGAAAGTTTTGCTATATATATTTTTTGAGATTACTATTGCTAGTATAATCACAATAAGTTAGCAATATGTACAAATAACAATAGATGACTTTTCTATTGATATTAAATATTGAGCGCATATGAAAGTTTCGTTATAATATTTTTTGAGATTATTATTGGCTTCTCTTAGGGCAGACTTGTCTTTTCGTCGATATACAGTATGAAGATTTTACTATATGCTTTTGAGCCTGTTGTTGATTTCTCGTAAGGGGAAAATTATTACATAATATTTTCATTTATTTAGCTATTAATGTACTAACAGGTCCGAGTCGGATCAACAGTATATGTAGTGAGTTTTCATATTAGATTTTGCATGAATGGTAGTTATCTGTTAGAAACCCAAAAAAGAATTTTTCAATGTGTCTGTTGTTATCTCGCTAAATACATATTAATTTGTCTACTTTGATCGCAATCTAGGACTCGAGTGAATTACGCCTTGGGTAGGAATGTGTATTTATCTGTTCCCTCTCATACTAAAGCTGCCCAGGCATCTAGTCCTTTTTAAGTTACAATCTTATAAGGGTCATGATGAAGAAGGTTATATAAATCCCAGAATGCTCGAGGTCCAACTATCTAAGTACGGGGCCTAAGAGATATCGGTGCAAACAAAATCCAGCGAATGTTGTAGTTAGATAGTGGGAATGTTCTAAATTTAGAACTAAAATGATACCGATAACAAAAAACCAAAAACATTACGTGAATATAAAGCTTCTTGTTTTAGATATTGACAAAGAATTGGGCGGAATCCGACTCAATAAATTGTCATCAAAGTGTTCCTTTTTGGAATAGTAAATCATTCTTATTTATTTATTTAACAATACACAGCCCAACAGAACAACTCAATTATTTGGGAGGAGCTTACAAGTAAGAACTTACAAATTTATGGCAAAGAAATATGGATACAAAAATATAATATACATAACTATATATAAAATTTAAAAATATATCATATTAAAATTTATACTTCTTTTAATACAGCTACATTGAAATGGAATATATCAAAAATTACTCACGTACCTTGTATAGTAAAGAATGAGTTTTGCCCGGAACCTGGTCTGGGTGCTCAATAATTTAATAAACATAAATAAATATACAGTCTATTATGTATGACTTTAAAGAAAATATATTTGCTGTGTTGTAGCTCTGCGAGTCTCTAGACTGGAAAGCGAAAATCTGTTTAAAACTATAGTTCGAAGAAAATCAATGGTAGGATATATATCGTCTTCCTTATAGTCTTTAGAAATATCTTTGAATGCTCTCCATGATTTATATATGTATGCTGTAGTGAGCAGACTAAATAATTGATGAATGATGAATCAATTGTTACACCGAGGTCAGGAAATGTTAGTGGACTGAATATATTAAAGAATAATTAAATTCAATAAACAGGATATTTCGAAATAATGGATAATCCTGAAAATGATAATAGGCTAGACCAAAACCTATCAGAATGTCACAATTTACCCTCATTGAAAACCCTACGGTTTTCGAGATATGGTCACTTTTTTTAAATTTTGACAATTTCTCAAGCAATTTCCACTCTAGTATATTGCATGTCACTGCCACAAAGTAAGAATTTCTGTTTTTTGGTGAGTAGTCTAGAACAATTGTGTTATCAAACGTGTATTGGAGTGTTTGGATAATGCAGACAGTATTGTTAAAAAAATATTTTTCTTAAATTTCGGTTCCACCAAGATTCTGTCTGTTGACTTTGACCTTATATGTTGTAAAGAAAAGTGCCAAGTGATACTTGCCACTACTCTTAAAAAATTGCCCACTTATTATTAAATTTTAAAATGGTATAAAAATTCTGAGTTGTTTTGTTAGAAAATAAGATACAGCTGTTTGAATGATGGATGAGCTGAATTTATCAGTTGAAATTTTTAACAAGCAAGCCTCGCTTTAAATTGTATTGCTTGGTCAAAGCATTCGTCGATATTATCGTATGTGACACATGTCATTTTGTACGTCTGTCGTTAGTGGCTACTCGTCATTCTTCTTGAAATTATTTAAATTCTTTGAGATCTGGCTGTAACGTTTACATAAACTTTGTGTCCTGGACTTAGACTCTTATCTATTTGGTTGCCGAATCATACTTTGTTTTTTTGTCGATGATAACGACTTGGCATTTCTTTGGACTTATTGGAACCTCTTGAAAACCACAATGGGTATGGTAATATGCATTCTATTTACGACCGACTTATTGTTATTAAAATGTTCTAAAATCCTGAAGGAAGAGGACGAAGAAAGATCGAAATAAAATGAAAAGTTATTTCAACTGGATTTATTAAAAAGAAATATTCAAACATCTTATATTAATTTTTCGAATTGCTTTCCTCCAGGACCTCTAAAAGCGTGAAAACACATTACCGTGAGAAGTACGCGGAGTTCACTTGAAAATGTATAAAAGTCTATTCTGTAACTACCTTCTGTCACCTTTTACCTAATTTAATTAATGACATATGTGACATGAAAATGACAACAACTGAGCACTGAGAAGCTGATGCTTTTGCGCCAACCTAATTACTTGTAAATCCGGCTATTCTTGCTGAATCCCTTCATGTTCATCACCTATTCTCTGCAATTACAGAATACAGTCTATGACGGTTGGGTGAGATGCGTGTGATGCGTGTGATGTGAGCTCTCGCTTTGCACGATGAATGCTTACTCTCCCCATAATTACAGAATAGAGGTCCAGTCCTGATGCAAGCTCTGCATCTTGTAATAAAGGAACGTTTTAAATTGCGTGAATATCCAGATCCGCTGATTTCTTCAGCAGCTACTCCGTGTTAGGATGTGGATGTTTAGTGGTATTTTTCATGTGTTACCGAGTTGGTAGCAGTGGACTAGATGAGGTTGTGTGAGAGGTAACACGGCTAGTTCCTGTATCGTTTCTGAGATCGAGTCTCAGCTACGGCAGATGGCAATGTCGAAGGAAATGGTCGTTGTTTAATTGTCTGTGTGTATGTGTCCTGGTTGAGTGGTGTAATAGCTAATGGTAAACTCCGCCAGGGCGTTAAATTAAAATAATAAATAAATAAATAATTTCTTGACAAGCCGAACTTTTCAAATATTAAACGTACGATACGATAAGTCAAGATCTGATTTGTATATCTGGTTTTACTGGAAACGGAAACTTTGTTATTTTTAATGAACCACCTTACATATTATTCAAGATTTTGATTTCTCAGGAAATTCTAGACACAGAACATGTAGCAAACCCTATCTCTATCTTTGACAGTTTTCTAGAAAATAGCTGTTGAAAATGTTATATCCATCATAAACAACTATTTCATTTTTACATAAAACAAATGAATGTGGGAAAACCCTATTACAGATATTTAAGTCTGTTTGCGAATAAAATTTGACAAAATCATAAAATTTTCACTTCCGATTGGATTGGAAGTATTACAAAAAGTAATTTTAGACTCAAATTACTTCGATACTTATAATGGAGCACCCTGTATTGAACCTTAAATTACATTCTACTAATATTTTTAGATATTTTTTGCTGTGTTTTAGAGATATCGGCAAGTGAATGATCAATCACCTATTCTGTAAATGTCACAAAGCCTAATATCAGATATATCAAAGACTGTTACGTTTAGACGCACTACACTAGGAAGAAAAAGTATCTCGAAATGTTAGTAGAATGCAGAAATACACTTTATTACATTTTAGCCGCCACAAGATTAAATCATCACAACAGATTTTTGTCTATATTAAAACAAATTTAATGTCTTAGTAATGTAGTATGAATTTTTGGTAAACCATAAAGTATGGGGGCTGCCAGCTGGAGATTCAGATAAGTTTTATCCTAGATTAATTATTTTAACCGATGTACAATTTAACGCTAATGAAACCAAGTTGCTCGAAAAAGGCCTAAAATATTTTCCTAAAATAACTAACAAGAAAGACTTAGACTTATTAGCTGTAAACACTAAATTGAAATTCATAAGGAGAGTTTTCTTATTAGACCGGTAGTGTCTTATATTAATGCACCGGCTTATAGACTATGTAATAAACTCAATTCGACTTTACCACAGTTGATCCAGTTTCAATCCCCTTATAGTGTAAAAAATTCTTTAGAACTTGTGAACAAATTGGAAAACATGACCTTACTCGAAAATGCCAAATTAGTTTCCTTTGATGTTAAAAATGTATTTACCTCTATCCCTATTCATAAGCTTAAGGATATATTATAACGTCTTATCTCGAACAGTGAATTGAATCAAAGTAAACAAAAAGACTTACAAACATTAATCAATATGTGTATTAAACAAAATTATTTTAAATTCAATAATAAAATGTATACACAAGTAAACGGCTTACCTATGGGTAGTCCGTTAAGCCCATTATTAGCTGAAATATTCATGGCAAATTTTGAAAACAATCTTTTTACCGCAAACAGTAATCTGCTTAATTACATACATTTTTGGGTAAAATATGTTGGCGATGTGTTTTGTATATGGATCGGTACTGAGAGACAATTGTCATATTTCATTCATTTTATTAACTCCCTAAACAAAAAAATTCAGTTTACAGTTGAAAAAGAACGGTCAATAAACTCTTTAGATATTACGCTGATACGTAAAGAACATGGGTTAAAACTTGATATTTATAGAAAGCCAACTTTTGATACTATTACACATGCAAATTGTAATCAATCTTGGAAGATAAAAATGTCACCGTTTCATAGCTATGTACACAGACTATTATCCTTATATATTTAAATAGGGTTAACTTTGAAAAAGAAGTTAGAATTCTTAAAATACTAGCAAAAAACAATGGCTATGATGAGTTACTTATTGACAAATTAATAAAAAATATACAGAGGAAATTATTACAAAAACATTTTTATAACGTACCAAATATAGAAAACAAAAAGTGGCTTAGTATAAATTATGTAAATAAGGTTAGCAACTCAGTATGTAATAAATTAAATAAATTAGGCATTAATGCAATATCAACGAATAGAAATAATTTAAGTCGCTTGTTGGTTAATAATAAAGAAAAGACAGAAGATATTAAAAAATCGGGGGTTTATGAAATAAAGTGTAACGACTGTGATGCCGTATATATAGGTCAGAGTGACCGTAGCATAGATGTGAGGTTAAGAGAACACAAAAAGTCTATTTTATACAATAAAAAATCAACTGATTTTGTCAACATTGCATTGAGCAAAATCACTTTTTAACGGTAGTAGTGTTAAACTTTTGTATGACGCAAACAAAGGAAAAATCCTAGACATGCTTGAAATTTTAGAAATTAAGAAGGCCGTAAGAAACCATAAAAACGTTACAAATACACAAACAGAACCTTTGAAAAATCCTGTACTAGACACCGTAATAAAATTAAAAAGTGCGTAGTCCCGGGCTGTATTGTTAAATTTAAGGAAATAGCAAATACAGTTACTATCCCCCTCTAAGTAGGTAGAATATTTTAAGGATATATATTTTAAACCATCACTTTTAGCTTAGTTTCTAAGACTCTTTGATAATGGTCGCAGGGCCGAAACATATGTCAGAGACAAAACTGAACAAAACTTATGAAACAATAAAACCAAGTGCGTATTGTAACTATTCTTTTGAATATTTATAATTATTATATTAAATATGTTTCATCAAGAACCTACCGCAGATTTAATCCAATTAATCTTATTTAATAATATAATATTTTTTTGGGCTCAACTAGAAAATGGCATGTCGATCGCTATATCCTAATATTGAGAGAATTTTTAAAGAAGTGCATATTTAGAAAAAAATCAAATTAAATCTGCAATGCTTTAAAGTTTTAATTACTTTCCCGAAAAGAAAAAAAATAGTATCCTTAACTGAAATAAAAAATAGCATGCATGGTTGAAGTATGAAAATTGTATGTGATGTTACCATTAGAAAAATAGCGCAGATAAAAAAATATTTACTTTATTATTTTAAGGTAAAAAATGACACTTTGTGCAATAAATCAATAATAAATCAATTAAGGATCATGTTTCGCCATCATCATTATTATTATAATCCGAGCCATCAGATTCTTCACGTGTAGTGATGGAATTAGAATCGCTATCATCATCGTCAGATTCGTCCTCGTCGTCAGCGTTTTTATTGTCGGAAGAGTTTGCGTCTATTTGTTTTTCATCCTCATCAGGATTATTTTCTGGAACTGCAGACATTGGACAAAAATTTAACCTGATTTTTTTTCCAAAATATGTACTTAAAATTTTTCTCAATGGACATAGCGGTCGACATGTCCATATCGATATGTTGAGTCCAAAAAAGTATTTTATTATTAAATAAGAAATGACATGCTGAATAATATCACGGAACTTTAGTTGTAAATTTTATACCGACTTAATTCATTTTCAATACGTTTTCCACATTTTATTCATGCATTTATTTGAGCTTGAAACAACATTATTTTGCGAAATGAAAATAGGGATGCAAAATAAATTCACATAAATTTTCCTTTTTTATGTAACTTTTCTTATTATTTATGATGTAATGGGCTTCTTGAAATGCGTGCCATTTCAATTTTATGGGCATTTTACACTATAAAATTTTTATTTAACTTCATTTGCTGTTTTTAAGATCACGTCAAATCGTTTGAAATTTTCGTAGGACTTTTCATAAATTTTCCATTTTTGGGTCAACAAAGGAAGCATGCCAATTTTTTTATAAGAGTTTTATGATACAAAATTTAACTCTTTTCATTGGCATGCAGCATGAGAATGCGTAAAATTATATTTTTTTATTACAAGTTCACGTTTGAGTCCTTTGGGATCCTGCGAATCGCATGCCTATAATTACTAAGACATTAAATTTGTTTGAACTTCCTTTTAATAAAAGGGCAAGCGTTTTAATATCAGAGAAAAATACTAAAATTTCGTTTCAGTGAAAATGCAATTTTATATATGCTCGGAAAGCGTGCAGCGGACTAGTAGCCTCTTTTCTTTGTTGTCACAAGGTACAAGGTACACTCTCACTCCTCCAAAAGAGATACTGTAAGAAATCGGAGACAATCAACTGCCACCATCTCCCGGTCTATTATGATGAATTGAATGAATTTTCAAACCTCATTATCTCGAAAACTGTCTAAGATAGAGATAGTGTGTGCTGCATGTTTTGTACTTAGAATTTCCTAAACAATCTATATTTTGAATTATATATAGGGTGGTCCATTAAAGATAACAAAGTTTATGCTGATTCAGGGTAAACCTGAGTTAAATATAAAATTTTAGAGCAATCAAAATATGCAATTGATTTAATAATACTGTTATGTGCTGCCCTCTAACAGAGAGGAGAGTTGTACCTACTCCCTGGCCATTAGGGTGGCGCCATCTGTGGACCAATTGGCGAATCGCCATTTACTAGTGCCTAAGAAAACTATAGATAATTCCAGTACATTCTGGAAGGTTCTACAATGAGATTCTAGACATTCCAAGTGTGTATATAAAGAGGCGAATCCAGCAGAAGGGAGAACAGTTCAGTTGAGTATGCAGTACAGTTCTAATATACAGAGACAGTTTTTTTGGTTAGATAAGAGTTGATAAATGATCAGAAAAGTAAAGTACAGTTGTACTTTAAAAGTAGTGAATTTATATTAAATCAAAGTTATTTATTTTTAGTTGTGTGATTTTTAAGGATTAACTATTGTAATTTAAGTAATTGATAAAATAGTGGTTTGTGAAGATTCTTGTTGCAAGTTACTTGAACCTACGGAGTGTTTACTGGAGATTGTAAACACATAACAATACAAAACGTTTAATCAATATTTTATTTCATAAGGAAGTTATGAGCTGGCTAGTAATATCGTAAGCATACAGCATAGTGGGTTAAAGATTGGATGAATATCTTACCTTTAAAGAGACGTGCTGATATTCAGTAATGCAATGTTGATTTGTGTAACAAAATTTCGAAAGATTTAGGACAAATTAAGTATATTTGATTAGTCAAATTAAATAAAAATGTGAAATAAGTTGTAAACAAACCAGCACAATCATGTACAATAGAACCTGGAATTTTATGAAGACCCATCGTATATTTATTTTATGCTTGATTTTTTTAGAGGATATACAACTTCTTGATCGGTAGCTTGCGTCTAGGAGATCATCCTCAAATGAAATCCTAAAGAGACGATAACCCCGTTGGTTAAAGCGCGAGGTGGCAATCGCGATTAATCGAACGGGTATCACGCTACAGGGTTCGAACTCCGGCTCCGACATTGGCACTGTCAGCGAATATGGTTGTATGTCCGCGGTTTGCAATGTGTAACCCCCTTCCGCACAAGGCTCTGACTTCTGGAATTGGGGGTTGTCTATTTTATGCTATATTTATTATTTATTTATTATATACAGTGTGTCCCAACTTAAAAATGTAACAGCGTAATAATTCTTTTGTTTTTTGTCCGATTTAAATCAAACTGAGCTCAAAAGATAGAGGTCACCAAGGTCTATTTAATACCACAAAATCACTTTCCATCCTTAAATGCAAGGCCATCTACGATGCTAAATTATATGAAAAAACCAAAAAAATCATAGTAGGCACTTTTTAATAAAAAAAATTTATTAACAAAACTTGTCCGAAATCATTCAAAATCCCTAAATCCGAAGTTTAGTTAAATTCTAAAAAAAAAATTAGGAAACAATTTTTATTAAAATGCCTAAAATAACTTTTTTCATCAAAACCTCATTTCATTAGAATTGAACAGTTTTTTTAACAAAATTTTTTGAATAAAAAACGCCTACTATGATATTTTGATTTTTATCATATACTTTAGCATCGTAGATGGCCTTGCATTTAAAGACGTGTATGAAGTATACAATACTACAGGAATACTGTATACTTTCATTCCAGTTTAAGAATTGAACAGTTTTTTTAACAAAATTTTTTGAATAAAAAACGCCTACTATGATATTTTGATTTTTATCATATACTTTAGCATCGTAGATGGCCTTGCATTTAAAGACGTGTAATGAAGTATACAATACTACAGGAATACTGTATACTTTCATTCCAGTTTAACTTATTTTAATCATGCATGGATCAAGTAGTTCAGTTTTAGATTAGTTCAATACCTGATTAGTTCTTTTTTTTAACTTTTATTTCTGACTTCACCAGGCCGCAACTTGCGTGCCGTGTGCATTGCGTCCCGTGTGTAAACCACGTGACCGTGATTTTTGGGTATAAAATAGCTAGCCAGAAACCAGTAAATTCAGAGCTTGGCTTTCACCTTTCTCGAGTGTATTGAACAGGGATAACAGGAAGATGAAGCTTCTCCGGCGCCGTGGCAGCCGCTGGTCAAGTATCTGTTAGGGAGGATTCGAGTGCGTTGAACTGGACCTCCTCTCAGATTGATTCGAGTGTATTGAACTGGATCTCTCCTGAAACAGATTTCTTTGTCGCGTCTGTTATGTCCTGGAACTTCGATTAGAGAATTGGGGTTACGACGACGTACATAGGGGAAATATGTTACACACTCTCTCTCTCTCTCCGATTACTATGATGTACTTATGTAATAACAAGATTGTCGCAACCTAAGCCGTAAAAGATACGGCCACACTGTACATATAATTATTAGGAGAATAAATGTCTTATTTTGGATCTGAATTTTAATTAATATTAACATTGAACCCTGGAATAATCTCCAAACCAGCTACCCGAGCAAAACAAGCATCACAGACGGAAAGTGATTTTGTTGTCTTAAATAAACCTTGGTGGTCTCTATCATTTGAGATCAGTTTGATTTAAATCGGACAAAAAACAAAAGAATTATTACGCTGCTACATTCTAAAGTGAGACACACTGTATGTACTGCACAATTATTCAGTTGCCAATTCTTTATTGTCTACCTAGTGTTCACCTATTTTAATATATATCTGTCGGTAAATTATTATGTACTAGACTTCTTACTGTTGATATATTGCTGAAACTTATTAATTTATTTTAATATTATTTTCAATGACACGATAATATTTTTCACATTCAACAACTAATGGACATTTATAATAAAATTCAATGCTGTGAACGTTGTTAATGACAATAACTTTAAAAAAATATATCTTTGAGGGACTGTGTGTAAATTTAATGGGCAATTCCTCATTCGTAATGTGCTATTTGCCACATGTGAAACATTAACACACTATGAGAAACATGTTTATAAATAGGTAACGTCAAAAAAAATTGTGAAAGAAACAAATTATTTTTATGGAAAATAATATTAAAGATGATCTTTATAGAACATATGTTGTAACAGAATTGGAAGGTAATGTGGATAAAAACTGGCCAAATTTATATACAGCATCATAAATTTTCCTCTACATCATTTCCCATTTACAAGGTAATGTAAAATGCAACAGGTTACTCGGACATGGTGCCATATGTTCACCTGAACTCTTGACATATGTTGCACGTATTTCATACTTGCTCCAGTATAATTAATGTAAAGATAGTGTTTGCTTGTAAATTAATGAATTATGAAAATTTGTATTATTACTAGCAAAATGTTCGTGGTTCGCTATGGACCCGTATCGCAAATACTTGGCTGATTGTTATAAAACAGAAGCCATCAAACTGTTCAAATTATAACTAACTCTAAATTTTGTAAATTTCGAAATGTCAAAAAAAATTTAAGTTAACTAAATTTTAGGCCGCCAAATTCGGACCTCTTTTTTTCAAATTTCCAATTCCCTAACATCAATACAATATTATGAAATAATATATCTCAAAGAGAAACAACAATGCAGCAACGGATGCTTGTTTCAGAGTGATTGTTTCCCATTAGTGTAGTGTAGCTTAGAGAATGTTTTTTAAGATTAGGAGCATTTCTAACTCATGTGGCATGTTTAACGATGAGCAATATGCAGATCTCTCTTATTATTCTGTTTTCAATTAAGTATCACTAATCCTTCCTTCGAGTTCATGACATTGTATTTTAACAGAACTTGAAATATGAGCCTCATGATGTGTACTGATAAAATAACAAGAGAGAATATTTTTGATAAATGAATAAAAATATTTGGCCACCTAAATTCACATTTATAAAATTTTACTTCCTTCGAAATCGTGGCATTCGATTTCAACGGAACATAAAATATGAACTTGATGATGCTTCACTAGTTCGGATCCTACTATAAAATGTAGGGCCCCGTCTCCTTTACTCAAACAAATCTACATTTCCTGTAATTAAGAACCCTCTTATCCCTGAGTGGCCCTACTCAGGTGACCTGTAAGGCGGACAAAAACATTTATTAAACCATTAATACATAAAATTTTACTTCTTCCGAGTTCAAAGCATTGGATCTCAATGAAACTTGAAATATGAACTTGTTGATGCCTATAGAGTAAGCGAAGGAAATCAGTTTCGTGAAAACTTCAGTATTTTAATTTCACCACATCCAATCGGTGTAAAATTTTACCATGGGTATATTAGGCATTGGAAAAGAATTCAAAACCATTATCATCGCAGCACATCTCAGTTATATCCGCTTCTATTTTACTTTTTAATACTCTTTTAATACTGTATATTTTGATGTAAATATTTCCTTTATAATATAATTTCGACTGGAAGTACCCACACAATTTATTAATACGCACACACATACAGATTCGACAAATGTAGTTTTATATATTCTGAAGTAAATAAGTACGAGAAAGAAAACAACAAAAATTAAGAACAGAAAGTCGGATATAGAACTCCCAACAGCTACACACATCCTCAAATATTATTTTTATCACCTTGTGTATCAACGCAGAGCATCGGTATTATCGCGACAAATGGTACAGTAGAATGGGGATGCGATGAGACGTGAGGTTCAGAAACTTTCATTTGTGCCCAATTAACATAACAAGCATCTGTCTCGCTTTGACGTAAGTGATTTTTGTATTCTTTACCTTTACCGAATCTCTATATCCAATTTTATACAAGTTTAAACACATGATGTGTTTGTTATTCAAAAACTACACACTATTTTTTATTGTGATTTTTGAATGAATAAATATAATACTGATGGTTGATGTGAATTGAGTTTTTTCTTATTTATTTCAAATCGAAACACTATGATAGTATTACGGAATATACTATCGATACTATATTATCTCTTTCTCTAGGAAAAATAAATAATTAATTGTCATTACAGCATTAATTTAACTCACGTTTCTCTTTGTAAGTGTTGGAGTCCAACCCTGACGTCCGACCCTGGTAGCCCTCTGACGGACATCGGCAGCATAACGAGGTGCTGACTACGACGGGGGATTCACTTCGACACACGCCTTGGTCGCCATTACATAATAATATTACAAACGTTATACATACATCATAATCCATAATAAATAGTTAGTGCACACTGTTAGTTTATTTCCCTAACATCAGAAGTGGTTCGTGAACTCAAGATGCCCCGATCAAGGAAGAGTCGCAAAAGGTCCAAGAGAAATCGTAGTTCTTCGTCATCCTCTCCCAGCACCACCGACAGTAGTACGAGTTCTTCTCGCTCTTTCTCCCGACATCGACATCAAAAATACAAAAAAAGAATAGTACAAGGTCGTATACACCACCTTTAAATAATCACGAAACAAATTCAACAGCCTCGGTAAGTGACAATTTCAATTTTGCTGTAAATAGTACCGTAATACCTGAATTCGATCCAATGAAGGATTCTGTCACAGAGTGGTTAGATATAATTAAGCATTTTGCGAATATACATAGTTGGAGTGACTCAATAATAAAATTTCATGCACTGGGAAAATTACGAGGTACGGCTCAATTATGGTACGAAAGCATTATTCGGCGTGAATTAGGTTGGACGCAGTATAGTTGGAAATACTGGCAAGAATTATTGGCGAAAACTTTTAGTACAAAGCGAAATATTCATGAATTGTTGACAGATCTTTTGTGCCACAGACCTAAATTTGGTGACAGCTTGTATGAATTTCACTTTAAGCATTTAGCCAAGATCGAGAATTTACATGTTAATTTCAGTGACGAGGATAAAATTTCGCTTATAATAGGGAATATAGGTGATAAGAGTATTGCGTCTACTGTGGAGGCCGCTAACATAACAGACATAAATATGCTGAGCAATTATTTAAAAAATAAAACGTCCAGCGTAAGAAATGATATTGTTATAAATACAAACAAACATTTATCGTTTGTTCCAAATCACAACGGTCAGGGCCGTAGTTTTAAAAATTCGACAAGCGAAAATTATATGGTCAGTTATAATAATAGTAATAATAATCCAAAGCAATTAAGTGGGAGTTGCCATTCTTGTGGGAAATCTTCGCATTTTAGAAGAGATTGTCCTTCCAGAAAAAAATATGCAGATTGTGTAATAAACTGGGCCACATTCAAACAGTTTGCTCGCAAAATAAAGGTTTAGTAAGATCAACAGAGGTAAAAAGTAAAGATATACATTTAATAAATTCAACTGGAAAAGAAAAATTTTATAAACCCATTTTAATTAATAATAAAAATTGCACGGCTTTCATAGATTTTGGAAGCGATTGCTCCATCATACAGAAAGGAGTTGGGAATGAATTAAAAATTCCAATTAAATCTTCGGATACCGAGGTTAACCTTGTGGGATTTCTTGGCGTTGGTACGTTAGTATATGAGTACATAGAAGCATATATTCAAATAGATGAAGCAAAATTGTTATGTAAACTCTACGTCTTGGGTGATATATCCTTTACACATTACGTTCTAATTGGTTGAAATTTCTCCGAGGATGATTCTATTGTATACAGTAGAGTGGATAATTCTTTGACTTTTAAAAGTACAGAAAATTTATATGATTTTGATTTTCACATCAATCATGGGTTAACGAATAATTTAGATAAAAATATATTACATAAATTATTGAATGAATTTAATACTTGCATGTATCAAAAAATGATACATTTAGGAAAAGTTTCTTCTGTATCGTTACAAATTTTGTTAACCTGTGAAAAACTCGTTGCATTTCGACCCTACCGAGTAGCAGAAAAAGACAAAGAGATCTTAAGAAACACGATTAAAGAACTCTTAGATGCAAACATTATTCGAAAAAGTCAATCTCCGTACGCAAGTCCAGTTATGTTAGTAGATAAAAAAGATGGAGAAAAACGTATGGTAGTAAATTACACTGCTCTCAACAAAATTACGGTAAAAGATAAATTTCCCATGCCCATTATAGAAGACTTAATTAATAAACTTTCCAACAACAAGTATTTCACTACGCTTGACCTCGCTTCAAGCTACCATCAAATTCCGGTACATCCAAATTCCATCGAGAAAACTGCAATAGTAACTCTAGAAGGACATTACGAGTTTCTCCGAACCCCTTTTGGTTTATGTAATGCCCTATCTGTTTTTCAAAGGATGATATCAGACATTCTTGAACCTCTCCGTCATTATAACATTGTCACATATTTAGATGACATTCTGATCCCGTCTGAAACCATCGAAGATGGACTTATAAAACTTCGTCATGTTCTTTCTCTTCTCCAAGAATATGGGTTAACTATAAAAATTTCAAAATGTTTTTTCTTAAAAACCCAAATCACTTATCTAGGCTATGAAATTTCACACAATAAAATTTCTCCCAGTGAACTAAAAATACGCGCAGTCAAAAATTTTCCTAATCCAAAGAATGTCCATCAATTACGACAATTCTTGGGATTAGTAGGATACTGCCGAAAATTTATTCCCCATTTTGCCTCGAAGACATCAAGTCTGACTAGCTTGTTAAAGAAAGACGCCAAGTGGAAATGGGCCGATAAACATTCTGAAACTGTAAATTCCCTTAAAGTTGCCATCACTTCAAGTCCTGTTCTTTCCATATATGACCCCAAACTAGATATAATTGTTTATACAGATACCAGCAGGGACGGTTTTGGGGGAATAGTCAGTCAAATTACGACTACGGGCGAAAGACCAATTGCATATTACAGTAAAGCTACTACAAAGGAACAGAAAAACTATCATTCTTTTGAGCTAGAGCTCATGGCAGTAGTTTTCACCTTAGATCGGTATCGATTTTTGTTGATTGGAACAAAATTTACCGTCGTAACCGATTGTAATGCCGTCAAAAATGCTTTATCAAAACAATCTATTGTACCAAGAATTGCAAGGTGGGTATTAACATTACAAGATTTTAAATTTGAAACTAAACACCGCTCAGCTGCAAATATGAAACATGTAGACGCTCTAAGCCGCAACCCTCCTATAGACTCGAGTGAAATTGAGAATGTTGAAGTTAACTTAATTTCTGAAGATGATTGGTTACTTCATGCTCAAAATACAGATGACAAAATTGTGGAAATTAGGGATATTCTCCTATCAGGAGATATCGACAATAATAGGCAAATTTTCAACAATTACGATCTACGAGGTAACCGAGTTTATCGACTAACAAATTTTGGTAGAAGATGGGTGGTCCCAAAGAAATGTCGCTGGCAAATAGTAAAAATGAACCATGATGACGCTGGACATTTTGCCCTAGAAAAAACCTTAGAAAGAATTAAACAAAGATATTGGTTCCGTAAAATGAAAAATTTTGTAAAAAAATATATAGGTGCATGTTTACCATGCCTGTATCATAAGTTAACCGGTGGGAAAAAGCCTGGTATGTTACATTCAATTCCAAAATATGCAACTCCCTTCCACACGTTACATTTGGACCATCTGGGACCTTTCGTAGAGACAAAAAATGGAAATTCTTATCTACTTGTGGTCATCGACGCTTTTTCGAAGTTCATTTTTCCAAGAGCCGTACCCAATACTAAATCCTCAAGTGCAATTAAAATCTTAAAGGAAATACTTGCCATATTCGGTAACCCTTGTCGAATAATAACCGACGCGGGGATAGCCTTTACTTCCAAGAAATTCAAAAAATTTTGCAAAGAAAAAGGTATTCGTTTATTTACAACAGCGGTCGGTATGCCACGTGGGAACGGGCAGGTGGAAAGAGCGAATCGCACAGTACTAGACGCTTTGGCGACCATGGGTTCTACTACCGATTCAGACAACTGGGACAGTAAATTGACTGCTGTTCAGCAAGGAATAAACAGTACAATTAATAAAACAACCAAGCAATCTCCAGCAGAGTTAATGTTCAGCGTAAAGCTTCGAATGGACAATGATCAGAGTGTTGGCAATGAAATTATCGATGTTACAAAAATTCGTGCAGACGCTGTCGGGAGGTTAAAGGAAAACCGTAAGAAGCAGAATGAATACTTTAATAAAAAGAGACGTTCAGGTACATACTTCAAGGTTGGAGGTTTAGTTCTAACTAGAATTTCAAGTTTCCCAGCTAACGATAACAAGAGTAAGAAATTGTTGCCAAAATTCAAAGGACCGTTTAAAATTGTGGATGTATTGCCTAATGACCGATTCAGGGTAAAAGAGGACATTCACACTACTAAGTCAAGAATTCCCTACGAAGCCGTGGTTGCTCTTGAAAATATTAAGAAATTCGAATACTTTCTTCAGTAGACTTCTAATATAAGTACTAATAATTCATTCAGAATGTTAACTCCATATTGCTGAGTTATAAAATTCATACTACTGAAATCACATTTCAATTAGATTTTTGCTTCTTACAATTTAATGCACATTTCAGAGTGGTAACTCCACATTGCTGAGTTATAAGGTACACACTGCTGAAACGGTATTTCTCGGAGATGAGCTCCATATGCTGAGCATTACTAAACGTTCACGATATTCTGCATTTTTCTTATTCATAATACGTTCTAATGGAGGAAGACTCCAACATGCTGAGTCCGTTACAACCATTAGAACAACTTCCAGCTGTAATTCATATGAATCAAATCAAATAATACTCCTTCCACAGTACTTTTGCGTTCGAGGACGAACCATTGTCAGGATGGCCGAATATTGGAGTCCAACCCTGACGTCCGACCCTGGTAGCCCTTTGACGGACATCGGCAGCATAACGAGGTGCTGACTACGACGGGGGATTCACTTCGACACACGCCTTGGTCGCCATTACATAATAATATTACAAACGTTATACATACATCATAATCCATAATAAATAGTTAGTGCACACTGTTAGTTTATTTCCCTAACATAAGTATATAAAAGTCTTAGATGATATATGTAAGAAATAAAATAGTCGTCAAGCTAAATTGTATATATTACAAACTACTTGATCATTGCCAATAGCACTTAGGTCTAAGCTGTATGATGCAGCAACTCATTCTCCCCGCTGATCCACATTATTGCAAACATTGCAAATACGCCATATAGTCGCCTTGTTGCTGAAATATTTTGTCTACACGAAAAATGTTGTGTCACCTACTTCTTACTGAGGTAGTCAAATATTTTCTAACATCATATTTTCTAGCATCTATGAACCTGTTATGTCTAGCTATTAGTTTTGTTATGTATATTTGTTTTATATCCTTTAATTGTAATTTTTGGTATATTTATTTATTGCTTTTGATAGTACGTTTTTTTTTATAAATTTCTATTTTTAACTCTTTCCTTTGATGATTTTTGTTAGTGTCAAGGTCACAGGCTGCTGAATCGGAGCCATTTTGGCTAGGCCATGTATAAATTTTTGATGTAAATATTTAGTGTATAAAAATATGCCGACGGTTCAAAAAGCAAAATGCAAGATTTGTATGAGGTAGTTAGTTCAGTTGACTTGACTTTTAAGATTGCAATGAGTTAGTTTAGAGTTGTTAGCATATAGAGAATAAATACATAAAAGCGATAATCCTTGGTGTTGTTTCTGCGTTAACCCGTTAACGCTTTAATCAGTGACCTTAAGCCCCACAATTTGGAACCAGAAGTGTGTTTCCTTTCTAAAAAGGTTATTCAAGCTTTACGTGCGACTAATCTTTAAAATTATTGTGCCATGGATCTAAGTGTCGACGACGTTCAGCACTTGG
Organism: Leptura quadrifasciata; assembly: GCA_963675555.1. Taxonomy (NCBI): domain Eukaryota; kingdom Metazoa; phylum Arthropoda; class Insecta; order Coleoptera; family Cerambycidae; genus Leptura; species Leptura quadrifasciata. The sequence continues at coordinate 104,732,242 of OY776673.1, read as the reverse complement.
CTCTTGTTGGATCCACTTACACTGAACGGTCTTATATCCTACTGCTTACTTTTCCTCAACAATTGGTAAGTGTACAATGTAAATTAGAGGAATTAAAACAACATCACGGGGAAAACATCCCAAAATATAATCCCATATAGGAACTCTTGACATAAAATTGGTGGTTACGCTTAGTGGACGAAAAAGCATATTTTGGGCGATGGGATAAAGCAGCCACGTTCCGTTTTATCACAGAGAAATTAAGAGGCAGAGCTCGCGAGTGGTATATAAATCGCAACAAAACTTCTAACAATGTGAATGACTTAAAAAGTGCATGACAAAATAAATTCGATGTAGACAGTTAGTTAATCAAGGCAAAATTATTTAAAGGTACCACGCTGTGTCAGTCTTGCACATTTGTAAATTTTATAGATAATTATACCGGGAAACTCGAAAAACTACACAAATTATATTGGCGGATTCCCACAAAAGATAAAATAAACATTATAATCGAGGGTCTCCGGAAGTGAGTCAATTAGCAACTACTAATAACTATACACTACTGGAAGATTTATTTACATATTTACGACGCGTAGACCGAACCTCTTTGTCTAACCGATAGCCGCGATGGATAAGGTGCGAGGTGGCAATCACAATTAATCGTCGCCCTACCGGGTTCGAGCGCCGGCTTCGGCACTGGCACTGTGGGAGGATAAGGTTGTATGTCTGCGTTTTTCAATGTGTAATCTTCTGCCGCACAAGCCTCTGGATTCTGGAATTGGGGGGATAGCAATATTTTTCATTTTTGCGTTAGTAATAAATATATAATAATTTAAAAACTATATTTGAAAAAAAATTCAATTTAAATATATGTGCATTAAAGATACACTTTAAATAATATTAATGTTAAAAGAATACTGTAAATAAATTTTGAAAAAATTATCAAATATAAACATCAATTTTACTTATTATTACTTCTATATACATTCTGTTTTTCTCATAAATGGTTAAACGTTTATCCATCACTCCTTTCACGATTATACTGGTGAATATCATTAGTGTCTTCACATAACTCTGTTTAGAATACCCATGTTAGGATAATACAATCTTTTTTATGGCGATAAAATTCCCACTTTGCGCGTTAATCAAGTCTTATCTTCAAATTCTTGAAATTTCACATAAATCATGCCAACACTTTTTAGTTACTTGTGTAAAGACAGTATCACGGATGTAAAGTACAAAAGTTAATGCTTATTTTCTCAGAAAGTGAGCTGATAACATTAAGCCATCGCCCAATAATTATCTAAATTAGCTATTGTTCAGCATCAGATTAATTAATTTACCTTTTGTCTTTTTAATCTTCGACGAAAAACTAACAGTGTTTAATTTGGTAATTTAAAAATTCCACTGGAAACAAGAACATTGTACTCACGAAAAATTCGTATGAAAGAATCCAGCAAATAAAAAAATTAACAAATTTAAAAAGCATAAAGAGAATCAATTAAATTTGCTTTTTAGATACTAGTCTAATACGACGGACGCTTATGAAATGAGAAATCTAGTAAAACAGAATTCGCTAACAGCTGCTTGGATTTCTTTTGCTTTTCGAAATTACTGTCTATAATTTATTGGATACCCAATAAACTAGCGGTAGTTATCGAAAAAAACATTAAAAAATATCAACACCACAACGTAATACTTGCAAAATATAAAAAATAAGGGAATAATGGATGGCGACATTTCATAATTTAATATGTGATCAATTAACAATATTAAAAATATATGCCAGTGATAATGTGAACAATTCATGCTATGTGCGTCTGAGGAACGTTTCGTTGCTCTTATTAAAATAAATACTAAGATGTTCACCTGAAGGGTTCGATGTGACTGTTTCAGACATAAAATACAAAATTTATACTTACTCTTTGGTTTTGCTTAACTGCTGGCACTAAATGGTGCCACTTTCTTAATTAACTTGAAAGGGAAATTTGATTATACGGGCTCGGAGAGACACAATAAAAATTATATTTGTAGTTCAAAAAATATATTGATCCTTTCTAAAAAATGTTGTTACGGTTACAAATTTTAAAATATGGATGTATTAGTTTAATAAGAATATATCGGTCCATACCACACAAGGTGAGGAATAGGAAGACTCAGATAATGCAGTCTTCCAACTACTATCCAATGTTTAGTTTTTAGCAAACGAACGTATAAAAGTTCAATATTTACGATTATGTGGGCTGATAACAGCTTGCCTATCTTTATACGTATTTAGGAATATCACAAATAATTTCGTGCGCTCACACTAGAGCTTAAAAATGCTTGAATCGCAACAATTCAGAGTGATAAAAATTATTTTATATTCATACGTTCAGGCAAGGTGGTCCCATGGGCTATGTACATGGTAATAATAATTTTGTGATACCAATTACTGAAGAGCCGCCTAAGCGCAAACACGACAGTTCACCGCCAAGATCGACTGCAAAAAGTGAAAACTTACCTTCAAAAATTTTATCGCTCGTGCCAAATCTCCCTTCAGAATCTTTAATACGTAACTTTTTACTCGCCCTCATATTTAATATTTTGCCTAATATGCAGTGCTACACAACCCCGGTTCGTAGTAAAGATTTTTTTTGTGAAGTAAAAATCGATTTTTATGCTAGTTACCAAATTTATGGCAATCGGAGCGACATTCATTATACTAAATTGCACTCCGTGCATTACAGTTACGAATTAACGGTCCGCGGAACGATTTTATGATAGTTCTCAAAATTAAATTTTTTATTATAGTTTAAAAAATGTAACAATTTCGTTGCAAATGCGAAAATCAAATATACCTGAACGCCTTTCATTGTAGTTACAATAATTGCGTTCGTGAAATTGATTTTCGTAATAGTTTATAAAATTGGATTTTCGATACATTTACGCAAAATAAAATTTTGTTATGAACTAAACGTTCTTTTTCATGTTACTTCCAAAAATAACTTCCGACGATGTTTTTACATGTCGCACGCAGGCGCTGTCGGATTTCGTTATACCGTTATAGTTGCGTAAAATTTTTCTCATGAGATTTTTTACTGTTTGGTATACATTGTCGTCTACAAAGGAGCATTTATCACAGTTATCGGTGGTTACAATTTGTATTGAATTTAAAATATATGTAATTTTACAAAATGCATTTTAATAAAGCGGAACTTGTAGACATGACTTTTATTTTGGGCGAGTCAAACAGAAATTATTTACTTGCCAATAGAATTTATCACCAACGTTATCCTGAAAGAAGGATTCCTGATATTAGCAGCTTCCAGAACCTTCTAGACACTGGAAATGTCGAATATAAAAAAGTGAAAGAATAAAATGTGTTGTGAACGAAGAAAATGAGTGGTGCTGGCAACGGTTGAGAATCCTCATGTTAGTCAAAGAGAAGTGAGCTCATTAGTATAAGAATAAGTAGACGGTCTGTGTGTCGCATCTTAAAAACAAATAAGTTGCATGTATATCATATTCAAATGCACCATGAATTATATGATGACGATTTTCAAAAGCGCCTACAATTTTGTAATTGGGCCTGAGGTGAAATGCAACATGATGTCAACTCCTTCAATACTGTTTTATTCAGTGATGAGGCAACTTTTCATAAAAATGGATTTGTTAATAGGCACAATTTCTATTATTATGCTTCGGAAAATCCTCACTTTTTATGCAAGTTGGTAACCAACACATATGTTCTATAAACGTTTGAGGAGGAAGTATTGGAGAACATGTAATAGGGCCATGTTTCTTTGGTGGTACATTGACTGAAGCTATTTATCTTCATTTTTTGGAAAACTATCTGCTACAATTATTGGCAAATCTCCCTGAAAGAATTCGAAATAGGATGTGGTTTCAGCATGAGGGTGCTCCACCACATTATTTAAATGCAGTTAGAGACCACTTAAATAATACTTACCCCAATCAATGGATTGGAAGAAATGGACCCACCAAATGGCCTGCTAGATCCCCATATCTTACAAAAATAGAGATATAGATTATAGAGACACACCAACAACAGTACGAGATATGAAAGAAAGCATAATAACTGCCTTTACATCTATCACACCGGCAGTTTTAGGTACAGTGGGAAACTCATTTCAAAAGCGCATAGAAATGTGTGTCAATCAATGTGGGCAACATGTGGAACATTTATTATAATTTTTTCTACTGAGTTATTTGAAGAAACCTCTTTTTTTAAGTTTTTTTTGAATTTGGTAATTATTGCTCAATAAAACGAAATTGGTTGCAATTTGCCCTAGGGAAGTACTTACAGAAAATGTTCGTTTTTCATTTCTACATCACATCGTCGAAAAATATGCAGGGTGTTCCACTTGAAAGAATTGAGAAAATTAAATTTAAAATGTTCTTAATTGAAAAATAATTTTTGGCCACCCTCTACATCTTTAGGAAATGAAAATGATTCAAAAACATTAATTAGATGTCTCGTAACTGGTGTTCAGATACGTTTTTCTTAAAACCCATAATTGTGACTGTGGTGATCTGCAGATTGCATTATTTCAACAAAAAAATTCATTACATTCAAGTGCTTGGCAGATATTCAATGCTAATATAGGAATGAATAGAGCCTAGTAAAGAGGCTTCAAAAAATGTACTGATATACATAACATTCCATTTAAAAAAAGGCACTTGGTCCTGTATTTTCGTCTTGGCTCGCCCTGTATGTTCGAAAATAATTTCCAGTTATATACTTTTTTTATCTAGTTTACTTGCAACTCGGGATATCGGGGTCCGACACACTATTGCCCCACCCTGTATAAACAAGTATTGATTAGTCCAGGTACAATTATTATTGTAAGTCTTGGTCTTACCAGTAATATTTTGTTTTTGGCTGATTAGACCGGATCGATAGTACCACAAAAAATATTCTCAAAAATGTACAGAACAGCTTTCCGAAATATAATATTTGATGCTCAAGGATACCAGAGTTACGAATTTATAAAGATATTATGTATGTTATTAATAATAACTTATTATATATCATTTCTTATATCCGCATATCGGTTATCTGATTATTGGAGTCTTCTAAATTTGGTGTTGTTAATTACGAGGTTATGGGGTTATGGGCTTTGGTGTTCTTATATAACGGGATTATAGGAATATAAAATTTTCTGGTTCAAATTTTTTACTTATGGATTTTTCAATTAGGTCATATATTCTACGAGGTTATGGGGCTTGTAGATATAAGGTAATAGAGTTACGGGATTAGCATGAAAAGATTATGGGACTCTCAGTTTGACTGTTTGGAGTTGAGCGAGCTACGGAGTTGATATTAAATTGTAAAATATACGATATAATAGATTTTCCAAGTTTTTGGATAAAGCGAAAAATTCTCACGTATAGGAGCAAAACTAATGTCAATTCGGTTTCAGTAGGTGAAAATACTTTCCTGTGTTATTAGTCAGCTGTAAATATTGGCTATATGGCAGATACGTGAATGGTTATATATCAAAACCAATATTTTGCAGTACACATCCAAACTAAATATACAACTGTATGGAAATGTCAAAACCACGCTCTCAGCATATACTCACCCAATTTTAATTCAGAATATAATTATTAATTTGTAAAATACCGCACACGCTTTTTGCAATTAACTGAAATATGCCTATTCTAAAGCCACCTTTCATATGTGCTTAATTTTATTTCTGTTATGGTAAAATTTAGCAGGGAGTGATATTAATTTTATTATAAAAAGAAATTTTTCCGTATACGTCTGCAAAACATTTTCTAGTAAATATTAAATCCAGTAATGTTGATTCAATTTTAATTTGAAAAGAAATATTTTCTTGTAAATTTCAAGGCATATAACATCATAATTTAACAACACTGAGAATTTATGTTCATGTAAATTTCCGAATTTATTAACAATTTAATATGAACACGTTGGGGGACATACAGGGTGGGGCAATAGTGCGTCGGACGTCGATATCTCGAGTTCTACGATAGCTAGAAATTTTTAAAAAGTAAACTAAATAAAAAAGTCTATAACTGGAAATTATTTTCGGACATACAGTGCGAGCTAAGACGAAATTGCAGGACTAAGTGCCTTTTTTTTTTAAATGGAATGCTATGTATATCACTACATTTTTTTAAGCCTCTTTCTAAGCTCTACTCATATTAACAATACATATATTAACATTGAATATCTCCCAACCACTTGGATGTAATAAATTTTTTTGTTGAAATAATGCAGATGGTTTTTTTAAAACGAAATTGGTTGCAATTAGCCCTAGGGAAGTACTCACAAAAAATTTTCGTTTTTCATTTCTACATCACATCGTCGAAAAATATAGAGGGCGTTCTATGTTCTATTTGAAAAAATTGAGAGCATTCAATTTAAAATGTTCTTAATTGAAAAATAATTGTTGGCCACCCTGTACATTTTTAGGAAATGAAAATGATTCAAAAACATTAATTAGATGTCTTGCAACTGATATTCACATAAGTTTTCCTTAAAACCCATAATTGTGACTGGTGATTTTTTTAATATCCATCTGCAGATTGCAAAAAAATTTATTAACTCCAAGTGGTTGGGTGATATTCAATGCTAATATAGGAATGAATAGAACCTTGAAAGTGGCTTCAATAAATGTACTGATATACATAGCATTCCATATAAAAAAGGCACTTGATCCTGTAATTTCGTTTTGGCTCGCCCTGTATGTTCGAAAATAATTTCCAGTTATAGACTTTTTTACCTAGTTTACTTGCAATTTTTTTAAAAATTTCTAGCTATCGTAGAACTCGTGAGGTCGATGTCCGACGCACTACTAGATTAGCATATGTCTATGCTGTTTACTCAATTCTATAAAATAACTATCGAGTGTCAACGGAATCACTAGCCAAGCCATAGTTTCCAGAGTTTTCAAGATATAAGTCCTAAACTTGGCGGGGGTAATAAATATCAAAAATAGTCAATTTTTCATTATTTGGCACTTCTATCACTTGACTCACAGTTGTTGCAGGAAAATCTTAATTTATAAAAAAAAGAAATTTTTGCTCATAGTTTTAAACAGCTGTAACTCGTGAACCACTCATTGTATGAAGATCACTTGGAACTCATTTTATAGATAATTGAATTCTCCTTAAAAAAATTTTTAGTGTCATTATTGCCTAAAGCCAATCAAGAAGTAGCTATTTGTCTAAATGCACTTGCAAATGAAGATTTTTCAAGTTTTTCCCTTTTATCTTCATTCGCCCGTTATCAAAACGATTTTGTACATACACCAATATATTCAAAATTTCATTCTCTTTAACTTTCATTAGATACACTATATGCGTGCGATCTATTGTTTTCGAGTTTTTATCGATTTTATCACGAAACAAGTGTTCTGATAGCGCGCTATAATTGTGTTTAAAAATTCATACCTCTGCTGACATTGATCGAATGGAAATGAAAAATAAAAGGAAATTGTTTGTAATCGAATTCTCTACAACTTTCATTTGAAACATTCTGCGATCCGAACGACCATTTTCAAGATTTTCATATGTACATATTTTACAGTAAAATTGATACTGTCCGAGATTTTGTGAAAAACCGATTTTTTTTACCTATTTTCGCCCCCCTCTCCTCCGCCGGCTTCTACGGGTGGGGACTTTTGAAACGTTAAAAAGTACCACAAAATAAGCCTGTTCCCAAAATTTCAGCCCGCTCTGAATTATTTCATCCAAATTTTCCCATTATATTTGGCTGCATTCCATTCCATTGTTTGTGTTTCGATACAGTAGTTCTAAGTACCTTCGAGCTGCAGCACGACCACAGAAATTTACTTGCGAGTATACACAAATCATGTCTCTCATTTCAGAAGCCGAAAATAAAGCATGGCAAGGCATTTCTTATAAAACGATATTAGAAATAAATAAAAAACAGAACACTTAATTAAATAAAACTGCTGTGCCACAACGCCTATTTTTAAAAATTATATTTGAAGAGGCTTTTAAAAAATTTACATGCAACTCTTGATTTGCACTTTGCATCTGCTGTACTTGGAGACTTGAAACAAGTATACTTTTTTTTATTAAGAAATGGTAGAGGAATATAAACTTTATGCGATATCTGCGATAAAGGTGCGGGTGGAAAAGTTACGGCCTTTTTAACGCTTTAAACATAGCGAAAGTAGAGCCCTCTAGGAGCTAGACGAAAGTTGAAGGTGTGTTATGATTTATCACCACAAATAACCCCCACCCACCAATTTTCATGATAAAATGTTGAAAAATCATTAAATTATAAAGGAAAATAAAAAAAATTATTTTAACTCTCTTTTTACTTATAACATTTCATTAAGACGTTATTGGCTAAATCTTAATATTTCTTCTCCTACTATCTACAATTAAGTGTTATTATTATTAGCCGTTACTCGAGTCCGAGTATAAAAATGTTACAGTCGATAGATTGTGTACAATATGTCTATTGTAATTCCCACTCATCTACGGTGCACACGACTATGGCTATAGAGGCCAATTCGGGAGAGCACATGTCGACCGCAGTCAGGACAAACATAGACCTGGTTAGGTCTTGGATTCGGCCTTCTTGCAGCAACATTTCCTTGATAGCTGGCCACAACCCCTCGCCATTCGGTTCTGTCCGCTGCAAGTTGTTCCCATTGCTCGTCTTCAATACCGCAGGATTTTAGATTTTCATGGAGAGCGTCTTTAAACCTCTTTCGTTGACCGCCACGCCTTCTTCTACCGCTTAGCAATTCACCATAAAGTGTACATTTAGGAAGGCGGTTATCATGCATACGATGAACGTGACCTGCCCATCTTAGGCGTGCTCTTGAAATAAGCACCTCAATTGGAAGGCTATTTGCTCTCCTGAGTACTTCCACGTTTGATATGTGATGGAACCAACGGATTTTCATCATACTTCTGAGGTGTCTTTGCTGAAAACGTTCTAATTCTTTCACATGACGACGGTAAGTGACCCAGATTTCACATCCATATAGCAGTGTTGGAATGACAACTGCTCTGTAGACAGCCATTTTCGTTGACAAAGCAAGGTCGTGGTTGTCAAATACTCTCTCTTTAAGTCCCCAGAGTGCTCTAGATGCAGCGTTAATTCTATTGCGAATCTCGCTGTCCATGTTTGCTTTGTCATTAACAACGTTGCCTAAGTAATTGAACTGATGCACCACTTCAAGAGAATTTCCGTTAAGTATAATGTCTATTTGGTTCACTTGATGAGGAGTTGACATAATCTCAGTCTTTCCAATGTTGATTTTAAGTCCCAAGGAATCATAGCTCTGGGCATACACATCTAAAAGTTCTTGAAGCTCTTCCGGCGTAGAGGCTAAAAGTGCTCAGTCATCCGCATACTGGAGATCACAAATGAATCGTGTGCGTGTCTTCGTGAAAGCTCTAAAGCGCCCTATGTTAAAGAGACCGCCATCAAAACGGTATCTGAGACCTATTCCTCTGACTGTCAGTTTGTTGTCAACAATAATTGTTAGAGCAGTAGTAAACAAATTAAAAAGTAGGGGTGCCAGGACACATCCCTGCCTAACTCCAGTGAGGGTTTGGAAAGGTTCGGTTGCCTCATTATTATACATAACCTGGGCGTTGTTGTTTGTATGTAGACTGCGACATACTTCAACAAATTTTCTAGGGATACCTAAGCGGAGCATAATTTTCCAGAGCACTTCCCTGTCCACCGAGTCAAACGCCTTGGTTAAATCAATGAAGGCCATGTGAATTTCTTCTTGATGTTCGAGTGCTTTTTCTTGAAGCAGTTTAAGTGTGAAGATTAAATCCGATGTGCCTCGGTTTGGTCTAAAGCCACTCTGTTTTTTAGGAAGTAAATTTTTGCATAACAGGTGTTAGCCTATTTGCCATCGCTTTAGTGAGTATCTTCCCTCCAACAGCCAGGAGAGCTATACCCCCGTAATTTCCACAGTCCGCAGCGCTCCCTTTGTTTTTGAAGAGGTTGATTAAAAGTGTATCACGAAACTCCTGCGGATTTTGACCACTTTCCCACACGACATCAAACAGTTTTTTGAGGTAGGGTATGAGCTCTGACGACACAGCTTTAAAGATCTCAGCTGGGAGTGAGTCGGCGCCGGGAGATTTGTTATTTTTTAGCTGCCCAATGGCGGTTAAGATCTCTTCCGTTGTTAGTGGTTTATCTAAGTCTTCGAAGGTGTCATATTGAGGGATAAGATTTATAATATCGTGATCGGCTTGACTTTGCTGGTTAAGAATGTTAGAGTAGTGTTCTTTCCATCGGGCTCTTATTTCCTGGTCTTCTTTGAGGAGATTTCCATTTAAATCTTTAATAGGGCACATATTTTTCCGATTGGGGCCGTACACTGCTTTTACTCCTTGAAAGAAATTCCTGTAGTCGTGTGAATCGGCGTACCTTTGAATTTCTCTGGCCTTGCTTGCCCACCACTCGTTCTTTATTCTTCTGATTTCGCGTTGCGTTTCATACTTAGATTGGGTAAAAGCTTCTGCTTTTGATGAGTCGTTGGGGTGCTTGATAGCGTTTTGGAAGGCAATATGTTTGCGGTCAAGTAGTTCTTGTATAAAAGCTTCATTATCATTGAACCAGTCCTCCTGTTTTTTACTTGCTGCAGTGCCAAGAATTTCCTCACTCGCACTTTTTAAACTGTCTTTAATTTGTGTCCAGGTAGCAGCGACATCTACAGAATTGGTTTCTTCTAGTGCGCTCAAATTCTCTTGAACTTTTTGCTTTAGCTGTTCGACGGTTTGTTGGTCACGCAATTTACTAATACAGAGACGGAGTCTACGTTTTACTTGAGTTCTTCGGTGTTTGGGTCTCATAACAATTTTCATTTTAGAGACAACAGGACGATGATCGGTCCAACATTCGCTATCAATGCGCGCCTTTGTAATTTGGACGTCCTTGAGATGCTTCCTACGTACGATAACATAGTCCAGTAGATGCCAGTGACCTGATCTGGGGTGACGCCAGGTGCCTTTAAATTTATACTTTTGTCGGAAAATGGTGTTTGTTATAACTAGATCATGTTCGGCGCATTTAGTTAGGAGTAGTTGACCGTTAGCGTTCATGTTGCCCAAACCGTTCTTGCCTATGATGCCTGGCCAGGGGTCTGCATCTCTCCCTACTCGAGCGTTAAAATCGCCAAGAATAACGAGTCGTTCCGTTTTAGGTATTCTACAGAGGGTTTCTTCCAGCTGTTGATAGAAGCTTTCCTTGGTTTCGTGACTTGCATCCAGAGTGGGAGCGTAGGCGCTTATTAGATTTACCGCGTTGCCATCTGTGTTGTACCATTACTTCACAATGGTTTTTATCCATTCAAGTTTAATGCCGATTTACTAATTAGAGCGGTTAAGCCTCCGTGTGTGTCTTAGAAAAGAGCTTTTTTATACTCCGTGTAAATACTAAGAGAGAGCTCTGCACTCTAATTCACTATATTGCTTACATTTTATCAAGTGCATTGGATTTTATTGTTGATAGAACAGCTAGAGAGGCGTAGATGTACTGTTTGGGTTTGTTAACATTTTGATGAATGTACTTAAGTTTAACTTAACGTCCAATTAACGTAAAGATTTATTATGGTTCACTTCACGGAAAGAGTAAGAAGAATTAATCAACACCAAACCCAGATAGCTTCAAATTTAACATTTAACATTTAGACCACAGACTATCTAACTATAATGCATGCAGGGAAATATCTAAGATCACATGCTATAAAGCCAGAAGAAATTGATTACTACCATTTTATCTCCCTATAAAATTCAACGCCGACGCTTCAGATAATATTCTACTCTCTTACAAAATATGTTGCCGAATACGATTCGATATTTCAAATGCTTGGATGATAATACCGAACTGACTCGTAACGATAATATTAAGATGACCAGACTTTCGGAACAAAAATACGAGACAAATATGGAAACTCAAATTAAACATATTTTTCTAAACCATCAATTTCCTTCAGAACTTGGAACCGTTCCTCTAAATAATTATAAAGTTCTGAAAAACTTAAATGCATATAATGTTGCACCATAACTATTGCCTGCCATTTTCATGTTCACTGAGTTTTTTTAGTATTTGAAGTATTACTACACATATAGGTATTATGTCTAACATTTTAAACAAGATATTTAGTACTGGATAGCAGTTGAAAGTATATAATATGCACATTGCAATCCAAATCAAGTGGCGATTTTTATTCACACACCATATCGTCTCTCAGATAAGATAATGTTGGAATGACTAATTAACTTTTCAGTATAGTTTTAGCTGATAATATAATGTTTCTCTACCGCAATCAGGGACCGCTTTGATGTTTACGCCTCCCCGGACAAAAAACAAATTAATTTTTTTAAAGTACTAATTTTTGTTAATAAAAGATGGTTTTAATTTGCAACAAAAACTTATATTTAAAAAGGAACTAGTATTAAAACTTAACATTTGGTACAACACAGATTTTGTATTTTTCTTTGGGATATTCGATTGGTTTGTCTCTTGCTCATAAGAAAAGTCAGCCGTTTCTCTTCTTACGCGGTGTCGCGGTGTTGTTGATCAAAATTGGATTAAACATCAATTTTATCAGCTAATTCTCTTGCGTCAACAACAATTTTATTGAAAGACTAATCTGATCGAAGTTTAAAAAAAAATGTTTTGCAGTTTTCTAGAACAGTGTTCTTCAACCTCTTCCGAACCACGACACCCTTACGAAAAAATAAACAAGTTTACCCTTTCGCGACTCCTTACCTCAATCTCTCTTAGTAAAATCTAAAATCAAACAAACTTCAAAATTTCTTGGTATATTTTTTGGTATGATTTTGGTAATCATTTCATTGTTTAATGATTCATGGATTTTCTGCACTTGCGCTGCTCTTATTCTCTCCTCTTAATTATATCAACACCTGCACCCATCTAACTTACATGCAACGCAAATTTAACTTTTATCCGCTTTGGATGTTATTTATTTACCCAAGCGTGTATATCACAGTTTGTATTCGTCCACTGTTATACAGGTTTATTGAAAATGGACAAGTTTCTCAAAAGACCTATTCAGCCTTCAACGTGTGGTTCTAGTGCTAGTGGAGATCCAAAACAGAAAAAATAGACTGTATGATGACAATTACTTGAAATACGGTTTAACTGTAAATAAAAGCCGCCAGTGTGTAATTTGTGGTGATGTACTGTCGCGTGAGAGTAAGAAACCTTCAAAATTGCTTCCTCACCTTACAACTAAATATCCGAATGAGAAGAATAAACCTTTGGAATTCTTTGAAAGGAATCTGAAAACTCTTCACCAGCAGCAAACCACTATAACCCAGGTGTTTAGCGTAAATGAGGATGCATTACTAGCGAGCTACCGAGTAGCATTTCGTCTGGCTAAAGCGGGAAAACCGCATACGATTCATGAGAATCTTATTTTGCCAGCGGCCCTGGATATGGCAGATTATACTAGGTAAAAAAGAAGCAAACAAGCTTAAAAGCATACTCTCGGATAATACAATGCAACATAGAATAAGCGATATTACAGTTGATATTTGTGACCAATTAATCTAAAAAAGCAATAAAAGCTCACACATCACTTTGCAGTTTGACGAATTGACGGATATTTCAGGCTGGGCACAATTCGTAGCTTTTATACGGTTCGAAGCAGATGAGTGTATTATGGAAGAGATTTTATTTTGCCAAGCACTTCCCACGAACACTATCGGCCAGTGTTTGTATGAAATGTTTTTAGAAAGTACTGGTGACTTCAACATTAATTGGACGAAATGCATTGCCATTTGCAGCAACGGCGCTATTACTATGGGCCCAAAAATGAAGAAATTATAATCATTTTTTACCTACAGAACATTACCGTTATGTAAAAAATTTATGGAGTGTGCCGTTATTCTAAACACGCTATTCTGTGGTAGTGGTAAAATTTTGAAGAAATAGATTAAAACACACTATTATGTTTTTTACCACTATGTATCCATAAGAACCTCTGACTACAGTTTCAACTTACAAAGTCATTGTTAAACAATAAATAAAGATTGATATCTATCTTGATCAATTGTTTAACTTTGTGCGTTGAAACAGCAGTCATACGTTTTTTTGAATATAGTGCTAAAAATTGTAGTAGTCTGTTTTATTCATTTCGACAGCTCATTTAAATTCACATTATTTTGCATACAGTGACTCAAGATTCATTTTAAGTTTCAGAAAGTTGTTTATTATTTCACTTGAAACAACCAAAATCAGTTTATTACTACCTCAAATGTCCGTACGCTTTTCTTTTCAAGCAATCTTTTGTAGAACCATTATCGTAAAACTCATATTATGCTATTTTTGCACGAGCTTGATATAATATCTAACTTTTTAAATATTTCAATATTCATAACCATAAACTGTGGCCTTAACTTTTTCAATTTTATACAACTATCGCGGCTGGGTTATCATAAAACAAACAGTATATTCTGGAATGTGAGTGGCTTGCCCGCGTATCTACGGAACCAAACTGCACCGGGCTAAGCACTTCTGGTTCCGCAGCATTTTATAAGCTCACATAACATTTTTATTGCGAATAACTCTCCGTGTATACGAAAGGAGATAAAAATAAATAAGGATCTAGTAGCCGCGTTATTCTAATCCCGTGAACAACTCATCTTCAAAAAACTGATCTGAATTAAACCGCGGAAATTTTCTATGAAGGCCGCTGTACTGTTTAACTCGAGGTTTAACTCGTATCCTTCAATTTGAACCAGTCAACTTAGGATATTCGAATATCTTTATCTGTTCACTAGTAGTGGAGCATCTAACTAATGAGTCAAGTCAAACGTATAATTCTGAATTTATCCCACAAATTACCCATTTACAGGTTTCCAGTTTGAAATAATACCTATAATAGGATAGAAATAAATAATTACTAAATATACATCCGTATACACGCTAACCTAAACATATAGCTTGTTTTATGAAAGATAGAGCTATTATGTATATAATAAATTGTAATCTTAATATTAATAAGGTTATAATAATTGAGGAGCATTCGTGCAAAACCCGATAATTCCACTTTTTACATTTCTCAGCAAATCGACGAAAATCTATGCTACGCAATCGGTTGAATATTTTTAAATTCATTTTTCACCAAAATATGTCTTGGGGGTTAGACTGAGGAATCCTAACATTTTGGCTAAATTCAATGTGCAAAACACTTTTCAAACAAACAAAGATCATTAGATTTATCAAATTCAAACGAAATTTCTGAAATTATACATTTTTTCTGTTGACTTTTCTTTACTTGACTAAATACATATAGTATAAAAGTTTTAAGTTTGTCTCCGAATATTGGATTTATCAGTATTTGCTCGAAATCTTGGATTTATCGGTATTTGCTCGAAATGGTCAAATTCATTTTATGCGGGAAATAGCGATTTTTTCTCGAGTCTGGTTTCATATACCGATAGAGGACCCTTCAATCAGCAAAAAACTATGTATAACTTATTTTCCATCCAAATTGGATTTATCGGGTTTTGCACGAATGCTCCTCAATTATGAATTGCTATAGTATTATCTTATTTTCTTTTAGCTGTAATTTTGATTGTATTTATGGCAGATTTTAATAAATCATGTGAATAAATTCTTTATTAATAATATTTATATGATAACACACTGCCAAAATGGTTACATTTGAAAAAAATTGTGTTTTGGTCCAAAAACCATTTTGATGAGCTTTATTTGCTCATAAATTATATAGTTTATTATTTTTGACCGGCTTTCGATTTTTTTTAGCAATACACAGGTCAATTAGAATAAATCAGAACAGTCATGGCTCACTTAAATGGAAAACAAAAGAATAAATTAAAATAAATATTGACGTTAGATATGTCACTTATGTGGCATCATTGGATTCTGAGAACTATGTAGAATTCAAAAGTAAGTAAGTAATAATATACAAAGCGTTCCATTTAAAAATCAATAAATAGTGTCACTTTCGGTGAAACCGGCAATAGAAAAAAAACATTTATATATGAAATAGTGACATTTACCGGCTCAGTGGCTCAACGCTTACATGTTAGGCTTGCAACCAAGGAGTCCCGGGTTCGAATCCTGGCTAGGGTATGGATGTTAAATGATGTTTTTCATATGTTACCAAGTTGGTAGCAGTGAACTAGACGAGGTTGTGTGAGACAACACGGCTAGCTTCTGTACCACTCCTGAATTCGAGTCTCAGCTGCGGCAAATGGCAATATCGTAGGGGAATGGTCGTTGTATCATTGTCTATGTGTATGTGCCCTGGTTGAGCGGTGGAGTAGCTAACGCTAAACTCCGCCAGGACCTTAATCTAAATAAGGTGTTAAAATAAAAAATAAAACAAATGTAATGAAGTATATAGGATGATTCTAATTTGAACCGTTTATCTTTAAAACTAAAGGAAAATGGGGGTGGTGTACTATAATCCTGTTACACGCGTTGTAGCGTGATTGTAGGTACTGTCGTGGGTAGAAAAAAATAGGACTTTTTTTTCTAATGTAAATCTGTCTGTTTGAATATGTAATGACTAGCCGAAATAAAACAGATGTCACTTTTAATTTATTTTTTATTTTAATGCTGTAGTTATTGCTATAGTATATGATGGATAGTTAATGAGACAAATTGCACTGCATTACAACATTAACAAAAAGTTGGTGTGTAACATTTTAAGAAAATGGAGAATAAATGGTACGATTAGTAGGAATCCTGGATCGAAGGACAAAGTATATCCTACTTAACAAGAAACTAACTATTAATATTTCGTTATTGCACCATTTTTATTTATACTTCTATAAGTCTTTTTGGCATGAAATTAAATAACCTTATACAATTATCATTAGTAATAACATTTTCCCATGCATTATTTATTATTTCCAGTAATTCTTCGGCATTCTGTGGTCTCATATTTCGTTTTTGGATACTTTTTACGAGTAGTGCCCATACTTCTTCCACAGGGTTAAGATCTGGACTATGTCTGGGCCAGTTAAGAACATTGATGTTGTTATCTTGAAACTATGAGCCAGTATGAACGGAACAATTGTCTTGTTGAAATATGAACTCATTATTAGGAAATAATTGTGACACAGAAGGGAGCATAATATTGTCTAAAATCCTAATATACGTTTCACTATTAAATCGTTCCTCAATATGCCACAAAACACCAGGACCAAGTGCTGATATCCAAGTCCACATATTGACGGAAAACCTACCACTTCTATCATTGTTAGATATATATTTCTCATCGAATTGAGTATACGGATGGCGGTAAATGCGAATACGACCGCTGTGTGTTGACTGGAAAGTTTTTCGTTTGTAAAGATTACATTGGTCCAAAAATTTACATCATGCACTAAAAATTCAAGCGCAAATCCTACTCGAGCTTCTTTATGTTCAGCTTTAAGTAAGTATTTCTGTGCTGCTGCATGACAGCGTAGTTCCGATTCTCTTACTCGCTGGCGACCAGTACTACTCGATCCAGGAAAATCCGTTTCTTCAGCAGCCTGAATAACTGAGTAAAATCGATTTTCTACTAAAGTATTTAGCAATTGTAAATCGTGTTGTTGAGTTGATATCCTTCGTCGCCCTGATCCAGAATTTCTACTAATCGTACCGTATAATATAACGCAGTGCAATTTGTCTCATTGACCATCCATCTTCTGCAATAACTCCAGATTTAACTAAATCGCTTATATGAGGATATTACTTTTTTGCACACTTGCAATAAATTATGACAACTGACAATGTCACAAAAATTAAAGTTAGATGTACACAATTAGATTTTAGCAAAATACCGTTATAAGACTTGTCCTATTATTTTTTTTTTGCTCACGACCGTACCTCCCCAAATTGTTATGGAATAATTTCATATGGACTAAGGCCCTTTATATCATTACTATAGGCTTACTATTAAGGAATTACCTTATTTCATGGAATAAATTAATTAATTTTCGTATTTTTGTTGTTAGATATGCTGTGTGCTCTTTGCATTTCAGATGTTGATCCATTATTATTCTCAAATATATTTATGTGTTCCACAAGCTAGCATTTTAGGGTATCTGCTATTTATTATTTATACTACTGATTTATTTAGTGAGGTTAAACTTTGTAAGATACAAGGATATGCAGATGACATTCAAATTTATTGCAACTTTGATATTAATGATGACTACATCAAGCCGATAATCACATAAATACGGATCTAATAGTAGTATATGATTTTTCTGTTTCAAATAATTTAAAATTGAATGCTAATAAAACATTTTATATGATGTTTGGTAATAGTAAACATATTGAAATTGTATTGCATAATATTGAAATTAATATAAATAATGATTTGTTGCCTTATAAGAATCTGAGCATCATTGTTGATTCGCAAATAAGATTTGTAGCTCGTGTTAGTGGTTTGAGGTAAGTCGTATTGTGTTCTAAAATTGCGTTTTGCCAATAAACATATTGTTCCCTGTGAAACTGCAAAAAATTGCACAAAACGCAAATGTATTGTGAACGTGGCACAAGACAGATCCCCCCGTTCTCGATGGTGAAGAACACGAGGGTTTGGGTGTGCGAGGGCTTGCCGGATCTGGATTTTTTGCTTAATTTCAATAAACTGAGCAACTGTCATCCCCGGGGGTTAAAGCCACCCCTCCTCAAAAAACGAAAATACCATCAAAAAGGTTGAAATTGAACAGACATGGGTATACCCCCGTTTTCGAGGGGGACTAACACGATGGTGGCAATATTTCCTCATCCATCCCTCCCTCACCATCCCCTCGTTTTTCTTATCCGGGCCTAGGTGTGCGGGGACTAGTCGTATCGGTTTCTTTTCTTCAATTTGGATCAATTTTGTAATTGTTGGAATAGAGGAAATGGATTCAGATGCCATGAGGTAATTTTTCTTTTCTTTTATTTGTTCAACAGACAATATTATATACACATTAAATATATAAAACTTTTTATACACTAACAGATCTTTCGATGCTTACAATTATTATCGCACAGTCTGTAGGAGTTGCAATGTATATCGCAATTTTTGCGCTTGGGGTGGTTACGGAGGGCTGGGTGAGAAAACATTGTCCCCATCGTATTCCTCACCCTCGGAAACGGAGGGGAGAAGTCTTTTGTTGCGTTCACAATACTTTTGGGGTTTTTGCATTTCCACAGAAGACTAATATTATTTTAAGTTCTAATTTAAGGAGGATGTTGTGTGCGTCTCTTGTTCTGTACTTATTTAATCATGTTGATTTTGTTTATGGTCCCTGTGTTTATTCAGTTACTCAGAAACGCATACGAAAAGCTCAAAACCCATGTTGTCGTTTGGTTTTTGGATTAAGAAAGCATGATAAAATATCTACGAAATAAAAAATTCTTAATTGGTTACCCACGAATAAAATTTTGGAATTTCATCTTTTGAATTTTGTTCATCTTTTAATACTCGGAGGTGAAGCCTCTTACCTTCGCTTGAGAATATGAAATCGATTTAACTCACACTGCATTAATATTAGGTCTAATCGCAATCTGATATTTTATATCTACTTTTCGCCGGCCAATTATAATTCGTAATTCGTGAAATATTGCAGATTGCTGGGAAAATGTCCGTAAGTTTAAAACAGCAATATGTTAACAAAAAAATTGCGTATGACTGTCAATGGTACAAAATGCGAATTCGCGGAGATTGAGGGTTGTGTTGTATCACCCTTCAGTCGAAGAAGTAAGCAGACAACTGTCTGAAAGATGTACTTATCCTGCGTTGTAACAGAGTCCAATCGAGCCACCAACCGACGGCCAATTGAACAAGTAAATTCTTCAGCACTTTGTACCTTGAATTAATTGAATTTCGATATTAATTTCAATCAAGCTCAATTTCGTGTAATGCCAAGTGAGAATTCTCCTAAAATATTTTTGAAAAGCAAAAGCTTTCTTTCAAAATATTACATAGTGAAGGAGACCGTGTCCTAGTGTCACATTTTCTAGCGACTTATATATCAGTGTATGCGCGGAAGCTATGTAATCTTAGACGAGGATCGCGTAGAGGATATACCATCCTTCGGAGGGGATGTAAAGCTATCGGTCCCTTCTATATTAAATGTTAGGCAAGTAAAAGTTTCCTACTCTTCGATCTTTCGGAAAATCTCTTGTTGGTGGTAGCTCGTCTACAGACGTCGGCGTTAGACCTTAGTAACGGAAATAAGCCGACATTAAATAAATGTTAAAAAAAGTCAGCACACGGAGCTGTGGAATATTCACTTAAGAATATTTGACGTTAATGTTAGGCGATGACTATAAAATCACTTATCTTTGCATAGATCCGAACACCACTGAATGATTACAAATTTGCAAACGTAAATCCTCTAATAGAATATTGAAATAAAAATGTTGGGACAATAATTATGCGTAGTGAAATTTACCTGAGTTTATTATTCCGTCTCAAAATAATCGTTGGAAAAAGTGTCTGATAGTGTAACACAATTTATCCAAAATTCTTATTAATTTCCAACAAAACATTTTATCTATGTCTAATTATCTTTTGTTATCTTAGTACCACAAACTCGAGAAATAGCAAGGACGTAAATTTAGTTTTAAATTAGAACCCCAAAGTAAAGCATTGTATGGAAATCAAATTTGAAAACTTAGTAAGTTACAAAATCATGATAAACGTGTTAGGAAATTACCTGGGACATGAAAAGTTTCTAAATTTTTCTCCAAGTCTATACTGACTTTTACATGTATATTTTAGTAATTTTCCATTTTACGTTCGGTAAACCGATACTTTATTTATTTTAGCCAACTTTTCGTTCCACATATTATAAAAAATAAATTATTCTTGAGATTTATAGCTAGACTACAGAATTTACTTCTACTCTTAACACACTGACACGCTGTGATGTTTGGGGTTTCCCCAGGGCCTTTGTTTACATTTTCGTGGCTATAAACATACACAAGGTATTTCTCCCTTATTTTACACTGAAAATTATATTGCAATTTAGGTGTTTACATTAACGACATAAAATTTAATGACTTTAACGATGTAAATTACAGTTTTTAGCCAACTTTTAACTTATGCTGGCAATGTAAGGTTTTATATTTTATCAAATTATAATTCGCCATTTATACAATTTCGGTTGGAAAATATGTTGAAATGAAATGCTTGTAATTTTGTAATAATTACTCTTTAATCATTGTTGAAATATTTGAAATAACGAGATTCCCAAGCACAGGATATTTCCATATATTACAATGAATATAAATGATAAATTTCAAATAATTCAAATTCTTGAACAATTAGATATATTATTAATAGAAAATATATTTTATTGACAAGTCATTCTTTATATTCATTATTTTCTTTTTGTTTCAGGTAAATACATCATTTGGATAGAGGCGTGACGTTGAAATAATACAGTATTCTAATAAAGTAACAATTTATATGCAGCTATTTGTTGGTAAGTTACACTGGCCTGGCGCAAGTATATTTATTCTGAGATAAGACGTAGGAAGGACGTTATTAAAGTTATTAATGCATATTATATTTTGCGATTTTCTCAATTCGTAATTGTTTGTTAAAAATTTAGCCTCCTTTACACCACTTCTGCTATCAAAAAAAAAATAGTTATAGAATGTTCATGTTAGTTTAGAGACCAATTAGTCAGGTTAAACATCACCATAACTTGGGAAAATCAACCAAAATTAACTTTGGTATTTAATTTTATCTGGTCTTTGTCAAACGTGTGTAATTTTCCCTGTTTTAAAAAAAATTATCGTGAAAGCCGTTACTTTGTGATAGTCAATCTTGACGATATATTAAAAAAACTGCACTGTTACTGCCGTGAATTCAAACTTTATTCTAACGAGAACAACATGGAATAAACCTAACGCAGCGTACAGATGACCTGGCGCCTGCCAAGCCAGCAAGCATGTGACGTCATACGCGTTTATCTTACTGAAGTAAAGCAAGCAATTTCGACAGCCGCTACTGTTGTCCGGATTGATTTTTTTCAACCACAGTTCGAATATTGTTATTATTATGTAAACATTTTTTAATGTATATTAATTTTTTTGTGGGGAGATCTATTGCACAGTTAAAGTGAAATCCTGTAAATAAAATTTACTGAAAGTTTGTTGCACAGTAAGATAATTACATTATATGTCGCTCAATAATTAAATTTCTGAATACTCCCAACTTGAACGATTGAACAACTTTCCTCAGTCGTTTATCCCCAATTACACATTCATGAAGTTAAGGACATTGTGCCCCACCCTGTATATTTATCGTATACAGTATGTGCTTCCAGAAAAATTATACAAAGTATTGAACCCCATTAGGGGATTCTTGGTAATTATTAATGATGACGGTCAGCAAAATGTCAAAGGAAAAATTACAAAAGTGACCTTGTGAGAATTAGAATGCAATAATAATAAACGTCTTTATCTTAGTGTAATAAAGACGTTTATTATTATTATACAGTATGTGCTTCCAGAAAAATTATACAAAGTATTGAACCCCATTAGGGGATTCTTGGTAATTATTAATGATGACGGTCAGCAAAATGTCAAAGGAAAAATTACAAAAGTGACCTTGTGAGAATTAGAATGCAAGAAGATGAGGAAACTCAAATAAAACTAACAGTTGCCGTAGCGAAACAATGATGAGCCTGCATTTGTAGGATGTCCATGAACCAATTGATATAGCGTGGTATCCACAGATGGTATGAATTGTATCTACTTATGCTACAAGGGATTCAAATTTTAATGTGTATAGATTATTTATGCAGAATAAGAACCCAGATACCGCGTTTCTCAAAAACTGCCTCTCGAGACTATCGAGAGAAGAATTAACACTTAATTAAGGGGCCATTTAAAAACTACAGTCTTAGCCAGTAGTTTGGCGGAAGTCCTCATGCAACTCGACCATGATTGTTTCAGGTTCGATGATTTGTAGTTATTTGGAATTTTTTTTTGTGGAGGGGAAGCCCTTCATGGACACTTGGCGGTAGGGTCTGCCGCACCGGGTAGTGTCGGACTCCTACAGACTGAAACCCCTTCTGGCTCAGTGTTTCCACGTGACTTGAAACTGCTTTCACTTTCCACCAGGCCACGGGTCATTCATCATAAATTTGTGTTAGTACAACTTCCTACGTTTTCCCTTACATACCCAATCTGTTATAACGATTAGGGGTTCTGAGCAAGTTTTCTTCTATCCTCTTCCGTTGTCCTCATTATCCGATTTATTGCATATGCTACACTTTCCCAGTTCCCCTCTGATTCTAGCATGTACCTTATTAGGTCATCAGGGTTCCAATGGTCTCCTATTCTATCGGTTCTCCACCGGTTGCACGGTATGTTTTGCATCGTTTTTCTAACCACAGTACACACATACTCCCGTGTCTCAGCCTTTCCTATATCAGAGAGACATTCCGCAAAGTTACCATGTCCCGTGAGAAAGCTACCATTTCTCGAGAAGTCTCTCCCTTGCTCCTTGCTTCCCCATCCTTTCATATACCTTTCTTCCCTCCTTGGCCAGTAGATTTACGCCAGCACCATGACTGCTTCGTACGACACAGTTCTGTATGCACACCAGTGAGCTACCGTCCCTCTAAGGAAAATACGATTTTGATGTGACCGATGCATTAGAAATTTCATTTAAATACCAATCCCTCTTAACTAATTTCTCTAGAGATATATTAGTATACATATTTTTGCTTAACCAGTCTACGGGAATGGAAAATAAACACCTTCGTTTCAAACAATTGTAGGTTAGTAAAGGCAGACGTTCTGCAGGTTACTAACGTCATTTTTGCTGCACCACATAAACGTTTGTCTAGAACATGTTGGCAACATATTTTAACTATTTTTATTATAAATTTTGCATTAATTTTGTAATAATTTTCTGATAAATAATGAGATCAGATTTACTTTTTCAGTTTAACAGTATAATGTTTTTAATTGTTTGACTCGATAACTTAAGCTAATTGGAATTTGAATCAGTCTTCGATATCGTTATTTTTGAGATATAAGGAGTAGAAATATTTTTAAAACAAATCTTTACCGAAATGAAATTAAAGTTATTAAGCTCCGTATATTAATAATAATCGACTTTATTGAATGATATGTATAATACAGATCATGAAAACAAAGATATCAAAATTTGAAAAGGGGTATCTAGTCGCGAAGCCTAGCTAAAGCTATTCAAACTTAACCACTAAATGGTCAAAAAAATAGAAAATAAATTATATAATTTCTGAGACATAGCATAAAGTACTTTATAGAATACAGATACAACAAAATATAATAAACCATTACTATAAAATTCTACATAATTGACTAATATATATAGATAAACAAAATATATGATGGCTCAAGAGGGGGCCTAGGTAAAACATTAAGTTACTGTTTGCTTAATAGTAAACTTTTAAATTTTTACTTGAATTTATTCAATTTGAAACTTTTAAGATTGTCAGGCAAAGAGTTATATTGTTGGATAGCATTACAATGAAAACTTCGTTTGAACATGGCAGAATGATGACGCGGAATATTGAACATGTTTCCATATCTTATATATTTTTAATGTAAAGAAGACCGTGTTTACAAATTTATTTTTTGTCGAGACGCAGCCAGCTGTAGAATTTAAAATTTTGCGCACAATAATATTTTCTTCTATTATTCATATTGATGCGTTTAACCTAGCACAACTTGTGGGAAGTATATATATTTTCTTAAACCAAAAATTAATCCTAAACATGAATTTTGTACTTTTTGGATACGATTCTTATCATTAAGATCTAAGAATTGGCCGTACATAAAGTCACAATAATTAAAGTGTGACAGAATTTACGAATCATAAAGCATTTTTTTAAATTAAAATTTATAAAATAACGATTAGAATATAACAGCTTCAAAGAGGAATATGCTTTTTGCATTAGTTTTTTCACATGTTCTCTAAATCTAAAATGGCAATCAATTATCATTCCAAGATTATTTGCAATTTTAACAACAGACAAGGGAACACCATCAATATTAATATTTAATGATTTTTTTACTGTATTTAATTTATTCTTATTGCCAAATAACATCAAGTTAGATTTACCCGAATTTAAATGCAAGATGTGTTCCTTCGAAGAATTTTAATGTTATGTAACTCATTATTAATAGTGATTATTTACAGTAGAGGTTATGATATCTTTTTTCTTTTAATAATAACACCACAGATAATTACGACCCCCTTTATCCTGGTAGGCTCTAGAAAAGTATTGTGTGGGAGGGGGCTACACATTTAGATACAAAGGACACACACCCAATATCCGTGTATGGTGGAAAAATTCCTCTCACTGTATTTTTCACTGCCATGATCGGGGATCGAACCCAGAATTTTTGGGTGAGAGGCAAGTGCGCTCACCTCTCGACCACCAGTCATACATCTGACGTATATATTCTAAAATACAACGGACCCAAAATGGACCCTAGAGGTACTCAAGAAAGTATATTTAGATTAGAAGAGAAGGTATTATTGTGGAAAATGTTCTGAAATCTGTCACTCAAGTAAGAGGAAATTAATTGTAAAAAGAGAGCATTAAAACCAAAATATTTAAGTTTAGCACATACAAAGTCATGATTTACTGTATCGAATGCCTTAGAGAAATCAAGCAAAATCAACACACTAATCAACCCAATGAAGTAAAAAGGTCATCCATTACATTTTTTAACGCTGTAACTATACTAAGCCCTGCTTGAAATCCACACTGCTTATCAGGTAAAAGTTTTTTCTCGGAAAAGTATTCATAAATCTGATGATATAAAATTTTTTCAAAAGTTTTCGAAATAACAGGTAAGATACTAATTATTCTTAAACCTGAAAACGACATAGGGTTACAATTTTTTGGGAGAGGCTTGCCAATAGCAATTTTCCAATCACTTGGAAAATAACTCTTCTCTATGCAACAGTTAATAATATGAACTAGAAATTTATCAATAAATGGACTACAATATTTGAGCATTGAGATAGTTATATGTACACTACCGAACTTGTTCGACTTAATATTATTAAGAATTTTATTAACCTCTTCGGCAGTAGTCGTAGTAAAACTGAATGAGTGGTTAAGCGTTATTAAATTATTATTGTAGAAATTAATTTTATCATCACATTTATGTGAAACATTTTGAACAAATCTACTATATAAGCAACTTTACCATTAATACAATTACTTGTTTTACTTTTAGTTTATGTGATTACTTATATGAGAGACTAATATTACTCATACGATATTATAATGTATGTAAAGTGCCAAATCCTCAGTGTGATAACAGAGTAAATAATTCAAGTAATACGGAACGTAGGTACTCGAAACATTAAATTGTCATATTTGATATAACAATCATTTCCATATACCGGTATCTCGGTCTTGTAAGTTATCGTCGTCTACAAATCCCATTACCTCCTGCTAGATAGGGTGCCCTGATTAACGACATGCTTAGCACATATGGTCCAATTAACCTCTGTATGCCCCGTGTACTAGATGTACTACTAGATAGTTTGAAGCAGAATATATATATTTATTTTGAACATTAATTAAATATACACAATAAAATCAGTAATAAAAACATATCGACGTATTCTTAGGTTATTTGCAGAACATTTTATTAATCTATTATCAATATTTTCACACTTTTATTTTTCCACTTTTACTTTTCCATATACAGGGTGACTCAATGAAAACATGACATCGGAGTTTTGGGTGATAACGGCGTATATATAAAGAAGCGCTCGGACAGATCAATTTTATTTGGGGGATGAAAACTGAATTTTTGAATTTCAACATCGTCGCTTCAAACTTTATGCAGTGGGATGAACAACCATTGAAATTTGGATACAGGGAAGGAGAGTCCAGTTGTGCATCATTGGGAAGCCCTTGAATTCTTTAAACAGTGGTATGCAGTTTCTGGAATTTACATGTACCGTTTTCGAAAAAACAAACATTTATTTACGGGAAAATGACTGTGAAGTACAAACTAGCCACATAAATTATCATTTCACTAAATGCTCGAGCTGCCAAGCTCCAGCTTCTATGTAATATTGCAGATTCTCCTGAAAATGTTCTAGCATATTTTGAAGGATTTCTGGGGTGATTGGACGACATTCATTTGTGATTCGTAAATCTTCGCGACACAAATGACAAGTCTAATGGAGAAAGATCTGGTGCTCGAGGGAACCAGTCTATGGAACCTCTCCTCCCAATCCACTGACTCGGAAAATGTTGATCCAAATACTAACGAACAGGCGGGGCATAGTGCGAAGGAACGCCATCTTATTGAATTGTCAAGAGATCCTCCAAATAATGTTGGCCAATTATGTCAGTCAATATGAAGTCAATTATGTCTTCCAGAAGTTGCAGATATATTTCTCCTTTTAGATTGCCTTCCAGGAATAAAGCGCCAACAATACGACCACTTATAATTCTTGGAGACGTTGAATATGTACTCCACGAAACCGTACCGTTTAAAAAAAAGAACACGCGTCACTAAAATAGATGTTAAAGAGAAAATATTAATTTTGCTCGCTCGCTTACTACTCCGCACCACCATGACTCATTCAGTTCAATTCAGTTCTTGTGTCAGATTAATTTTATAAGGGTAAAACTGGGATTTTAAAATACGTTGATTATTGGTTCCCGATACACCAGATACAGCTGCCAACTTTCTTGTACTCAGCGTAGGGTCAAGCGCAACATACCCCAAAATTGCCGCCTCATTCCTTATGGGTGGTTTGGCGGTTCCGTTTTTTATTTGCTACAGATCCAGTCTACTGTCACAACACATGCATATTTTCATGTTGTTGATTGAATAGTTCAGGAGCTCTATTAGCATATCGATTGTTTCCAACCTCAACCATCTATGCAATTGTATAAACCATTGTTGTCTTTTAGATAAATTAGTCACGCACCACACAATAACATAAATCACGTGTTTCTAAAACAAATTCCAAAAACTGCATTCCACCATTTAGAGAATTCAAGGGGCTTTCCAATGATGTACGACTCTCCCCTCTTGAAGTGACGATGTTGAAACTCGGAAAACCAGTTTTTCCCTTCCAAAATAAAGTTGATATGTGTGTTTCTTTATATCTGCGCTATTATTACCCAAAAACCCCATATAAAATTTTCGTTGGGCCACTCTACGGAGTTTACGTGTGAACGTTTTAAAAGGAATAAATTCTGTAACTTGGAGATATATAGAATATCTGTAAAAATCTTAAAACGTATCGGTTTTCCTTTTTTAAGAGCTACATCCGAAGGTTGCAACCACCCCTGACTTTTTCATGGTAAAAGCACATCAAGTGACACATTGTTTGAATGAGTGCTTATGCTGAGAAGAGTACACTGCATTTCTATTTTATAAATATTCCAATGGATTTAGTAATAATTAAAAATTTAAAGTTTTATTTTAAATGAAACTGTGTTTAATACATAATAGACCATCTGCCCACTGTACCCAAATCGTCAATGATTATAAGCATTATTATAATATCATGTGGTAAGCTTGGCATACTGACTATTATCGTTTTAAAAACGGTTATTATTGTACAGAAATAACAATTACATTTTCCAGCGAATGGTCCACGGAGACATTTTCATTTTTCATAATCAATTATATGCTAAAATATCACAAGCCTGAAGGGCATACTGCATATAATCATTGCCGATTTGGGTACAGTGAGCTGACGGTCTATAAGATGTTCAAGATGTGGGGTAGATTTTTCTTGGCAAAAGGCAAGTGATAGTAGAATCAATTTCTTATATTTTGTAACATTTTCAGTGAGATTTCATAACCATAATATCGGCCATAATATATTTAATAATTCTTGATAGTAAATATTTCAGCAAATACTGTTAAATTATCGTATTATACAAATATAATACTACAAATAAAAATTTCGACGGATAGCCCATAAAATATAAAAGAAAGGAATGGTCAAAATGTACAAAAAAGTGAAAAGAATAGAATGGGAAATATAGAAATAAAATTATACAATAAGTAAATACATTAGAAATGCATTACGTACAGGGTGTTTTTGAAACACGTGCGTATATTCATCTTAATGAATAGCAACATCTTCCTGATATACGTACAAATATACTTGTTCAAAAAATGTCCAAAAATAATTAAGAATGTAAATTTTGAAATACAGTATAGAAAATTATCGAGTATGCATCTGAGTGTTATTTCCATACCTTTCTACATCTTACCGCGGCATTATTTCGTATCTTACACGTACGTTGTCAAACGAAACAAGAAGTAAAACAAGTAAATAAATAAATAGAAACTAAATAGTAGGGCTCACAAATTAAAATACATGCATGTATTTCAAACACAATTTATATATCTAAACTTTTTAAAAAGTAACTAAACAACAACAACAATTCTTTATTCAAGTTAAAATTTAAAAATTGCCTCCCCAGAACTCACCGACCGTGCAACCATCGCGTGATTCATTGCAGGGTCAGGCTGATTATTAGGCCTGGCTTGGCTAAAAACAATTAAAACTTAAACCTATCCTTCTGTTAAGAAACAGATTAATAAAGGGGTTAAAACTCCTATTTCTAAATGAACAGATTTTTGATACTAAGAAACTACACATTTTTAAAAACTTTCAATTTACTTTTTCAAAATTTTGGTCCTAAGGCAGACACCTCAACTTAAACATGAGATGTGTAAATGCCGGGGTGCGCATAGGCTAGCCTACTTTGATTTCAATAATTTCGGTTTTCCGAAAATTTTGGGTTTTGTTAGAATTTTGGTCAAAAATTAATTCAGAGACAAAAATGTACAAAAAAACAAACAAGACAAACAAAAGAAAGATTTAAAGATTCAAAGGTATGAAATATCAGTAAAGGTGGATAGGGCAAGCGGAAGTTATAAAACTGCAGTTTCAAAATGGCATCGGAATATTTTAACGATGAGTGTATTGTTAAACTGGTAAAAAGAGGCAAACCAATCACAACTCATCAAAAATGGTGAAATTAAACTAAGCTTTAATATGAACCCATAGTTTTCCTTTACAATAAAAAAATAAAAAGTTGTGGCCGAAAAAATGTACAATTTTATTTGTTATTTGTTAATTATAGAAAGAAAAAACGATATCAAATCCTGTTTTTTGTTAATATATATATATATATATATATATATATATATATCATTACCATCTCTTGAGTAAAAGTTTTTTTTTTGATGCGCCATGCTTAAAAAAGTTGTTGTGGAACTATAACTTCCTAGAAAAGATCAAACCTCGCCGTGTAGTAAAATTCCTAAGATCCATTTACTACAAACTTAAAAAAAAACAAACCACATCAGCAGATTTTTCCGAAGTTGTACTCTCGAGATACTGCATTATCATGCAATGTATAATTGTCTACTTATTATTATTACTACATGTTAGTTACAAGACTTGTCATGTAGTTGTATTGACTCAGGGGAGTATATTATAATTATGTGTAGTTGTATACAGGCTATTTTGCAGGTCGACACAAATCTTTTAGTAGTTGATAGAATACATCATTTGGAACCCATTTATCTATACTTACCTTAATTCAAAGTCTTACGATTTTCGCTATTAGCCAATTTCTTTTTTGTACCCGGTTGACTCATAATTATATGCCAATTACGCAATAATGTGAGGTGTTGTCTTTCACTTTATTCCCTTGCTATAATATGTATTTATCCTGTTCAATACATTAACGATTATCGAAAGATGAAGTAAAGATTAATTATGTCATTTTAATTTAGCAATGTGTTAATGCCATGAGTTATGGTTCTTTATGAAAGTTTATGAAAAAAATACATCTATCTAAGGTATTGAAATATTTTGACTTTGAAGTGGTAAAAACTATCTCAATAATAAAAGGTGTGAGAGGCAGAAAAACAGAGTAACTAACTTAAGAAGTCAACAGAACTAAGACTTAGGCTCTTATTTCTGCAGTATTCAAATTTAACATTATTTCTTCATTCATTTGCTCTAAGGCTTCAATGATTTTGAGTTCGTATCTCCTCATTGAAAATAAGATCTTCAGAGAGTCACCAAACCTAGTGGATCAATGGTGCTATGCCTTGGGACCTACCAGGCCATGGTATTTGTCCGTCTCTGCCGATCGAGCTAGCTATCGAGGAGGAAAGTGTCATTTAAATAATTCCTACTACTGAGAAAAAATTGCGCTGGGCAAATTCATGTTGGAGTATGATAGGTTGATCGGCCTCAAAAATTGTGTCTTCATCTTGATACGGTAGAAATAAATACGAAAACAAATGCATCAAAACTGAACTAACGGTGATGCAAGCGAAAGAGCTGCCGATTCGTTTAATGCTAGAGTGAAAGGTAATTTGCTTGGGAGGAAGTAATGGATGCACTAGCAGTCCTTTGGTAATTTGTTTCTGTGAATCGTCTTTGTATTGAAATTTTAAAAATGTAACTTCACTTAGCGTGTGCCGTTCTAGTGGCATTAATTACAGATATTTTTAAAAGTATTTCAATGCTTTAAGGACACCTTATACGTTCAGAAATAATGTCATTACCTGAAAATAATGACATTATTAATGAACGTGTAAAGTTATAAAAATGGAATGATAACAACTAATGAAGCTGTAATAAAGCGTATCCGGATATTTTGATATTCAATCATCATTATTAGCAGACGAAGGGGATACTGTCAGTAATAATGATCGTATAAAGTGAGAGCATCATTATCTCTTCGTTACTAATCTTGAAGCAGAGATATAAGTACTTCGCATATTTCAAAAATAGCTGTACCTACTTATTGAAGCCGGTGACATTGCAACTGAAAATTTCTAATCTTCAAAGCATCATCCAGTGGCTCATCTCCAAGTTAAAGTCAATCTCTCATTAACTAGTAAACTGCTCCGCATAGCTGTGTTTGTCCGTATGAAAATGGGTTCGACCAATAGCAATAATTTATTAAAAGGCTCTTCGTCCATACGAAAATAAATTTTTAGTAATGATGTTTCTGTAATGATCTGCTGGAATGACATTATTACTTAACGTGTAAGGTGCCCTTTAGGTGGCTGTGTTTTTTTTATAAACTTTAATGAAAAATCATAACTGGCCATGACATTACCATTTTTTAAGGAATTATAATGGCATTATTCACTTTCAATTCACCTTTAGGAACACAAAAAATACTCATTAGAGCAAGAGAATAAACTGAAAGATTAAAGATAATATTTCTCATTATCACTAGTAGATAGTAGTATCACTATAGATATAGTCTAGTATACTTTAACTAGGCGTGTGTATGTATGAGTTAATATTTCCGTACGATTTCATTTTCTCTTGTACACAAATATCCAGAAATATTGTCCACGTAGACAATGTTTCTGGACTATTGCTTTAACTTTGTGTACAATATGGGAGAAAATGAAATCGTACGGAAATATTAACTCATGCATACACACGCCAAGTTAAAGTATACTAGACTCTATATGGGATTTTTTCAAAAAACGTAAATTGACGAATAGCTCGAAAACTGTAAGACGTATATTAAGGTAAATGTAGCTAAACAAGGTCTAAATGACATATTCCCTCAGCTCCTAAAAGTCTGTGTCGACCTGTAAGACACCCTATCTTTATATATTTGCCATTGTTATTACAAAAGATGTTATCTTCAATAATTTCTTATAAAATTTTAATTTTTCATGAACATATAAGTTATTATTATTATCATTATAGCAAGTGACAAATTTAATTATATGGAATTGAGAATTCATGTTTTATTAAAATTGAATTCACAGTAAATATAGATACTTTTTAAAAATATCATAAAAATCAGCATTCTATGCATACGCTATCTGATCATCATATTATTTATGATGGTGGATATCAGTTAACGGACATGTAACACGGGCAATTAGGTAGTAAGTTCTAACTACCGATATTTGATTTTCTTTATTAGATACATTAATTGTATATTATTTACACACGTATCAGGTATAAAATTATTACGACCCAGATTCAAATCAAGAGTTCAACAACTAGTTTGGTTTTTTTGCAATTTTATGCAAATTACATATTGCTAGATATATTGAACTGTAATAATGTATAAACAAGGAATTAAAAATTACAACGTATCATTTTACGCTTAACTCAAATAAATATTTTCCTAAAATAGCATAATCACGCAATCTAAGGGAAAAATGGTCAACGCTGTTATTACTAATATGAAATACCAGATTGTATCCTCACAAGGTACTAGATATTCAGATAAGTAATATTAAACAGTATTAGAAAAATGTTCTAATAAAATTATCACTTTTGTCTTTGCTCGTCAGGGCCAGCTGAAAATTTGTCGTTTAGTTTTCCTAAAGTTTTTCTTGCCTTTCTTAATTTAACTGAGATATTTGTTTCCATTTATACTCATTTTTTTCTGTAGGTGTATCAGATATACGAATGTAAATGATTCAGACGATTGAATTCGACGAAATGTAGGTTACAAATAAAAGCATAGTTATTAATTTTAATTTTCAACTCTAAGAACATGCGCGGTAACTTCTTGTGCATTACTAGGAATAACTGTATTTTTATTATCCATAGTCTATAGGAATCTATTTGAGCTTTCAAAACGTTGATTTAAAAATTTGCATTTAAAGAAGCAAGTGGCATTACTCCGAATACATTTTACTGAGTTGACAACGACTGACAAAACACAGGGCTGAAATACTACGGGAGGAGGGCTTCAAGGGGTGACTGGACGGTCGCGAAGTAAATGGTAAATAGGAAATTATGTGGCATAAGTACATTCGAGCCATACAAATTCTCAGGACTAAGCGAAGCTATACCAATAGTCATATAACAGGAAACGAATCTATTATCCACGAAACTTAGTCTAGTACTTAGAGCCAGTTTGGCTCTGGGTCATATACCAAGGGTCTGGAAACCGATTCGGATAGTATTATACCAAAGACTGGAAAAACACCTACTCTTGAGGCAACTCCTGAAGCCCAATCAGTCTTATAAGTAAGTTCATTAATGAAGTTTACAAATACAGGTAAAACTTATCAAACTAGTTAAATGATACACACACATACATACATACATAATAGATAGATAGATAAACATAGGAGCTGGTTATTTGGCCTTAACCACCGCGACCTGTTCAGGTCTATTGTGGTGCTCCTAGAATACATTCCTTATAGTACCTCATCTAGCTTTGCCCTTTGTACTAGACTCCACAGATTCGATAAAGACCTTTTGGTATAGCTGTCCGCCTTTGGTTTTCTTCTCCGAATACTTGGAATCTCAGTCTCGCTAGACCTTCACAGAAGGACAATACGGGAACTGAGGATTCGTCTTCCTCTTGACAGAACCTGCATGTTGCGTCCTCTGCCAGGCCCATTTGACTCATGTGTCTATTGAGCCGGCAGTGCCCAGTTAGAAGGCCTACTATTACTCTGATGGCCTTCCTATTCTGGCTTGGTAGATCTTCCGTGAATTTGGCCGAACCTTCTTTAATGAACTCTTTGGCCTGTCTCTGTATTGGGAGATTCCTCCACCATTCCAGACATTTACTTTGCACCCATTTATTAATGTCTGCTCGTATGCATGGCTGTGCCACGCCACAAAAGGGCTTCGGTAATATTGGGGCTTTGAGTGCACCTTCCATGACCAGTTGATCAGCCTTTTCGTTTCCTCTGTGTCCTTCGTGTCCTGGTACCCTTGCTAAGGTCACTTTGTTCTGACTTCCCAGCTCTATAAGGGTCGTCAATGAGTCCCACACCAATCTTGAGTTGATTTGCATGGAACTGATTGCTTTTATTGCCGCTTGGCTATCAGAGAAAATGGCAATCGACTGGTTAACAGTGCCTTGTCCTATTATCTCTCTTGCGCAACAGTGTATGGCGATCATTTCAGCCTGAAACACCGTTGCGCATTTTCTTAGACTTATCGGGATACTGCCTTTTGACCTTGTTCCGTAAATCCCGGCTCCTACTCCTTGTTATGTCTTGGAACCGTTAGTGTATCAGACTGTGTTTCCAGTCATCCCTGTCTGATGTTACAGTCTGAAAGTTCTTATTGAAGTTATTATACCTTGGGACCATTACGTCCGTGGGTATGCCTAGGATGGGATCTGCCCTCATCTCCGAGTATAACTTCTGGTACTCCGTCCCGTGTTGCTGGCTAATTGGCGTTTGGTCTTGCATTAACCTGTGCACCACTGACCGAGATTCACTTTGTATGAATATGCGTAATGATGGCAGGACCAAGAGAACCTTAAGTGCAGCCGTAGGAGCAGTTATTATGGTTCCCGTGGCGCACAGGCAAGCAAGCCTTTGTACGCCACTTAACAGCCCTATTGCTCCCGACTGCACCGCCTTAGTCCACCATACCACTGATCCATAGGTCAAGGGGCTCACTACCCCGATATATAACCACAGATTCATTTTGGGATTTAGCCCCCAGTTTTTCCACACATTTGCGTACACCTTCCCAGGGCGATTGTTGCTTTCTGTGTGACATACATAATACACTCATTCGTACATAGACATTTTCAAGGACATCGAGATACATAATACATGTAAGAGTAATAAAATAGTCAGTGACCTAAAAATTCATCTACAGAATAAAACGCCTTACACACTAAATATACAATTTTTACTTAAAATGATTAAAATTTTCCATATCACCACAAAGATTTAAAAAGCTATTGAAACATATAATGCCCTGGTAAATATGAAAATTTTGAGGGACGACTAATCTTGAATAATGTTGATATAGGTTACCGTTGTTATGTGTATCACATTTATGCACATTATTTATTTTCACAAACGAATTTTATCTTATTTTTATATTTAATGTGACTAGATATTGTAGTGTTCTACTATTATTGAACTTAATAATTTGCAGTACTAATCAAACTTTAACTTGTTTATTTCCAATAGATAAACCAAAAAGATCAAATTAAAATCTCTTACCTTTTGATCCGAAAGTATGTCAAATTTATTTAATGGGCTGGCTAGCTTATCTTTTCCTTCAGGAGCAGGTTCAAATTCAGTTCCTGTTTAAAAATGATATTTTATTAAAGTAAGATTTTTAATCTGATATAAGTAATTTATTTTCCTTGATATTTAGATAATTTAGCAGTTTTATAACAGGTTCGAAAGTCTAATACACTATTTAAATTTTAATATACAACCTTGTCCAAATTAAACACACAAAAACCTTCCTTCTTCGTAGCTACACTCTTCTCTTTCCAAATCCAACAATTCTCCTTTCATTAATTCTTCACCTTATCTCCTCTGCAATTCATATCCACAATAACTCCTCTTCCTTCTTATTTACAGTCTATTTTTACTCTTCTTCGCTGATCTCCACAATTTCTGACCTTTTAATTCAATTTCAAAAAATTCCTTTTTTTGTTTATTATTTTTCCCCTTCACTCCCTAATTTTCACTTGTTCTTTTTTTACTTAAATTTGTTTTTCCAATTTTACAACCTCTCTTTTATCTGTTGTTTGTTGTTCTATATCACTAAATATCAAAGTACCCAAAATAAACAAAACAAAACACCATATGAATTTTGATTAATTTGATTCCAAACATAACCTAACTTAAACCTCCTTGTCTTTCTCCAGGAAAACATTTACCAACTATAAAAATAAAATTTCCTACTTAAAAGAAATGTCATAATGACTTAAATGTCAGAAATTATTTCAACTACAACTTAATAACCATTAACATAAATGTCAGTATCAAACTTACTGTTGACATCAAATAAAACTTAAAAACTATTAAAACAACTCTAAACAAGTATTAACATTCTAAAACACATACCTTTCGGATCTTTAGCTAATTTAAATAAATTTTGAAAACCATCTAAAGGAAACAAACAAATTCAAACCCTGATTCAGCAAATAACACAAACATGCAATCTTCGTAATCGTCCAATATGCGAATACATAGCAATATATAAAAGTGAAGGTAGAGTTAGTAATGACAAGTTAATAAATATTTGTCTGCAGGATGTTCGAGGATGAGCTCCTATCATAGACCTGATAATTTTCTTTTGTATATTAAAAACTTTATGAAAGTGAGCTGAACGCCCCCAAAAAGTTAACCCATAGCTTAAAACGGATTGTACAAGCCCATAATAGACCAGTTTAAGAACAGGCAAAGATACTGCAGCTGTCTTATTACAAAATACATGGTATCCTTTGTATTTAAGATCATTGATTAGGAACGGTAGGCTGGTTTTAAAATCAATGCATATAGATTAATATGCATATCAAGAATGAAAATGTATAGAATAGAGCACTCCATCTTGTCATAAAAAAAATAAAGAAGACGGAGAAGGAAAGACGCCGGGCTGTCGGTCTTCCTTGACATACAGAGGGACTTCGACAACATTTCATTTTAATCCAGAGAGCGTCAAATCGGTTCCATCAATGATTGTATTTACATCTATGCTTGATTAGACCTTGGGAGCGAAATAGTGTCCTCAGAGAGGTACTATCCTGTGAAACGTTGTACTGGACGAGCTCTTCGGAACACTTAGCAGTAAATGTTTTGCCATCCAAAGCTATGCTGATGAAATTCTCACAGTAAGTGATAAATTCAATAGTGCGGAAATCTCTAAATGTCACTCAAACCTGGGTGGATAAAGAGGGACTAAGTCGCCGTTATTCCATTTATGAAGGGAAAAAACTTAGAAGGACTAACACCTCTAAGACTGTCAGTTGAACAATTTACAATGTGAAGGAGTAGAATCTTAGGGATTTAATCTATTCCAAGCTTAGTTCAAAGCAGCACATTTACAAATTAAAACTAAAATTACTTCAGCTATAATTACACATAATTACATGAATCTGACTTAAACTTGCTCCTCAACTACATATGCATCCCTGGTACGCTAAAGTGCTGCAATCAACAGCTTCGAATAAGCAAAACAAGATACATCTCCAAATGCGGCAATGGCAATCTATCAAATCTTCCACTACTTTACATAATGATACAGGGGCAGGCGAGGATGGGACTTTTTGATCTGCAAAACCCTGGAGAGATATGCGTTGTTGATATCAACCTTGTTAAAGTTTAGCAATATTATAATCTTTTTCTGCTTCATATAACCCATGGTATAATGAAATAACTAATAATATTTGTTTACACAATATAACAATGACACTGACAGTAAAACAATAGTGTTGTTATTGATGCGCCGACTCTAAATAGAACCATATTTACTATGGGAAAGTTAGTTGATTACTTTCTATCGGCCGCAATAATACCTTAACGTTGTTAACTATCGACCCGCTGCATCGTGCGTGGTCCCTCCTAATTCCAAATTCAGACTCATTGTTGATATTAAGTTCATCCTGGGCATCTTGTGGTCTGACCAGAATGATTTTCTCCACCAACTTAGTAGCGAAATAGGTCGATAACTGCCAGCGAAAATTTTCCTTATTTCACCATTCATTCATTCATTATCATTTTCACAGTAGCCAGTTAAATAATGCATAATTTCCTGTTTAAGGAGTAAATTACACCATGGTCCTGTGAAAGATCCATACTCTGCCTGTCTGGAGAATCAATAAATTTGTTATAAGACATTTTATGTACCTTCTAAAAACAGAGAAACCTCGTAAAGCATCGTTTACAATTACAATACAATAGTTTGTCACTTAGAGCAATTGACTGGCATAAAAAGATTCAGTTAAAAATTTAGAATTTGCAACATTGAAGCTTCTTATTTCCTTGTGTACTCGTATTTATAAAAATAATTGCATTTCACCAGTGGATAAGGTTTGAAGTACTTACACCGCAACAAATTTTATTATACCTTCAGGCAAATGATGGTTTCCATGTACTTGGTACACAGTATATAAGCATCAATGACCCACGATTCACTAATTAATCAACTTCGGATCGCTTCGATACAAACATAATTCTCGATGAGAAAACATGCTGCAAATTTTGGAAAATTTGAGCCTAAAATATATTATGTCCTTGACATGAAAATTTCTCCAGACTTTTTTTAAGAGCTGCAAATCTATCCCTGTAATATATTTCCTACAGTGCTACGCAAGTTTGGAAAAAAAAAATTATTTTACTATGTGAATTTTTATAGTAGTTTTTAAAAGGAATAACGAAAAATTTCGTTTTCGATGCGGTTCCTAAATTAAACAACAAAAACCCAAGTTTCATTATAATTCCCAATAGGGTAATGTAACTTGTTATAGATCCAATAACGAAGATTAAAAGGATAATGAAAATACGGGTTTCATTTCAGTTCCTAAAGGAAACAAAAAGACTCGATTTTCGTTAGTTTCGAAAAGAGCAACTAAAAGAAATCAACCTGAATATATTCTT
Organism: Leptura quadrifasciata; assembly: GCA_963675555.1. Taxonomy (NCBI): domain Eukaryota; kingdom Metazoa; phylum Arthropoda; class Insecta; order Coleoptera; family Cerambycidae; genus Leptura; species Leptura quadrifasciata. The sequence continues at coordinate 104,692,887 of OY776673.1, read as the reverse complement.
CCTTTAAAGACTTTCATGGTATTGAACGATTATGATTTTATATATTTTTGGAGAGTTCTTCAAAGCATTTCTGCACCTTCGTACATCTCAGATTTAAAGACGATTGTGAGTTCCCCTATCAGTTAACACAGTTGAAGAGTAGGTAATAATCTTGTCAAACGTCATTGTGTATCACTACAACGAATACAGATTAATGATTTGATATGAAAAATCTATTAACATTATCTCATAAAAATACTGAAAGTAATTGTATTTTATTCGACATATTTTGCAAGACTCTACTATAGACTCCTATATTATTTATTTTTGCTTCTAACTCTACTATGTTAAGCCATTAACTAACCACTACGCGGTTGTTTGTTTCAATGAAAAATAGTAGTACTTACGGGAATGTGACATTAGAAACTGGCAATTGTTTACTTAATGATAAAATTTCATTGTGTCGGTATACAGTTATACAACTGCGATAGAAATATTAGGCATTAATTGTATGCTTCACGATATATAATCTATACAGTTGAACAACCGTGGTACCTTAATCATTTGCTATTAAAATGTGAAGTAAATACTCCTCTAATATTAAAATCATTAATGCTCGAATGTGTATACAGATTCATATTCCGATTAATTTAGATCACTGACCTCGCATGATTTACAAGTATTGGGAGGTACGCAATACTATACTGTCGAAGATAAAGTTGTAATTTACCGAGACGAAAGCATAAATACTTAAGCCTTTATAATAACTATTAACAACTACGAACTTTTTTTAATGCGGTTTCTTGCGTTAAACACTATTAGCAATAAATTGGAATCAAAAGGTATTTGAATTTATTGAGAGTTAAAAATTTTATGAATTAATATCACTACGTAGAGATATGCAAAAGGTAATATATTTTATTTTAGTACTATACCAGCTAGTCGAGTCGGCTTTGCTGGATGCCATTTTGGGCCTTGTGTGATAGTCCTAAAAGATATCTTTGTAGTGTTGTCGAGGCCAAAAAAGGCCTTTTAAAACAGTTAAATTCAATCAAAAAGTCACAATTTGTAGCTTAGCATCATTATCCATTCATATCTCAGCTCTAATTAAATACAACGCAATAAACGCGCTTAGGGTATATCGACGTTTAGATTCCCGTCCGCCTCGGCATGACTGGGCGGGTCCGACACGACGCAGCAGGCGGCCCCAGCCGCTCATCCGGCACAAAGCGTTCCAAACGCCAGCCGACCTAACGCTCAGAGCTCCGTCCGCCCCGAAAGTTACAGTATCGCGGCGGGGTTTCGACAGCGGCAGTTCACTCCGAGCTTCAGCACGCGCTACAACTACATCTACAGTTCACTCCGGGTACTCAAGTAGTTCACTCCGAGCCTTAGTACGAGCAACAACTACCAGTCTACATCGAGTCAACATCTACAAGCTTCCAGAACTTCAGCATACCTGACGAACCAAGACCTGTACTGCGTCGTAGTTGCCAGTGCATCTACACCTTACAGCGTGGAGGAGAAAGGCCAGCCTACAACAACAGCAACCTACAATCGTGCCGCGAATTTTAACTCGCTTCGAAATAACCAGTGTTAGCTCAGTATTGTTAGGGAATAAATGCATTAAAACAAATTGTGCATCGACCAGCGCAAGAGTTCTGCTTAGAGTTACATATTTTGGTATCTCTGACTTTTATTTATCATCGACGACTCTTACCAGGCAACAGCGCCTGTCTACCTACTCAAAAGTTGGGGTACCTGGCACCAAAAGCGGTGCTTGTGTATGTCAGCCGGCGAGACAGTAAAGGGGGTAGTAGCTGTACCCACCGATACTCAAAAAAATCGTTAACCAGTCTACAAATTCCAAAAATCGACCATGAGAGCTCGTTCAACCACCAGAGCTACGAGAACACCACCTTCGAGGCTGCTGGCGCCCATCAACTTAAAAAATTTGCAGTCTCCGAATAAAAACATTTTTATTTTTCACAAACTCACCCTCGTTTTCGTAGACATGTCGCCCAACTAAGGGGCTTTACAGTTCCAGCAATTAGAAGAAAGAAGTCTAATACAAACCAGTGTAGTGCCGTTTAATAAAACTAAACAAACGCGTAAAAAACCATAGTGCAGTGAGTGCAACGCCACAGGACAGGTAAGCAATTTACGATAACTGTAATACTCTCCTGCAACTGCCTTTATAAACATTAACTGCTATAAACATTTACTGTGATAAACATTTATAAACTCTTTACAAACTCTTATAAACTTTTTACAAACTCTTATAAACAATTATAAACCTATATAAACAATTATAATGAACAACAATACTCCGATAATAAATACGGCACGTCGCACACGTCTTGGAACAATATATAGTCAACCAGAAGGTGACGCGAACCCCTATAGAACGAGCAACGAAACAGCAACGTCAGCGAATATGGAGCAGAACGCACAACAGTTCTCTTTCGAAGTCAACCAACAACATGCACCCCTGGTAGCGTCAAGAAATGGCTCGCAGGAAGCCCCGATTTTCCCAGAAAACAGACCATCATGTATGCTCACACAATCAGCATACACCCCGGAGCCGGTGCAGCAAGCAGCCGCTGCCCACTCAAGCACCACATACATCTCTGCACCCCAACCAGCTCAAGCGCCAGTTCAACAACTGGAGAATGCCTTCTCCAGTATGGCTACAACTTTCATGCAGGCGTTACAACAAATCACCCTGCAGAGTTCACAAGATAGAGCATCCAGAATCCGGCCAACACACACGTTCGGGGGACAAAACCATGAAGATCCTACTGCATTTATACGCCGAATGGATCAGCATTTTAGAAGAACCAACACCACCGATGAAGTGGATAAACTACATATCACTGTCCAGCAGTTGAGAGGCGACGCTGCGAGGTGGTATGAACCTTACAAAAATCTAATAGACAACTATAACCCGTTCATAGATCGATTATATGACAAATACGATTCTACTTTAAATATTACTCAGAACATGGCAAAATTATACGGCGAAAAGCAAGGTGCCACGGAAGACACCGAACTTTTCATCACTAAGAAATACTGTCTATTCACACGGTTGGAACCCGAAAAAGGGGAGCAACACAAAGCAGCGACAATTCTGGATCAGCTGCGACCAGAACTTAGAAGCCGCCTGAGAGGCGCATCCATTCGATCCACCGACGATTTAATTCGACTTGCTACACAGATAGAAGCGGATGTAAAAGAAGACGCTCGAGGAGCATGGAAACCATACAGACCGAAAACCGAGATGAATCAATCTGCAGCAAATAAAAACATTCAAACACCACAAAATAAAAATACCACTTACCAAACACAAGGACAAACGTCCACACCTGCATTTAAACCCAGTTCGAGTCAGCCTCCCTCGTCATGCCGACATTGTGGAGGATGGCATTTCAATAAGGATTGCCCCAACAGGCAACCTACCCAACAGCAAACAACGACGACGCAGAGACCACAAAATCCTGCCCGTCCAAATAATAATTCTCCACAGCAACAAAACACAAAAAACTACACCAGGGCCGGGGAGAACCAGCGCCGTCCCCAAAATACGGGCCCCCAACGGCAAGAAACAATGCAGACAATGACCGAAACTGGCGAGCAACAGCCGCTCCCACAGCCACAAATGTAAAAAGTACACAAGAAAACTGGAGGGAAAAAACCATTCCAGCCACCCCACAAATAAGAAAAAACAATCCACCACAAGTCAGTCAAATAAAGACACTCAAAAATATCAACAATTATGAACAACCCGTCGAGACGTACGATATATCTAAACTATTTACAACTAATTTTGGCAAACCAATTTATAAAACTATAGGCGTGCAAACAGCACCTCAAGAAATTTTACCACTATATCAGACAGCCCATCTAAAATATTTATTCAGGGCAAAGATAACAATAAATGACCAAGAACGTTTGGCATTAATAGATTCCGGAGCCGCTAGTAATGCTATCAAGGCAGAGCTAGTGGATAAATTGCAAAAGAGCAAAACTACGCAATTATTTTCACTTGCTTGCGGTAGCAACGCATTCGCATCGCAAGGCACCCTAGAACTAAACTACAGCTTACAAGACCTACACACGTCAGGCATATTTCAAGTGTTCAATGACCTAAATGAAGACGTCATTTTAGGGGCACCTTTTTTAAACTCGGAAGAGGTAACTTTGGATTACGGACGTAAATGTATTTATGCAGGCGTAAATCAACGACACACAATTTATTGCGATCCTGCTACCAAACAACAAATTGCTAACAACTCCTTACCAAACACCCTGGTAATACCAGAAGAACATAAACAAGAGTTAACACCATTATTTTACGAATTCACCGATTTGTTCGACGAAGTACCAGCTAAAGCCACAACCGATAGTGTTCAGCATACTATTCATTTAACATCCAACAAAATTATACATAAAAAACCTTACCCTTTGTCGCCAGACAAGAAAAAGATCTTGAACGAGCAAATCAAGGAAATGTTAGAGGCCGGCATAATAGAGCCAAGTCGCTCACAGTACAGTTCACCACCTGTGCTCGTGCAGCGGCCAAATAAAAAGCCGCGCTTTTGCATTGATTTCAGGAAGCTCAATGAAATTACAGAGAATGAATCCTCTGTTTTACCCAAGATTTATGAAACAATCAAAGACTTTGGGAAGGCTAAATACTTTACACTTTTAGATTTAAAATCCGGCTATTGGCAGATTCCTATGGAACAACACTCCAAACAGTTCACAGCATTTACCACACCCGACGGAGCGTCATACCAGTTTACCGTTATGCCTTTCGGGCTAAAGACAGCCCCTGCAACATTCCAAAAATTCATGGTGCGAGAGGTATTAACGGGTTTTCTACATAAATTCGTAAACGTCTATTTAGACGATATTATAATTTACAGCGAGTCAATCAAAGAACATGTCCAACACTTAAAGTTAGTGTTCGAACGCATAAGGACACACAACTTACATATCTCGCCTGAAAAATGCACAATCGCAGCGCAACAATTAGATTACCTTGGACACCATATCAGAGGGGCTACAACCGAACCCCAACAGAAACATATCGATACCATTTTGGACTTTTCGCCACCACAAACCAAAAAGCAACTGCAGAGTTTTCTCGGAACCTGCAACTGGGTCCGCGAATATATACCGGATGCAGCACAATTGACTAGGCCATTAACAACTTTGTTATCTAAAAACACTAAATTCAAATGGACTCCTGAATGCCAGAAAGCTTTCGAAAATCTAAAAACAACCATTCTCAAGGAACCTCTAGTACTACACCGCCCAGATTTCAGTAAACACTTTTACTTGCAGACCGACGCCTCACTTCGCGGGCTCGGCGCCACCCTATTTCAAAAAGACGACCACGACAACAAACTCGTCGTGTCTTACGCCAGTGCGACATTAACCAAGGCAGAACAAAAGTATCATGTCAACGAACTGGAAGTTCTGGCCACTTTATGGGCGATCAAAAAATATAAAATCTACCTAGAAGATAAACCATTTACACTACTCACCGATAGCAAAGCACTAACGTGGCTTAATAAAAATCGGGACAGCAAGACTAAGCTTATGCGGTGGTCGTTACTGCTGCAAGAGTACCAATTCGATGTGATACATTGTCCCGGCAAGGACAACCAATTATCTGATTTCCTGAGTCGAAATCCGGCTCCCCATCAAATACACGAGCCCGTAGATGAACAAAAGCTGCTGCCTCCACCATTCCTTCATCAGGCCGACGAAGCGACGTCACCCGCGCCAATGAATGCGATGGACCACCTTCAGCTCTACGAGGAGGTAGTACGCGCTCAGCAACGTTCAAGACGTATCCAGCAGGATATCGTACTATGGCAAGCCATCAATCACAATAGACCTCAAAATAATAAGGAAACAACCTTTCACCAAAATCATACCGTGTCAGACAACCTTCTCTGGCGTAAATACCAGGGGAGAGAATTACTCATTATACCCAGAAGTAGTCTCAAAAAAGTTATACACCAGTTCCATGACACAACAGAGGCCGCACATCCCGGCAGAGACGAAACATTACGCGCCATCACACACAGATACTACTGCAAAAACATTCACAAGCACGTAGCGCAATACCTAAAAAATTGTATCATCTGTTCAGCAGTGAAAACTCGACAGAAACAAGCAAACGCTCCACATCAGGCTCACAGCCCTACATGTCCATTCCAAATGCTTAGTATCGATGTTTTAGGTCCGTTCCCGGAAACCAGGAATAAAAATAAATGCGCTATCATTGCCACCGATGTCTTCACGAAATGGGTCGAGGCCAAGGCGTATCCTGAGGTGACCGGCAAAACAGTGACAACGTTCCTAGACGAAGAAATCATCACTAGATATGGGTTACCCAAAACTCTAATATCAGATAACGGTACTATCTTTCACGGAGCGACACTAACCCGATGGTGCGAACGACAATGAGTAAACCAATTATTTTCGCCAATATACCACCAACAAGCGAACCCTACCGAGCGACGAGTACAGGAATTAAAGAAGGTACTGTGAGTCATGCTTCAGGGGAAGCAACAGTCGACGTGGGACAGTCACCTACAGAAGGCAGTGCAAGTGTTGCGGACGCGGCATAATGCAGCCACGGGAATGACGCCATCAAAAGCAGTGCTCGGCTACGAGTTGCCAAGGCAGGGAGAGTGGGACACCCCACAGTATCGTAAGTTGCGTGAAGAACCTGTCGTACCACGACGCGCGCGAAACAGACAGATACACGCACGGCAATTAAACTTTCAACAAAAATACTCTAACCCACGGGTCGAACCCCAAATTATGTTTCAGAACAATGATCTAGTGATGACCCGAATCAGAGGAAAAATGAAAAAGGCGTTCGGACCAGTGTGGACCGGCCCTCATCGAATCGCACGAAAAATTAGCAACGAGGTGTACGAAGTGGACCAAGACGGCCGCATCTCGATCGTACACGTGGATCACCTGAGGCCAGCCCCCAGGGGCAACGAAGAGATGGAGTTCTCGAGTGAGCCAGAGTCCGACAATGACGATGCCACAGACGTGGATGCTACCGATTCAGACCCAGAGGATGGCGACGACCAACCAGGCTCTCAGGCACAGGAAGGCGTTCCAAATCCCAATCCCATCCAACCCGATGGCGTGATGCCAATCCCGCAACAGTCAACATCTAACGTTGCCAGCCGACAACAACCCTGTTTTAAATGTTTCAGACACCTCTACAGGCCAGCGAGCTGCCCTACCATCTACAGGTCAGCAAAGCTGCCCAACAAACTTCAGGCCAGCAAGCTGCCCAGCTCCCAACAGGCCAGCAAGCTGCGCGACCAGTATCCCGACGACGACGAGCAAGGATAGTCATCCTTGACCCAACCAGCCCAGGGCACTCCAACGAAGTGTGTAAAGTGCCGACGAGCATCAGTGAGGACGCTAGTGCAGTGCCCACGACAAACACTCGTTAAGTTTAACCTTATCCATTTTTTAGCATTGTATACATTTTTATTTTCGGGATTCATTTTATTTTCATTTGTTAATAGCAAGTAAGAATTGGAATTGTTCAGTAACACTCAAATTTAGAATTGTGAATAAAGGACGTAACAGCAATCAAGCAGAACTCTAACGCCGCTCTTTTCAAAATAAGGGGGGTGTTATCGAGGCCAAAAAAGGCCTTTTAAAACAGTTAAATTCAATCAAAAAGTCACAATTTGTAGCTTAGCATCATTATCCATTCATATCTCAGCTCTAATTAAATACAACGCAATAAACGCGCTTAGGGTATATCGACGTTTAGATTCCCGTCCGCCTCGGCATGACTGGGCGGGTCCGACACGACGCAGCAGGCGGCCCCAGCCGCTCATCCGGCACAAAGCGTTCCAAACGCCAGCCGACCTAACGCTCAGAGCTCCGTCCGCCCCGAAAGTTACAGTATCGCGGCGGGGTTTCGACAGCGGCAGTTCACTCCGAGCTTCAGCACGCGCTACAACTACATCTACAGTTCACTCCGGGTACTCAAGCAGTTCACTCCGAGCCTTAGTACGAGCAACAACTACCAGTCTACATCGAGTCAACATCTACAAGCTTCCAGAACTTCAGCATACCTGACGAACCAAGACCTGTACTGCGTCGTAGTTGCCAGTGCATCTACACCTTACAGCGTGGAGGAGAAAGGCCAGCCTACAACAACAGCAACCTACAATCGTGCCGCGACTTTTAACTCGCTTCGAAATAACCAGTGCTAGCTCAGTATTGTTAGGGAATAAATTCATTAAAACAAATTGTGCATCGACCAGCGCAAGAGTTCTGCTTAGAGTTACATATTTTGGTATCTCTGACTTTTATTTATCATCGACGACTCTTACCAGGCAACAGCGCCTGTCTACCTACTCAAAAGTTGGGGTATCTGGCACCAAAAGCGGTGCTTGTGTATGTCAGCCGGCGAGACAGTAAAGGGGGTAGTAGCTGTACCCACCGATACTCAAAAAAATCGTTAACCAGTCTACAAATTCCAAAAATCGACCATGAGAGCTCGTTCAACCACCAGAGCTACGAGAACACCACCTTCGAGGCTGCTGGCGCCCATCAAGTTAAAAAATTTGCAGTCTCCGAATAAAAACATTTTTATTTTTCACAAACTCACCCTCGTTTTCGTAGACAGTAGACAACATTTGTTGATGGTCCACCAGGAACCAGCACAAAAAATTTCGTTTGGTCTTAACGTGCCTAAAGTTATCCACGGAAGAATGTAATATCTTTTAGTTATGGAGGTGGCTTGCTTGCCGTATTGAAGGATTATCTTTGAATACACGTGCCAACTTGTAATAAACGGATGGCGATGAAATTTCACAGTCATCACTAACATTCTAGAACGCCATATAATATCACTATTTCCGGCCTTCCGGTGGCATTACGGCCTAAATTGGTTTACTGTAGCTCTCCATATTTCTATGTCTCTCTAGTGATTGCAGTATTGCAAACTAGTATATTAGTCCATTGAATGAGTCGGCTGAAGTAGCAAATGAATGCGATTCGGACTAGACAATACCCCCCCCCCCCCGTTTTCGAGAGTACTGAATCGATTCCCGAGGTCAAACCAATTTTTCCACCTCGGCAACCCCCTCAAATTGGCCAAAAACCACCACCAAAGTGCCCTTTTCCGTGAATCTGTTTATTTTCCCCAATTTTTCGACTAACTGTTATTCCATTGAGAAGAACGCAAGGTCCCCCGAGGGAATGACGTCAATCGTAACCGGTAGCGTCACGTCATTATTATTAAAACATTGAAGCATTTAAAAGGAATGCTGTGGTTATAGATCAATACGTTAGGGATGTCATGAAATCATTATCCGTCACATTAATCAATAATTATTAACAAGATTAAAAATAACAACGTAAATTAGCAAATTCAGGTCAAACTGTGACGTCAAAATGACGTCAAAGCAATATATAGCGTTTTCAGTTACGTGGCTTCGTTTGCACAAAAGTTCAAATTTTAATGTGGAATATTTACGAGGCGAATTTTTTCTATGAGTTCCTTCCATTACATTATCAACTTATATAGCACATATTATGCAAAAATAATAAAATTAAGCATTTTTAAAATTCATACATCTTCCTCATTGTAGATGAATAAAAAATTTCACACCCTAGAAGGGTGAAAATAACGCCCGGTGGTGGTTACACAATCCTGGTCACCTACCACCTTCCTCAAAGAAACGGCTGCTACAAAATATTATTTTTTTCCCCAAAAAAAAATATTTTTTCTCCACCCTTTTGAAGGGGTTACACATCCCTGGTCGCCTGCCACCTTCCTCACAGAAACACCCCCTGTAAAATATAATTTTTTTTTCCACAAAAAAAATTTTCCAGCCCCCTAGAGGGGTGGAAGCATGGTGTAGGGGTGGCTGAGGTCAAATCCCTTGAGGGACCTTCCGTTCTACTCGAGGGAATAACAGTCGAAAAACTGGGGAAAATAAACGGGTTCACGGAAGAAGGCACTTTGGGGGTTTATTCTGGCCAATTTCAGGGGGTTGCTGAGGTGGAAAAATTTGTTTAACCCCGGGAATCGATTCAGCACCCTCGAAAATGGGAGGACATTGTCTAGTCCGAGTCGCAAACATTTGTCAATTTCATCATAAATCCCGACTCCCGACTAGGTGAACTTTTGTAACATTTTGCACTTACGATTTACTCTGATAGAATGTATGGTTTGCTATATCGGGTACACCCCACAAAGTCTGACATCCAGGTTGTCTTCATACGGTTCTATTTTATGCAGATGTTCTTTCACAGGTTGCTATTCTCAGCTGGTTCTTCTTTAACATAAGAGTTCTTTTAGTACATGTTTCAGTTAAGGCGCCATGTCTATGTTCTGCCAGTGTATGTGTTCTTTCTTCATCCAGTCTGACGTGCTCATTTTTGAACTATATTTTGACAGTGTTGATTCTGGGCCAAGGAATACACTAGCCAATCCTTGCTTTTCGTCAGTTTTGTCATTTCCTAGAATCTCACGTGTCCTAGTACCGAGATCAGTCTAACGGAATTCTATTCTCCAGCGACGTTCAGTTGTTCTACGTACTCCTAGACGAGTGCTGACGTCACTTTGTAGCACGTTAGTGCCTTCAGTGCCAACTAACTTTCTGAAACAATGTGGATATGCATATTTACATAAGTTCTCCTTGTAATTTTGCATATATTTCTATCTGGAATGTTGTGTTTCTGGAGAACATATTCGGTTAATGTCATGATTATTTGAAATAATTCTGCTTGACAAACCTCACTTGGCCATGAGATAAAGTTGCACATAGAACCACATTTGTGAAAAGTGGAGACGGTCATTGGCATAATATCACTAGTACTTTTAACATAGGTACACTTGCAAAAAGTGATTTTAAGATAATTTGCTTATCGTTTTCGATTACAGATTTATATGTATAATTATAATAACTTTATAGTGATTTTGATGTTTTTATTTTGTTTACCGTGAAAATCAAATTGATTGATGTGTATGTTATCGGAATTGTCGTTAAATTAAAAGTTATTATATTTTCTTGAGTTTTGGTTTTATTAACCATCGCCAGAGAACTACAAATTAGATAAATAAACAGTACAATTTTATTTCCTTTTTGTGCAACACTGTTTTTATGCACTTACAATTTCTAAATTAAATAAATCTATTTTTTACATTCTAAGTCTTTCTAGGTCTGGTGTTTGGGTGCAACTAACTGAAGTACTTAACTGAATGATTCCTTTCTGTTAGATTTTATAGTTTATTTACATTATGCTTGATAAGCTTTGCTTTATGTGCATACTGATTAGATGTTTTTGCTGAATGAATTGTGAAAACTATTACGGTTGAGTTTTTTTAATTTTTTTTGTAAACTTTATGGTAAGATGCATAAATAGGCTACATATTTACCCCTATATATTTGGTTTAATAAACCAAAGGATATTTCCCTGAAGTTTTCTATATCATTTCGGTTGTTTATTGCGTTGTTGTCTTTTCATTTGCAACAATTATTGATGGGAAGAGGGTAATGTATCAAATTAACTTAATTTTTTTCGTGTTAGATAACAAAAAAATAATGTTTTTAAGAAATATAATCAAGTCATTAACCCAATACAATTAGTCAACAGCTGTACTTTAAAAAGGCAAGCAATGCACATGTGGAGAAAATATTCATCCAAAGGCATTGTTGAAAAATGTACTGCTCTGATTGTATTTCAAACCAATCGTCTCTGTCTATTTTTTATTGTTTGTCGCGCATATCTCTGGCACGTAATGTTTGTCAGGCAGTAGTTAACATCCCAAACACACTGCTCTCGCAAATCACAGTGTTAAACAATTAGTCAAGCAAACATTGAAGTTTGTACACTAAAGACATGCAGTTCGCTAACCATGTTAGCTTCATTGGTAGATGATTAAAACTTAATTTTATCGGGAGACGATTAAAACTTAGTTTTATCGTCGGTTTATTAAAGCTTAGGTTTATCGGGAGATGGTTAAAATTTAGTTTTATTACCTGGTTACAGTTTCTTTGTTGCATAAGTCACTTATCTATCAGATTTACTAGATCATGTACTAATGAATCAAATGTATGTTCAACGTGCTGCTGGTGGCACTAGACACTACTTGTCACCGTGTATATGGTCTATATTATAAGTATATATTTTCCACTCCCAAGTGGGGATTATGCATAATCTCATATTGTAAATTTTGTATAATTCCCAGTTGAGTTAAAAGTGAATTTGAATTTTGCATTATGTTTAGACATTATCAAGGTCAATATCTAGGTTAAGTTCATAAATTGAGAAGTTTGGCCGCCATCTATTCATATGGCCAATTTCATTTAAATTGAAAATGTTCGTATATTTTAAGATAATGAATATAAATTAGGACTCAGTTCGTTATTTTCGTCTGTCATTTTGGGTCTACTTTAACCATGATCTTAGATTATTCCCCACGCGATATCTAGCAGCGGCGGCGGTGTAAAAGAATTTATTAATAAAATGCGCGTTGTTCTTTAAACATAAATTACTAGAGAACGGCTTGATTTATCGAAATGCAATGCATACATATTTTATTTCCAATGATCTGAAAATTAGTTTTTTATAAGAATTTTTAAGAATATTTAAAAAATTAAAAAGTTACGAGGAAAGTGCTGACATTCACCCCTTGAAACTGCCCCTTAAATAGAAGAGCGGGTTTGGCTGATAGCATGTAAACTAGTGTCCGGGTGGCCTATGACTAGGTTTAAAATATAAATTGGATATTTTAAGGTAGTCGAAAGATATTGCAGAAAAATTGAAATATCTCCCTTTTAAAGAGTATACCATCTAAAAGACTGCCGTTAACTATGGATGGACTATTAGCCGCTGAAATATCGGGTGACCATTTTGGACTACCTTGTATAATTCTGACTTAATAATAATACATTTTATATAACCCAACTATTATAATGTTAGCATGTTCAGTCCCCCATTCCCCCGCCATTGGAATAAAGGATGCTGAGTCAGTGGAAAAAGGATTTAGCGGCTTGCTTGTCCAAGCGTCGGGGAACACTCAGAATGCGCTGGCCTGGTGAACAGTCGTGCAATTATTATTATTGTTTAATTAATCGCCATTATTATTATTTTTGTTTATCGTTGTTCAGATTAAATAAACTTTATAACGTTGATTCGATTTCATTAATTTTTTGAGTGCGCGGAAGAGCTTGCCATCCTGATAAATACACCCCATCCCCGGGGTTTGTCTAACAATAATATAATTTGATGGAGCACATTTCTTGTCAAGTAAAGCTTAATAATGCGGATTTTTTCAAGAGCATTCCATTGTCAAATATTGATGAAGTGTAGGGTGACGGTTTTTAAGATCTTCTTTAGACTTATAGGTACACAATATTCTGTTAAAAGATTGAGCTGGATTTACCGGAGAGGTGTCATTGTATAATTTTATTGTCTTATCGAGAAACGTAATTTTTTTACCTTTTTGGAACTTTTGGAAATTTTGTCCAACTAAGCCATGTACAATAAACCCTTATATATTGATTTAATTATTAATTAATAATCATGTACAAATGAAGTGAATTAAGGAATCTGGAAAATTTTACCTTAAGGGTGATATACAGGCTGTCGATTTTATCAGGGCACTCGAGAATATCTCACTTAATATCGGTCGTACAAAAAAAAATATTTTTACGAAAATTGTGCCGATTTATATAACCTACAAAATAGTTTAAAGACATTTGAAATCCATAGCCTAAATATCGAAAATGCGAAAAACGTCTAGGCCAAATATCTCCGTTATTTAAAGAGATACGAGAAAAATCCTGAGGCGAAATTTTTTTGCAAAACAGTGTTTCAATAAGGTTTTATCTAATTTTTTTCAAAACCGCTGTATTTTGAGATTTACTCTTCAGGCTGTTAAAAAAATTATTTTGAAACGGGCGGGAAATGGCGCCATTAAATAGAGTATTTTACTCCCTTTACAACGATATATCACATGCCATATTTATTCATTGGTACTAGGTTAGTAATTATAAAAACATTTTTTTTTAAATAATAATTTTTTTTAACAAGCATCATACTTGCCGTGGAGAAGTATGATTAAATAAAACGATAAAATAATTCATTAAGTTGTTCAAATCTTTGCTATCATAAAACATTAACACAATTAAGAAGAATAAAGTAAATTCAGGTAACAAAAGCAAAATAATAATCAAGAAAGCAACGTGCAATTATGGAAAAAGTATTCGCAGTTATGCCAATGTATAGAGGTCCTCCATAGAAGTGTCACTCCTTGCTCAGAAAGTAATATGTCCAATTAATTTAAGTATAATATCCATTGTTTGTATTTTATGATTTCACTATTATTTCAATCATTTTAATATAGTTGGCTATGAACAAACTTGTCAATTTAATTTTTTGACAGATCATTTCAGTTCATATTTAAACTCTCACTCAATCACACTCATTTAAGAATTTAGAATTTTCAAAAATGATTTTCACTCATATTGATCGTTATAATATATTCGTTACATATTGCCAATGCAATTTTAACTCTGAATTAGCTCAAGTAGAATATAGAAACAGATTTCCACAAGCACTACAGCCGAATAAAACTCTGTTCAGAAAATTAGCTACGAAACTGAAAAATAATGGTTCATTTTTAAAGAAGAAGACAAGGTTGAAAAGTGTTACTGATAATGTAAATAAGGTAAACCGAGTTATTAATTATGTAAGAAATAAAAATACAGAAAATTTGGAAACATCATTAAGAGAAATTCAAATTGCTTGTCATATAAATAAGACAAGTGCTAGAAAAATTTTAAAGAAAAATGGTTACCGGTGTTATAAAGCCAAAAAAGTTCACAATTTACAATCGGGGGACAAACCAAGGAGGACTTTGGTCCGACGAGGCAAATTTTTCCAATAATGGAATTTTTAATCGTAATATTCATTACAAATGGACTTCTGAAAATACACACTGGCATAGACCGACTGGGTTTCAAAATCGTTTTTCAATAAATTTGTGGATAGGTATTTTAGGCACCAATTTAATAGGTCATTATTTTTATGATGGTCACCTCGGTGGTCAAAGATACCTAAACTTTTTGAGAAATGAATTGTTAGATGACCTACCTTTAGAGACTCGACACAACTTTCAATATTTTACAACAAGATAGAGCTCCTCCCCACAATTCCCAGATTTGCCTAGATTATTTAGACGAAATTTTGCCTCAACATTGGATAGGTACCAATGGATTTATTCGATGGCCCCCGCATTCTTCAGATATTATCCCAATGGATTTTTTCTATGGAGGTATATTAAAGATAAGATATTTTCGACGACACCGCAAAATGTAGAGGATCTAAAAGCTCGAATTCAACAGGCATGTATTACAGTTACCCCCGAAATGCTGAGTATTGTTTTAAATGTAGTGCGTCGCCGCGCTGGATTGCGCATAAGAAATCGCAGTGGACACTTTGAACACTTGATATGACACCTGAATTTACTTCATTCTTCTTAATTGTGTTAATGTTTTATTATAGCAAAGATTTGAACAACTTATTGAATTATTTTATCGTTTTATTTAATCATACTTTTCCAAGGCAAGTATAATGCTTGTTAAAAAAAAATGTATTGGTTTTAAAAAAATATTTTTATAATTACTAACGTAGTACTAACGAATAAATATAGCATGTGATATATCGTTGTAAAGGGAGGAAAATACTCTATTTAATGGCGCCATTTCCAGCCCGTTTCAAAATAGTTTTTTTAACAGCCTGAAGAGTAAATCTTAAAATAACGGAAATATTTGGCCTAAACGTTTTCCGCATTTTCGATATTTTCCGCCATAGGTAGGCCATGGATTTCAAATGTCTTTAAACCATTTTGTAGGTTATATAAATCGGCACAATTTTTATAAAAATAAGTTTTTTTGTGCGACCGATGTTAAGTGAGATATTGAGATAAAATGGACATCCTGTATGTATGTTTAATTATAATCTTTCTGTACAGAACTGAGTTAACCAAATTATAACATTCAATGAACCACTTTATAGCAAAATTTTATGATACCCTTTTTTCGCTAGAGTAGATACTATTCACGATAATTTAAGAATACTAAGAAATTGTACTTTTAGGAGTGGTTTTGGGGATATTCCGCCCACCAGAGATCTGGGGATATGTAAAAAGAACCGAAAGTACTTCGATAGTCTGCAAGATTTAGATTTTATGTGATTTTTTTCTAGCTACATCATATAAAAATTGCACTGGCCCACAAAACTGCAGAATCTTTCAGAATAGCTAAAAGCCACAAGAAGGAAATTAAGTGATGATACGGACATTTTCCTCTTCCGTGTAACCTCTTATGACTTGAATGAATAAAGACACATTTAAAAACACGATAGTTTTACCATATAATACAGCTTACTTTCTTCTATAGTCTAGACATTATGCAGTGACTTGTAGCTTATGAAAGGGGTTTCACTTAAACTAAAAATGTTGCCAAGAATTTTTCACTGAGCTTCAAAATAAAGTTTTCATTAGATTACACTCAAAATGTAGCAATCAAAATTAGTTCTCCAGCCTCATAAACATTTACTGCTGTTCAACAAAATGAAATTAGCGGATTAACTTCAAGCGATGTTAGGACGTAATTTACTATTTGATTGATGTGTATATTAAAAAATGTTCTGCTCCTTTCAAAACATTTTGGCTAATATTATTACAAATATTGTATTATGGATACTCTGTCGCTTTTTAATTGAGGAATTGAAGATACTTATTATAATAAAACGAGATTTCCCCTAATTAAGAAATAGGAAGATACCTACGCATGTGGAAAAACTAATTTATTTCGAAGACGATGAATTGGGGGACAAAAAAATTCTGTTAATTTTTCATTCATTATTATCGTTTCCTTATATATAGAGTTAATCATAATTACTTTTGGATTATATTTATTAATTCATGAGCAAAAAAACTGTGGTAGATGTAATTATTTCTTATATTTCTTGTTTTGTTGGCTGTAATTATTAGTAGACGTAGAATTGAGGAATTATGTTCTTCCTCGATAACCTCTAGTTAAACTTGCTACTAACGTTGCAAAGTAACTGTTAGCCAATAAAACAATATGTTTGTTTTATACGCTAAGGTTGGGTCTAAACATTTTTATGTCAATATATGATTTAAAATACGCGTCAATCAATACATTGTGTGATCATTAACTCGAGATTTATGTTGTTCTTAATAATTTAATGTTCAATATGAGCAAGAACAAAGCCTGAAAGGTGCAACTGTAATAATTGTTTACAACTTCGTCGCATTGTGAAATACGAGCCTCTCAAAATGATCCACCTCCTTCGTAGGAAATCAATAATTATTTATCACGCCGTGTTCCGATTATTTTCTGTCTGCAATTGTTTCTAAAAGTGCCCAGTTTTTGCGATTACATTATTTCCCACATTTTCCCTTCACGTGGTTTTCAACCTGAAACATAATATTGTTTTAAAGTAAATGTGTAATAAAATATATACTAGAAAGACCAAAATACAATTGCGAAAAGCAATAGAATATTTATTGAATTTTTATTACGCTTTAATAATATATGACTGATGGTCGAGTGGTAAGCGCGCTTGCCTCTTTTCTCGGCAATGAGTTTCCTGTGAGTTTATTTGATAATTTTAATCTTCAGATAGAATCGCATTAATTTGTACTTTTTTAAACTTTTGTATGTAAATTGATAATTAGTTCAATCTTGTTGGAGAATGTTTTTTTATTTGATTAATTTTAATTCTGTTTTTAACTTTATTTGGCATAAGATCGGCCGTCTGCCTCGTTTCTGAGCTTTATGCTCATTGTAACGCGACGGGAAAACATATATAATGTATACAATATGAATAAATAAAATGAATAAAACAGAATGAAATGTACATACTATGGAATAAAGCTTTTTAAATTGTAAAATTATTGCCTCTCAAACAAAAGTCCCGAGTTCGATTCCCAGTCGTGACAGTGGAAAATACTATAAGAGGGATTTTTACACTATACGCGGATATTGGGTGTGTGTTCCTTGTCTCTAAATGCATAGCCCCCTCCCACACAAGGCTCTTCAAGAGGCTTCCGAGATAAAGGGGGGTCGTAATTACCTGTGGTGTTATTTATTTATTTATTATACTATAATAATTTAATATTTATCTATAAAATGTGTCTTATAACATCAGAAAGGTTTGCATTAACTACTTATAGATAATCCATTGATTTTATTTTTTTGAATTGCCCCCTTTTAATTGCACGATAACAGACTTCATTTAGTATTTTGACTAAAACTCCGAAATTGCTTTTTTTTTACTTACGACCGCAGCGCTTCCGTGCTATTTACTTCGAGCATTTAAGCCCAAAATAAAGAAGGAGTCAGTTCATTGTATCAAGAAAAAATGAATTTTTTGTTGTCAAAATCGAAAATTTTGACTCTACGTTTTACGATGCAAATAAAATGTTAAATACAAATTATTTTTTCTTTAAATGTCAGCAAACGTGACTTTCTGAGCGGTACTACAAATAATCGAAGAAAAAATAAGTATATTGTTTTATTAGGAGTAAAAGTGATACTTTTGCGACGAGTCTGTAGATTAGCAATTACAGACGAGTCACAAAAGTCGCTTTTACTCCGAATAAGACATGTTATTTTTTCTTCAAACGTCGATTAGCTATAAAAAATAAGGATAAAAAATTTATATGTGGGTTGCCATTAGCAACGGAAGTAAAAGTCTGCTCGAGAGGAAGAATAGGTACTCTCACTTCCGTTGCTAATGGCAACACACAGCCATCTGAAATGTCAAACTTTAATGTCAATGAAATAAGTAAGAAATGCCATGATTTTCTGAAGTTTGAAGAAAAATAACAGTGTTTATACAGGCTTGGGCAAATATGTGGAAACACTTGATTTCTCGCTAAACCATAATTTCGAATAAAAAATATCCATAATAAAAGTTTTTGTAGTATTTTTATTCTATTCAATGACGCACTTTGATTTTCAACAGCTACCCTATTTTCAAGATATGACGTCATCGTTAGTTTTTAAATAGTTGACCCTGTATATTTTTACATTTTCAGATAGACACTTTTTCATCAATTATAATGATATAGAGTTTGGGGGTGTGTAACTTGTGGTTTTCTAAATATTAAATAAAATAATAATAAAATAAAGAGATAGATAGATCTTAATTATTAAGGCTATCTGATAAAAAATATTCTTTTCTTTTTTGTTATCATAGTTTTTGCAAACTTTCTTTATAGAACTCAAATCATTCGTATTACTGTCAGTTGCAGTCAATGCTGTCAGGTAATTTCCGTGTGAAATATTAACACTGTTGTTCAATTATGGATGAACTAACTGAACGTGAAAGAATTACGTTGTTAATGATGGTTGGTTTTGGAGGCATGCAGATATCTCTTAAAGAGACATGCACTATTTTTAATGCCTCTGATAGAAATTCTGAAGTTTCTAAATCAACAGTTTCAAAGGCTGTGCGAAAGTTTCACAAAATGGGAAGTGTTAAAAATCGGCCAAAATCCGGTCGAAGTAAATCGGCTACAAATGAAGATATTCTTCTTAACCTGCAAGAAGAACCAACAACTTCAGTACCAAAACTATTTAAAATATTTTTTATCAGATAGCCTTGATAATTAAGATGTAAAGAGCCATCTCTTTATTTTATTATTTTATTTAATATTTAGAAAACAAGTCGCACACCCACCAAACCCTATATCATTACAATTGATGAAAAAGTGTCTATTTAAAAATGTAAAAATATACAGGGTCATCCATTAAAAAAAATTACCGATGACGTCATATCTCGAAAAATAGGGTAGCTGTTGGAAATCAAAATACGTCCCTGAATGTAATAATAATACTGCAGAAAATTCTTAGTATTTTTTATTCGATATTATAGATTGGAGGGAAATCAGGTGTTTCCACACATTTGCCCAACCCTGTATAATTCATATTCGACATTTGAAGAAAAAAATAGCATGTTAGGTATATGTGGATTTTTTTGTATCTCGGCGGGTCTTGTTACAAATGTCACTTTGACTCTATGCAAAACAATATACTATTAATACATTTTTTTATACATTAAAAACTTTCCTACGATCGCGGCATTAAATAGTTTTTTACACTGATACAAATGCTAGAGCCAATTGTTATGTAACAGCGTAATAAGTCATTTTTCTAGCTTGGGGAAGAAGACGTGTTGAAAAACATTACAATTTTCTAATTATTGAGCAGTTTTGGAGATCCGTTCAATGAGGATATATTTAAATATATCCAGGATATCATTCGTGAACTATAATATGCATATGAACAATGAGAACATCGATACTCTGCTGCTTCAAAGTCCATTGATAACCTTGTACATCTTGAAAATAGACTTTAACAGTACTGTACAAAGATCTACTGCCAATACAATATTTGGCCAAATTCATTGCAGCCAATCCAAAACTTATCACATCACTTGAAGTGTATTATGACTTAAAGTCAGGACACGCAAACGAGTTTCCAGAACTTACGAATCCTTATAGTGAGAGCTAACAATAAAAAAGAACAAGTAAAAAGAATACAATTTATTATAAAAATCAGTATGTAAAGTACAATGCAAAAATTTAAAAGTGAAAATCTTACAATAAAATATGTAACAGATATATCAAAGTCTAGGGTTTTTCTCAGCTTACGCTAGGGAAAAGAATTATTATTTAAACAATTTTACACTGCAAATTATATAATATAAGTAATTAGTTAGTTTTTACAAAATTTTGAGAGTTTCCAGATGCTCCAGGCTTGAAGGTTGTTTATCGAGGTCCTTGCAGGTTGTGAAAATCTTCACAACTCAATTAAATAGGATTTTTCTCAATCGTAGTGTGAATTATATACCAAAAATCGTGTAGGTACCAAAGAATAGCAAATGATCCAAAAGTCCAAAACCAAAATCGTCTATAATTAAAGTTACAAAATTATTCTCAAAATTAACCTCTAACGTGCGCACGTGTCTATAATAAAACAAAGAAATTCAGACTTACCTAGAATACTACTATTAGACGATAACCTGCCTATTAATCCGAATAAATCAAAATTTCAATTAAACAAACCAAAATATTAACTGAAAATTAAGTTAAATCTAATTTTTGATCCGGTATCAAACCAACTAGCAACCACATGAATTTTAACTAAATTAATCCCTAGCAAATTTTTCAGCTCAATTTTTTGACTTAAAAATTTGATGGAACTGCCTGACTTTTACAACAATTGTAACTCACAAAAGCAAGGGGAAATGACTTAAACTGACAGTTCGACAATTCGGTTGTCAGAGTACCAACTTGTGAAATGTTAAATACTAAATCAATTTTTATGAACTTAAATCGTTAACCATCTTTACACTATCATTTTGTAGACAAATTTTTATACGCTGATTATTGTACTAGTTTATATTTTAGATGTTCCTGGCATACACAGTTATTTTATAACTTGTTAAAATTTTACCTAGTGAGAGCCATCTGTTGGCGGGAAGCCTAATTTAGGTGGCAATTCAAGTGGCGTACCAACTATCGAACTATCGGTAAAAGTGCAATTTATTACTATATATTGGTGAATTGATCTACTTATTAAGTTGTAGAAACCAGCGAAAAATTGCACGTCACAAGTGTAGCTTGAAAAGACAAACACTTGTGAATGTAAATAGGCAAGTGTAATCTAAGGCAACGCTTCCCTGCAAATAAAAAATGCAACAAAAACTTTGCGACCTCATTAAAATACCGTTACTCTCTGTACACTTCCCCCGGTAAGTTGAATTACTCACTTACTTTAGTTCTTAAGGTACGTCGCGTCGGTTTGTTTGATGATACCATACCGACTATTTCGCCGGCGTTAATAATGAACCTGTAATTTTTTTTCGCATTTTTTATTTACAAGCAAACGTTGACGTAGACTATACATCATAGTGTTTTATTTCTGACAGTATAAATTATTATTTATAAAGATTGGAATTGTGAACAGTATACCTCAGAAAAATACCCTTTATTGCATTGGTTCCTGCAGATCTACGAGACAAAAAATTTGCCAAAATTCGAAAAGTATGCCGGGCCTTGTTCCGTTTTTGAGGAATAAACAAATGCATATAACAACGAACACGTAGAGTAAATGAATTTTATGATGAATATGGTTTCTTTTATTTTTGGTCGACCAATACGAGGATCACTTGGCTATTTAGTACATTTCGGTATCTTTAGAACAGCGACATGTCGTCACATGCCTATTTTGCATTGACGAGAGCCAACAGCTCGAAACTGCAGTCTGCAAGTGGTGTGTGACGACTGGAACTCCTTTAAGTAGGATCAGTCTTTCGGCTGGTGTTTGTTGCAATCGAAGCATTACCGTTTTGATGGTAATATGCGTATTATTACACTTAACGCGCCAGGTTTGTAACTTGTAATTCAGCGCTCGGCGGGGCACATAGCCCGAAGAGTAGCTGCTGGTTGCAGTCTGGTTACGTTCCTTATAGTAAAATAAAGATTTTATAGAGGAGTTTGCGACTAAAAATATTATGTTTTACCTAATTATTGTGTGTATGATTTTAAACTAATATACAATTTTATTTATTTTTCGTTAATTTGTTAAAAAAATATAAAAACCGAAATAGTATTGGAGTATAATAAGTAAATTAAGTATCAAGAAGAACGAAAAACATATATGAAATTAGAAAAGAAAAATAAATTATGAAGTTATCGCTGGTTTTCTAATATTGGTGCTAGAATAGAAAAATAATCAGTGACGATAGAAAACAGTATATTGTTTTATATAGAGAAAAAGTACCATTTCTTCATCAAACAGCGAATATGAATTAAATAAGTACTGTTAGTTTTTCTTCGGATACTTTTAGTGCTGCTCGTGAGCGGCAG
This sequence comes from Leptura quadrifasciata, assembly GCA_963675555.1. Lineage (NCBI taxonomy): Eukaryota > Metazoa > Arthropoda > Insecta > Coleoptera > Cerambycidae > Leptura > Leptura quadrifasciata. The sequence continues at coordinate 104,669,918 of OY776673.1, read as the reverse complement.
TAGAAGACTTTTGCTACCGTCTTTAGAAAAGTTATTGAGATTACATTTGGCGTACATTAAACATCTCAAAATATAAATACAAGGTACTCTTAATATTTTTTTGTTTTTATAAGTGTCTGTATGATTCCCTATAATTTAAATTAAAAATCAGACGAATTAATCGCTTTTGTAGTATAAATACCCTATCCTTTTGTTTGCCACTACCCCAACTAATTATACTTAATGACATATGTGAATACGCCAGAACAAGATAAATACTTATTAGACCATCTTCAGCTAAGCTATATTTCATGTGTAAAATAAGCAAGTTTTCTACACACCTTTTCAATATGATTGGGGATCCAAACAAGTTCCAAGAAAAGTAGTTGTGTCAGATAACTTGATGGTAGATATCAAAATTTGATGACACTGATTTTCTAATATGAAAGTTTAGGATGACTTATATTTATTTAATATTAATTTTCTATCAGACCACGCACTGAAGTCATTTATAACTTTATTGGTTGCAACTTGCATCACACAAATAATTGTACCAACTGCGAATATGCTTACATGTGCATTTTTTATATAAAGTCTGGGAGATCGTTTACGTACAACATAAAAAGTAATGGCTCTAAGGCATAACTTTGAGGGACTCCATTGGTAAGTTTATGCACCGTTGATATAGCCTCATTGTATTTAACCCTTAATAATCTTCCATTTAATTATGATCTTAGCCAATTTAGCGTAGTACCACTTATACCCATTAATTCTAATTTTTTTTATTAAGAAGTCAGTATTTATGGTGCCAAATGCTTTCGGTAAATCGATAAACGTTGTGATGACATATTTTCCATTTTTTCACTTAATAGTGCTAAAAATATGAGCGATCATAAAAATCAGGCAGAGTGACAACAGCTTTGCACAAGAGAAGAATTTATTGAACAACCATAGCAATCACTCATGCAGACACATGTTTAAGCAAGTTAAGCAAGAATAAACTGATTATAATAAATTGAGAATGAGAAAAATACGAAAAACTTGATCGTCTTGGTTTCAACAAAATTGTTTGACCTTAATTCAAAATTTTAATTAGTAACTAGTAATAAGTACTTTAAAAATAAACTTTTTTAAATACCTTGTAAAGATAAACCAACATAGAATTGTACCTATTATAGATAAAAAGCTTTTAAAACTGGAAAGCATGAAGTATTTCTAGCCCGTTAGTTGTGGTGACTCATTTTAAAGTTAAAACGATAATGTAATACTTAAACGTGATAAAACATATTAGTATGGCATTGATAATTAAAATTAGATACTTTTAGTAATTAAATATGAAAACGTACAAATAGCAAATTACTGAAAATACATGTAGACATTTATTTACAGTTTTACACTACTACAGTATAATAATAGACAATATATATTTTGGATGTAGCTCGATTTTTTTTACCTTGAAAGTCAAAATGTGTTGCAAACAAATAAGTATATATAGTTGAGACAACATGATACTTTAAACCCGTACTGTAAAATCTGCAGGACTTTACTTAGTATATACAAAAGCTACAAAACGACAAAAACTCATAATTTATATATTTTGAATCGACTCGAGGTGTGTCAGTAATTGTGGGAAAATGCGAAATTGTTGTATTTCATTTTTATGATAGTTCACACAAACACATGAGTCCCGCAAATCACCCTCATTTAACAATCATATCCATCAGCAACTTCGCTACTAGAATCAAATTGATTATGGTATTTCTTACACCTCTGAATGTTGACGTTTGAAATACGAATTGATATCGTTTTAAAAGAACTGTAACAAATTGCAAGGTACTGAGAAATAAGTACTGCACAGAACAACAGCACCAGTGCGCGCGTGAACGATAGTCAATAGCTTTCATCAAATTAGCAGAGAACGGCACAGCATGTCTCAATTCAGCAAAACATCTGGTCGGCTATTGCCTGAAGTGACGAACATTTCAAAAAGTATTTTAAAATCTCAAAAGAACGATTTATAGAAATTTATCACTTAATAAGATTCGACATTGGGAAATGGCAAATTATAATTTCTTGCTGTTATAGCTCATATACTTTCATGACGTTTTTGATTTTTACTTGCTTTTCTTTAACTCACAATGTGTTTTTATTTTAGTGTTTGTTAAAGTTGACGGCAAAGACAATAACAATAGTAATATGTATTAAAAAAATCGAAAAACGCAGTTGGCTTTGACACGCTTTTGTGCAAAAATGAAAAGAACAAATCTCAAAGTAGGCCTCGACATCATTAATTCCGTTTATTTTTTCTCTTTCCAACGATATGAAACATGTCACAAAAATTTTAACTCATAGTGTCAATATTTTATATTTTGCGAAAACCACAATTCATATCATTGAATGAATTGTAAAAACCAGCTATGCCATAATAGTAAAAATTCACTTTATAATAACTATAATTCAGTAATTAATTATTATAATTTAATACAAGCAAACAAATATCTCATAAATAAAAATACAAGTACAAAATGAATACACAAACGTGCTCTATACGAGACACCTCACACATTACATTTTGGAGCATTTCAGGAGTAATTGCCTCACATGAGTTTCTAATTTTGGTTTTTATGTCCTCAATATTTTCAGGAGCACTTTGAAATACCTTGTCTTTAATGTAACCCCTGATGAAAAAATCCAAGGGAGTAATATCTGGTGATCGAGCTGGCCATAGAATGGGTCCATAGTTGCCTATCCAGCTATCTGGAATAACTTGATTTATAAATAATTTGTACATATTACAGCAGTGTGTGGTGTAGCCCCATCTTGTTAAAAATATGAAAAATTTAATCTTTCTGCCACTGTTAATTTATAAATTAAATCTTCAAATTCGTTTTGCAGGAAATTAAGGTATCTACAAGTGGTTAATTTGCCATCATAAAAATAAGGTCCAATTACTTTAGTCCCTAAAAGACCCACCCAAACATTCGTAGAAAATCTTTCTTGGAAAGCAGTCTCTCTGCACCAATGTGTATTTTCTGGCGTCCACTTATAATGCATATTTCTCTTGAAAAATCCGTTATTGGAAAAATTTGATTCGTCCGACTAAAGAATTTTGCTACATATCAGCGGGTCATTCCTTTTTGTCTACAAAATCTTACTCTCCTCGGCTTATCTCCCAAATTTAAATGTTGAACTTTCCTCATTTTGTAGCACCGAAATCCGTTTTTTTAAATATTTTTCTTGCAATGTCTTTTTTATGCGACTGAGTCTCTGAATTTGTCTCGGAGGTTTCTTCATTTTGGTTAACATAATTCTATACTCTATTCACTTTTCTTACATTATTACATTTAGATTGTTGAACTTCCTAAACATAGTTAGATTTGGCTGCGGAGCATGTGGAAATCTATCTCCGTAAACTGTTACTGCCATCTCGGCGTCAAAATTGTACCGACAGTAATGCTAATCATATCGAATTTGTTATTATTGGTGTACACTATTATTACTGATACAAAACTTGTCTTAGAACTCGACAACGCAACATGCAACAGTGACAATCTGTCAAATTTGTTAATAACTGTATACATTGTTTTTCACTAATCATGGCATAGCTGATTTTTACGATTCATATGAATTGTGGTTTTCGCAAAATATTAAATATTGACACTGTCAATTAAAATTTTTATGGCACATTTTATATCGTTGGAAAATGAAGCTAAACCAGCTAGTCATAGCTTGTCGTAACGCTCAGCAGGAGAGGACGGTCCTTCATAGCAATACATGTGAAATCAAATACAAGCTGCCTTCACTCCATACCGCTTCGCAAGGCTCAGCACAGCATCCCATCTACTAGCCGTCTTTTTAACATAAATATGTTATTAGGAAAAAATGAATCAAGTGAGCTGCACATACTGTATTTTAAGCTTTCAGAGTTTACATGTAGTAGTCATTACTATTTCGTATATTAACTTTATTTTATTATAACGTTGCGGTAGCTTTTTAAATATAAATTCTTTCCTATCTATTTTCCTATTTCATAAGTAAATTATTTAAATAATATTTCTGATTAATATTACACTGTAATAACCATTACTAAAAATAATGCATTGATAATATATTCCAGAACTTACCTGTCCAACTAAAATTACCAGCCTCAGATTTAATTAAAATAGTTTCAGTCGAAACTAAACAGAGTTTTGATGCCTAACGTACAATTTGAGTATAGTTTAATTTTACTCTAGCTCAAACTCAATCGTACAGAGAATTCGTGTTAATTAAATAAAGTTGAAGTATCTCTTTCATATACAACTTTCAGACAAGTTTAATGGAATCCTTTCATATATATCATTTTCAACCATTGCGAACTTTAATTGTTATTACCAAAGTTGCACCATCAAGATTCTCTTGAATACATTTTCATAGCAACATAGTTGTATTATGCGGTCAGTAATGATTTGAATACAGGTATGTTGCTTGAAATACATTATGTTTCCAAACATAATGCCCAAGGGCACAATTGCTCGCAGAGAAGAGGAATTACCTTCAAAAGAACAATTTTCTGTGGGGAAATTTTCTCCCTTTTGTCAAAATAGCTCTATCCGTTAGATATCCGTATACTGCATTTTAATTTTACTATATAATAAACTACGAACAGGGATGAGAGAAGATATCATATTTCCCATAAAGTTTAAACTTTTAATCAATTGTCAGATAGGCCAATTACTCATCTCATTGACATTATTCGTTGGATAACTTCTTTGGATAAAGTTTTGTCAATAATTGACCAGAGGAAAATGATATTGAGCTGTTGTTACTTTACCTTTGTGTTGGCAGATTTGCAAATTGAAGGTAGCCAAACCTATTTCCGGAATTGAGGAAAAGGAGTAGTCGGGGGTTAGTTGGCTAAAGTACATTGTCCATATTTTGCGTGCAGCAATTTATGCAGCGCCACTATTGCACTATCGTTCCTTGAATGTAGGAGAGCCTTCTGTAAACTTATCAGTGATGTGTGATGCTTTAAGTATAACTGTCACATTGGGAACTGAATTGTCCAGTGGTAAGTAAATTTTACTTTAATTTAAAGACATATATAGAAATCATTTAAACAGAAAAAGAATAACAAAATGTTACTGCTTTTTAAGTTTAGGTAGGTATTGAACAATTCGCAAAAAATTTTAAAATGTTTTGATGCCAACTCAGGCATTAACAAACTTTGCAAGTTGGTTACGCAATCAACGGGGCAATTTAGTACGTGCAACTGACAGTTAAAAAAGCAATTAGGAGAAGAAAAATGGCCCCAAGAATAAAAAAGCAGTAGAAAGTAAATTTGAATTAAAATCCGATGGAAGAATTTATTTAATAACAAAGCAACTCATAAGAAATATTACAATTAACAAGATAAATATCACAAATAGAAGCAAATATCACAGATATAGACAATTTCGGGACAATTTATTGTCAACCAGAATACAGATCTTGCGGACGGCTCTCAAAATGGTAGGATATGCAGAGCTGTCGTCGGCGCGGAATATACTCTATATGGTGTTTAGATTCTCTTGGTGTCCGAGAGTAGACATTGTGCCTTATGCCTGGTTAGGCACTCCCTGTTCCGGCTTGACATATTGACTATGCTCTTCTCATTGTTTAAATGCCTTAGATAACTGTTGGCATCAGCAGTTTCTAAATGCAAACAAGCTTATTATTTTAATGATTGCCACAGTGTTTGTTTATAAATACAAATCCACTCGAAGAGTATTCAGACAAATGATAATAGTTCGAAATGATGAAGTATTGAAAATATTAATACGAATATACCATGAATTTTTAACTAAATGAAGAAATTGGAGTTGACAATATGTACACCAAATAATTCAATTGGCTGAATGGCTGGAAACTTTTTATAATGTTATTTTCTATTGCATGCAGTTGATGAATGAGAGAAAGCTTTAACAATATTCTATTATCTAACATATTTACTTTTTAACTCCGTCTAGATACTATCAAATAAAGAAGGAACAGCTTCCTTAAATGTTAGTAGAAACGTTCGGTATTATTCGTTACTACTTCAATGTAAAGACTTAAAACCTTGTGGAGTATGTTAAGATTCGGCAACATATGAAACGTATACCTTTCAAAATTAGTGCACTCACCCCAGGGGGGCTGCAGCCCCCATTTTACACCTAGAATTCAATAACTCACAAAGTTTTCAACGAAATCGCCTAAAATTCATATCGTGGAGGTTTTTAGGATCGCTGATTACGCATCCGAAGTGAAAATTGGAAAATTCAAAATGGCGGACATAAAATGGCGGTTTTCAAAAAATGTTCGCCGTTTATATTGATTTTACTGAAAAGTAAAGTAAGACAGTATTTAGAATGGCATTTCGCATAAAAATATGGTAGTCACATTATTTAACTCTTTCGCTTCTCCCCCGTGGATATCCTCCTACGCATGATCCCTTCTTTTGCAAAAACTGCGTTAAATAAGGCGTTAAAATAAATAAAAAAAGTGGGGGCTGTAACCCCCTCGGGCTGAGTGCACTAATTTTTAAAGGTATATATTTCATATTTTGCCGAAGCTTAACACAATACAAAAGGTTTCAAGTCTTTACATTGAAGTAGTAATGATAAGGACTTTCTTATCCTTTTTTGCATTCATTTCCTCTCTCATGTAGCATTTCTCTATGTGTATTGTTTGGTATTGCTATCGCTGCTTATGTGATATGCACTTTTAGAGATCTACGAGGTATTTGAATCGCCGCCATTCCATTGGTTGACTTGACTAATATAAATATACTCTAAATTTAGTTTGGAAGGATGGACCGGCAGTTATGAAAGGCGAAACTTTGTATTTGTCTTCGAGGCCCCTTTTGTTTTAACCAGAGCTTTATAGAGCTTTATTGATTTTCTCTCCTGAGTTAACTACTGTAACAATTATATGATAAGCAGTTATGCAGGTATCGCAGATGCCGAGATACTACAATATTAACTAGGTGTACGTATTGTTCAATCGGTGTGATAATAGTCAGTCTTCCGCGTTTTCATTTAATTCTTCGATACTAAATTTTCGAATAGCCAGCTTCAGTATAGAATCAACGGTAATGTTGAAATCATCCATAAAAATTGTCATTTCTCTGTTTCAAATACTGTGCATGGAGTAATATTCTTAGATCTGCGTAGAGCGGTAACACCTCCTCCTCTTCAGTAACAGTAGTATCTACTACTGTTACTGATATGTATGCATCGACATATTTGTGTTAAATTTACAATAAAAGGCGAGAGAGTAATCACTTCATCGATAGGTGGTGAACGTACGTCATACTGCATAAGTACTTCACCGTACTATGAAACTCCATAGGTACTTCACCGTACTACATGGATACTTTAAATACTACACGGCACTTTATGACACTTCTCACTTCTTCACCATACTTCATCGTCTATGTACAGCACTTGCATACTTCACGATACTTCATGCATAGTTTACAAGGCTTTCCATAAAGGTAAATTTTCTGCTATACCTGCATCATGAATACCGTATGTTGAATCTGGACTTCATATATACGATATAAGTAGGGATCGGAACACAGAGTTAAATTGTACAGACGACTTTTACACACAAATAGTAATATAATGCAGACATGTGTGAAATCGGTCTCAAACAATATAAAAACGATTAAATGATAAAATATTGTTAAATATGTCGTGTGCAAAAAAAATGGGGCAAGTCTTACGACGTATTTTTGCTAAAATCTAGTGGTGTGCATTTAACTTTAATTTTTGTGACATTGTCATCGTCATTTTCGGCTACTCAGTTTGGTCCTCATCAGCACAGTGTAGCTAAGGCGAAAGGGTGGGCTCAGCTTAGGAAAAATGACACAAATGGACCACATGTAGGAAGCCAGCTGCTCAAGTATGGCGCCGCTGGAGGACCCTGCAAAGTCCGAAACACAGTCCACGGTTTGCCACTTTTCTTTGCGGGCTTGCCCGTGAGTTTTCTTTATTGATAAATCGCCTCCCGCGTTAACATCTTTTTATCTTGTTATAATCCTTGGGCTATGGAATTTCACGCAGGTGACTATAGTTTGCCTCCTTGGCAATGCTGAGTTGTTGCTCTAGAATGCAGTGTCCTTCAGCGGCGCCACAAATGAGCAGCTGGCTTCCTGCTTGTGATTCATTTGTGTCGTTTTTTTTTTCTCCTTTTAACTTAACTACACCGTGCTGATGATGACCAAAAAGTCCAAAACACGCGTCCACGGTTTGCACTTGGTACTATTGTGGCCAAAAAAGTAATCTACTGATTTTCCCGTTGTAAATATGGTTCTCACCAGTGATACATCAATCATATATTGTTTTTATTTGTGTTAATATCGTTGTGATACCCACCAATGATTTCTTGTCAAAATAGTTTAATTGACATAACTGACATAAAAATCTATATTTACAATAGACTTTCTCTTGAAAAAAAATATACTACTTGATGAAAAATCGATTACTTCAATTCGGCCGCAGTAGTACTTCATGAATACTACACAATACACAAAAGTGGTCGATATACTTCACGAGTGATTACCCCCTCGATACAAGGTGACCACCAAAGGAAACCTAATTCTGTTTTGTAAATGAAAAAGAAAAATGCCTGGGTCTGTCAATTTTAGTTTCTGAGAGGTCACATTATTTAAGTGTTTTATCTTTGCACACGTCAACCCCCAAGCAAGATTGACCTCCCTTTAAAAAATTTTAAATGATAAATGAGGGTTTGTGGCCCATCGTCCTAAAACTTTAATGCATTTGCTGTAAAATAACCCTATAGTTTTTAAATTCTCGCTATTTAATATCAAGTATTTACATTTTAAACATGTTTCTTCTAGTATTTTTAATTAACGTGGTAGAATAAAGTATACTGTAAGCTAAAAACTTATTTTTATATACTCTAACTTATTGCAAATTGTTAGTTGAAGTGGTGGATATGCAGACACTAATAGACTAATAGTGTAAGTTTGTCTAACAAGCATAAAAAAATTTGTGTAGCAGACTGGAACGGCAGAATTAGACCACATTTTAAATATATTGCTTTCATCATCTCACCCCTTAAATTAGCTGAAAAATTATGTCAATATTTATTTGATGTAGATCATCTATTGTTATTAATGAATCGACGTTTAAACCAGAACAGGAGATTAGTTGATTTTTAAAATATTCCAATCCCGATCTTACCTTCCTAGACGTGCAGGTTCTTTAATTTTTCGAATGTAATTCGCTTGTTTTATTCAAACAATGTTAAAATGAAAACTCCAAACTGATTACTAAAATAAATGACTTTAAACATTTCCCCCTTCTCTCAATTCTCCCACACCATCTGACATGTACAAATATACTCTTTCTAATACATTTTTTTATTCCAAATTGTCCAAAGAATTAAAGCGAAAAATTATTTCCGGAATTGTAAAATATTTATTAAACTCACGACTTTGTCGTTTACAGTCCTACTTCAAAATGTCGATATGGATAATTTCAGACTCTTAAATCATGATGTTTCCTCCCAGAGATATAAAATATCTGGAGTCCATACAATGCATTTCGATAAGACCTGGCATTTTAACGTTTGTTTCGGTAATTTCATTTTCAGCAAACAAATTTTCCCAGCTGCAAAAATCCTAGGACGTTCCAAGTTTTGCAAGTTGGATTTTTTGCCGAACTTTTATTGTGTCCTTTGTAGTTAAGCATTAAAAGTACGGTAATTTTTATTATTCATTGTATTCGTCTGCATCATTTTTAATAACAGATACATCAAATTAATCAGAGAGCGTAATACAGAAAATTATATATTTTATGGAAGATGATATTCAGAGAATAGATTTATATAGAAAATTTCAAATTAAAACTAAAAGATTCTAACATCGAGTTTTGCACAAAAAAAATTACAAGCAATTTCAACAGCGTGGTAAATTTTAAATCATATCATGTCCTTTTTACGCTCTAAATCATTTTTCTTTCACTAATTCAATTATATTAAATGGAATTCATATTGATATTAAACACCTACTTGCTTGAAGTAATGATAAAAGATGACATACAATATACAATTCCAAGACCTCGGTTATTTAGCTGTAATTGGAACCGTGCATTAAATAGAAGTAGGAATTATTATGAATTTTACTCGCACAGAAGTTCAGTGGCTTAGTCTCTTATTTCCTCCTATTTTACATTAACGTAATGAGCATTCAAGTCGACATCCGCTGATGGTGAATACCTAAATTGCGTTCTTATAACCAGTTTATCTTTTAGCATTTTCGTGGCAAATGTCTATATTAGTGTACAAAATTCACGTCTTCAGATTTTGAGTGAAGCGTGGTTCTATTTATTTTAATGTAACTACATAAAACAACATTTAATAGCATTTTCATGAAAACTGTAAAATGAAAATATATTTGCTAAGGTAAATATATGTAAAAATATATAGAAAATGAAAAAAAAGCTCGGAAGTTATCAACTACAGGATTACTTCACCAGTATTATATTATATTACAAAATTAACTTCATTTAGAATTTCTGTCAATTCTTCAAGCGAAAGAATGCAGAAAGTGGTGCCATTGAACGTAAGTACACATATAATATCTTAACTTTTATTGGGCAAATAGATATTTGCAATTGGCAATGCGTGACTGCCGAGTTTGAGTGGATTTATGGAATCTTCGGCATTGTGAACACACTTTTTGTCTCTTTTTCATTATATACCGCTCAGCCAATTAATTTCTTTTATAATAGTTAAGTTTTTAAAACCTGTGTTTACAATTAAAAGAAATAAGAACTGCGGAAATCGAATATTGTGAGCTTTATGTACCCCCCTCTTATTTGATTTTTAATTATATGATTAGGGCCTCTTGACTTTCTACTGTATTTTTATCATTTATCATTTGGGGGGGCCTATTTTTTTCTTACCTTACTACGTACTGTTTTCTCCTTTCCCTTATTATTTATTTTTGGGAAAGAATTGAGGCAACATACGCGGACGACTAGCTGGTTTAAGTCGGAGCAAAGAGCCGTGGATCCGGAGTATTCGTAAGAGTGGAGAAACTTGCCCTTTTTGATATGTACAGCATAAGCGACAGATTTCTGTTTAGTTCGAGAAAAGGAGACAAACAAAAATTGATGTTAAATTGGGCACCATCTATAGTGAAAATGAGTAGAATTGTCTCTTTTTCTCGAATAACCGGACTACTATAGATCAGACTGAAATTGTTGGTAAGAGAAATAAAAAGATAGTTTAAAATGAATGATAAAATATATTACATGAATAATAGGTAAATCGGTTTGTAAAGACTAATTGAAATTAAAAAATATATATATGTAACAAATTTATATCAGGATTCTAGATTCCAGAATTGAGTATTGTTGAGGTGACTGGTTCTGGAACAGCAATCCAGGCCCACAGTTGTCTCTTGTTGCAAGAATGAAGTCTAAAGGTTTCCTTGGCAATTTACGTCTCTTAATAAAATGGAGTGAAAATTGTAGGAAAATTAACCAACTATGTGGTTTTTGAAAAGTTAATGAAATTTTATCTATATGCAGAAAGATAAGCTATGCATAAGCTGTGCAAAAGCTATGCAGACATGTAGAAGCTATGCAGAAACGTATACAGAAATGTATAAATATATAAGTATATAAATATATATGTGTATAAATATAAGCTGATTTCGTAAACTGGATGTTAAACACTTGTTAATGCGGATATAAAAATGTAATATCAATTAATGAAGTCCACAGTTAAAATTTATATACGTTCGTATGAGTACAAGAGCTGCAAGCAAAAAATTTCTTGGTGAGTTTTACTAATAAGGTAAACTTTATTTATCCCACTTACTGCAAAATAATACCACTACACAAAATTAAAGATAATTTTCATAATTAAATAGAAAGCTGTAAAATATAGGAATGGTACATGTATCGCCATCTGTCAATTGTTGAGTTAAGCGCAACAACTTGCAGGTCGCAAATTCTACAATTTCCTTCCTTTACTTGCAACTAAAATAGTGGCATGTAATCGATAAAAGGAATCTATAATAATAGTTTTTATTAGTTCCATACCACACTGATTTACTTTACAATTTGTAAATACATAACCAAAAATTAGAACAGCCGTGATAAATAGTAAAACGTATTGTGAGAACTCAGTAAATATATTACATCTTATAGGATATACTATATAGAGTAATGAGAAAGGTAAGGAAAATAACCATATGTACTTACATAGTAAACAAAAATATAAAAATTGAAATATATGTTTCTGATGTAAATAAATGTTCTTAGGCAATCGACAATCGTTTCCTTAGATGATGTAATAGGACGGAACAGAGATACATAATAGTGTAAAAAAAAACCTGACTGAGTTGCTAAGATATAAAAATAAGTACATAAAACAATGTGAAATGATTTAGCAGTTATACAAGTAAATTCTGTTAGTTGAAAACAGTTTCACTTACAAAAACTGAATCAAAAATGTTACACAGATCGTCCTAAATATAAACAAAATACTAGTTTTTATATAAACCTCTTAAATGGACATAGGCCATGTAACAGTACCTATGTATAACATTTTTGATTTTTAAATTTGGTATATTCAGTTCAATTCAAAATAAATTCATTCAAATAATTAATATTACAACATCCTGCTCGAGACCTGGTCCGGAGCCGGTAATATAACCACAGAATGAAGTGAGAAGTACCTAACTTATTTCGATTCCTTCGTCATAAAACAACAGCCAAGGTGGGCCTCGACATTCCCTAGGCAAGTCCGCCATCCAATGCGATCCATGGATAATATCTACCAGTTTGTGGAGTGTGTGCTGCAGGAATCTTCATTGGCACCGTTATTCCAGCATAACATTAGTCCACCTTCTTCCAGTTGGTTCCATCATATAGATTCCCTTTGGTGGGTAGTTATCCTGGGCTCTAACAATATGACCAGCTCATTTAAAGCATCCTAAGTTGATATAGGTTACAATGTCATTACCATTTGAGAGTTTCCAGTACTTACACAGTTCAAAGTTATGCCTGCGTCCATCTTTCTGCACTGCACCAAAAATCTTTCTAAGCACCTTTGTCTCAGAAGTTAACAGATGTTGTTCTCGATTTTAATAGTCCAAGTTTCTGCCCGTAAGTAAATACTGAACCTGTTATATTTCTAAAATTGATCGATTTTGAATATTCTTGTATCAGTAATAACATTTATTTGCAAATATAATTTGTCGTGTTATTTTATCAGAGAGCCATCAGAGATCCAAGGTATGCAAAGTTTTGATGTACCTCAAAATTTTGATCACCAACTGTAAAATGTTGGCTAATTTCGCGAACAGTATCTCCTTCAGGTATGGAGGCCATCCGTTTTGTTTTGGCATCATTGACTTCAAGTCCGATGTTCTTCGCAGTGTTTGTGAAACTAGTTAAGGCTTCCCCCGCCTTCCTCAGTGTTTCCGATACTAAATCTACATCATCGACGTAGAATAGTATCTGAATCGATTTGCAAAAAATTGTTTCCCTGCTATCCTATTGGGAATCCCTTATCTTTTAAGGTTATATTGAAAAGCAGGCCAGCGCCTCCTTCGTCTCAATCCTTTGTTTGTCTGATTTGTTTCGGAATTCATTCCAGATTTTTACAGAATAGATAACATTTGTCATCGTCCATCCTGTCAGGAAGGTGGTCAAAATAGATGAGGGACGTAAAATTCGTTCATCCACCCCTTATTTCCAATCAGGTGGTGAACCTATCCCCTGCCGGGATCACCACCACCCAATCGAAGGAAATATCTTTTAACTCTGACCCAGAAGTGATCAACTTTTCCGCTTATTCACCTGGGGTAATTTCTGATTATACTGTCATAGGTAGCTTTAAATTCTATGAACATAAACATCACAGAGATTAGACAACCCTCAATCCCAGAAGCCAGAGGCTTGTGCGGAAGAGGGTTACATATTGAAAAACGCTGGGTCTCGAACCCGGTAGCGCGATACCCGTTCGATTAATCGCGATTGCCACGTAGCTCCTTAATCGACACGACTATGGGCTAGATGTTGGGATAGGTGTTAATATTGTGTTCATTCATTTTCTCAAGAATATGACAAAGTACAATGATCTGGTCTATCCTTCTCCTTCCTGAACTAAACTCTCTTTAGTGCTCCCTTAGAAAACGCTAGACATGATGGCATAGTCGTTTATAGAGTATGTTTGCAAGAATTTTAAATATCGTGTTAAGCAGAGTAATTCCTCTGTAGTTGCTGCATTCTGCAGGTCCACAGGTAACATTATGTGTGGAGGATCATGCTAACACTTCATTCATCTGGGCTACGTCCTTCTGGCCATTCATTAACCATAATCCGATGGATGGTAATAGCTAGATCTAACTACCATAATTAACTAACTCCGCGAGGTTATGACTATTGCCAAGAGATTTATCGTTATGATTTTTTAATGGCATTAAGTATTGCACTGTTTAAGTTGCAGGTAAGGCAAATTACTTTATTTTGATATTACATAAAGTATACTTACTAAGAATAGTAGTCATGAATACTTCTTCCTTATCGCAGAGGATATTACCTCTTTTTATCCTTGCACATGTTTGTATTAGTGTTTTTCTCTCAAAGGCATTTCAAGTGTTCTAATTTTATTTGATTTATCAAACAGTATCTAGTAAATGGTGTGGCATCGAAACATAATTGCAATTAAATTGATTTCTTGTGTTGTATAATTTTTGGTGAAATTTTGTTGTTACAAATAGATTTCTGTGTCCTTCAATTTCTTCAATTAACTTCTTTTCAGCTGCTTTCTTTTTTGTTAGTGCAAAGACTCTTCTTCCCTTTGAAGTGTCCCGTATTTGTCAACTACTGCACGAGTTGTACGTTGTTGTATAAAATATGCATAGTTTTTCTTACCGCTGCTTCACTGCAGTCGTCATCGAACCAGTTATAATTTGGTAGTCTAAACAAAGTACTTCTTTAGCAACAGTTGTATTTGCTTCACATTTCTACTAGGTTCTCTTGTAGCTTCTCCAAACTATTATTGATATGTGTTTGAAATTTAAAGAAGCTGTTTCGGCTTCTTTAAATTGATCTGTGTTTTAGCTACCTAACACCTTTTGGATTTGATATTCTTGCATGAAGTCGAGTACATAGTAGATAGTGGTCGCTCCTTTGTAGTTGCGGACGTCAATAAGGCGAGAAAAATATCTGCTATTGATCAGAATATTATTTATTTGGTTGTATGTTTGAGCGTGTGGTGAGATTCACGTGATCCTGTGGATATCGTGTTTAAAACATGTACTTTTAACTTGCCATATATAGTTCTATGCCTCGTATTTTCTTCGCTTCTTTAGCGAATTAAAAGATAACGTTAAATGTTCTTTTACCCACCTCTCACGTCACCGAGACAAAGCCTTGATAATCCAGGATTTTGAATTTTGTGCTTAGTAAAAGTACTAGAACAGCCGTAAGGTCAAGATGAATCAATCTAACGATATCTTATCAATAACTTCATTACCTGGAAGTGCAGCGTACCTAGTCCTACGTACGTAAATTTGAATAAAATATTTAGTCAAACGCACCATCAACGCCGAATACAAAAGAAAAAACGTACAAATATATAAACCTAAAAAAACTTAGAGCCGCGCTAAATCCGCAATCATTTGACTTTATCCGAAGAACTGACGTTGAATCTGAAACAAATACATTTGTAAATATTTTGTCACACCACACACATAACTGTACTATCATAAAATATATTGCTCATAAAAATATTAAAATTGTAAAATGGATCACAAATGAACTAATGAACTCTATAAATAAACGTGATTCCTTACATGTAAAATTAAAGAAACATCCGAATAATGTCAACTTAAAGGAACAGTACATAAATTATAAAGGAGTTCTAGATAAACTCATAAGATTTTTATAAAAGCTGCATAAACAAAACAAATAATAACTCAAAAGATTTATGGAATACTGTCAACTCGATAACTAATAAACCAAATATATCCACTACTGAAATAAAAACGATAAAAACAGGGTCAAGAGAAGCAGTTCACGATAATTCAAAATTGAAAACGAATTTGTAAATTTTTTCACTAGTATTGGTAAAAATTTAGCTAATAAAATACAGCCTAATCATACTAATGTAGTTGATAACGACGAGTAACTCCATTTTTCTAGCTCCCACAACAGAATTAGAAATTAAAAATATTTTCCGTGATCTTAAAAACAAAAAATCGGTACGATTGAACGGAATAAGCGCGGTTACATTAAAAAATATCTCAGACATCATCTTGTTGCCTTTGAGCTTACTAGTTAACAACATGCTTGAACAAGGAAAATGTCCCTCCATTTTTAAGTGTGTAGTAATAAAACCTTTATTTATGTCGAGAAATCCACAAGATACCTCCAATTATCGCCCTCGAGGGGTAAACCGCTAAAAAAATTTGTACACCACAATTCCTTTCAGGTTAAAAATTCCTTGGAAATTTGTACAATTCACTGTAAATTCCTACCAATTCCTTATAAATTCCTGCAATTACCCGTATAAATTGTACGTAGATCGGACGAGGATGCGACACCGCGCTCATCATGCGACACCGCGCTCATCGCCCGGCGGGGACTGAAGCACAGGGAAACGATAGTTCCGGGCTTTCGACATTACTAGATATACGAGACTTAGACGTAATACAAAATTTCAATTCCAAAATTATCCTGCTTGGCGACCTAAACTCAAAGCATCCCCACTGGAACATGTACAGCGGGGCCTTGAATCATTCCGGAGAGCCGTTGTATATGTACCTAGTGAAAAACCCGTACCTAAATATTCTTTCGCTCCTTCAACCTACCCGTCCTCAGCCAGCATCGTCCATCATAGACAGTCTCTTAACAAGTCATATACATTGCCCGTCAAAAACCGAAGTAGTCTCGGCACTAAATAGCGACCACGAGCCAGTATTAATTGAATTTCAAATTATGCCAGAGTACTTGAAAGTACACGTACGACGAAAAGAGACTGACTATGATTGTTCGAGTTTATCCTCTTCTTTTCCCAGGTCCTAAAATTGAATCTTGACTGTTCATGCTCCACTCCTGAAAAAGTCAACCAAGCCGCTTTATACCTTTCCGAATCCATATCTGAATGACTATTCTCAGTCAGAGAGAGATCCCATCCTACGTACACATGAACAAACTACCACCAAAAATAACAGACCTGACAGAAACAAAAAAATAAACTCAGAAACAATTTTAAAACACTGGGGATCCTAGATATAAAACGAACTTAAATCGTTTAAAAAAACAAATCGCAGAAGAAATAAAGATTTTTAGACAAGACCAGCTGACAGACGACATCCTCTCCCAGTCCGACGATCTACCCGAAGATTTATGAAAAACAGGCAGCCAATTCCTGCCCTTCAAACCCCCAATGGCTGGGCTGCTACTGATCAGGAAATGCTGAATTCCTTCACAACTCTATATTATTCCCAGTTGACTCCTAATCATATCCACCCAAAATACCTACCAGGCAAAGTCGGAGGAGTATGAGACCTGGCTAAGCCAGGTTAGACTCGACCCCACCGACAAACTAATCCCCATCTCCCCCTCCCAGGCCATCTCCCACATCAAGAAATTGAATCTAAAGAAAGTCCTAGTACTTGACAACATCCCCCTTACGCCCTACGCCATCTTCCACCCAAAGTCATACTATTCGTGATCCGACTATAATGCATTCCTTCAGCTCTCCCATTATCCCACCCGTTGGAAAATGGCTAAAATCATTCCTATCCCAAAGCCCAACAAGCCCAAAGACCAGGTAGTTACCGTCCTATTAACCTCCTGTCGGTCCTGGAAAAAGTCCTTGAGTCCATCTATATTCTCCTGTGTAAAGGAGATTGCTCGCGACAAGCTTTTATATCACAAAAAAAATTATATAATGTAACAAAATGATGGATTTGATTTACTTCAAAGTTTATTCTTTACTTTTTAAATAAACGCCTTTTTTTAAATAATTATATTTTTTACGTTTTAGTTTTTTTGAAATGCTGTAATTTCCAGATATCAATTTTGAGACGAATTCATAACCGGTAAAGTCGTCCGCCATCTCGAACTAAATTTTTTAATAGAAATTCGTAATCCGCGACCCCGACAACCCCCAGATATCGATTTTGATCGATTGGGATCTAAATGACAAAAGTCGTCAGCCATATTGGCGCCGCCATTTTGAACTTCTGAATTTTGACTGAAAGTTCAAAATCTGCGACCTAGAAAGTCCCCATATCGATTTTGAGTTGAATCGGATCTTAAACGGCAAAGTCATCCGCCTTCTTGAAGTCGTCGCCCTGAACTAAATTTTTGACTAAATTCGTCATCGGCTAACCCGAAAACCCCCAGATATCGATTACTTATACACATGTATAAAATTTCGAAGCTGTAGCTTAATTAGAACTAATCGAAATTTTGATTGAAAGATTTGCCCTAAACAAACTAATTAACTAACTAACATTGCAAATTTAATAAAAGCTTTTAAAAATAAAAATGGTATATTTAATTATATAGGTGCATATAAAAATATTCGTGTAAATACATGTATATTAAAATAAGAAACAAAAATGTTCTGTTTTAACAAAATAATAAAAAACAGTATAATAACTATAAACTGAAATATATTTAAAAAAAAAAGGAATATTTTCTTTGGATTGATATTTAGAGTAATATTTATAAATTACGGAGGAAATGATTTTTTTGCATTGTTCGTTTTGCATTTTGCATGTCTCGTACCTCGTGTCACAGACTACAATGGTGGGTAATGAAACTATGCATTTTATTATTACACGCGCAGGCGCAAACCTTTCCATAACACGTCGCAATCCCTTAATTCCCTGTGATACACACACAATTCTTAGCAATTCCTGGGCAATTCCCGAAATTCTTCACACTTCCTCGGCAATTTCCGAAATTCCTCTAAAATTCCCGCAATTCCTGAGGTTTGTACACCAAAATTCCCAGCGATTTACCCCTCGATCGCCCTATATCACTTATTTCAACTTTAGCAAAAGTTTTTGACAAAGTCGTAAAAATTAGGATACGCAGTTTTCTAAGAAAATATAGTATTATTTCTGAATCTCAGTTCGGATTTGTAGAAGGAAAATCGACTAACGACGCTTTAAAGAGTTTGAGTGCTGAAATTTATATGGCATTGGACAACAAGGAAAATGTCTCGCAGTTTTTTTCGACCTGCAAAAAGCATTCGATACAGTAAGCCACGAAAAACTGCTTACAACTCTTGACCGCTATGGTTTTCGAAATAACGCACTCAAATTAATAAAAAGCTATTTAGAAAATAGACAGCAAAAAGCCTACGTCAACGGTACTTACAGCGACACAAAAACGATAGCTTTTGGAGTGCCACAAGGAACAGTTTTAGGGCCAATCTTATTGATCCTGTATATTAACTCTATCTTCGAGATCCCAACATGTGGTAAAATCGTTTCCTATGCGGAAAGGATCTTGTAATATTTAAGAACTGGCTCGATAAAAAGTTGCTCACCATAAATATTTAAAAAACACAATATCTTCCGTTTGCGATGTACGCAAATGGACTATCCAAATTCAACTGAAAATTGGAAACTCACGACAGATTCAGATGGCAAATAAAACTGTAAAATACCTAGGGATAATCTTGGATTCTCACCTGAGGTGGGACGAGCACATCAAATCCGTTACGAACGAAATTAGATGTATATTATTTAAATTTAAAGAACTTAAAAATTACTTACCATTACCGCAACTTAGATCGGTATACTTAGTCCTTGTAGAGTCACATGAGAGCTACGGTATAATCGCTTGGGGAGGAGCTCTAAACTGTCACATGCGTAATTTAGACGTTATGCAGAAAAAAATTCTTAAAATTACTACTAGGTACAAGCCACCTATATCCATCTGACCTTCTCTTTAAAGAAAGTAATATTTCCGAGAATATTTCCGATTTAAGGCAGCTGTTATTTGAAAATGTGTTCTCGAAGCGTATGAAAAAAATAGTACAGTGGTAACTAGCACATACAAGACCAGGCAAAATGACAAAATAAATATGCAAGTGCCAAAAATGAATACGACCACAGCACAACGTAGTTGGATTTTCCGAGGGCCAAGAGGTTTCAATGCACTCCCGGAACACATTAAATCTCTGCAAACTAGGCAGTTCCGAATAAACCTAAAAGAATATGTAATGTCAAATAGAATGCAAATTGGGGCACAGATCGATCTAAAAAACCAGAACCTGACATAAGTAAATGATTAATGTTACTTTTACAAGTAATATGTGATTTCTGTTTAATATGTCTTTTGTATAGGTACTTATTTATAGATAACTTATCTATTTTCTAAGGTGTTTTCTATTTTAAGTTGATATATGTATACGGTATGCTTTGATATATGTATGCATGTGTTTTATGTATGTGTATGTGAGTATATGCTATAGATATGTGGTGTATATGTGCGTATGTACGCATGTACGTATGTATATATGTTGTTTTTTTTTCGGTTTTCGCGGGTGTTAAATGAAGTGTTATTGTACTTCCGAGTGTTCTCCCGCGTCGATGGTCGACTCCTCCAGGAGTCACGGTTGTCTAAACGACGTCTCGGCGGAATCTCATCTGCCATCTTCAGGTTTTCACTGAAATCTGCCTACTGCTGATCCTCGTTGTTCGAGCTGAAGATGGCAGATGATATTCTGCCGAAACGTCGTTTAGACAACCGTGACTCCTGGAGGAGTCGACCATCGACGCGCGAGAGCACTCGGAAGCACAATACCACTTCGTATGTATATATGTGTATATATGTATATATGTGGGTATATATTGCATATATATAGTTATAATCTTTTAGTTTATAAGTCTGATATGTTTTATATGGTCACGGTCAAACGATTTTAATCATCTTGTGATAATTTTTCTTCAGTTTATTTACATGATCATCATACCTAGAAGTTTCATTTATTTGAATGCAATCAAATTGTATTAATCTATATGTATGTAAAATCTTATCGTGAAATAAATATTATTTATCTTATTTATTTGTTTATTTCAGGCAATAATTCAATAATAAAAATAATCTATAATTTTTGGAATCCTTTCATAATGTTTATATCATTATTTCCAAGTTATTTAAGAAAGTTCTTCATCTTAATATTGATTAAAATATTTAATCAGATTTTCATTCATCCCAATCAGTTTCATAATTTTTTAGACACCTCAATAAGTTATACATGCTCGTTCATCGACCACAATATTGTACAATTATTTTTGGAACCCCTTATCACTACATAATGTTATCAGTTATCACGCTTCCTTGACATAGATGTTTTATTTTAGTGGTAACCACAGAGATATATGAAGGGCATTTTTTGCAATAGGGCTTTTATCTTTCGGTTTAATTATTAAAGATAGATTATTATTTTTAACTGCATTATACCATTTTTCATTTTTAATGCCGGTTACTTTATTGCCTTTTATATCCTTCAGAACAGTCCTTCAGTGATTTATTTATTTTTGATTTCATATTTTTTTGCCCACTTATAAGTAATTTTTCATCAAATGTGTTGATAATGATAACCATTTATCTCGAAATCACAAAGTGTTTGAACGATCATTAATTGCTTTATAGTGCAGGTCTTTTAATTTAATACGAGCAGGATGGTATTTAACATAAAATTTACTTTACTATTATCTAATTTAGCTTGAATAAAATATTAAAAACAGCAAAACATAAAGAACGAAACCATATATAAACTTTTTCACAAAATTTTTGCATGTCAAGAGAGTAGATAAAAAGGCTCCAATGGTTAGGGAGAAATTATGAATATTTTGTTTCAGAGAGAGTATGTAGTTATTTTGAGCCGAATTTTTTAGTGCCACCGAGAACTTTTACGCATCTTTTTGTAATAATTTTTTTACAATACTTATTATTATTATTATTATTAGCCGTTACTCGAGTCCGAGTATAAAAATGTTACAGTCGATAGATTGTGTACAATAAAAAACAAGTAAAAGGTGTAGTCTATTGTAATTCCCATTCATCTACGGTGCACACGACTATGGCTATAGAGGCCAATTCGGGAGAGCACATGTCGACCGCAGCCAGGACAAACATAGACCTGGTTAGGTCTTGGATTCGGCCTTCTTGCAGCAACATTTCCTTGATAGCTGGCCACAACCCCTCGCCATTCGGTTCTGTCCGCTGCAAGTTGTTCCCATTGCTCGTCTGCAATACCGCAGGATTTTAGATTTTCATGGAGAGCGTCTTTGAACCTCTTTCGTTGACCGCCACGCCTTCTTCTACCGCTTAGCAATTCACCATAAAGTGTACATTTAGGAAGGCGGTTATCATGCATACGATGAACGTGACCTGCCCATCTTAGGCGTGCTCTTGAAATAAGCACCTCAATTGGAAGGCTGTTTGCTCTCCTGAGTACTTCCACGTTTGATATGTGATGGAACCAACGGATTTTCATCATACTTCTGAGGTGTCTTTGCTGAAAACGTTCTAATTCTTTCACATGACGACGGTAAGTGACCCAGCTTTCACATCCATATAGCAGTATTGGAATGACAACTGCTCCGTAGACAGCCATTTTCGTTGACAAAGCAAGGTCGTGGTTGTCAAATACTCTCTCTCTAAGTCCCCAGAGTGCTCTAGATGCAGCGTTAATTCTATTGCGAATCTCGCTGTCCATGTTTGCTTTGTCATTAACAACGTTGCCTAAGTAATTGAACTGATCCACCACTTCAAGAGAATTTCCGTTAAGTGTAATGTCTATTTGGTTCACTTGATGAGGAGTTGACATAATCTTAGTATTTCCAATGTTGATATTAAGTCCCAAGGAATCATAGCTCTGGGCATACACATCTAAAAGTTCTTGAAGCTCTTCCGGCGTAGAGGCTAAAAGTGCACAGTCATCCGCATACTGGAGATCACAAATGAATCGTGTGCGTGTCTTCGTGAAAGCTCTAAAGCGCCCTATGTTAAAGAGACCGCCATCAAAACGGTATCTGAAACCTATTCCTCTGACTGTCAGTTTGTTGTCAACAATAATTGTTAGAGCAGTGGTAAACAAATTAAAAAGTAAG
Organism: Leptura quadrifasciata; assembly: GCA_963675555.1. Lineage (NCBI taxonomy): Eukaryota > Metazoa > Arthropoda > Insecta > Coleoptera > Cerambycidae > Leptura > Leptura quadrifasciata. The sequence continues at coordinate 104,646,802 of OY776673.1, read as the reverse complement.
GGTGCCAGGACACATCCCTGCCTAACTCCAGTGAGGGTTTGGAAAGGTTCGGTTGCCTCATTATTATACATAACCTGGGCGTTGTTGTTTGTATGTAGACTGCGACATACTTCCACAAATTTTCTAGGGATACCTAAGCGGAACATAATTTTCCAGAGCACTTCCCTGTCCACCGAGTCAAACGCCTTGGTTAAATCAATGAAGGCCATGTGAATTTCTCTTTGATGTTCGAGTGCTTTTTCTTGAAGCTGCTTAAGTGTGAAGATTAAGTCCGATGTGCCTCGGTTTGGTCTAAAGCCACTCTGTGTTTCAGGAAGTAAGTTTTCCATAACAGGTGTTAGCCTATTTGCCATCGCTTTAGTGAGTATCTTCCCTCCAACAGCCAGGAGAGCTATACCCCTGTAATTTCCACAGTCCGCAGCGCCCCCTTTGTTTTTGAAGAGGTTGATTAAAAGTGTATCACGAAACTCCTGCGGAGCTTGACCACTTTCCCACACGACATCAAACAGTTTTTTGAGGTAGGGTATGAGCTCTGACGACACAGCTTTAAAGATCTCAGCTGGGAGTGAGTCGGCGCCGGGAGATTTGTTATTTTTTAGCTGCCCAATGACGGTTAAGATCTCTTCCGTTGTTAGTGGTTTATCTAAGTCTTCGAAGGCGTCATATTGAGGGATAAGATTTATAATATCATTGTCTGGCTTGACTTTGCTGGTTAAGAATGTTAGAGTAGTGTTCTTTCCATCGGGCTCTTATTTCCTGGTCTTCTTTGAGGAGATTTCCATTTAAATCTTTAATAGGACACATATTTTTGCGACTGGGGCCGTACACTGCTTTTACTCCTTGAAAGAAATTCCTGTAGTCGTGTGAATCGGCGTACCTTTGAATTTCTCTGGCCTTGCTTGCCCACCACTCGTTCTTTATTCTTCTGATTTCGCGTTGCGTTTCATACTTAGATTGGGTAAAAGCTTCTGCTTTTGATGAGTCGTTGGGGTGGTTGATAGCGTTTTGGAAGGCAATATGTTTGCGGTCAAGAAGTTCTTGTATAAAAGCTTCATTATCATTGAACCAGTCCTCCTGTTTTTTACTTGCTGCAGTGCCAAGAATTTCCTCACTCGCACTTTTTAAACTGTCTTTAATTTGTGTCCAGGTAGCAGCGACATCTACAGAATTGGTTTCTTCTAGTGCACTCAAATTCTCTTGAACTTTTTGCTTTAGCTGTTCGACGGCTTGTTGGTCACGCAATTTACTAATACAGAGACGGAGTCTACGTTTTACTTGAGTTCTTCGGTGTTTGGGTCTCATAACAATTTTCATTTTAGAGACAACAGGACGATGATCGGTCCTTAATCGACTGAAAACGAAGCTGCATTTGAAGTTTTAGCTGGAGCAGATATGCAGCTGACCAGCTCGGTTGCGGAAGGCGAGTGGTGTGGTCCCATGGCACAGAAGGAGACTGCGACGATGGGGTAACCAAGCGATTCCAAAAGCAACCTTTGTGTGCGGTGGGTTATTTTTACCGCACTCTAGGCTATAACTTGCGCTTCACTACCCCATTACACCCCAATACATACAATACTACATTATAACTAAAATGTTTTATGTTCTATGAGAACAATCGAACCGATTTTTGGGAAGCTTATAGCATTTATCTTATAATTTTTCAATTTAGGGGATGAAAAATATATTCAAAAGCAGTTAAGTATTAGTTTATATTTAAAAAATTGGCGAATGCGCCAGTGAGAAGTTCCCTAAAACTTAATTCTCGATTTGCATCAAAATTGTATGTAATATATGATATATATAACTTAATATATCATTATTTCACTACAAACTCCTGGAATATATATGTAGCAGGTCAGACATAGATACAAGTTAATAATTTATTCAATGTAAGTAAATAGGCATGATGATGAACACACATAATTTAACGAATGAAAACAAATACAATAATCGACAGATCAGAACATTTCAATTAAAATATGTATACACAGAAAATACAGGAAACTAATGGCTTGCTGGTAGGTACTGAAACACCTTATACTAGGGCGCATTATATTCGAAAATAATTTCTATTTTTGATTCAAATTTATGTGAATGTTATTTCTACAACAACGATTAAACAGTAATTATGATTGCATCCTACAAGAAATTAAATTCAACACAAAATTACAAGAGCTTTTCGAATGTTTTAAAGTCAGCGTGGTATAGGGCCGTATGCAAAAGGAAATCTGACTGGTTTGGAACGTATATATAACCAGAGTGTTAGAGATTAAAAAAGTATCATTCCGTCCCTGCCGCTATCTGCCGATAATTATATAAAAGCGCGGGCTAGCGGCATTAGGAGGACTACGAGCTAGATATCTGTGTGATATGAGCGATTCTTTCCAGACACATCACCAAACTATTTGCTGTACAACTTATTTCCACGTAACGTAACCAACTAAAAATAATTTACCATTTTCGCGTATTAGAGGATACTCTTCGGGCATATTATAAACACCAAAACGTATTTACTTCATTTCAATATTAAAGTCGACGCTGCCGGCCTTTTCAACAATAAAATGACAACGTGTGCAGGCGTAGACGAGGGCGTCGATAGAGTCCCTAAGACCGTCGCAGAGGTTTATATTGCCTCAGGTAAATTTGTTTCGGACTCTGCGTTATTATCTAAAAAATTGAATGTATGTTCTGGTTCGGGTGGGAAATGGGTATTTCGCGTATTTGTGGTACTAAAAGAAACATTAGATTTTTATGAAATATTAGCTTTGATTTTTAACAAGAAAATAGGATAAAGTTATATTACAATTTGCTCAGTTATTATTTTCAATAATAATAACAAGATTAGGTAAAAGTTCACCTGCAGAATGTTGTACTAGGGAGATATACGTTTGATAAGTAACAAGTTTGTATTCTAGAACTATATATTTTCAGAGTTTAGGCAATGACAAGCTGCTTTACCTTCAATTATACTTCAGTTAATGTACTATCAATGGCTTACAGTGTGCCCTAGACACGTAAGATTTCACAAGAATGTTTTGCAGTTCAAATTATTGTGTGATGTTTCTTACCAGCGATATACCTAGTTATCTATGATTGTCTAATAACAGTGAGGCCAGCGGCCAGTGCTTGGGCTTCATGTCCGTACACCTTTCTCATATTTGTTTGGGTTTATTTTTCGACGAAACTCTGAACCGGGACGTATTGTCTGTTTAAATTACATCGACCAATCACGTTTTATGTTGTTGGAAAGTCATACACAATTTGGTAGTTGCCGTTTGTGTAATCAATTAAAGAATATTTGCTCAACATTCTATGATATTTTACATTAGTATTAAATTCCCATTTGCCACTTAAATTCGATAATGCACGAACATTGACATGACCATTGTCCTCTCTCTTGCATTAAGTTTTATTTTATCATACCGATTGCTACCACTTTAACTTCAAACAATCATTCTACCGGCCATTTTCCGCATCTCTAATTAGAACCAAAATGGCACGGACATTCTATTGCATGACGTTGTTTTTGTTATTTGTATAACCAACTCTGAAACGTGTACAGTATGGTTATTATTGTAGCAACGTCAACTTTTCTATATAATGTTTAGATAATTGTCTTAAAGATTTGGATTGTTTAAAACTTCATATTTGCCTATTTGCAACAATTGTGATAAAATAAAAATGGTTTCAATGACTATTGTCCCAACGATTACTGTCTTTTCTTTCAACTTTAACTTTCTGGTATTACTAGTAGTAATAAACTAAATAAATCATGATTTTTAATTTCAATCAAATAAAATCTAAATAAACTTTAGCCATAAATTCACAGTGCAATCTTGAGTAATAAAATAGAAAATAAATAAAATAAATGATTAACTAGGTTTCCCAATTAATAAACAGTATGTGTTATAATTAACAAGATATTTAATTTAAAAGAGTGATAAATTTTCTAAGGTAACTAATATTAGATAGGAAACCGTAATATTAAACTTTACATAAAGAATTTGGGTAAATATATATAATATGGTTACTACACACACACACAACGTAATTTGGGTCCTAACTTTGTAAAACTAGACTGTCACGTAAATTGCCAATTTGTTTATTTATTTTGATATAAAATTGATATAAATAATTACTGGGTGGGATTAAATTGAGTTCTTGATTTCTTAACGATCAAAGACTTTTGTTATTATTTAACAGGGGGATGGGAACCTCTTCAGTACGTTACATGTCAACAAATGAAATCTTGGCTAATATCTCCATATATACTTGAGAAGAGTAAGAACGACACAATAATAAAAACTATTTTATTCTTATTTTGAAAGAATTGTAATATATTCAATTTAACTTTGCAGGTAGTTTATTGTAAAGGTTTAAATTTCGCAACACATACGATAAATTAACACTTGACAAAAAAACTACAAAATATGCCTTTCAAGGTCATCGGTTCAGTTCTTTCGTGAAGCTTAAATGATGCTTTTGGTAGTTTTTTTCCCGTGACAATCATGTAACTATACACTGAAATTTGTACACATGGGTCAATAACTGTACAAACCGTGTCATAGTTTCAAATTTATCATTCGTTTGATAATAACTTGACCAAATTGACAGTTGTCGCAGAACTACGTCATTAATTAGAGGACATAAAATACATGCGCATGAGCATATCTCTTAATTCCAAAGTCAACACGTGCCGCTGCGTTGGGGGTCAGTTCAAGGCTGAGTGGCGGGATAGGCTGCCTAGAGGTCAACAATAAGTGTACGCTGGGTGGGCGGTTCATTCAAGGTCAAGTTGTGGAGAAGATCCTATACTAATATTCCTTTTCTAATTATATCATGTGTGACTCTTAATTAGTCAGTTGATAGGCTATTTATTATGAATTTCTGTGTCCTGTTTTGCAGACTAGATTTAATGAAGACATGTTTCTTAATGGTAATTCAATTAATTTGTCAAAAATTGATACTATGGAAATAGGACGGTAACTTACGGGTTCATCATGGTCTCTTTTCTTGGGAATTGGAATAACGATTCCAACCTTCAATATACCAGAGAGAGAGAGAGAGAGAGAGACCTTGAGAAACAAGATTATTCAGTTATTTGGTTATGGCAAATACGTCAGTTGCACGACAGAATATTATTACAATGTTCGTCCAGCGTATTAAATTTTGTAACCCAATACCGATATTGTCAGTATAAAAATAAACAAATAACTAAACGAAATTCATTTTTAACCGAGTTTAATATTGATGTTGGCCCAAACGTACCTAAAGGCGATTCAACTTTTGCCAAAGAATCACAGTCATTAGTGACCTTCTGAAGAGGCAAGTAGTAAAACGTTTGTAAAACTGAGTTTCAAGCGACTGATCCATAATATTTATGCAGTTCCGCAAAAGAACAAAAATAGCAAAAGATGTGCTTATTTAAGGATGTTGAGACGTCTACATATATTTTAATTCATAGTTTATTCAATTTTTATGTTGTGGTAATATTACACACTGTCTTGTGTAACATTTAAGTATTATTGAGTTTACTCACAATTTTCTTGTATAATTTGCTAAAACATACTTTATATGAGACATAGAACTCATAAAAGTGATGTAGAACAAGCTATGAAACACACATTAACATTCAGGGACAATAGTTCACGTTGATATTTTATATATCTAACAAAGAGAAATAAAAACCTTCTGAATATAACGAAAGTCGTTCTACTTAAAAATAGGTCGTCTTATTGTTTTGGTATACTTTTGCCGCGTTGAAATACTACTATTACTGAAAGAATATGTAAGATGATGGCAATAATAATAACATTCTTAACGAAGTGTGCCATCCCAAATGAACTACTTGTTTTTAACTTCGGCTAAATGGACTGGCGACTCAGGCAATACACTCTGAATACGAAAGATTTTCTTTTACTGTGAACCTTAATGTCATAATGTTAGTAGGGCGCTTCGTACTGTACACAAAGAATATATTAGGGTTTTATTATAAATTAAAGATGCGATAGCACTACATTCCTACGAAACTTTATTAAAGTTTTAATGACTTTCTGCCGAGATAACACCTCAGGATCATTTGGTGACTTAATTTTACATCAGGTTCGTTGCTCGGCAATCTTTATATAAATGAATGCACAGACTTGTAAACCTAAACAACCATACAACGATCTGACTACTACTTATACACCAGTGCCTCAGCTGTACTTAAATAATAAAAAAAATACAGGTGCCACTTAATTTTAACCTGGTTGTATAATAAACTAGTTTTGAATATATTAAATATTTGATACTGCAATGGTCAGTTATCGTAGTTGTACTTCATAAAAAACGGGAGTCAAGGAGCTCCCATACCACATCAAACATAGCCACAAATAATATTTAAAATTAGTTTAGTAGAAAATTGGCTTATTAAAAGGAATCCAGAAGCGTAACGTAATTTTTTCGAGCAGTGTATATAAGAATTATGATTGAAGTAGACAATAATTCAGAATTATAATATTTATTGGGCATATAATCATATGTATCGTACCCCAAAGGTGATCACGTACGATTGACAAGCCATATAAATTAATTATATAATATATATAGTGATTTGCAGTACTTTAAGTGCACATTTACTAGATTTCCTAAGTAAGTATATGATTCAACTTAACATATTTGCGTGACCAAAGATGACTTAGTAAGTACTGCACATTTAATTAAACAACATTGCTTAAATGCTAGCAATTAAATAATCTAAAATCCTAGAACACGGCAGCATAAATTTAGGAAATTAATTACCTCGATTTCTGTTATATATGTAAAGATAGAATGTTAAGACCATATAACGCAACGTTATACTGAAATAAACTTTGTTAGGCTTAGCTGTTTGGTGGGGCTCTTAAGTTGTGACGTGCCATCCTTCGCTGGTTTCAACAAATTAATAGTAACATGTAAAAATGAGATTTCAGTCGATCAACTGTTCAAGGAGTAATAAATTACACTTTCACCGATAGATGTCACTTCACCTTAATTACCTATCCAAATTACCACCTAAATTAGGCTTTCCACCAACAGATGGCTCTCATTGGGGAAATCTACCAATTTGTTGAATAGATGTGTATGTCATAAAAATATTAAATGTAAACTATCATTATAATTAGTCCGTAAAAATTGTATATAAACTAATAGTATAAAGATAGTAGTAATGATCAAAAAGTCCATAAGAGTCGATTTAGTTCTATAAGGGTACAGCAGGATAAGTTAGGGAAATGTGCCCCCGCACTTAATAGTTAAAATGGCTTCCAGATGATGCAGTTTATAGAGTATATTACACGATAAAAATTTAAGCCTTCTACTACACCTACGAAGGTGAAAAAAAATATGTTCTTAACTATTGTATATTTTTTCCTATGGTTAAAATGGTCGTAAAATGACCTTATTTTTTGGAATAAATTATCTCCACGCAAGCAATACTCGTGCCATAGAAGCCGAGAAGAATATAATAGTTAAGGACATATTAATTTTTTCCACATTCGTAGGGGTAGTAGAGGGTTAAAATTTTTACCGTGTAATATACTCTATAAACTAAATCATCTGGAAGCCATTTTAATGAAGTAACTGCGGGGGCACATTTCCCTAAATTATCCTTGATATACCCTTTCTCAGGTTGGTATTCTATGATGCCTGACTGTCAAACTGAGTTTAAGTCATGCCCTCTTTTATTTTTGTGAACTAGAATAATTACAAATATCGCACAAGTTCCTTCAAACTTCCTTTTTCGATTAAGAAATTAAGCTGAAAATTTTGCTAACGAATTAATTTAGTTAAAAAGGCACGAGGTTGCTACTCGGTTTGGTGCCGGATCAAAAACTAGATTTCAAATATTTTTAATTAATATTTTGGATTATTTTAATTGAAACTTCGATTAATTCGGATTTAATTAGCAACTATCATCCAGAAGTATTCTGGGTAAGTTTTAATTCCTTAGATTTATTATAGACACACGTTAGAGGTTAATTTTGAGACTAATTTTGTAAATTTGGTACGGTTAGATTTAAATTTGGTACAGCCAGACTTTGAGTACAGTTAGAACTTACCAACTGTTCTATTTTTGATAGTTGTGGTCTTGGACTTTTGGATCATTCTGCTATTCTTTGGTACACAAATTTTGGTATTCGAATATGCCCTGACTTACACTTTACGATCGAGAAAAATCCTATTTAATTATTTGTGAAGATTTCTACAACCAGAGAGGACCTCTATCAATAAGAGCTTCACGTCGGGAACACCTGGAGAATCTCCAATTTTGTAAAAGCTAAGAAATTATTGTATATTATTTTTCTTGTAAAATTGTTTAAATATTCTTTTTATACCGCACTTTGCATTTATTTTTACTTGTTCTATTTAGTGTTTTACTCTCACTATAAGGATTCGTAATATCTGGGACCTCATTTTCTTGACCGGACTTTAGGTCATAAGAAGCAGCATTGGAAATTTGATTAGAGGCAGGGTCTACATGGAAAATTTTCTTCTCTAGTAAATTGGTTACCATTCCTTTCGCAAATGATAACAGGAAATATATGTATTCTCTACAAAACAATAAATAAAAACCCTAAAATCAATTTAAGAAAGTCAGAGGAGCTCTCAAATGGCATACCTGGTTACTTTACCTCTAGTGTAAGGGGGTTTTATGTCCAAATAAACAACATTAGTTAGATAACCTAACCGAAAACGATGGTGACGACATAAATCTCGAAAAGGACAATTTCTAGTTCTTCAAACAAAAAATATCTTCAATCTAGAGAACTCGACAAACCAATTGAAAATTGAATGATAAAGTAGTTTCTTCCAGGTCTTGCCGTGGTCGTCGAACTTGACGACGTTTCGCTGATCATCCTGTCAGCTTTTTCAGAAGGTTTCTAAAGATTTGTTGTGTTACACTCCTCGTTATATACCTAGGCGCCGCTCCGCTTCGCTGGTCATTGGTCGTGCTTGGTTTGCTTCGCTGCTCATTCGTCGTGTTTGGTTGACTGTGACTTACTACAGTGCTGGTACTTGGCAATACCAGTCTCCACGTGTTACTAAGTCGATACCCATCCTCTCTGTTAAAGTTGTTCACGTTTTTCATAATTTCCAGTGATCCCCTAATGACTCGCGGATAATAGCGCGTATTCATGTCTAATATATTGACATCCTCGTAGTCGATTTTATGGTTCTCGTTATTATGGACATGTTCTGCTATCGCCTGCATTCTACAATTGAAAATGATTAATTTTCGTGTTCTATATTATATTCCTGCACGGACGGAATATATTTTTATTCAATATTGTTTAAAGAATATAAGGGCGAGCACTTTAAAATTTTAATAAATATCATTTCCGGTATAACCGGAAGTTATAAAAAAGTTTTATGGCTACATTATTCACATTTATCTTTCTGTGAATAATGTTTCAAAGGAACTATCGTCTAAAATTTAATGTAAGAAAGTTACAGCGATTTTAGTTTTTCAAAAATTAAAAATAATTTTAACTAAAATTTCTCGAAAATGGTGGGATTTTCGAATTATTTCCATGTAACGAATTCTAACTGAAATTAAATTCTCTTTAACATAGCTAATATTTCTAAGTTCCTGTCATCCAAAAAATTATTTGTATCGCAGCTCCATCTGCCCCGTAACATATTAAAAAACTATTTGTATTCAAAACTAAAGCCATTTATCTAGCAATGGGCTTTTACAGAGCTCAAATATCTTCCGCAATATTACACCCGGGAGTTTTTATTGGCACACTCTGTATATCATCGAACAACAGAATTTTTAAGACCTTTGTGTTTATAATTACCAAATTACGTTAATGAAATTGCGGAATTTATGAAGGAATTTCGAAATGGCACAATTTTTCGGCCATAATTTCTTATCGGAGAGAAACACAACTAAAGGCTCATTTAATCTTGCCTCCTTAGTTTTCATTTTTAACATTACCACTTTTGACGAAGGCGTCGTTAATTTGCCGTTTTCATCGTCAATTTATTCGGACGCAGGCAGGTATGGTTTCACTTCATGGCAAAGAAACAGTTAGTCCACCCTGAAAGTACACATTGACTAGATGCAGAAATTTCAAACAATTCCATATTACACAATCGCATACGACGGTAGTATGATCACACCTATGCATCACCACATTGCTCGAGGTTCCTCGGTTTGCCTTTGGGATCGCCTCAGATCGCATTGAATCGTCCTTGATCATCTGGGATTACCTTAAAACCTCATATCCCCGTAATAAGTTACCCTTCGCTAAAATTTTACATAATGTGAAACTAACTTTGAAAGTGCGTCCAAAAGTTGCACAGTAATCAATATATAGCCACTGATGAATTTCTGATAAACTCTTATAATCTGAGCACACCTATAGGCATCTCCGACCATGTATGCATCGACTTTATGGTTCAGTTTGTGACCTCACATATTAATTCCCCCTCGTCCAAACTATTTAACTACCACAAAGCTGACTATGCGGCACTAAATAATCACTTTAGAAATGTAAACTGGTTCGATGACTACAGACAACACCGATCCAAACTTACCCTAGGGAAGTTTTGTTACACAAGTACGCACGGCTGCTCGCTTCACTCATCAGTTTAATAAAAAAATTTCGCCAAAGTCCAAGAAACCTTGGATCAAAAATCAAAGCCCTGTGGCAATGGTTCCAAAGGTCACGCGTCTCTGATGACATGCAACTTCACAGAAAGTTTTCCAACCGTCTCACTGCACTTTTAAGTCAAACCAGGCATAACTACGAGGAGAAGTTAGTATTCACCGCGGGACCCACAGCTTTTTATAAATACACTCGTTTCCGTTTATCCAGCAGAGTATCAATTCCACTTATTAATGGAGCAGATGGTGTTCCCTGCACTAACCATGCTGAATCCGCTGAAACCTTTGCGTATACTTTTTCGGAGGCGTACATGGTGACCCAAGAAGTAGCTAACAACCGCATAAATACAGAGCTTGAAAATATTCACTTCGGTACCCAATCCATTCAACAGCACTTGCGAAACTTGTGTCATGATTTTTGTCAAAATGTGCTGAAACCTTGTGCACACCCCTTTCTAAAATCATGCAAGAATCGATGAGTTTATGTACCCTACCTGAAAACTGGAAAACTTTCAGTGTGACCCCCATTTTCAAGAAATGTAATAAACTTTCAAGTCCGAAGTATCGTCCCATTAGTTTGACATCTGTGTCTTGTAAAGTAATGAAAAGAACGATTTGCGAGGAGCTAATTACTTTTCTAGTAGACAACTCTGTAATATCGCACCATCAGCATGGGTTTCTGACAGGACGTTTGTCACCTCAAATTTACTCTAAGCCTGCAACGAATGAACTAAACGGTTAGATAGTGGACAATTCATCGACGTTCTTTACCTGGACTTCTCTCGTGCGTTCGACAAAGTATGTGTACCGCTTCTATTATATAAATTAGAACACGTCGAAGTGCGAGATAAACTGCTAAAGTGAATCGAGTGTTTTCTAATTAACAGGCAATTTAGTGTGGGGGTTGGAGAAACATTATCAGAGGCTGGTGATGTTTTGAGTGGGGTACCACAGAGTTATATACTTGGCCCTGTGTTGTTTTTAGTCTACATGTCTGACCTCACCCTAGGATACTCTTCATGAGTTCTGTCTTATGCAGATGACCTAAAATATTTCAGTCATCATCTATATCGCTGCAAACGGATTTAGATCAAATAGAAATCTGGTGTTCCAACTAGCTAATTCCACTGAACCAAGATAAATGCTCGATGCTGCACATAGGGAAGAACAATCCAAAGGTGCTATATAAAATTCATAATCACGACGTTACATCTGTGTCTCAACAAATTGATTTGGGCGTCACTATCTCAAACAAGTTATCATGGAGCGCGCATGTGACTAAAGTTGTTAAAGAAGTGAAAATTGTTTGTTGTAAATCTAACGGAATTTTATACATCATTAGAAAGTTCTTCCAGGATTTGAGTGCTTATCAAAATTTATAACACGAATATTCGGTCTCACCTTGAGTTTGCTGTCGTTGTTTGCTCACCACTGCTTAAGCAGGATATAAATAGGCTAGAAGGTGTGCAAAGAAGAGCCACAAAACTGAACCGAGGTTTCGGTAAATTACCTTATGAAGTACGACTTCGCCGCCTCAATCTAAATTCACTGGAAACTCCTCGACAACGTGCTGACTTAATTGCCACATACATAATTCTCCACTGTGAATTTTATTGCCATGATGAGTTATTCGAACTTAACACCGATGTTCGTCTTAGAGAACATAGTGTCAAACTTAGTAAAGAACCCTTTCATACTACGACTAGAAAACACTTTCTATCCAACCGAGTCTTTGACCAATGAAATTCGCTGCCTGAAAACATCATCTCCACGCCGTCGCTGAACTCTTTTAAAGGACGCTTAGACGATCACACGAACCCCGGGCCCTAATGTGGTATCTGTATCCACATTGGATTGTTTCTTTTTCTTTTCTTTATATTTATATTAATCCTTTTTTTTCCTCACTTTGTGTTACAATATTAATTAACTTTTTTGTCAATTTAATAATAATTATTATTTATGTATTTATTGTAATTTGACTAGTGTCAGAGTATTATAAGCCTTCAGCTTCTATTTTTTGTAAGATATAATAATAATAATATAGGTGGAATTTGGTGTACTGGATCCTTGCTGCACTAAAACAAAATGTTTGCAGCTTTACTTCCGTTAATTTTAATATTGTGTCGGCTTGATACCTCACACTGAATTTCTAACGTTATAATCATTCAGAGTTTTGTCCTAAATACATGTGTTCCAACTGATAATAGGCCTTCCCGTTAAAATCATACGCAACTGCATACTATTACTAAATTATTTTATTTCACGGTCTAGAGGTAATTTCATTAATTACATTTAGTAAAACATCTCTCATCAATGCAAATGAGGAAAAGCCAAGTATAATAAAATATAGCCATTCAAATAACGGAGTAATATATTACGTTGCTCCCAGAGAATTAATTTATCGTTAAAATTAAGGAAGTAGGCATTGCGGAAGATAACGCCGTTCACGCTCAGAGTACCAAATTTTATATCAATAGATAGTTTTTGCATTTCCTTCTGATAGATTCCCAGCAGAGGTCGTAAATTATCATGGTCATTATATTGTTTTGTGGCATTTAACTTTTCTTTCTTGCACTAAATTATTGTTTCAAAAACTTTATTGCAGTATTTTACTCGATTACGCCTTGTTCACTTACAGTTCTCTCAGTATAATGAGCTCCAGCAATAATGAAAGTCTTTGTCTCAGATGATATTGTGTTTAATAGGTTATTCTTCTATTTATTAAAATAAGACATCAGGCTCAAATACAACAATATCAAGGAAGTAGATGCTTCCTTTGTTCCTAGTGATTTATGATAATAATAATGAAGGGAACGCCTCTGTTATTATAGTAATTTGGCGTTAGTACTACACCTTATTTTGTATTTGGTATGGAGATAAAATTAGAAATATTGTAAGAAATAATACATCAAATTTTAATTAAATACAGCCATGTATCTGGATACAATACACAAATAAACTTCCTTGTATATTCCTGGGGCGAATGTTATTCCGGCGGATTTTGGACGATGATGATTTTAATTACTATCTGGATACATTTCTTATGTTCTTCCTTAGTATTCGCCGTTCAGAAAGATGCTTAGAAATTGATGCCTTGGGCCCAAAAATGCTAAATGCTGGCATGTGACAAAATCAAAAGTTTTACTTTTAATTTAACAATATTCTGCCCAACAGAGCATTTCAATTACTGGGCAGTTGATTACAAAAGTAAGGACTTATAAATAGATAACAAATGAATGTAGGCACATAAGAATATAATAAAATACATAGAAACAAGGGTAAAACAAAACCAACTTTTAATTTATGCAATTAATCTTTTTATCGGAATTACATTGCAATGGCAAATATCAAACTGGTCTTGAAGATTATTATAATTTTCATACATTTTATATAGTGGCGAGAATTTTTGAATGATAATTCTGGGAGTCGGCAAATAGAATAGTGAGTTTTGCCTAGAACTTAGTCTAGGCGTTCGAAATTATAATAAACTCAAAATAGCGCCAATCGGTTTTATTATATACTACATTAGAAATAAATATTTGCTGTATTATAGTCCTGAGAACTCGAATCTATGTTTTGTATGTACATGTTGTAGTGAGAGCAAATAATTGACGAATATTTCAATTTGGACAGTAAAAAATGTTGATATAGCGGTTTTAGTGTGTTAATGTCATTAAAATCGCGAGAACGCCTTTTTATAAATCCAAGTGTTCTAAAGCTTTCATTGATGATGGTGTTTATATGGCAATTAAAGGATAGTTTGCTATCAAAAGTTTACACTTGGGTCACGAAATATTGGTGGATGTGTAAGTACTGAATCTTCTAATCAATAATTAAGTTCTATATATTGATGTTTGTTAGTAAATGTTGTAATATTACATTTCCGTACATTTAACAGTAACTTGTGAAGTAGTTTAACAATAATTTGTTAAGTAGTTACGCCACTCATTTATTTTATCAAGGGCAGTTTGTAATGTCACACAATCATTTACATCATCGCTTTTATTGTACAATTTCATATCGTCAGCATAAAAAAGGCAATTGACACAAAATTCAACTGTAATGTTATTCGCGTGGGTGTTGAAGAATAATGGGAATAATGCAGAACCCTGAGGTTCGCCCGAAGTAGATACAAATTCCACACACCGTTGATCATAGTATTCATTATGGTGATTTCAATTTCCAAGATATGATTTGAAAAATAACAATAAATTTCTCGAGAAATTAAACTTGAAATTTTGAGCATTGAATGATCAAGTCTATCAAATGCTTTAGTGAAGTCTGTATAAATTACATCGACTTCTGTATTAATGCCTATAGTATCAGATATACACTTCTCCAAGACATTAACGCGGCACCAGAAAATAATGAACAGTTTAAAGTTAATTTTTATCTAGTCCTCTTGTCCGATATAAATGTTTTTTGCATGATAGGCTCTTTATTCAAGAATGTGAATGTACTATTGTTTTTCAAAGAATTTTTTTTACAACGGCCAACAATTGTGACGTGTTTTTTCCATAAAGTTTATAATACCCTGTGAAGTTCAACAGTTACACCAGCAAGATCGAATTCATATCTCTTAACATTTTAATCCATTTAATGAGGTCCTGAACATCAAAAGTTTGTAGGATCTTTTGCAATACTTATACTGCCCCCAGTTTTCGAGGGTGAGAGAAACGATGCTGATGATTTCGAGTTCTGAAACCCTTGCGTACTACCCCTATAAAGAAAAAATCACCCCAATTTTGGGCTTATCGGTCTTAGGCTTGCAAGGGTTCGTCAAATCGTTTTTTTTTTTTGGCAGGGGGACTAATAATAAATTCAGTTGATTTACACTATATTACCCCTAACCGACCCCCGGGGGTTGAATCTACCCTCATTCGTAATAGCAATATCCTAAAAAAAAATTCGGTACTTGGCAAGTTTTTTATGGGTATTCGAGGGCAGGTATCATCACATGGTGATCTTATTTTTCACCCTGTCTTCCCGTAACCACCCCCAATGTATAAAAACTACAGCCCTTCCATGCTGTTGGTCTTGGGCATGCAAGGATTCGTCGGATCGTGGTTTTTATGGAAATATCAGGGAAACCAACCATTACTAAACCACAGTTGGCCTAAGCAATAACCGGGGGTTGAAACCACCCTGCTCGCTACACCAAAATCCTTTCAAAAACGGAAAAACAACCTCACTCGCAGTGATCTGTTTTCTGACTTTAAGAGGATAAATTATTATATTATTTTTGTGCGTGGCGCCTAAACCACCATCATTAAATTTATGTCCTCTTAAGTCACAAAACAAATTAGCCCGGCTAGGTATTTCGAAAATTTCTAGTTTGACCTCTGAACCCCCTAAAACAGAACATGCGAATTCAACTCTCCCAACAGATTTGCTAGTCGTTAGCCCTCTTGTTTTTCATTTATTTTAAATTATTTATAATTTCTAATACAGAGAAGGCAAGACGGGGCAAAACAATAATAAAATTACAACTTTTAAGGAATCCTTTTTACATGAATAAAATTTTAAATAAACTGCAAAATATCTCGAAAGGACAGCAAAAACAGATAAAATATATTTCAGATCTTTTGCGAGGTTGAAAATTCACAAAAGTATTCCAATACATTGTTTGAATGTTGTATAAAGTTTGCCCCTTTTTCCAATCTTTTTTAGTCAAGCATAACTTTATTATTTAAACAATAGGTAATTTCGTTAAGTTCCGGGACAGGTTGCAAATGCAGATTATGTCAGTTATTAATGTGGCCGTGCCAGATAAAAAAAAATGTAAAAAAGTTTTCCAGGGTCAAAAAGTTATGAAAAACTACAAACGGGTTATGTGACCCTATTTTGCCATATAAACAATCATTTGCATAACTTTCGAAATTTTTTGATATATCAAAGTAAAGTAAATAAACAACTATTTGCAATGTTCCGCTCTAGGTTAATATTAAAAATTTCTCCAGGCCCGTTCCACCCGGCTTTGCAATCCTCCACCGCGAGTGCGGTAATTGCACGGTAGGGTAGGTAGGGTCCTGGGGAGGTACTTGTTAGGGTGCAAACTTGATAGAAGATATCTAATAATTATTAAAATGTTTCCCAAGGTTTGCACAGATTTCGGAATTTTTTTCAAAATAAAAAAAATTGTGCAAGAACCGGATTTGTTATTTTTTTACCTCCTCCAATGTTGACTCAAAATTTAAAAACTTTTTCATTTTTCATACCTTTTTTACTCCAGCCTATTATGTCAAGTAATGTTTGTATATATTCAGTTTTATTATGAAATGCTAACATTTGACCAAATAATTATATTTTAATTAAATCAATATATAACGTATCTCGAATTTTCTTTTTGTGTAGACATGTACACCTGTAGGTCTTAAAACTACCAGTCGTTACCAGTCATTTATTTTTAATAACTGCACATTTCAACGGTAATTTTCAGTATGATGCTGCATTCGGAATAAAAACAGGGAATCCTTTCTAGTTAGTCTATTTCTGCAACATTAGATGATACATTTCGCGCCAGAAACACATCACGTTTATATTTACCGTTGGTAATTGTCAATTAATGACCTTCATCATTGTAGCCATATACAGACTATTGCTTCCACGAAATGCCTTATGATGTTCTGCACGCGAAATTATCACAATTGATGTCATAAGCGGCGCTATATGTATGACCTGAATATTAATAAAGTAAACAGCGGATCATCCCATACTTGGTCCTGTCAAAAATATTCCAAGCTATTCAATAGACTTAAGCCACAGAAAACCTATAACAGAATGGACGCCAATATTGAATTTTTCTGAGACCGCCATCTTTTTGGTGGTATTATTGTCAACCTATAAATCTTTTACTGTATTTTGAGTTCTTGTTATTGGTATTGTATTTTGAGTTATTGTTATCGTCACTGTGTTTGTGGTAGCGTAGAATTGGAAGTTTGTTTACTTAATAATTATTCATTATTGCGTTGTGTGTTTTATGATGGATGGAAAGGGGGCAACAGTGTGTCGTTCGCGGCAGAATAACAAATAAAGACATTGCGCTGTTTAGGTTCCCAAAGGATGCTGCACGGTTCGTTATAAAATGCGATTTTTAAATATTTTATGTAATTTCTTGTTGTTTATAGATGTAATGTATGGATAATAGCTCGTAACCCTGAGGTTCTAGCTGATAAGGACTCAAATCATTTATACAATAACTAGACTGTGTGCACTCCATTTCGAAGACAACAGGTTTTTGGACAGTCATTTCTTTAATTAGTTGTATGTGCATAAAACCTTCTAATAAGCCTTTAATTTTGGTGTAAATTTATAATTTATTGTACGTTACAGGTGTAAATTTTTGTTGCATCAATAAATATAATTATGGGAAATTTAAATTTCCCGCTTGATACCGCCAAAAAGATGGCCGAAGGTCACCGCAATTTGCCAATGGAACATCAAACGTTCCGCCGAAAGTGTCTCTTCTGGTATAGGTCTTCTGTACTTAAGCTTTTATTAGCATTGTATAAAGTGTGGCGTACAACTATACGTTGATTTAATAAGTAAGGTAGTGAAACTTAGAAACAATAACCCCATTTGGCTTAATAATAATTCTGTATTGTATATCACACATTCCATCCATTTAAAGTAGCTATTTAATAACTACCATTGATTATAATGGTTCGCGTATAGGCAGGTCTGCTAACTGACTAGATGGGGGACGATGTGCACGTCTTGACTTTCATATAATGTACAAATATTTAAACACATTACACCATTTCCCCCTAAAGTTCGCAATATTACAAAAGAATATTGTACTCAGTAGTTAGCAAATGTCTGCTGGTTTTTTGACTCTAACCAGTCGTACAGAAGAGATGCTAGGTAATGGTCTTTCTTCCGTTTTATACTCGCTTGTATCAACAACCTGCTCCTCATTCGAGTAATAAAACATGCCGTCATCACAAACTATGGATTGAACAATTATCATCAATTTTCCTTGATCGAGATTACTATTTTGTGGATCATTTACTTCATTAATACCATATAACTATCTATAAAATTATCAAGATATAATTGTTTAATTTGGTTCGTGTGACGTTTCCAAATTAAATTGCTGTCCGATGGCTTAATTAAACACATGTTTTCTCCTGGTATGGTATTTTGAATAATTTTACCCTACACTGGAACTAACTAGTATTAGAAAATTCGTCAAGTACAAGTAATATAAAAACATTGAGAAAGAAATATTTATTTTTTATAGATTGAAAAGAATCAATATGTATTCTGTGCCAACCGTCATCTGGAATAGGTCATTCCAGTAATGGAGCTTTAGCCGGGTTGGCTTGCATTCTCTGACATTGATCGCAACTTTTACTAAGTTTTCCTATGGCCTGAACACCTACATGTCTCTTTCGGCGGGAAAAATAATATATTTTTCCGTGGAAAATTAAAGCTGAGACTCCTGAGGCCGTAGATGCAGTTTATTTGTTTCGGATCTGAAGTTCGTGGGGGTTGCCTCAAAATCGTCGGACAGGGTCAAAAGCTACACCCTGCATGTAACCAGAATGGTTGAATCGCTTTTTATTTAATAGTTTTATTTATTTTAATTTTTAGGCAAATTTGAAAGTCACTGGCAGGGTCGAGAGGAACACCCTGTACATTAAATAACGACACTTTGGTTTAAAAATGAACGTACAAATTTTATTTAATCACTTTGAACAGAGTTTCAAACGTAATTTATTTATTTTTTATAATATAATATTTTCGACAATGTAATTTCGACTGGAGAAGTGGGTTTATGTATTTTTTTATTTATTGAAGCGTATTTTAATTCTGGAAAAAATTATTTTTGATTTATTTAAGCGCGAAGGGAGATTATTATTTAAAAAAATTAACACTCTTTTTTACAAGGTTGCGGCCTTGGAAGTAACGCGGGCACTGTATTAGATCACGAGTAACACCGAAGGAACTAACTTGATTTGGGCTCGTGGAGCTCGGTTATTTATACTATACCGTCGTTGCATTTTTCGTGCCCCGAAAGTCAGGCCAAGACGTTGTTACCCCCTATTTAGAGCTGGATTTGGTACTATGTAGTCTGGATCGGCACGATTGCGTAAGATTGCACAACATTGCGCCGTTTTTGCAAAAGTATGAAATTTTGAAACAAAATTTATATGGAAAACTCGGCATTGAAAAGAAGAACTTTTTGATATAAAAATGAAATTTGGATCTATTCGGGTTTAGAAATTATTGAAGTTTTATTGTACGGAAATTAAATGATTTCGGAATGACCCCGTAAAGTCGAAACGAAGGTCCGACGTTTCACGGTTGCTGAATGAATGAGAATGTTCCCGATAAACGTGGAACGGAAATAAGATAAGATAAGATATTGGTTGCAAAGAGAATGCCCATTTGGTATGTGGTATACGAGGGGCGATTGAAAAGCGGTAAAAATAGAATTGGAAGCGGGTGGTATAATTTGATGAATTGAGTTGGAATGTGGTTGTTAGAACTGCGGAGAGTAGTTTGATGTATACGAGGGGTGGTTGAAAAGTAGTGAAATTTTAAATGCAAAATTTGTTTATGGAAAATTTACGAATCGAGTTAGAATGTTGTGACTATAGGTACGAATAGTGTTTTTTATGAATTTTAAGATTATTTGCGTCTCATAATTTTAAGATGGATTTTTGAACGGGTTTGAGTCCTGAAATGGTGAAATTGAGTATTTGGTGGTATTCTACGATAAATTATCGATCGAGAATTATCGATTGTACTTGAATTTTCCAGAATTATTTTTGAAAAACTGCATGTTTTGGTTAAATTCAGTAATGTAATGACTTTTTTTATTACTTTTGACATGGTGCATGTTGTTTGATTTTTTTCGAAATTATAAAAAATTTTATATTTTTTTATAGGGCTGATACAGGCGCTATTTAAAGACGACCACCATATATGACCTACCAAATAATTTCAATTTTACTATACCGAAATTACTATTGTGAGAATCTTTTAACATCGCTTCTCTCAATTTCGTAAGAATAATGATACTATGCCCCCATACAAAATATTTTCCTCAGTATGTATTTATTTATGTATCGTCCACGAAAATATGGTTTAATCTTATTAGGCACATTTTGCGCCCAATTATTTTTAACATGGATGTAATCTTGGTAAAGAATAGGATCTAGTGTTTCGTCCCGATTCTTAACTCAGATTTTATTGTTCAAATAAATAATATTTACCTATATGTCCTCGCGTAAATTCATGTCATAGATTTGTGTGTCATTAATAGGTAATCTACTCAAAAAGTCTGCAATGTTTTGCTTTGTATGTGCATATTTTATATCGAAATCGAATCTACTTAAGTAATAAATGTAAAGTTGTATGTAACCTTTTTGCGGCCATTACTGAAATTGCTTTCTTTGGCCTGGATACAGAAAGAAGAACCTTATTATTCATAATTAAACAACATTCTACCGTATAAAAATTGGTAAGAGCTTTTTATTTCGCAAAATGTTGTGGTTGCTTATTTACCTTGTGATGCTTGTTTTGCTCGGGTAGCTGGTTTGGAGATTATTCCAGGGTTCAATGTTAATATTAATTAAAATCCAGATCCAAAATAAGACATTTATTTTCCTAATAATTATATGTACAGTGTGGCCATATCTTTTATGGCTTAGGTTGCGACAATCTTGTTATTACATAAGTACATCATAGTAATCGGAGAGAGAGAGAGAGAGAGAGAGAGAGAGAGAGAGTGTAACATATTTCCTCTATGTACGTCGTCGTAACCCCAATTCTCTAATCGAAGTTCCAGGACATAACAGACGCGACTAAGAAATCTGTTTCAGGAGAGATCCAGTTCAACACACTCGAATCAATCTGACAGGAGGTCCAGTTCAACGCACTCGGATCCTCCCTAACAGATACTTGGCCAGCGGCTGCCACGACGCCGGAGAAACTTGAGCTTCCGGTTATGTCAGTTCAACACACTCGAGAAAGGTGAAAGTCAAGCTCTGAATTTACTGGTTTCTGGCTAGCTATTTTATACCAAAAAATCACGGTCACGTGGTTTTGCACCCGGTACGAAATGCACACGGCACGCAAGTTGCGGCCTGGTGAAGTTAGAATTAAAAGTTAACAAAAGAACTAATCAGGTATTGAACTAATCTAAAACTGAACTACTTGATCCATGCATGATTAAAATAAGTTAAACTGGAATGAAAGTATACAGTATTCCTGTAGTATTGTATACTTCATTACAACCTAATGCAGAATAGCCTATTTCGGCTTTTGACAAAGTCCTTGGCGCATAACAAATAGGCCATTCAACTCCATTCCATGTGAGATTACTGCCCTAATTCCATAGTCTGAATTATTAACAGTCAATCTTAATAATAAGACAATAATTAACTAAACCTTCATTCGGGGCTAAAATATTTTTAATATACTTAAAAGATTTTTTTATAATCGAGGCAAACGGTGCAGTAGAATGCGGTGGCGGTCGAGAAACTTGGTACGTCCCCGAACGCAAATCCGGGTTTAACTGTATTGCTCGCTCGTTTCACTGTGTCGAAACATTTTTATATTATTAGATTTAATAGTATTAAATTATAAGAAGTAAACAACAACTGATAGACAGATAAATAATTATTATTGTCTATAATATCTCACTCACTATTTATGTTCTACAACTCTACTCGCATAACTCTGTATCAAGACAAGTCCGATTCTGAACACATCTCTCAGCGCGACTGCGTTCTACTATAGCGATTTCTTCGACTATTCAGTCATTATCACAATGCCAAACTGAAATTTATCTTAACAATTTAATGGATTTAAAAATGAAAGTAGTAGAAAATGAGGAAAAATGGAAGAAAATGGTAGATAAGTGTATGAGTATGGTAGGAAAACGGAGGAAGGAAACGAGTAAAAATAATGAGAGTGCGGGTGAGAAAATATAACGGTGTAATGGAAGTCAAGGTAGCAGGCAAAAATGTAAGGTGATATGGTGAGGGAAAAAGTAATGTAAGGTGATGGACAGATGATGAGACTATGTAAAGACAGTAGTAAAGGAGCCAAAAGTAGTGGGGAGATAGAAAAATGTAGAAGAAGTTGGTGGAAAGGCACAGAAATGTGGTCGAAGAAGGCGGAGAGAAAGAAAAGGCAGATGATAGGATGGTGAGGTGGATACGGAAGACGGTGGCAAAAAAGTAATAAATTCTCGCGAGCGCAGTCGCAAATATAAGCTAGTTTTAATATAATTTATGAATTGTAGACATACTGGACGTATATTAGCTCATTAAATTTAATGAGCTTTTTATTTTAAGTTCCCTCTGATATTATTTTCTAGGACTAATTTTAACCGTTATTATAATAGTGTTACATGCTAGTAGCTGTGCTTTCTTAGAAAAACGACAACCAATAAACTGATTTCTGGAAATGATCGTTTCACTACTACTGAAGTTGTCTTCAACCTTAATAACGAAAGTGGTATTCCTACATTTTAAAACAGAAACTAATACTTGGGGTAAAAATTATCTCGTATTTTAACGAGATGAAAAGTTGCTACACCGACAAGAGCGTTAGAACAACACTGTAACCGTATTTCCTATCGACATACAAAATCAATTAGATTTGCCCGTAATTTTACCTACTGGTGAGGTTGATCGAAAATACGTTTGTTTTCAACATTTATTTCGATTTATAGTTATAGTTTTATGTTGCATACCTGGTAAAATTGTTCCCTTAATACTGTAAAGTGTGTAAATATCATGTTATAAATCAATACATAAATTGCACATAAATCCTTGGTGTGTATGAGCTTCTCATAAAACGGTAGTACTCCAATGTAATTTATCTACAAAATAAAGAAAAAGTTTGCAACGCTAAAACATACATCAATGCAGTTTTATTTATAATTAACAGAAATACAAACAGAATACGACATCACATCATATTTATGGAATAATATATTGTACTTAATGTAGATAATATTTTAATTAGATGATATACATACTAGTAGTATTAACTTCTTATTTTCTTTTCAGGTAAATACGCTGTTATATTATATCAAGGAGGAAAAATATAAGTTCTAATGAAAATGTGGATCAATCGTAAGTTTTTCATTTTTATAGATATATAACAAGGCACCAATATGCGTAACAATTTTGAGGAACTTGTCCTCAAAGTATTATTGAGGGATTTAAAGTGATGGTTAATTCTATATTGATTGTTTGTAGATTAAATATAAATGTAGGTTGAGTATTTGATGCAAAACTAAAATTTATGTTTCCTGTGTTAACCATCGGTTCATGTAGAAATAGGTTTTAAAGCAGTATTTTTTCTGGAACTACTTATCGGATCGAAATTTTGAGTGTTATAGCTATTCAATGATTACTTCACATGAATACAATAAAATATTCAATATTAAATTTGACCAAATGATTCAATTAAAAAAGAATACATCTTTGGAATATCAAATAACTAATAAAAATCTCACGACCAAGAAAATTAAGGTACCAAATGGTTTAATTATTTAAAGAAATCCTAAATCTGAGAATCCAGTATTTATTTAGCTGTCAATATAATACTTGTCATGCGTATACAGTGTGGGGATCGCTACTAGACGTATAAGGAAATCCTATACACTTATGTACATGTACAATATGGGTTAGAATCAAGAGCTGATATGAAACGGATGGTGGGGTATAGGCATGGCAGCTGGTCGATCCACTG
This sequence comes from Leptura quadrifasciata, assembly GCA_963675555.1. Classification (NCBI taxonomy): domain Eukaryota; kingdom Metazoa; phylum Arthropoda; class Insecta; order Coleoptera; family Cerambycidae; genus Leptura; species Leptura quadrifasciata. The sequence continues at coordinate 104,622,447 of OY776673.1, read as the reverse complement.
CAGTTAGCAATGTAAATGTATTTGGAGGGGAAGGTGTAGGTGACTGGTCGTTAAATAAGGAATTTACGGATTACCACGTATCATCCCAAAATATTAATTTGTTGAAATTAATTATGGTCGTCAACAAATAACCAAAATAAACTAAAGTATTTTTCTCAAAATAACTGGGAGTGGGTCGATTTTTGTAAGCTCAATAAATAAGTGTATTGTATCACACAGTGAATGCCCATCATAGTACAATTTAATTATTTGTACTTTCTCTTCTGTTAAATAAATTTCCATTTTAATGGAATTACAATTAATTTAATACAATTACTATTGCATTAAAAACATATGCTCTCAAATATAAAATTCATAACGACAATTATCCCTCGTGGTATAGCATAAATACAAAAACCTAATCAAAAATAAAAATAAATTATATAATCGTTATAAAAAAAATCGCGGTCCTGAATTATGGTCTCAATATAAAATTGCCAGAGCGGAATCAAAAAGATCTATCAAAAGTGATTTCAAAAAATTTAATGATAACAGAAACAAATTTAAATTCAAACAGTATCTAATCCTTTTGGAAATTCGTTAATTCTAAAAAGAAATCTCATTGTTTACCAAATTGCATGTACTATGGCGATGACAAGTCAGAAAGTGGCCTGGAAATTGCAAATATATTTGCTAATTATTTCATGTCTACATACTCCATGAACAGTAGCTTAAATCATCCTACTATTGATACGTCTTTCTTTAATAATTATAATTTAAGCTTATTCGAAATTCAGTTTTCAGTCGATGAAGTTTTTAATAAGTTACAGTCCCTAAATATTAATAAAAGTGCTGGTCCTGACAACATCTCGCCATATTTTCTAGAATACACTAGTCTGACATTGTCCTATCCATTGTGCATGTTATTTAATTTATCATTAAAAAATTGCTATTTTCCGGACCTATGGTAAGAAGCTCTTATAGCATCAATTTTAAAATTGGGTAATAAATCTAACATTGAAAACTATCGCCTATCTCGGGTCTATCAGCTATGGCGAAATTATTTGAACTGATGGTAACAGAATATATAACTCCAACTGTTAAACAAATCATAATCCCCATGCAGTATTACTTTGTTCAAGGCAAATCAACTGTTACAAATCTACTTTACAACTCAAACTTTATCATAAGTACACTGGAAAACGAGGCCCAAGTGGATGCTGTCTACACCGACTTCAAAAAAGCCTTTGATCGTGTTGATCACAAATTATTGTCATTTAAACTCGAACTGTATGGTATACTTGACTGGTCCAAAAGCTATTTAACAAATCGTAAGCAATAGCAGTAGTCCGAAGATATAAATCTGAAGAAGTAAATGTGACCTCAGGTGTACCTCAGGGTTCGCACCCCGGTCCAGTTTTTTTTCTGCTTTTTATCAATGATATATCGAGTGTTATAAAGTTTAGTAATGTATTACTTTTTGCGGATGACCTTAAATTATTTAAATCGGCGGTGTTAATCAACGACTGCCTTATGATTCAAAGTGATTTATTATCGCCTTTTGGTACCAACAAAATTTTCTGGTCTTAAATATCAACAAATGTAAGGCAATATCCTTTTTAAAAAAACGATTACGTTATTGCAGCTCAAAATTTGGAACGAATTTCTATTGTCACGGATTTGGGCATAACTTTTTACGAAAAAATGTCTTTTATACCACATATAAACCGCGCCATAGATAAGGCACACAGAATGTGTGGCTTTGTCATTATGCAATGTCAACATTTTACGAACATTCCAGCTATTATTTTATTGTTTAATTCCTTGTCACGGAGCATACTTGAATATGGATGAATCGTATGGTCATCCACATATCAGTGTCATATAAATCAGCTAGAAAGAATACAAAAAAAGTGTATGAAATTTCTAATGTTTAAGCTGAACTTAAACGGCTATGAAATTGCCTATCCTAGAAAGATTTCTATGTTGGTTATAGAATCTCTTGAAACGCGTAGGGTTAATACTGACAAAATATTTATGTTTAAACATTTTAACAATGCAGTAAATTGCCCTCATATTTAAAGATTATTTTCCGTAAATGTAGCATCTCATGATACTAGATTCAGGGATTTGATCCACATACTATTTAATAAAACAAATTATGGACAGCAGAGTGCTATAACAAGATTGCAGTAAGGTGGATGACATTTTCAACACAAAATTATCTCGGTTCAAGACTGAATTGAAACTGCATAATTTTGAGTAATGTTACCTCCTTTCTTTTATTATTTATTTTTGAGAAAGAATTGAGGCAACATATGCGGACGACTAGCTGGTTTAAGTCGGAGCAGAGAGCCGTGGGTCCAGAGCATTTCAACATTGAAGCTAGGATCTTTTAATGATTGAAATTCGCGTTTTTGCTTTTTTATAAATTGTCTAATATCATCCGTTTTATATCTAAAGTTTTATTAGATGCCTTAACATTTCGAATTCGTAGTTCATAATCTACCTCAGATTCTGTTAAATATCTTACACAAAATGGAAGTTCCATGTCAGGAAATTTAAAGAAATGAATTAAAAGTTTTTATTAAGAACCCAACAGGCAATAAATTGTGTGTTTAAATAGCAAATGAATGTAGTCTTATCTGTTGTCAAGAGATAAAAAAACACAAACAATTTTATCTATCAAACAAAAAAAACTGTTGTTTCAATTTTAACTTTCCAGAAATAAATCAAATTAAACACTTTGACTTTTAAGCAGCAAAATAATATTTCAGGTAGGTATAATTCCACAATGTCACTTTCACTAATAAAGAATATTTTAAGAAAATATTTGGACTTGTAAAATATTTGATATTTAAGGACGCAAATTTTCTGTATAGCATAGAATTCAATTGTTGTAGGCAAAAATATATGCAAAAATATATAATAAAAGTTTTTAGACAAAATGAAAGATAAGCAAAAATATGACTCGACTTAAAAAATTATTTTCATACCAAAAATTTAAAAATTTGTCTCATATACAATACATTCAAAAATTGGGGTTTCACCTCTCTTATAACTCTTACTATTTAAATATGTTTATTGAATTGAGCTCTACACATTTGTCGCCAATTATATTGTTTCGGGCCCCACTCGTTGGTCGCCAATTATACAATTTCCTTTACTCACAACTAAAATAGTGGCATATAATCGATAAAAGGAATTTATAATAATAGTTTTTGTTCCATACCAATGTCTTTGCCTCAGTTTGTAATTTCTATTTTATACATAACCACAAATATGAACAGATGTAAATAAATAGTAAAACGTATTGATAACTCAGTAAGTATCTATAGGATTTACTATATATAGAATGAGAAAAGCTAAGGAAAATAACCATATGTACTCCATAGTAAACAAAAATATAAAAATTGAAAAATAGATATCTGATGTAAATAAATGTATTGTAGACAATTGTTTCCTGGGATGATAATGCTGTATTACAACGGAAATGAGATACATCATAGTTTAGAATATGACAGTTCCTAAGATATAAAACATAAAACAGTGTGAAATGGTTTAGCAGTTATACAAGTAAAATTCTGTTAGTTGAAACAGTTTCACTTACAAAAACTGAATCGAAAAATGAGATACAGGTCGTGCTAAAAATCCACAAAACCTTAGTTTTTAAATAAAACTGTTAAATGGACATTGGCCATGTAACAGTAACCAGAACTGATTTTATATTTACAGTTTTTTTTTGTGTATCGTAAGTTGTAAGTAATCCTGTTTGTATATTTTTTCTATATTTAATTGGTATTATCTAATTATATTTTTTTCTGTTTCTTTTTTGTTCTTTTAATTAATTTAAAATATTTACTCCATTGTTACCACTTGAATTTATCACAAAATCAATTTTCCGAGGACTAGCGTCATGTTAATTAACTTAATTTTTACCTCCTAATTTGTGTTTTATGTAAATACATTAATTTATATAATTTATTAATTTAAGCAAATTTGTAGATACTGACTTACATATTATCTACTTTTTTGTACTATTTGGGGTTTACCTGTAATGTACAACCACCACCAATTAATAAATAAATAAATAAATAATTTTTTCCACGACCGGGAGTAGAAATCGATTTCTATGGCATCAAAACTGTGACAGAAGTAAAGCATTTACTCCCTAGGGACGAAATAAGATAATAATTTCCCTAGGGGAGTTTTTATTTCATGCCCAATAGTTAAACAAAATGTAATTCTTATTAATTAATTAATAAGACATTGCATATTTACTTGACAAATGTATTTGTAAACAAATATCTGTTGCCATGATACGTTGAATGGAAATATCCCAAAGGCTTCTAAATATTGTAATTTCGCTCAAATTTATTATAATTCTTTATCTATGAAATAAATTTTTCTACTCCCGATCGTGGAAAAAATAGTATATACACCTCAGGAGAGACCGCCATTTTTCCCTCGATGTATTTGTTGCCCTCGGGCCTCAAATTACACCTCAGGAAAAATAAGACGTTTCTCTCCCTTAGTATATAATGTACTATTATATACTTTCATATACTTATATTGACAAAGCCGATATTATTATATAACAAGATTATGGTTAATAAAATTAATTCTATTCTATTCTATGTAACTGCAGTTAAAATATACCTCTTTCTAAATATTTAAACTTCGAATAGAACCAGTAAATAAAATTGTCTAGAATAAAAATTATGTTGAAATTATTCAAAAAATCTTTATTCCTATTGATAGAACTTAATCATTTTATTAATAGTAATGATATATTATGTTCCTCAATGGAAAGCATTCGGCTAGCTCTATTATAAAAAAAAATACCATCGAATCTGCATTAAGAGTACACTCATACGAAATTAGCTTTTAGAAATTATAAAGAGAATATATATGTATTTTCTATATGATTCTATAATGCGAAATGTGTAAATAAGTGTCGCCGTTAGAACAAAATCAAACAATTTGGCCTCTTAAACTTAGTCTAGTTATTGCTCAGGCGCGGTCATAGCGGCCATGCCCTCCTCCTCTGAGAATTTACATGGAATACTATCACCATTCAACTCTTGAATAAATTACTGTGTTTAGACGGCCATATTCCTATTTTTTTATTTCAATTTAAGAAATTACTATTTTTTTGCTATAAATTGACTACTTAGTGATTGCTAAAATAATAATTTTTAGATCTTAGCAAGGCATTTGACTGTGTTTCGCATGATATTTTATTAAAAAAGTTGGACTTTTACAAATTCTCTATTGACAGTCAAAAGCTACTCGCCTCTTACCTTGAAGAAAGATCGCAATTTGTAAATTACCAAAAGACGAATTCTGGTTTTATAAATATTAAATTTGGTGTACCTCAAGGCTCCGTTCTGGGTCCAACTCTCTTCCTTATTTTTATTAATGATTTGCCAAATAATACCGATCCGGCAAAATCTGTATTATTTGCAGATGACACAACTTTGTTATACAATAACAAAAACATCAATGAATTGTTGTCCTGTGTAAGCGAAACTCAGTCTGCCATTCATGACTGGTTCATATCTAATAAATTAATGTTAAACAAAAATAAAACTCAAACAATGATTTTTAGTCTAAAGCATCTTACAGTCGGGGATAATAACTTGGTGCCCACGCCTTGTGTGAAATTTCTCGGGGTCCATATCGACAACAAATTAACGTGGGAAAAACACGCAAATTTTATATGTAATAAAGTGGCTAAAAACATATTTCTTCTGAGAGGTCTTGTAAATTGCGTGTCACAGACAACCATATTAGCAGCATATTACGGATTGATCCACTCGGCCATCACTTACGCTATTTTAGTTTGGGGTCACTCTTCTCATGTTGCAGAAGTGTTTGCGATGCAAAGAAAAGCAGTAAGGATAATTGCGGGATTAAGTTACAGAGATGAGTGCAGAGATTCATTTATAACACTAAAAATCCCAACCATATATAGCATATATATATTGCAGTGTCTCCTTTACATTAAAGATAATGAAACAAAATATACAACTCGTGATAAGGTGCATTCATACTCTACCCGTAATAATCATAAATTGAATACTGATTTTTTACGGCTCTCTAAAACACGAGATGGGACAGGGTATTACGTATTAAAGTTTTTTAATATATTACCCAATAAAGTCAAGAAGCTGGATTATAGGCGCTTTAAAATTGTGACGAAAAATTTTTTAACAGCCAAAGCTTTCTATAGTATCAATGAATTTTTAAATGCCGACTTATCCACTATGTGCGATGTATAACGTTTTATATTATTGTTTCTTCTCGAAATATAATTTTATGTAGAATGATTTTATCTTGTATGTTTGACATGTGCAAATACTTTGTATGCAACGCACCAATAATTATTTATCTACTTTTCTGCTCTACACTGCTCAGCGCAATGTATTATGTCGTTTGAGATGTTTATGATATTTTTAATGTCCATTTGTTATATACTATTTATGTTTTTAATTTCTGTTTGGTTTTAATTTTACCTGTCAGTTATTACCTTTTTACATTTTATATATATGTGTATATATTTTTTAATTGACCTGATGTAATTTCTTTATTGACTGTAATTCTTTTATGTAAAATTTTGTTTTGTATACTTATTGTATTTTCTACATGACCTGTCAAAACACAACTGTGTATATATGGCCAATAAAGATCTAATCTAATCTAATCTAATCTAATCTAATAATACTTTATATACAGCATGTCGCTCTTAGGAGTGTAATGCCCTTAATTTTATTTTCTCCTTTTTCCGATTTGAGTCAAATTTTGAACAAAGTATGATCTACCTATGGCCAAAAAAACATTCGCCCTCTGCAAATGCAACGCTACCTACGATCGCAAAATTAACGGAAAAAATCAGAAAATCTTATTAGACATTTCTTATCAGATTTTTGTATTATTGAGAGTTGTTCAGAATTGTCTAAAAGTATTGAATCTAAAATTTCATCAATATTAAAAAGATATTAAAATTTTGTTTAAAATAATGTCCAAGTCCAAAAATATAATAATGTGTTTCTTTGTTTAGACAAGTGTGTTTTGTTTTAAATTAAACGCAAGCTGTCAGGTGTTTGTCAAATAATCTGTAAGTTATTTAAAATGATGTTTTCGGACTGACGGTTATTTTAAATAAAATTATTATTTTTTAATTTTGACGAAATCTTGGACTAAAGGTTTAAGACAATTCTTAACAACTTTCGCAAATAAATTTTTTCCATAAAAAAACGCTTAATGTGATTTTTTTAATTTTTTTTTTTTTAGTTTATCTTGGTATTACAGGTGACTTTCCATTTGTAGGGAGCGGATGTTTTTTTTAACCATAAGTACCTATTACTTTATTTTATATTTGAGTAAGATTTGTTCCAAATCGGAAAAAAAAGAAAAAAAGTTGGTCCCCCTCTTGAAGAAGGTATATAAGCGCCCCCGTTATTGTTGATTAGAACTACTGAAACTATTGCATTTTATTTTAGTTATTTAATGCACATATCGTATTCAAAGATTCAGTACAATTATCGATTACTGAACAGTTAACGCTATAGGCTTAATTCCTCTTTAATTCCCGTTATACGAATTAAAGCATCTAAAGCGCCCCAGTTTATCAACTCCTGACCCTATGTCATGGTAGGGTTAGATTTCTTGACAGCTTCTTTGCGGTTAGATAATCTAGGACATGATAGTTCAAATGTCCAACTGGAATAATACGTTGTTTCTTGATTCAAAGCAAATGTTTAATATGTACGAATGCAATAAAAATTTATATCACGTAAATCTGCAATCGAGACTCGAGTTTGTCTTTGCACTACCGGCGTTTTGGATTGATTTATTGAAATATTCCTACTATTGCTGGGATGGCTACGTAAGATCAAAGGCTAGAGGTTAGTCATATTTACGACTATTGCAACGTGTTCACAAAGCGTGTAAAATGTTATTCAGTGCTGATGCAGTTCTCGTGTACTACTTCTGCGTTTTTGTTTACTAAAATATAGGTTATTCATGTTCATTTATAATGGTAAATATTGGCATATTTTATTTATACGGGGTGTCTCAGAGGTTCATTGCATGTAGAAGAGGCCAGAACTGACCAAATTTAATGAAATATTGATGATTTACATAGTAAGTGAATGTCTGATTCGGTATGTAAGTCATTTGTCTTCTAGGTAGACAGAGATAAACTATCATAAAGTACCGCACTCCAAATTTTAGAAGAAGGATCCCAACTAGCACCAAAATAGCAGTGGCTGAGCCGGGATCTTCGAATGGGTAACGGTATTAAATTGTCGATTTTGAAGTATAAACAATTGTTTGACAAATCTAGAGTCGCGTTACGTAGTTACATGTTGCTTGTTAATTTGTAGTTATTATACAGGGTGTTTCATGAGGAGATATACATACTTCCAGAGGCAATAGAGGACCACTTGGGTATTCAGGAACGGCCATTGAAATTTTCTTGTCGCTCTTAATTTCTGAGATACAGGGTGATAAACTGATTTTGGTCTAAATTTATTTTGGCCAAAACGTCCTTCTATTGATGGGATTTTGTTTAAATTTTAGACACTTTATACACTTACCACAGTTGATAGATTGCTATTATATATTTCTTTTTAATTCCAGGGCCGAACTCTTTTAATTTGTTTTTCCGATTCCTGTATAGAAGATCACCCTGTATATATATATTTTTAAACATTCAGTTGCCAATTATAAAAGCCCATATATCACTAAACAGCACCATGTTATTATTAATAATTGTCCAAATAAATAAGAATGGTCAAATAAATATTTACAAAAGTATATTTAGAAATATTACAAATACTTGATTAGGGTTCAGGATAAGGGAATGGTCAACGCGTTGGTGTTGTTAGATTTTTCGAAAGCCTTTGATACGATCAACCATAGTCTAATTTGTTCTAAACTTCAATATTTTTGGTTTGATAATTTTTCAGTTTCATTTATTAATTCGTATTTGCATGGTAGAAGGCAGAAAATTTCTATTGACAATGCTTATTCTCCTGAGATCAATATACATTCAGGTATACCGCAGGGATCAATTTTAGGTCCTCTACTTTTTATTATTTATACTTCGAATATTTTAAACTCTGTAAGATCGTGTAAAATCCAAGCATACGCTGACGATACTCAGGTATGCTTACATTTTGATGCAAATGATTTTATCGAAGCTACGTACACCATCAATTCGGAACTGCTAACCATTAAACAACTCTCTGAGGAACACAATTTAAAACTAAATTCAAAGAAATCTAACGTAATTACATTTGCTAATAGAAACAAAAAAATATTCTTAAAAGAGAACATAAGAATTAAGATTGATGGTGCCTCCTTGCCCATTATTGACCATGCAAAAAATTTGGGAGTAATCTTGATAACATGGATAAATATCGTACACAAGAAGTTCAGTATACCTGTTGCCGACTTATCTATGGAATCGGAAAATTTGAACATATTTCGCATATAATAAAGGAGAACAAGTGGTTGAACATGAACTATCGTAGAATACATCATCTGGGGAATTTTATTCACGAAATTGTAGGCATAGACACTTCCTTGTCTCTTTTGAAAAAAAAATTTGTAGCTCGTTCAAGGGTATAATGTATTACATTTATTATCTTTTTGTACATTCTGTGCCTAGCCGTCCTTGTAATTAACTGTTCTAGAAAAGCGGTAGGTAACTAACAAACTATTTTTGTTATATATAGTGACGCTTAAATTCTTTATTTTTTCTCAATTTGTGGAGAAATGCCACCGTCTTGTGGTTGAGTAGGAGTAGCTTACAGCTAGACTTCGCCATACTTCAGCTGCATTTTTCCATACAAAGTTTTCATTGTTGTTTTTTTCTTCGTATGTAATGTTTGATTGTGTTCAAGATTTTTTTTGCTGCTAATTTTTCGAAGTACTTCCGGAGTTGTGAAATTCTTCCCGTCCATTCTATATAAACGAAACGTAACGTAGCTTTTGATAAACTAGTTGCTATCTAGAACAAAATAAAATCAGGAGATGTGATGTCAGAAAAAAATAACCTTCGATCCAATTATAGAAAAGAAATAAAGAAAATCACCACGTCGAAAAGATCAGGGGCTGATACTAACGATTTGTACCAACTAATTTATATAGTCTTGTAGTATGTATAGTACTTTACAAGTTTCGAAAATAGATGCGCTGATTAGCGCTGAAGACATTACAGTTGATTCTTTTTTTTTAACAAGATGACATCATGTTTTTCAGTCAATATTTAATCCAGTAGCGTTGTTTAACATGACGCGTCATTTCTAATGCTAAAATTATAGCTAACCACGCTTTCTTTTCGACAATCTATTTTCGGATAAAACCAAAATCGTTGCATACTCAGTTGGCCGGAACATTGGTATTGAAGCATGATCGGTTCCGGAGCAGGTCCTGGTGAGGCAACTATTTTATCATTATTATTAATAAAATACTTTTTGAATTGAATTTGAATTGGTATTGAAGTGAAATACTAACAGTGATAGTAATGCTGATCGTGTAATGTGTGGACAAGAATGAATGAATAGTGACGGAGTACTGACAATATTATTATTTGTGTAAGGTACCTATTTGGTCTGCAGGAATCGCTCTTCCATTCTATTTCTTCGAAACTATCCCATAACCTCGAAACCTATCTAGGCCATTCATATTAGCATAACTAGAAAAATTGTATATAAAGTTTTGCCAATTGGGGATTAAACTTGTCAAGGGATGTACTTTCAAAACAAAAAGAGTTTCCAAGCAACATGTGGGAGCTTCATCCCTAAAACCCACCCCTAAAGTGCAATTCGACAGTTTCTTGCGTTTTTCTGGAAAACCGTTTGTCCTACAAAAAAAAAATTATACTTACAAAAAATGTTCCCAGTAAAATTTGGCATAAAAAAGTGTTTATTACCTAAATTGTATAGAACAGAGGTTTTTGAGAAATCAGCTATTGAAGTTAGGGATTGTACTAACAGAGATTCACGAGCATGGTATAATCATATTATTGCAGGTTTTCACGGCCGTTGTCTGATGAAGTAGTTTCTTCCGGGTCTTGCCGTGATTCGACGACCACGGCAAGACCCGGAAGAAACTACTTCATGGTATAATCATGTATTTTAGGTATAATTTTCGAACTTTGTGATTTAATGTAAGATTGTATTATAGTGGAGAAGGGGTTTATACAAGAACACTCGTTTCCACACCATTATTGAGGTAGAGTTATCGGCGCGTTTTATTAAAGTGGTTGCTCCTTGAGACTAAGTCAAAATAAATTTATAATACGTCTTCGGTAGTATCTACATCATCTGTGGTATCTGTATTGGTAAAGCTTTGGCCACGGCAATTTCTGCACATAATTGTGCAATGTAAGCCTGCCTTAGTAGAGCTGCACCTCTTTTCACAACCTTGTTTGCAACTGCAGGTTATTAATTTTAAAATAGAACCCGGGGCAAGTGGCTCAGTGGTATAGACAGGTGACAGGGTCATAATTTTTTTTTCAGCTCCAAAGCTCAGGGTGCAAATGTTGTCCATGCCATATTTGCACTTGAAAGTAACTACGACCGGAATGTTGTTGTACTGCTGCCGACGTTCGAGGTAATTTTGAAAGGACCACGGCTCTGTCTGCTTGGCCAACAAATTTATTAAAATAAGCATATCTTTGCTCACTGAGTCTGCCCTCTAATGATTTAACTTTATAAAGCTCCAATATAAACCTTTCCCCCGCTTGCTCAATTTCTGTTGGAGTTGACTTAGAATTATTAAAAATCTGAATTGCAGTATCAAGGTCCTTTCTGCGATTAAATAGGTGAACAAACTTTGTTGTTTGCCATTTCCAAAGAATCCAGACGTGGTATCGCTGTCATTATTAGCATAAGTGAATAAGATAGATTCTTTACAATTGCGGACAATATTAGATGACTGTAAGTTTTTCGAACTATACAGTCGTTGTTTAACCTTAGCCTCTTTTTGAAATATGATATATGTGCCCTCTGGGGTAAGTGCAATTAATAAAACAAGAAGGTCGACGTCTTGACCAACCACTACAACTTGTTCCTTTTTCTGAGATTTTCTGACAGCAGTGGCAACAATTTCGACATCAGCATCATCTACTGCAATATATGTGCGTATATTTTGGTTGTTGAGATGTTTAGCAAGCTGTGAAATATGTCGTTGCTTATTGTTAAGGATCGAAATAGAAGCGGCGCGGCGTTAATATCCTCTTGTAGATTCTAATGTGTTCGACACCGGCCGCCACCTAGAATTATATGTGATACATTATATAACATGTTCGGGAATCCCTGTTAATGCAACCCCTTAACTTCAATAGCTGATTTCCCGAAAACCTCTGTTCTAAACAATTTAGGTAATAAACACTTTTTTTATGTAGAATTTTACTAGGAATATTTTTTGTAAGTATAATTGTTTTTGTAGGACAAAGGTTTTCGAGAAAATCGCAAAAAACTACCGAATTGCGCGATAGGGGAATGTTCTAGGGGCGAAGCTCCTACTTGTTGCTTGGGAACTCTTTTTATTTTGAAAGTACATCCCTTGACAATTTTAATTTCCAAGTGGCAAAACTTTATAATTTTTTTTTCTATTGGACTATTTTAAGCTAATGGCCTAATCTATATGTTTTTTGATCCTTTCTAGATCTGTTTAAAAGAATTCAAGGTAACATACTTTATTAAAATATGTGTTAGCAGTATTATAAATAAATGCTGTAAGTAATTAATTAATAATCATAATGACCCCTTGCAAATATTACTGTATTACTACTTCTAAGCATACACTTAAAGAAAATAAGAGTGAGGATACGATTCATTATATTTTTAAGGATCGCTTAACCCAAGCTTTGTTTCCCACATTACCGTATGCATGACCATGAATAGAATACGTATATCAATAGTAGGTAATTCATGGTAGAAGGAAAATTATGTTATTATTTATTTTATATTATTACACTAGTGATTATTTCAAGAACAAAGAATACAGGGGCTCGTATACGTGAAGTGGTTATTTTGATTTATAACGATGTTACGTTGATGTACATTCATAATTTTGGTTCCGATATCTAATCGATTGCAGTTCATATTTCACAAACGAAAAACTGGTATTGGCAGATTAATCGTAATTAAACTAACAGGCAGTTTCACAATCGTCGGTTAACCAATAATTAGTTAGTTAGTTAGTCTGGTTAATTTCAAGGTCTTGATTATCTCATGGTTAAGTAGACCACTGGATGAAGTACTCGTTAACCAAAAATGTGACAATAGCTTTACATGACTTGCAGGAAACAACTACTAAACGGGCAAATACCCCGACTTGCATTGAATTACACCTTACAAATGGTGAAAGAGTGGTAGCCAATATTATTTGTCAATTCCCTGACCAGACATAGACCGGTTTCGAACTTATTAGTTCTCATCAGTATGCCATAGGTCATGGAACAGACAAATGATAGTGGCCAACCTGCTAGTTTTATACAAACTGTAGTGCATTGAGTAGTGGTGAGAGGTAAGTGAATCCTCTCATATGGCCAATTGCTAATTGTCTCCATGGGCGTATAGCGACTTGCGATTCTGCAAGTACCTGAGAGCGGCGACTTTTCAGTCCTAGGTTTCCTGCAAGTCATATATTATAACAGTAGGTTAAGTCCACCTAGGACTGAAAGGCCGCTCTCAGGTACTTGCAGAATCGCAAGTCGCTATACGCCCATGGAGACATCTATGGTGTATAGTACCAATTGACCTGACCATATGAGAGGATTCACTTACCTTCCATCACTACTCAATAACTGTCAAGTCAATTACACTGTTTTTCTTTGTTTTGTAATGAAAGTGACCTAATTTATCTCTATCATACATTTTGCAGATTATGATGAAGAGGTTGCAATAATGGTGAAGAGGTTAGAAGGTCTAAAATATTTAATAAAATAATTGTTGTTTTTTGGATAGTGGGAATTTGATACAGAAACAAATCTCAAATATTTTTTTTGTATACGTGAATTTATTTTGCTTTTCTTAAGGGAGCGAATTTCTTCTCTCAGAAATGCGTAAAAAGTTTGTAGATGAAAAACACAAAGGGGCCGGGCCGCAACCGGGGTTTTTAAGTCCCATCCCAAAATCAAAGTTACCTCTCGAAACAGTACATATTGATCACTTAGGTCATTTCGTAGAATCACGCAAGGGCAAGTGGTAGAAGACTTGCGTGATAAGAAATTTCACAAAACAGTTATAACCGTCGACAAAATAAAACGTTGGGTTGTTTTAAATGCTCCCGGGGATTAACCGATTGAGTAGGCAGACCCTCGCCTAGGCCTCCAACCAACCTAATCTTGCGAAATAGGTGGTGATGCTGCTTAGGGGCATCTCCCTTACGTCGCCCAAAGTAGGCCAACATTATCCCAATATGGATTCTCTGATTGATGAGACGACAGAACAGTCGCAAAGTACATGTTGGACCGTCTCATCTTCCTGTTCACAACCTCTACAGAGAGGTGTTTCGCTTAATCTCATATTATGTAGATGTGTCCTTAACGGACAGTGTCCAGTCTAGATTTCCGTTATGAATCGTAAGTTCCTTCTGGACATTGTCAGGTACCATTGCTGTACTCTTGTTGGGATATATTAGTAGTACCCTAGCAAGCTGACAGCTGTTTGTTTCATCCCACGGCTTCTTGAATTCATTGTGGGTGTTATCTTTACTTATTTGTGTTATCACCGTGATCGGTAATAGACTGGCTAGGACTGGTCCAAAGATATTTAGGCCTGCTGCCTTTTTGGCCAGTTTATCGGCTACTTTGTTGTCACTACAGTATGCATGTCCTTTCACCCAGCATACCAGTTTGTTATTCATGCTGGATGCATCCACAAGTGCTTAGTGACATTCTTATAATGCACCTGTGGTAATTTTGTAACCTCTCAGGGATAGTAATGATTGTCTACAATCTGTGTAGATCCTGATTGTTTTGTCTGTAGCTTGTTTACGGACAATCTCTTTTGCAGCTATGGTTATGCCCGCCAGTTTCGTCTGTCAAAGACAAACCGGGGAGAAATACCATCAGTGCACGCCTGTAGAAGAGGCGTCTTTCTGACATCCTCATTCCACAGGCGACTTCTGGCCTCTCCATAGCCATTGTATGCCAACGAATTTGAGGCGTACCATTGTTGCCAGAGCCATTTCTCCTAGATACCTATATTTCTAGTGGTGGCAGGCACAGCATTACCTCCATAGCTCTCGTTGGCTTTGTCCGCATAGCTCCGGTTATGCTTAAGTAGGCAACTCTCTGCACTTGGCTGAGCTTGATCTTAGCTGTAGTTTGTTTGCTCTTAGGCCACCAAACCACAGCTACATAGGTTATCATTGGTCTTATGACGGCAGTGTATATCCACATGACTACTTTGGGTATCATTCCCCAGGTTTTCCCCGCGGTCCTGTGACACTGTTCATAAGAAATGTAAGCATTCTTTAGTCTTCTGTATATGCGAAGATTCCATTTAGTTTAGCATCGAAGGTAACTTAGTGTTGTATCCAGGAGGGCAGGTGCCTTCAGTGCTTCTAGTTTCCTTTTCCTTGTGAAGAGAACCATCTCTGTCTTCTTGGGATTGACAGACAGAGGGAGTGTTCTTCGCGCCATTATTCTTAAGGCTCCCAGCATTCTTTCACAAAAGACTTCTTCGAATTTTCCGCTATCAAGAACAATATTCCATAGCAGTGGTGATATTACACCTCCATGCGGACAGCCTCTCACAACCATTTCTCGTACAGAAGCATCTCCCACACTGATTTATACAGTTCTCTTCAGCTTCCTATGATCGCAGGGACATTCTTCTCCAGTAGGGCTGCTGTAATTTTTGGAAAGGTGGTCCTGTCGAACGCACCTTCTATGTCTATGAAGACACCTAGGGTGGACTCTTTATTGTCTCAATCCGACTCACGACTGCGTGGAGGGCAGTGTCGGTGGATCTTCCCAGGGTGTATGCGTGCTGGTTAGGATGTAAAGGGTTGTCTTTTACTACAATATTCCTTAGGTATCGTTCACATAGCTTCTCTATCCTCTTGAGCAGGAACGAGGTTAAGCTAATAGTCTATAGGCTTTGGGGGTGGTATAGTCCATCCGCCCTCCCTTTGGGACGAACACAACTTTCACTTCTCTCCATGTCTCTGGAATATAACGGTGTGCTAAGCACGCCCTAAATACTCCAACCAGATGCGGCATAAATTCATCCAGTCCCCATTGCAGTAGAGCGGGATAGATACCGTCAATGCCTGGCGACTTAAAAGGGGAGAAGCTCTGTATTGCCCATCTTATTCTGTCCTCACTCACTATTTGGTTGGCCATTTGCCAATCCAAATCCGAGAGTTGGGTGTCGACTTGGTTTGGCCACTCTTTCCGTTCTGTTGTCACAGATCCCGGGAAGTGAGTCTCCATGAATAACTTTAGGCTTTCAGGAAAGTCGCTGGTTTCTGTACCATCACTCCTTTTTAATAAGCAGAGGTCATGGTCTTTGGCGAGGATTTTGCATAACCTAGCGGTCTGTGAGTAAGCTTCGATTTCCTCACAGTAGGGTTCTCCACGCATCTCTCTGTCTCTGTCTGACTAATTTCTTAAACTCTTTCAGATCGGTTTTGTATGATTCCCAATCAGATTCCTGTCTTGCCAGTTTTGCTTTGTTGAAATAAGTCCTAGCCTTCTTCTTGAGGTAAGTCAGCCCTTGAGACCACTTAGTGGCCTCATTGGGCTGTTGCGAGGACCTCAAGAGGCAGGCGCTAGGAATATAATCAACGAGGCGAATTAACCATAACGTAAAAAAAATATGTAAATAGGATTATTTTACAGATTGTCAGACGCCTCCTCTGCTGAAATGTAGTTGATATTTTAGAGATGAAACTAGGACAAGATGGACTAACTGTCAGGGACATAGGGTACATTTCCCTTACACAGACAGCAAAGCGTGTGCCTCAGGTTATTTATAAAGATCACACGCGTAGGGGGCAGCATAAAATGGGATTATATTAATTTAATTTAACGTTTATGCTGATGTAAACATTTTAGGGAGTGTGAATTCAAATAAGGAATTAGTTCGTAATATAGTGATATTGAATAGAACAAACACATGTCCTAACTATTATAGTTCTATGTATACTTTTGTCCGATATATACGTTTTTTACAAAAAGCCTGTTAAATTCTATTGTATTCCCCACAATTGAGATAACTGACGTATATAAACTCTCATTTACAATACAATTTTTTTTAGAGAAAATATACTACTTTAAAAAATCGATGACTTTTCTTCAGCCGCAATAGTACATCTTCCCTTCATATTTATATAACAGAGCGTTACGTGTTTATACCCTCCAGCAAACACCCCGTATGTAGGTTCAATAAATTGCAACAAGAATCTTCGCAAGCCACTGATTCATTATTCACTAAAATTGCAATAATTAATCCTTAAAAATAACACAACTAATTATAACTTTAATCTAACATAAATTCACTGCATTAAATCACAACTTGTTACTGTTCTTTATTTTATCCGATCACTTTTCATCTCATATATAACATAACGAGAATATTTTTACACTTATTCTTCAGTATGTTTTTTCTCCGGAAACATAATAAAAAACGCGCATAAAATCTTTGAAAGTAATACCAAAACACAAAAGGTTAAGGTGAAGGTAATCTTTCGTTTTCATTCTAGAGTAATTTAAATAGAGCTAACTTCTCGTGCAAGTATAAATTAACTCGGTAATTATAATATGGAATTTTCAGTGAAAGAAATTACGTAATATACAACGAAAGTGTTTTATTTTCTCTTTCGCTGTTGGAACACATTCACTGGAACGAGAATATATAGTTACCTTGTCTACTTCTATAACGTGCTATTATGTTTGAGCGGTTATAATGTTTCATTGTTGTATAACAACGTGTTTGAATGTCTGTTTTTATTATTTAAATAAAATCTTGTTTCAACTTTTATTTACTTTTCATGTAATTTCAATAACAACTAGAAATAAAGTTAAGAAATATTACAATCTATTATGAATAGTCCAATTAGTTTTTGATTAAGTTGTGGATCTTATAATTAATAAAGTATCGAGTATCGGGGCATCAAGCATGAAGGCTCCTTCGACGCAAGATAATAGTTCCAATAGGTAATAGTTCTTGTTAAAATTATATATAAAATTACTTATTTATTGTTTATATGCACACTATTTATAAGATAAACAGTTACAAAACTAATTTAAAAGTCTGAGTTTTCTAACTTCATATAATAATAATATTAATAATATAATAATAATAAATGCCTTTATTTCCAATAATATTCTACATAGAGAAAAAAAAGAACAGAAAAGATATATTTTAGGAAATCTCAAGGGGAAGTTCACAACAAGTGTGCTCTACCACTTAACCCTTGGTATACATTAAAAATGAAAAATTACGCACAAAGTACATTTACAATAAGTGTAAGGTAGTATAGAAAAACTAAAACATTATATGCATGAGCAATAAATAAACAAGTAAATAAAATAAATAGGCACATAAAACTATTCTGACTAACCTAACAAAGTAGTTTTAAAATATCTTTTAAATTTTGCAACACTAAATGACTTGGCACTAAATGAGACCTGATTATATAATTTATAAATGCAATATCTGAAACCTCTCTCGTAGAAGGAAGTTCTGTGCATAGGTGGACTAAGTAAACCTTTAGACCTGATATTTAGGTTATGAACATCGCTGCGAAAAGTTATTTTATTGTAGAGATAAGACGGAGCCTTCATTGTGATAATCTTGTGAAAGGTACAAGCTGAATAAAAGTTTCTCCGATCTTGCATGTTCAGCCACATGAGTTCAGGCAGCTTATGTGAAACATGTTCATATTTACGTATACCATAGATAAATCGAATACACGAGTTTTGCACGCGCTGTATACGACTGCTACAATCCCTGTCCAAACAAGGGCCATAAACTGGGGCACAGTATGTGAACTGCGACAATACCAATGTTTCACAAAGCATCTTTTTAGTATTTATGCTTAAGTAACTTCTGTGTGGATAAAGAAGCCTTAGGGCGGAGTAAGCTTTTTGTATAAATTTACAAACTTCTTCTCTAAATCTTAAAGTTGTGTCTAAAATTAATCCTAAATTTCGGGCATGTTGCGAAAATTCTAAACGACATCCGTTTATTTCAATATTAATTAGATTTTTCAAATTAGCACAGTCTGGCTTCTTACCGAATAAAAGCATAGCTGATTTTAATGGATTTAAAATAAGTGAATGCTGCAAAGAAATGTCCGATAAACTTTTTAGGTCCTTGTTGACTTGTTGCACAGCAGCTTCATAATCCTTAGCATAAAAAGAATAGTACATTTGGGTATCGTCTGCATACATATGAACCGAACAAGATTTAACAAAATTTACAAATTGAGACGTGTAAATTGTAAACAACAGGGGGCCTAAAATAGATCCTTGTGGAACACCTTTATTCGTCGCCCTTGCCTGGGAAAGTTTATCGGATATCCTTACCATTTGTGAGCGTCCTTCAAGATATGATTTGAGCAGTTTACAACCTGTATTATTAACACCACATGATTTTAAAATTGCTAAGAGTAGTTCGTGATCAATTGTATCGAACGCCTTATTAAAATCTAATAATATCAAAATAGTACATTTACCTTGATCAGTGGCCTCAACAACATCATCCGTAATATGCATTAAAGCTGTAGAGCAACTATAACCAGCCCTAAAACCTGACTGGATTGCTGGCAGTATGTTAAAGGTATCAACGTGTTCCCTAAGCTGAATCTCAATTATTTTTTCCGCCAACTTTGACAATCCTGTGAGAATACTAATAGGTCTCAAGTCTGAAAATGCCTTTGGATCATTTTTTTTCGGGACGGGAGTTACTAGAGCAACTTTCCATGCAGAAGGAAACTGATTTTCAATAAATAAACTATTAATAATATGGGTTAAGAAGTTTAGTAAGTACGGACAACACAATTTAATAAAATAAATGCTTAACATGTCAGATCCGGATGCAGAATTTTTTAAACTACAAAGAACTCTTTGAATAATTTCAGTGGAAACTAAGCTGAAACTGAACTCTGAATTAGTGATTTTATTTTGGTTATAATAATTCGAAACATCTGCAATACTGTTGTTGTTTTGAGGGATACCGTCTATAAAATAATTATTGATATTATCAGGGTCTAGTAAATTGTTAGGTATTTGTGATTTATTACTGGACATAATATTTAGTAACTTAAGCTCACCCCAGAGCTTTTTAGAATTTTTGTTTCTAGCAATATAATTAAAATAAGCGCGTTTTCAGCGGTTTGGGTATGGTTTGTAGCATTTCGAACTTGTTTAAAATAGTTCCATTTTGCAAGTGAGGGATTTCTCTTATATTCAGATTTAGCCTTATCTCTTTGCTTCATCAACAGCTTTAGATTATCAGTCAACCAAGGAGCCTTATTTCTAATTATTCGGACTGTTCTTAAAGGGACATGTTTATTAAAAAGATTTAATAAGTGTACTGTTAAATGATTTACTTTAGCATCAATATTATTCATGTAAAACATATCGTGTAGGGGAAGCCCTTGTAAGTCGATATAAAATGCATGTTCATCAAAATACTTAAAATCTCTATAAGTTATGTAAGTTGGTTTAAATTTAGAGCTACTCGTTATTATTTTGCACTGAACTAATTCATGATCAGATATATCTAAACCTCCTCCTACTTTTAGAGATGAGACAGATTTCAGATCATTGCATAACACAACATCAAGTAATGATAGATTATTAGAGGTAATATGAGTGGGTTCATTGACAATTTGATGGAATTCGAGAGATTCAAACATTAAAGTAAAATAGTGAGTTGCGCTTAGGTCTATATTTAGTAAATTGATATTTACGTCTCCAAAACAAAAATTTTTATCTCCATATTGCATAGATATTGATAGTGCCTCCTCCAATTGATCAGTAAAATATTTAAAATTCATGTGAGGTGGCCTATAACAGACTCCAAAAACAAAAGTGTTATTATTTATAGAGACAGAAATCCACAGTTGCTCAATATTATCACTACTATCAATAAGGTCAAATTTATACGAATTGTTGAGATAAAATGCCACGCCACCACCTCTAGTTTGCCTATCCTTGCGAATTAGAGTATAGTTATTAATGTCCACAGATAAATTTAAAATAGAAGAATTTAGCCAGGTTTCACTTAGTGCAAATAAGTCATATTTATTGTCTAAAATAAAGTTTTTTATAGAGTTAAAGTTTGGTAATAATGATCGAATGTTTATATGTGCCGTCTCCAAAAAAGATTCTACCATTTATTCACAGAATTGAAAGTACTAACTACAAAATAAAATAAAAACAGGAATACCTAATAGAAGAAACTGCTTAATTTATTCTATACTAACAAAAAATTACATTTAAAGAACTCGCTTCTGAAAAACAGAAACGATATAAAAAACATTCTACACAGTGTGAACGGCATATAATAACAAAAAATAATTTGACAGGTTCGTATTTAATACGATTATATTGAATAGAACAAACATAATATATACAAATTAATTATTCTGAGATATTAAATGATTATCAATTTCATTTATGTCCCTTAATTTTACTATTTTGTTTTTAACTTTTGCATAAACCACTCCATCATTAGACCAGACATTACGATAATGGAATTTTTCACATGCATATATGAAAATTTTTATTCTTGCGGCAGTTAAATCTTCTTTTACACTGATACCAGTCGATTTCAGTTTTGCCTTATTTTGAAATACCATCTTTTTCTGCTGATAAGTAGAAAATTTCACTAGAACAGTTCGAGGTTTTTTAGTTTTACTTTCGCTTCCTACTCTATAGCAATTTTCAATGCAATCTTGAGTTAGATTCAGGTTTAAATTATTGTTAAATATTTCCATTATATTATTATTTAGGGAAATTGTATCATTTTCAGGTACGCCATATACGCGAATATTATTTCTAAACAAGTACTGCTCTGTAATGTCAACACGTGTGCTAAGGCGATTGTTTTCCAATTTAAGTTTAGAATTTTCTTCAACTAACTTATTAATTACAAATTTTTGCTCATCCATAAACTTATCTAGTTTTGTACTTACAGCACTCATAACCACAGACGTAATGTTCTCAATAAACTCTTTAGAATTCAGCGCTTGGGAGATTGCTGCTGCAAACGCATCCGTTACTTCCGGCCCTCTTGTTTGCTTAGATTTTGCAGCTCTAGTTTCTCGTTCAGTTTCTTGTGGCATTTTGATATACCTATATGTGCGTTTGTTATGTTTGTATATAAAATAATATTTGAAATAGAACGCTTTGAATGCCGGAGCACACTTATGTACGACTCTACTCAGCGCGACACATCAATTCATCAATCATCATTCATTCATTCATCATTCATCATCAAATGAAATTTTATATCTCATATAAGTTCTTATGATTACTTATGACAAATGGACAGGGTGTCTCAACACGACCTTTAACTATCTGTACTTCCGAAACTACTAACCGATATCAAACGTATGATGGTTATAAGGGACAGAGCTTTGTCTGATAATAGAAAATTTGAATTTTATAAGGAAATGAGGAATTTCTTAACTGCGGTCATAGGACGTGGAAAAAAGCTTATATAGAAAATATTTTAAACGCTAATATAACTAATTCTAAAATGTTATGGATATATTAAATATTTACACCAAAATTAATGAATAATGAAAAACCACCAGATCTACTTGATCCCGTTGCTTATAGCATATAATATTTTTATCCTACGGTAGCTATATCGATGGCTAATGATGATACAGTAAAATATTTTAATGAAAATAAACAAGATAATATAAATGAAAAATTTGAAATTTAAAATGGATACTACTGATGTCGTTCGTCAGATTGTATATGAAATAAGTATTAACGCAAAAGGTGTGGATAGCATCCCAAATAAAATTAATTGGATGGAATCTGCGGTAAGTTCTTGATGAAACATATTCAATAGAATAATTATAAATATTCAAAAGAATAGTTACAATGCGCACTTGGTTTATTGTTTCATTAGTTTTGTTCAGATTTCTCTGACATATGTTTCGGCCTCGTGACCATTATTAAAGAGTGTTAAAAACTGACCTGAAAGAGGTGGCTCAGTATATATCGTACAAATCCACTACCCACCTAGAGGGGGATAATAACTTGATTTGCTATTTCTTAAAATTTAACAATACAGGCCGGAACTACGAACTTAATTTTAATTTTATTACTGTGTCTAGTACAGAATAGCTCATAAATTCTATTTGTGTATTTGTAATGTTTTTATGGTTTCATAGGGCCTTCTTAATTTCTAAAATTTCAAGCATGTTTTGAAGCCATTTTTAAGAGAAAAAAGGGGGTCAAGAAAAAATTGTTAAAGAAAATAATGCCAGGAGTTCGTAGAACTGGTTCGATTCCGGGTCTCAATCTGCCTACTCCCCAGATCTCACCACGATCCGTCTCTGAGGCCTCAATCTGCCTACTTCTTACAGCGAACTCCATAATCGAATTCTCTACAATTTTCATTTGAAACATTTTGCGATCCGAATGACCGTTTTCGAGATTTTAGCGAGAAACGCGCGGATTTCCGTTGCGTCGCAAAACTGCCAAAATTTTTAAAAACTTATTTCGGCACCAATAGGTCGTACGAAGATAAAAAACGTGCTAATTTTTATTATCTATAATTTTCATATGTACATATTTTACAGTAAAATTGATACTTTCCGAGTTTTTTGCGAAAAACAGATTTTTTTAACCTATTTTCTCACCCCCTCCCCTCCGCCGGCGTCTACGGATGGGGACTTTTAATATGTTAAAAAGTACCACAAAATAAGCCAGTTCCCAAAATTTCAGCCCGCTCTGAATTATTTCATCCAAATTTTACCATTTTATTGGGATATATTTTTTTACAAAAAATCTGGCTAACAATCGTAGGCAATAAGGTTTATTATGTATCAAGTGATTTATTTATTTAACATAAATAGAATTATAAATACTCAATTTATAATACATAAATCATAACTGAAAATTAAATTAATGCTTAATTCTAACTAAAACTACTTTGTATCTAGTTAACAAAGTTTACGTTTCAACTGAATTTTAAATTCACATGAGAAGAGCTTGGTCCTAAGAGATTAGTGCACAGTTTATTTTTATCATAATTTGCCTCGCAAAATAGGCAACACTGTAATGATGTAACAAGATACGCTGATTTTTTACAGATGTTACAAGAAGCGTTAAGTAAAAGAATGAATATACCCTGTATGTCGAAAGAGATAGAATGAATATATTTGCTTCCACGTCCAGTGGAAGTATATATATATATATATATATATTTATATATTTTTTTTTAAATAGGCTTAAGATGTCATGAAACTTCGAGATTTCAAATTTGAGCGAAAAAGTTCCTGTCTGTCGGTCTGTCTGTCTGTAACTTTTTTGTGCGCACGTTTACTCTAAAACCGTTTATGATATTGACTTAAAATTTGGTACACTTATGTATTGTAACGAGACCTGGAACTAGATTATTTTGATCTAATTCCGTTGAAGGATTCGGCGGTAAATGGGGTATATAAGAATAAATAGGCAAAACAAGCAAGTAAGAGTCCATAAAATTGCAATTTAGGGCATGTACGAAAAGTTAAGGTCTCAAAATTTTTTTGGCATCAGCCGCCCCTCCCCCCACTATCACCCCCAATACCACCCCCACACTATTATGAAAGGGAGCAAAAAAAAATTAAAATGTGATTTAGTGTATAATAATATACAAAACGAAACGTCTAAAAATTTTTTTTAGCGTTAGCTACCCTCTCTACCACCCCCATTGCCACCCCCCACCCTATTATTTAAGGGGGTAAAAAAATTAAAATGTGATTTAGTGTGTATACAAGAACGAAACGTCTAAAAAAAAATTTTTGGCGTTAACTACCATCCCATTGCCACACCCTATTATTAAAGGGAGTAAAAAATTAAATTGGGATTTGAATCAAGGGCCTCTAAAATTCATTTTGGCATTAGTTACTCCCTCTGCCACCCCCATTTCCATCCCCACCCTATTGTTTAAGGGAATAGAAAATTAAATAGTGGTTTAGTGTGTATACGAGAACCAAGGACTTCTAAATTTTTTTTACATTAACCACTCCCTCTACCACCCTCACTCTATTATTAAAGGGAATAAAATATTACATTGGGATTTAGTGTGCATAAGACTTGGATACAAAATCTGGACGTGGAAGTAATGATTCCTTGGCAGCGTTTTTTTATTTTGTGTATGGTTCAATTTTTTTTTTATATAACAACATCGTCTTGCCAAAGTCATATTTTTGTCTTGTCCCTATATATATATATATATATATATATATATATATATATATATATATATATATATATATATATATATATATATATATATATACTATATGTTTATTTTATTTTGTCTATTATATGTGTAAGTATATATGGAGTGCTGTATTTTATCATTTGGGATTTTATCCTATATATATTATTATGAATAAAAAATAAATGGTGATACACGCTCTATATTTCTTTATAAGTTTTTTGACAGAGATGCTAAAGGTCATCTGTGACTTCGCTCACGTGAATAGAAAAAAATCACTGAATGGTAATGAACAATTCACTGACTTGGATTGTGAATTGTACAACTTTAAACTAAAATGACAATTTTACATAAAACAGTGACAGTTTAATCGAAATCAAATGCTTCTCACTTTTTTATATATTACATAGATAACACATAGAAAGAAAGAGAAGCACTAATCGTAGAATCCTAGAATTGATTGTAAATAAAGTCGATGTACAATTGTACATCCAAAAAAGTAAGGAACTATTTACCTATGACAACTTTAAATTGAACACAAACATGAAAAACAGTAACAACACAGTCGTATGATAAGGTATAATACATATATGTAAAGAAATAAGTCAATTGTTCATAAATAATAATACAAATATTAATATATCTATGATGCAGTAAAAAGATATACCCATCGACGAAGGCATTTGTATTTTTTTAGACCACACTAACGAGCCGCATAAACCCATCAATTTATAGCATCATCGTATACGCCGTTACAAATTGAAGGAAATGGTTGTTTTGTCATGTCTATCGAACCGCAATAGCGAACAAAATTCAATTTATAATCATGTTTGTACACGATATAGTTGATACTGTAAAATTAGTAGTAGCATTTGACAAATTGCTGTTTGCCTTGACAATAAGCTACGTTTATTATTATAATTGGATGTTGCTGTTGGAAAAAATGGGTAAATACTGTCTGAAATTATTTATTGACCAATTTCATTATGAACAGCATTTGTAGACAAAATTAGCCGCAATGTACTGGATATGTAAATATAACTCCTAAATTGATCATACCAGTAGTACCAACTGTCATTTATGCAGAAAGTAATAGAAACAAAAAAATTCTTTTAAAAAACTTGCTTTTCTTACAGTAAAAGAACATAAAAAAAATCAAACAAAAAAGTCGTATAGTACTAAAAAGTAAAAAAAATAATTTCTTTGCCACATATTTGCTAGAAAAGCAAGTCGTGCGCACATTGTATGACTGTACGCTTGATTGTATGAAAGGGGTATCGTACACATATTGCCTTCAATCATACGTACATAAAGATGATAATATACTTATATACAAAGTGTTGGCTTTTGGTTTTGGTGAACTTAAAGTAGACTACAAAAACTGTATTCACTTCATGTTGTTTTAAAGTCTGTCAAATAAGAAATAAACTATATGTATAAATTATGTATCAATAAGAGGCTCCTTACTTCAGTTTATGCTTACGAATCATGTGTTATCAATTCTAAGAATATTTCTGTGTCTTAATTTTTAACCACACCAATAACATATCCACGCCACAAGTTAATTAAAGTAAAGCTCTCAAACTATAAAGGCATTCTATTCACTTAAGGTAATAGAGAGTACCACTAACACCGTGTCTTTACTCGACTACGATACCTTTCTTTACAAAGTGCGCACGTCTTGCTTTTCTTGCAAATACGTGGCAAAGAAATAGTTTTTCACTTTTTAGTGCGATTTTTTGTTTGATTTTTTTTATGTTCTTTTTCTGTAGGATAAGCAAGTTTAAAATTTTTTTTTATTTTATTTTCTACTTTTTAATCAAACTTAAATTATTTATAACGTATAGAACCAATTTACATAAATTCATTCATTGGAGCTGGGTTTAGAGGTAAACCTAACCGGAACTGATATCGTACCATTGGTCCAGGAAAAAACGGACGTAGAAGTCTTTGATCAGGCGAAAAAACCTTTTGTATTCTACGTTTTGCCGGAGAGGCCTGTTAGATAGTATATTTAATCAATCAATTTTCACCCCCGCACCCCCTGCGTGCGGATATTTGCAAAAGTAACGGTGGAATACTGCATTGTCATCCGATCTTTGTAACTCTGCAAAATTTCATCAATTGATTATGCCAAGAATGTGAAATAAAGGATGCAAGATTTGGAGACAAACATTGTGGATGAAAACTGAAAATATTTTTAAAAAAGCTTTTATTTAAAAAATGCTCTAAAAAGTAGAAAATAAATTTTGAAGTAAATCAAACCCATCATTTTGTTACATTATATAATTTTTTTTATGATATAAAAGCTTGTCGCCAGATTTTCCTGTGTAAAGGAGGTCGCTCGCGAGAAGCTTTTATATATAAAAAAATTATATAATGTAACAAAATGATGGGTTTGATTTACTTCTACTTTTTAGAGCATTCTTAAATAAAAGCTTTTAAAAAAATTAAAAATTTTTAATTTCATTTTTTACTTTTTAGTCTTTTGATATGCTGCAATCCCCAGATATCGATTTTGAGACGAATAGGATAATAAACGGTAAAGTCGTCCGCCATCTTGAACTAAATATTTGACTAGAAATTGGTAATGCGCGACCCCAAAACCCCCAGATATCGATTTTGATCTAAATGACAAAAGTCGTCAGCCAGATTAGCGTCGTCATTTTGAATTTCTGAATTTTGACTAAGAATTCATAATTGGCGATCTCGAAAACCCCCAGATGTCGATTTTGACTCGAATCGAATCATAAGCGATAAAGTCGTTCGCCATCTTGAAGTCGCCATCTTGAACTAAGTTTTTGACTAGAAATTCGTAATCTGTGAACCCAAAACCCCCCAGATATCAATTTTGATCGATTTGGACCATAATGACAAAAGTCGTCCGCTATATTGGCGCCGCCATTTTGAATTTTGACCAATAATTCATAATTGGCGATCTTGAAAACCCCCAGATATCGATTTTGAGTCGAATCGGATCATAAAAGATAAAGTCGTCCGCCATCTTGAAGTCGCCATCTTGAACTAAATTTTTGACTAGAAATTCGTAATCGGCGAACCCGAAAACCCCCAGATATCGATTTTGATAGATTTGGACCATAAATGACAAAAGTCGTCCGCCATATTGGCGCCGCCATTTTGAATTTCTAAATTTTGACCAAGAATTCATAATTGGCAATCTCGAAAACCGCCAGATATCGATTTTGAGTCGAATCGGATCATAAAAGATAAAGTCGTCCGCCATCTTGAAGTCGCCATTGTGAACTAAATTTTTGATTAGAAATTCGTAATCGGCGAACCCGAAAACCCCCAGATATCGATTTTGATCGATTTGGACCATAAATGACAAAAGTCTAAGCCATATTGGCGCCGCCGTTTTGATTTTCTAAATTTTGACCAAGAATTCATAATTGGCGATCTCGATAACCCCCAGATGTCGATTTTGAGTCGAATCGGATCATAAACGATAAAGTCGTCCGCCATCTTGAAGCTGTTATCTTGTTTTTTTTCTTATATGAAAATGTTAAAAGTACATTGTCACCGGACCTATAAACATATGCAAAATTTCAAAGCTCTAGCTTAATTAGAACTAATGGAAATTTTGATTGCAAGATTTGCCCTAAGCCAACGGACAAACATACATTGCAAGTTAAATAAAAGCTTTTAAAAATACTACATTGCGAGTTAAAGAAAAGCAAGTAAGAATAATCTTCATATTTATTCTTCCGTTACACAATACGATCACCTTGCCAGGTATAAAAAATATAAAATATCTAATATAATAAATTCTTTGAAAATAAGTACCTATACAAAAAAAATATAATTTTTTATGATTTTTTTTTAAGTCTTTCCTGTTTTCCTGTGCTGCTTGCCCATTACTACTACACTACTGCAACTGACGCAGCGCAGCGCCTTGAGGTTTCATGTTCGGTGTATGTTTCGTTTGATTCGTAAATTATTTGTCACAAGAACCTTGTAGTGATTTTCAGAAATAGGAGATCTCGATGTTACCCCCAAATATGCTTCATTGTATTGGCTTCAGCAATTAGACCATAAATTATTTCGAAACAAAAGTCATTTAGTTAGGATATTTTCGTTTGCTTTCTGAATAATTATAAAATAGTTAACTAAGGCTACATCTATGAAGTGTCAAAATAATAGTTGTCACCACTTTCGGCTCTTGCTATCCATTATATAATATTATTTGCACATGTCAGCTCTGTCCACCTCACCCATGTATCGTCTATTTAGTTACAGCCTTTGTGCAATTTATTTCTGTAATTCTGTCGTCTTTATCTTCTCATTCCAACTCTGCTGATGCTTGGTCATGGTCAGTAGTTAAAATAATCACATTTTATCTTACCATCTTACACGTCAACATCTCTCTCCTAGTAAATCAGTTCATACTCTCATTGTAAGTTTTTCGCCATCTTTCAGATTCCGTGGCAAATTTTGTCTGTTGTTTCGAAATATACCACAACAGTAAATTTCTTTCTTATGCGTAAACCGTATCAATTTATTTGTGGTAAAGGAATTGTCAAAATAGTTATAGTATCCCCTGTATTCTAAACCTCCAGTCGTCTTTTGAGCAATAAATTTTCCTAAACCCAGTTCGTCTTTTTCCATTTAACTTTTGTCCTATTTGTCCTTCAACCCTGCCTTAACTTCAAAATTGGATACATACCCGTTTTGATCTGCGAGAACCCAAGTTTTCTATCCACGCTTTGTTGTTAAAAAAATAAAAACAAAAATACTGTTTTAATGATGATCGGCCTCTATATTTGACTATAGTCGTGTCGTCTGATATTTCTTCATTGAATCGTAGTACTCCCAGAATGTATTTTTTAAACTGTCGATGAAGGGACGTACTTTATATATAATTTACCCAATTACCATTCCGGTGAAAATTGCCTAAGAGGATGCTACGAGTTTCACGTACATGAACAACTAAATACGTTGGATCTTAATGATTATCAGATATTACGTAACGAAATCACTTGGGCTACTGTGGCGTAGCAGATATCGTAGGCAAACTTGACCCGGAAAGTGATGTACGTGCCTACGATAAAATTTCTCTAGCTCAGACTATCTCAGGGCGTTAAGCCCAAGCTTACACAGACTATGATAAATTATTAGTTTACTTACTTAACAAATCACTGAGTTTTTCCATATGTAGTGGTCGCAGACGAAATAATGACACTTTCTTTAAAAATGAAATGCACTATATTAAGCAATTTACAAAATTGGTTCTCTAGCATATAACCTGGCGATGTTCACAGTTATGGCCAATATTTCTCGATTAATAAGTTATAACATTCATAAAATGCCTCGTGTAGCTACACATCGATTTACAATATGATCATGAATTGTCACAAATTCTGCCACAAAGGTTTAATTTAAAGAACCTCCTTAAATATATGTAAATATATGCATAAAATCTCTAAATATGTACAAGTTAAAAATATGCAAAAGTATGAATTGAAAATCCAGCCGAACCACTGAAGGTGGTCCCCGGTAAGTAAAAATAATAAACACACAACACTTATTCAGGGTGGTACGATACCGAGTCCGGACGTGGAGGAACTGTAGCCCTACGGAGTTGCCTTCGGGACACAAGAAATGGACCCAAGGATGGGGTTGATGGCAGCCTCACCAGCCCTGGCACCTTCCACTGTGTGTGGATGCCCTGCCCGTGGAACTCTCACTGACGTGTGTAGAAGCCCCGTCCGTAGAACCCTAAAGATATCACGATTTAATTCACAGTCAGAAATGCACGTGAAGCGTACTTAATGTGAGTAATTCTGACATAACCTACAAATGAAACATCATTTACCTCACTGATGAGGGAACAATCCACCAATACTCCGGGAAGCCACAGTCGAATGAATGGGGTCGAGTCCGCCTTTTAAGTTGACACTGTATTTCCAAAGGAAAGCCTTGTGTAATTTAATATCCTGCTTCCGCAGATAAAATTTACTCACAAACACAAAATATTCCGCTAAACGGAACAACAACAGATTGAGGAAATTTTCTTGAGTTGATTATTCTAAAATCCACGAGGATGCCTTGGATAAACAAGGTTCACAGAATTATCAGCTACCCACGCCAAGCCAACAAAAATGGTTCCCTACCAGTCTTTCGCTCTCTGCTGTTCACGTGTCGCCCTCCCGTGGAGAATAGCGAAATGTGTTTCGGACGTGTAGCAGTTGTTATAATGCGGCCCACAAAACGCTAAAGCGTATGGTGGGTCGCATACGCTAGAGGTCCGTAACAAGGAATTTAAAATATTAAAACAATATTTCAGTTTACATTCATTTGGGAAGTAACATATTATTATGAGTCGCTAAGTCTAGGTCGCGAAGAGCAGTAACCAGGAGCTTGGTAGAGACTTGTTCGCCATGAGCAAAATTGCAATAAATAAATATATTCATTTAAGTAATATTTGTAGTCTCAGAGCGCTTTCCTGACTGAAAACAATAAAAATTTCTTAGAAAGACGATATTACGCAGCAAATATTATAAAAAATCGTAGGGTCTAGACCTATCTTGCACCTTTTTAGTCCTAAATTCTAGTCAAATAGTTTCAATTTTTTTTGCTTTTTGTTTTTCCTTCAATAAAAAAATATATATATTTCTTATAATCCTATAATTCGTAATCATAATTAAATTTCAAATTATTGTATTCTAAAGTTCTGGTTAGTAATATTTTTTCACTTATTATTATATTCTTTGCAGACTTGAGTTGACACTTCTCTAAAACCATAAATATTGTTCTTAGGAAAATTTGTATATAACTCTGTTAGTCATCGACTGCTGAACAACTTTCAAAATGTCTGTTTCAACTTTCCATTCGTCTGTTTGTCCATCCGTCCATTCGTCACATTTTTTGTAAGTACGATAGCTAAAAGAGCAATATTTCAACTGTTTTGGAACTTGGGGAGTAAATTGGTGTTATATAAAAAAGAACTCTATTTTTAAAAAAGTCGGTCAGTAAGTAAAAGAATAATAACATCTTTCAAGAAATAAAATGTATATGAGCTGTGTTGCAGCCTTTGCTAAGAGTCTACAAATAAAAATACTGCATAGCTTACTGTTGTTCGTTTCGCTAACCAAACAGGTATCATCAAGAGATAAATTGGTGAATTTACAAAAAATTTTATTTTTTCCCTTTACTGAACGTTCAACAATTATATAGCAACTGCAGTAAATTCACGACTAGTTCTTATTTTAAGCAATTATAAATGAAAATAAATAACACAGATTGTACTTTTAAAAAAATTGCGCCCAAGTCGACCATTTTACTAGTGGAACTCTTTAACAAGTCATCATGCACTGCTGATAAAATTATAATTTTCCTGGTTAATCAAATTATGTTCTGAAATCGTCATACTTGCATATTTTCTTAAGAAATATTCTCAGAAAGAATTTAGCTGACAATTCATTGCTGGTGTAGATTAGACCCATGATATAATATCTTACACGAATAAGGAAATTGTTAGAATGCAATAACATAAATATGCGTATTATCGGCTTATGATATTTTGTGGAATTAACAGAATAATTCCAAATGAAATGCTCTAACAGTCACTAACAAAATTGTTGAAATTCTTATAAAGCAGTAAAAACTCGTTGGAGTGGCAGGGCCACAAATTGATCTGACAATTGTTTTAAATCAATTTGTATAAAAATTGGTTGGTCCTACATTGTTTACCAAGGTGGACATTTTCTGTGTAATTGATCAGAGAACCATATTTTAGTACCAAAATTTTAAAAATAGAACAAAAATGTTCAGATTAAAAAGCAAAGCACCCCTTCTTCTCCATTACGCCTCTGGTTGAATTTCATTTTCGGTAGTTCCATGAAATAATAACTCTTATTAATATTAAATAATGCACAAAATCTCATTGCTGTAACACAAAAGGTTTCTGAAATATTAAACAAAGACCTTCTCTATCTATAAGAGCTTTTCTCATATTTTGACAAATTGGTTGGTTGATTTGGTTTGCCCAAAGTTAGGGATAGGACATTTATAATTCTCTATATATCTCATGTGAAGTGGTTTCGTCCGGATTGCGCAATCCCCGCGTTCTCCGCGCTCGTCATATTTTAATAGTTGTCGCTTATGAAAATGAACATATCAATCTATCAATATAACTTTATTCACGCTATAATGTAACAGGTACCTCCCCAGAACCCATCCCGGGACCGACCATGCAACCACCGCGTTAATCACGGTGGCGGATTTCAAAGGCGGGCGGAGTGGATCTGGTTTGATTAAAAAACAAGTAAAAGTTAAACCTAAACTCCTTCTGAGACAAACAGATTAAAACAGGTACTAAAATTGCTTATATCTAACATAAAAGACTTAACAAAACTTAACACTACACATTTTCTAAAAACTTGTTCACTTTTCAATTTTTTCAAATTTCGCAGCTGACGCAGGCAGCTCAATCCAAACGAGGAGCCTTCCGCGAGGTGTATAAACTCCGGGCTGCACAAAGGCTGGCCTAAATAAATTTTGACTCCACAGGATTTTGATTTTTTAAAAAATATTTACGATGAAAAATGGATTTAGAGACAAAAATGTACAAAAAAAAAACAGAAAAACAAACGCAACAAAATGTTACAAACAAAAAAAAAGAGGGGGAGGGGGGGGCAGAATAGATTTAAAGATACGAAAGTATGATATCAGTATAGGTGGATAGGGCGAGCGGAAGTTATAGTTGGTGAAATTTGGCTACAGAGGTTGCCGGTGACGTCTGGTATGGTAAGGGGTGTTTAATCCAAAATGGGGCATTATGCTATCTAATTTGAGCTATGTGTCTTTTTAGCGGGCTATGGTTCAGCTTGAAAGAGTAGAAGTTTTGAGAGATCTGGATATAATCCGATATCGGGGTTATGTCGTTGCAAAGTGCGTGTAAGTCTCTGGGGGAGGTGTATATTCCAGAATTTGAAATGAGGCGCATAAATTTGTGCTCAAGCACTTTTAGTTTTTTCATTGTCGCCGCGTTTGTTTATTAACAAAATGATAAAATGCAAAAGTTAAAACAGCTAGGCAAATATGCATCACAGAAAAACTTTATTTTCTCAAATTGTCCTCTTTTTCATATACTTTTAAATCGTATAAGGAGATTTAATATTTGAAGTTTCTACGTTTATAACCAGTTCTATTGAAATCCAAATAACATGGTCAAAAATTGGTATAGAATTGTTTTCTTCAATTATCTTGAAGTACTGTTAAAATGCTTCAGTTTGAACTATCACGCAATTTGAAATGAAAATTTTAGCACAAAAATATATTTATTCTTAAACGGGAATTTTTATCCTAGTTGTCACGGACCGACTTTTTAAATTGTAATTGTAGTTGCATTCGCTGCCAGTCTATAAATAAGTAGCTGCACTTTTAACGTAACTGTGTTCTTATATTTACCATATTCTTGTTTAGTAATCCTAAATAAAGAATTTTAAAATATTAAAAATCAAGCTATATCAAAGATGATAATAATAATAATTCTAATGAAAGACTTACAAGGTAATATAGAAGTATGGGGGGAATTCATAAGAATCGTGCACTTTGTGCCAAGTCTTTGAAATTTGGTATAGTCTTAGGTATGGTCTTAAAGTTTTAGGCAACCATCGTAAGCAACTTGTGCGCGACCTCTGGTAGCCTGTTTGCTATAAATCCAATATTAATATTTTTAATAGATGGACTCCTATTAGACACAAAATCTTGAATAATATCACTTTTTATAGATTCTAGGATGCGAGCAATCCACTTTTCAGGCCTAATTTGTATTTCAAAGTAAATTTCAAGGTCTTCAGGTTTTTTGATATGACAGATTAGACAATACAATGCAAGGTAAAGAAACAATGTTTTTATTAATTCAATGTAATTTATTTATTACAAAATATAAAAAAATATAAATGTTTGACACAAATACGATAGAATCAGACGTAAATTAAAGCTTTGCAACATGATATGATACTTTTGTTACTTCATGTATCATATGAGTTTGTGCAACCTTCTTGACATTTGCATAATGGGCTGCAGCGAATCCCGGCTCGATAACATTTACATCTACTTGTGCATGAGACCAAACAACCACAATTAAGTAGCAATGAACATCCGTGGTTTGCATCTGGAAGATCAGTTCAGTAGGGTAGGTATCCATTATTTGATTCTGTCATTCCATTCCCAACTCCATTTATTGTAATCAGGGATATCAGGCGATTTGGACAACGACATCTTCCAAATGAATGCGGTAGTGAGCAGCGTTCCGCTTTGTATGCTGAAATAAAGCATGTTGTGATGGTGGTATAGATTCAAGAGACTTCAGGCTTTGGGTAAACATCAACTTCCTTGCATCATTGACTGTATCTGTAGTAAGTAAAGTGTTCAAGATGAGACATATGCTGTGGTTACAACGTGAAACTATTCGGTGTATTTGTGATGTCAATGAACGTGTCAGTGGCCTCAGGATAAACAGCCCATGCATTCCATGCCGTCTTTTTACCTATTCCAAGCATCGATGATGTTACATCACACCCCGTAAATGCATGAAAAAAGAGAAGAGAGAAGGGCTTCGGGGCGTGCAGGTCTAAGCTGTTGACAGATGTGATGGATTGGAATCTCTGTAAAGGTCTTTCTCGATCCAAAACCTGTGCATAACTCTGATATATGCAACCGTTTAAAGTGATGGATGGCCAGAGCAACCACGCCTGTGATGAGGTAAGCTTTGGCATGTCTTTGCTCAGCTGCGTGTTGCAAGTGCAACATTATTCTGGTAGCTGCTTCTTCTTGCTGGCTTGAAGACATATTCATTCTGTTGCTTAGTACCTGATTATCCTTTGTGGTGGACAGTTGATACGAAGCACCAATGGTAAGTTCAACCAATTTCTTGCTGAGGAAGTTAAATAAGTCTTATTTATTGTTGGGGTTTGATAAGAATTTGACACATACCGAACCCTTTGGTGTAGACGTTTTTGCAGACACTCCAGTTCGACGCCCTGAAGTGTCACCTATACTACCTATACTTGTATTATGGTATTATACAGGGTGTTGCATTATGAGAGGGACATAGCTTAATAGGAGGTAGAGAACATCAGTGGTAACTGGAACCTCCCATAGAAATGTCTCATTGGGCCTTCATTACGAAGTTACAGGGTGTTAAATAATTTTTGGCCAAACCTGTTTTTTGTCATAACTTTGACAGGGAATGAAATAACGGATTCATATTTGGTACGGCTAATGTACTAACGAGCCCCAAGAGGTACATGTATAAAAAAATATATATCCAGGTCCGGACTCACTATAATTTATGTTTCTTCTTTGCATCAATAAAACATCACCCTGTATATATTTTTTTGAAATTTCGATACGATATTCGAAAAGAGCAAGAAAAAACAAACAAAATGGCCTATTTCATTTTTTTGTTACATCTTCGTGGTTATTTAAATACGTTGTTAAATGTGCAAGAAAATGGATTACAGAACCCTATTAAATGAGAGGCACGTGAAATAAATAGTTTTATAACTAAAATTTGCAAAAATTCTATTGAGCCTAGGTGGTCTGGGTGAATCCTAATTCCGGCACGTTTTAAAGGTCCATTTTGGTAAAAAACTGTGGTCCTAATAAGTAATCGGGTATGAAATAACAAAATTGTTAATCAATCACAGTAGGCTTGTTCAAAGAATAAAAGTGACAGATAATTTAAACCATTTAGGCCTAAGCAACCAGTTACTTTGATCAAAAAAATCATCAACATTTTATACTTAATAAAAATTGGAAAAGAAAACAAACTAAAATCTAAATAAATAAAATATTTTCCATTCAATTAACAATAAATAACAAAACAATAACTAAATGTGTTTAAAAATAAAACGTAATTGACACTAAAGTAAATTTTCAAAATGTCCTCCCCCACATTCTGTGCATTTTCTTGCGCGTTTAGAAAGGTCACCAATTGCTCGATGTATCATTTCTGGATTATTCCGTATTTCGTCGCAGGTTGTAACGATGCGCTGGGTTAAATGTTGTCTACTTTCAATTTCAATGCTATAAACCTCGTTTTTTAAGTGGCCCCATAAAAAGTAATCACAAGGGTTACAATCAGGAGATCTTGGTGGCCATTCATGTGGACCCCCGCGTCCAATCCATCTATTAGGATACACATTGTTTAAGTGTTCTCTTACTTGAAGGTTAAAATGTGGTGGGGCCCCATCATGCTGAAACAGCATGCCTCTTATACCGATATTTTCTAACATATTCGGTAAAATGTTTTGAAGAAAATCAAAGTAAATTTCACCATTCAATCTTTCTTCAAAAAAATGTGGCCCTATCAAATGTCTATTCACAAGTCCGACCCAAACATTTACAGAAAACCTGTGTTGCGAACGGCGTTGGCGTACCGCATGTGGGTTTTCCTGTGCCCATTTATGATTATTTCGTGAATTGTTTACTCCATCCCTTGTAAATTGTGCCTCATCCGTAAATGAGGTTCTGTAAATGACTGGGCGATGGTTAGACAACCAATGACATAATGCTAGGCGGGGGATATCGTCGCCTCGTTGAAGACGCTGTACCTGCTGGATATGATATGGATGGTAACGTTCTCTTTTTAGGGTTCTCCATACTCGCCAATGAGGAATACCAGTTGCCAAACTGATTCGTCTAGTGCTCATATTTGGGTTTTCTTGAACTACGTTTATAATATTGTTTTGTTCCTGCACACCTTGTTGTAAAACACGCTCCACAACTGCAGAAGTAGGAAACTTTCCGTGTTGTCTTGCATACTGGAACACCGTACTAAAGGTTTTATGATTAGGGCATCGACGACCAGGAAAACGCAGCCGATATTCTCTTTCCGCCGACCTACCATTTCCATTACAGAAACCATAGATGAATATTATGTCAGCATATTCCACGTTTGTAAATTTTACTGGCATAGTTAAAATATTTTCACAAGTTTTCACTAACTAAATGCGGATTATTGACACATTAAATTACTAACAAACAATTATTCAACTGTTTAGGAGATTTCTTTTTATTATCTGTCACTTTGAACAAGCCTACTGTGATTGATTAAAAATTTTGTTATTTCATACCCGATTACTTATTAGGACCACAGTTTTTTACCAAAATGGACCTTTAAAACGTGCCGGAATTAGGATTCACCCAGACCACCTAGGCTCAATAGAATTTTTGCAAATTTTAGTTATAAAACTATTTATTTCACGTGCCTCTCATTTAATAGGGTTCTGTAATCCATTCTCTTGCACATTTAACAACGTATTTAAATAACCACGAAGGTGTAACAAAAAAATGAAATAGGCCATTTTCATACCCGATTACTTATTAGGACCACAGTTTTTTACCAAAATGGACCTTTAAAACGTGCCGGAATTAGGATTCACCCAGACCACCTAGGCTCAATAGAATTTTTGCAAATTTTAGTTATAAAACTATTTATTTCACGTGCCTCTCATTTAATAGGGTTCTGTAATCCATTCTCTTGCACATTTAACAACGTATTTAAATAACCACGAAGGTGTAACAAAAAAATGAAATAGGCCATTTTGTTTGTTTTTTCTTGCTCTTTTCGAATATCGTATCGAAATTTCAAAAAAATATATACATGATGTTTTATTGAGGCAAAGAAGAAACATAAATTATAGTGAGTCCGGACCTGGATATATTTTTTTTATACATGTACCTCTTGGGGCTCGTTAGTACATTAGCCGTACCAAATATGAATCCGTTATTTCATTCCCTGTCAAAGTTATGACAAAAAACAGGTTTGGCCAAAAATTATTTAACACCCTGTAACTTCGTAATGAAGGCCCAATGAGACATTTCTATGGGAGGTTCCGGTTAGCACTGATGTTCTCTACCTCCTATTAAGCTATGTCCCTCTCATGATGCAACACCCTGTATTACTCAATCATATATTATGTCTAATAGAAGCCCGTCTATTAAAAATACCAATACAGATGGCGGCCATATTGGATTTATAGGAAACAGGCCACCAGAGGTCGCGCACAAGTTGTTTGCGATGGTATCCTAAAACTTTAAGACCATACTTAAGACTATACCAAATTTGACATATTTGGCACAAAATGTACGATTCTTATGAATTTTTAATAATTCCTGCTCCGCTATAATCAAATTTACAGTATTAAATATACTAAAATAATAAATGGCAACTATGAATAAAGATACAAACCGGAAGTACGATTAAGAAAAACAACCATAAAACAATTTTAAAAGATAGACAATAATACATGTAGGTATTGCATATATTATCTATATAAAAATGAAACACAATAATAAAGTACGTAAAATAATACATTTGACAGTTACTTTTCTGTATTAGTCAGTCGAAGTATTCGCGAACAGAGTAAAAGTTGTATTTCAAAAGCATGATTTTTTACTTTATAAAATTTTATTATCATTTATACTCATTTCTATTGGTCACGAACTTACGTGAGTTACTTTTTAAATAACATTCACGGTTTAAAATATATAAACAAGAAATCCACTTGTTAGCTTTAAATAATAAAGTGAATGAAATTATTATATGTTTTTTGAATACTTCTGGTCTGAAAATATAAATGGGTAAATAATAGATTTGTTCCCTACATGTCTAATCTTTGTTTAAAAGTTACCTAATCCCTATTTGCCGCAGTCTATTTTTGTGTGTCTAACATAATGCCCTGAAATACTCCTGGGCAAGAAGAATATGTGCAAACGTATCTCCTTTGAGTCTTCTCTAAAAATTTCCATTTTTTGTAAGATAGGTTTAGGGTGGAGTATGTGTACTCTGTATATGTGCATGATTGTGTATA
Source organism: Leptura quadrifasciata (assembly GCA_963675555.1). Lineage (NCBI taxonomy): Eukaryota > Metazoa > Arthropoda > Insecta > Coleoptera > Cerambycidae > Leptura > Leptura quadrifasciata. Next base: position 104,582,192 of record OY776673.1, on the reverse strand, counting down.
TTTCTAAATTATGGCATATCTAATAACTTGTGCATGGCTGCGTGGTTTGTTACCTAAAATCGTTAAAATGCCTAGTTCTGAAAATAACTTCCTGCATGACTAGCGTGTATTTTTAAATAACATAGTACATATCATTGTCTTCTGCAAGATGAATTGTCCATTAATTTTGTTGCTGTTTCCCGAACACATTATGCAATAATTCAGCCTCGATTGAACGTATCCAAAATAATACATTTTAGAATATTTAAAGTAACATCACTTATTAATTGCCATATGGTGAAACAAGTGATTTTATTTTTGCTTGTTTTTTTAATAGAAACTAATTCCCCCAAAATAGGTGAGAATCGATGTAAAGTCCTAGATATTTGACATTGTCACTTTGTCTAACACTTTGCCCATCAGTTCTAACGATGATCTCTAATGTTGTGAAAATGTTTACCTGAAACAGACGATGTGGTATCATCTGCAAATATTGTAATGCATGATCCATTAATCATATCATCCAAAACAATGTCATATATAAATACAATGAATAAGAGAGGACCCAGAATACTACCTTGGGCAACCCCAGTGTGAGTAAGCCTAGTAGAAGATTAAAATAATTTCCTTTTGTATTTTAACTGAACCTATTATAATCTATCTTTTAAGTATGATTTAAACCAGAATAGAGGAGAACTTCTTACTCCGTATCTGAAAAGCTTTTCGGTTAACAAATTACGGTTTATCTCATCAAATGTATGGCTCAAAGAATATGCTAGCTGTTCAGTATGAAATTGTAAAGAGCTAACGCTGCATCCTGTGTGAGGTCCTTTCCAAAACCGATCTGAATATTTGTGAGTAACTTTTCAGCAGTTAAGAAGTTTGATAATCTGTTGTAATATGTTTTTTCATAAATTTTTTTCAGAAAATGGACAGAAATACCACTCCTCTATAATTAGAGATTTGAGTTTTATCAGATTTTCTTTATACATTGATACTATTATAGATTTTTTGAGGGGACTAGGAAATGTTCCTTCACAAAAGAATACATTTATTAGTGCACTTAGTGAACTACAAATATAATCAGTTGTATTTATTAATAAAGAACCAGTAACATGATTGAATCCGGCCGAATTCTTAGCTGCTATGGATCTAATACTATCCCTAACTTCACCATTATCTTTCGTTAATATATTTATCAAATTTATGAAAAAAACATTAAAACTCTCAGCAGTACTTTTGAAATAACAGTAATAATAATAATAATAATAATAACTTTTATTTACAGTTCATAACACAATTATTATTTTTTACAAGGCAAAGAAAAACATTTTAACTTAGTTATGTGCTACAAAAGTACTGAAAAACAATAAGCATTGATCTAAGTTTCAGCCCCAATCCACTGACATTAATTAAATAATTAAATGTTAGTCCTTCAAATTAATTTACAATACAATACCTAAATATTCAATTATTCACTGAGTAAGAGTAATAGAGGAGAGAACTACGGAAAATCTTAAACTAAAAATTAAACTTGAAATAAACAGGTGAGGCCATTTTCATCTGAAACAATTTAAAATGTAAGGTATATATGTATGACTTAGTTTCATTTAAGGGGTTAAGAGAAATTTTTTGTACGTGATTTTAAATTTAGGAAATTTAAAACTTTTGTAATCAAACAGTACTTTATTGTATAATAAGAGTATGTTATATGAAAAGCATCTACGGTATAAAGTAGTTCTATAAACTGGAGGTGATATCAGCCCTCTGAATCTCAAGTTCTAGGTATGGACGTCACTGCGGTATTTAATTTTATTATATAAATATGAGGGGGACTTATTTAAAACGATATTATAATAAGTGTAGTACAGTGGAGCTTCCGCCTTGTTTCCATATTTAACCATTTTGTATCTTTTAATGTATGTGTAACATGTTCGTATTTCCTAATACCATATATATACCTTAAACAGGCCTTTTGAATTTTCTCAAATTTTATTAATGTTTTCTTTATCCAAGCAAGGGCCATATACGGCATCACTAGCATATCAGTCATTTTAATTTTAAGGGATTGAGATAGAAAATGACAATATGAGGGTATAAATATTTTAGATTAGCGTATGCCTCCTGTGTACTTTTACTTATGTGTTTTCTAAATCGTAAATCAGTGTCCAGCTCAACACCAAGATTTCTTGTCACTCTAGTACATACTAAGCCCTTGTCACCTACTGTAATATTTATACCTGCTTCAACTCGCTCTTTGTACTTTCCAAATATAAGAATAGATGATTTTGTATGGTTTATAGTTAAGGTTATGACGCTCTGACGTTTTCACTAGTTTTTTTAGATCAGTATTAATGATGTCATTAGCCTGATTCAAATCGTCATGAAAAAATGAAAAATAAATTTGTGTCTGCGTATAAGTGAGCTTTACAACTGTTTAGACAATTTGTTATGTCACATGTATAAATACAAAATAACAAGAGGCCAAGGATTAATCCTTGTGGTACACCACACATTATCTTTCCCTTATTTGATATACCATTACATGTCTCCACATACTGCATTCTGTTGTCTAAATAACTTCTAAGAAAGTTAATTGCACTGCATGACAATCCAACATAATGTAGAATAGAGAATAATATTTCATGGCTAATCGTATCAAATGCCTTTGAATAATCTAATAGTATTAAAGTTGTTGTTTTTCCGGAGTCTATATCCATTACAATATCGTCAATAACACCTAGCAAAGCAGTTGTACAGCTATAACCAGCGCGGAACCCGGATTGATGAGGAGGTAGGATATTGTACATATTAATATGATCGCGAATTTGATAATTCATATTTTTTTCTACCACTTTAGACAATACTGGCAAAATATTAATAGGCCGCAGATCGTTAAAGTCAGATATATAATTTTTTTAGGCATCTGTTAAATTTGCGTAGTGCCTTGTCCTTTAATAAAATCATTTTTTAGATATTATCAGTAAGCCACGCCAGTTTATGTTTTTTTATAACAATTTCTTTAACATGAGCAATAGTATCAAAGATATTTAAAATTAACTCATTAAAATATTCAATTTTATCATTGACGTTATGTATATAAACTATATTCTCGAAAGGGGCAGACATTAAACATTCTTGTAGCAAGTCTATCAATCCGTATAAAATTTCTAGATTTAAAAGTTTGTTGATTGTATTTAGGAGCACATATATTAAAAGAACAAAATACCAGCGAATGGTCTAATACATTATACACATCATTTGTACCACACGTGTAGTCGTCTTTTTCAGTTGAGATTAAAATAATATATAATAAGGTGGAAGAAATATTTGTAGTGCGCGTAGGCGTATTAATAATCTGCTTTAAATTAAGAGGATCTATACAATCATTAAACATTATAGCCTTTCGATTTTCAGAGTCTAGTAAATCTGTTATAATATTACCTTCTGTATCCACAAATGATGATGGTAAATTACCATTATCATTATTTGAGCGGTCATTGTTTTTAATAATACCCCAAGCTATTTTGCCTTTATTATTGGAATTAATCATTAATGAATCATAGTACAGTTTTTTAAATACTTTTAATATTTGTTCGGTGATTTTTGTTTAATCTTTTGTAAATTTCAAGTAATTCATCAATTAGTTTTATATAATTTATAAATATCTCTAAGAATAATCCCTTCATTAACTGGCTCCTCTGAAATCCAAGGGTTTTACACTTAGTTGACTTTTTTATTTTTCTCTGAATTTCTTTACATATATTTAAACAAGTAAAATTAGATAATTATGCGCACTTGTTAGCAATTTACGTGCATTTTAGCAGTTCGTTCGCCTTTAAAACACAAACGTTAATAGTAACAACTTGGGTGGTCAAACAGTAAAACAGGCAATGCAGATTTACGAACAATAGCGGTACCATAATTGCCTTTATTCTAGTAACTCACAATAATGCGTCTTTTATGCAATGTGCATAAACCGTATTATTGGTAGTTGAAATATTATATCTAAAACGTAAACGTTGTTTCATGTTTACCGTAAATATATCGATAAATTTTATGTTTTGAAATAAGTTGGGCTCTTGGACATGCACATGAATTCAAACAACCATACATAACCAGGCCCGCGATACTAAAACTGTGTAAGAATAGAAATATTAAATGCGGGCTATTTTTATGTCGAATGAATTGCAGTAGGAATCTATTTCATTAAAATCTTAAAACATTACTATTGTTAAATGGGGCTGATTTGTGATAATATAAAATAATACAACAAAAAAATATATAAGAAATAGTTTCTGGGGAACAATAAATCAAGGATCAAATAAAATAAGGACTAAGTATACTGCAACTATTTCACTTCCAGTCATGAACTCACACCCTTGTTTCGATTGGTTTCATGGAATGCGGATCAAATTAGAAGAAATCCAAATCGACGGCCGCCACTTAACGACAACACCCTTCGAAAAATAATAAAATGTTTTAATGATACCGGTAGGGTTTCAGAAACAAATTCTAAAGGAATTATTTATTACAATTTAATACAAACAAATATCTCATAAATAGAAATACAAGTACAAAATGAACATCCAAAAAAAACGAAACACTATGTATAACAGTAGTACTACCTACTACCATACTGAAAAAAAAAATGCGTGTTATGTTTCTAACTACAAATGCTCAAATTGTGCACCATGCATTCTAATACACAAACGTGCTTTACGAGACACCTCACGCATTACATTTTGGAGGATATCAGGAGTAATTGCCTCACATGCGTTTTAATTTATTTCTTACATAAACAACCCCACTCGAGTATGTGTTCAAACAAAGTTGCTTATCGACCATATTTTCGTTAGATCTGAAGACAAAAGCTTAAAGAATATATTAGACATAAAATCATTTTTATTTGAAACAGATATTACAGATCATTACGCAATAATGTTGACATTAACTCACAAATCCCAACAACCAGTAATTGAGAATGAAAATTTAAAAAATGTTAATAAAATAAACAGCCATAAATTAATCCGCATTCTAGATACCAAAAATTGGCAAGAAGTTTTTCGCTGTAATGATTCAGAAGATGCATGTAATGTTTTCATGAATAAGTTGAAATCTTACATAAATATATTAACAACACAGGTAAAAATTAAACATAAATTGTATAAAATCAAACCTTGGATCACTGCAGGGCTAATAAACTCCATTAGACAAAGGGATTATCTCAAAAAATATTATATCCATAACCAAACTCATGAAAACAAAACTAATTCTACGCGTTACAGAAATATGCTAAACAAGTTAATTAAAAGAGCTAAAAATAAATTTTATCAAGACAAAATAGAGGAATCCAAAAAGAGTTACAAAAAAATGTGAGAAATTGTTAATGTGGCAACAAATACTGGAAAAAGCGAATATAATCAAATAAATAACATCACAGACAACAAGAGATGCGTAATATCTGATAACACAGCTAAAGCAAATTTATTTAATGACTATTTTATTAATATAAGTAAAAATATGGCTGATAAAATAGATAACAGTGTAACAGTAACACTATCGAAAGATGTAAATATAAGAGAATCACTTTATCTAAACCCGGTAACGGTTAATGAAGTCATTCTGCATATCTCGTCCCTAAAAAATAGCTCAGCGCCAGGACCTGATGAGGTATCGGCTTATTTTATCAAAAAACATCACAAAAATTTGGTGAAGTTATTAAGACACATTATCAACTTGATTTTTACTACACAAGAAATATCTCTAGCGTGGAAAGAATCAATAATAACCCCTGTAGGTATATAAATCTGGCAATAAACATATACTCACAAATTATAGACCGATATCTCTAATTAATAATTTCGCAAAAAGTTTCGAAAAGTGTGTAAAGAAACGATTAACTTATTTCTTAGAAAAACGCAAAATAATGAATACAGTTTGGTTTCCGATAAAATTTTAGTACTGATGACAGTGATAAATCTGCTCAGCAACGTAATATTATCACTAGAAAATAACAAAATATGTATAGGGATATTTTTAGACTTCGCCAAAGCCCTCGACACAATTAAACAAGATATACTCATTACTAGATTAGAACCTATTGGCATCAGAGGCTGTGCTTTGGATATGTTTAAAGATTACCTTACGCATATAGTACAAAAGGTCAAAGTAAGCGATGAAATTAGGGATCCTCCAACAGTTGCCACTGAAGTCCCGCAGGGGACAGTATTAGGACCGATTTTATTTTTAATATATATAAACGACATCGCCATTTTAACCGGGCCCAGAAGTGATATTATATCGTACGCAGATGACAGCTCTAATATTTCAAGACAACTCTTGGACGGAAGTATTTAAAAATGCTGAATATGGTTTAATAACAATAAAAGCCTGGTTAAATGTAAGTCTTCTTAGCCTTAATGTCACCAAGTCAAAATTCTTAACATTCACCACATTGTCCAACGACCAACCAAATAGATCTAAATTAGTTATTCATAAAGAAACATGTAATAATAAAGAGAATTGCGATTGCCCATATATAAATAAAATCACTGAAATAAAATATTTAGGAATAATCGTAGATCAATTTTTGAGGTGGGAACAACACATTGAATATTTAACGAAAATGCTAAGAAGACTCACATACAAATTTTATCAAATGAGAGATATTTTGAATAAAAAAAAAATTTAACTACTGTTTACAAAGCGTTACCTGAGTCAGTAATAAAATATTGCATTGTTGTTTGGGGGGGTTTATTTAACAACTCGGTTAAAAGCTTAGAGACTATTCAAAATTCTATATTAAAAATAATTTTTAAGAAAGACAGGCGTCTCTGCACAGAACTTTTATATAAGGAGTTGGGTTTGTTTAATGTGAGAAAAATATATACATATGAATGTCTAATGTGAATGTTCAAAACTCCACTGGATTGTATAAACCACAATTACAGTACACGATGGAATAAAAATCAATCTGTACAAACGCCGTGTTTTCGAAAAACCCACACGCAAAGAAATTTATTTTATATTGGCCCAAAGCTATATAAAATATAAAAAATATTTAAAAAAAGACTGAATTAAAAAATGAAATAAAAACATTTATAAATGATAATTATGATGAGATCAAAGATATATTCAAATAATATGCATTTAGAATCAAGCTGTTTTTTTTGTACACCCCTCCCACATTCTCCCAGTCTATCGATCATACACGCTCCTAAATAGAATTTAAAATAAAACTAAGTATCTCTATCCTTTCTGCATTTTTATTTAATAATAGTAGTTAACTAAATCATTGCACCAGAAGCCATGTATTCTATTGTAAATATAATTTATTATTTGTTATATCATGAACAAGCTCCTCTGTGAGCTTAGATGATTTGCAAATAAAAGGTACGTGTGATTGTGAACTGAAAAATAAATTTGAGTTGAAATTTGAATTCTGGTTTTGATGTCCTCAATGTTTTCAGGAGCAGTTTGAAATACCTTGTCTTTAATGTAACCCCAGACGGAAAAATCCAAGAGAGTAATATCTGGTGATCGAACTGGCCATAGAATGAGTCCATAAGTGCCTATCCAGCTAGCTATCTGGCATAACTTGATTTGTATATATTACAGCAGTATGAGGTGGAGCCCCATCTTGTTGAAAATATGAATAATTTAATCTATCTGTCACTGTTAATTCGTAAAGAAAATCTTGAACTTCGTTTTGCAGGAAATTAAGGTATCTACGAGCGGTTAATTTGTCATCATAAAAATAAATATTTAGTCCCTAAAAGACCCACCCAGACATTCGTAGAAAATCTTTCTTGTGAAGCAGTCTTTCTGAACCAATGTGTATTTTCTCGTGTCCACTTATATATAATGCATATTTCTATTGAAAAATCCATTATTAGAAAAATGTTATTCGTCCGATCAAAAAATTTTGCTACATATCAGCGGGCCATTCCTTTTTTTTAAGTAACAACCATCTGCAAAATCTTACTCTCCTCGGCTTATTTCCCTCATTTAAATGTTGAACTTTTCTCATTTTATAGCATCGAAATCCGTTTTTTTTTAATATATTTCTTTTCTTTTTTATGCAACAGTTTCTCTGAATTTGTCTCAAAGAAGTTTCTTCATTTTGTTTAACATAATTCTTCATTCACTTTTCATACATTATCCGCTACATGCCCTCGCCTTACTACTTTTTTGAAAATGAACTGTGCGTTTTTAGATTTTGAACTAACTTTCTAAACATAGTTCGATTTGGCTGAGGAGCATCTGGAAATCTATCTCCGTAAACCGTGACTGCCATCTCAGCGTCAAAATTGCACTGATAATAAGTGATAATCATATCGAATTTGTTATTATTGGTGTACACGATAATTACTGATATAAAACTTGTCTTAGAACTCGGCAACGCAACATACAATAGTGACAATCTGTCAATTTTGTTAATAACTGTATACATTGTTTTTCACTAATCCTGGCATAGTTGATTTTTACGATTCAATTATATGAATTGTGGTTTTCGTAAAATATTAAATATTGACGCTAACAGTTCAAATTTTTGTGACATGTTTTATATCGTTGGAAAGAGACAAATAAACAGAATTAATGATGTCTTTGAGATTTGTTCTTTTCATTTTTACACAAGAGCGTATGTCAAAGCCAACCACGTTTTCATAATTTTTTGATGCACATTAATATTCTTATTATATTTGCCGTCAAATTTCATCCCTTTAATTTTTTTTCGTATCTCCTCAAATAAGGAAGCTGTAACCGTTTACGGTTTTCCTATTTTTCAGGTTTTTGTAATATATCTCACAAAGTAGGCTTTGCTCTTAAATAATGGTATAACTGTTTCCAAAACTTTGGTCTTCTACAATAGATATTAAGCAAGATATTTGGTATGGCCCTCGTAAAATAGACAGATGGTATACCTACTAAATACAAAAATTGTAGTTATCTCTTTTCGCTGAAACAATTTTTTTCAACTTTATCTAAACTAGCTTTATAATACAATCACATACTAGTTTGTCATAATGGATTCGCGGCTTATTTATTACAGTAGTAGATTTACTTGAATTATTATTGTCATTCGAAGCAGTAGACATGTCTGCAGTTACACGTATAAATAAGTTTTGTACTCTGAAAGAATTAGACATTAATCATTAACATGACACGGCAGTCCCATCCTATTTATCATAAACATTTGTTTCACATATAGAGGGATAGGGTACATGCGCACACGTCAAGAATGAAATATATCTCTATCTTGGGTCCGGTTTCTACACTGAGGAATATTGTTCCGTAACGTTTTTGAGTCAAAAGCTAAATATACCATCATACTAAAATTAAATGCCTTTTAGTCCTCACTTCAGCAAAATAATTAGCTCTTGTAAAACGAAACACAGCATTACTTCGATATATTTTTATGGTTTAACTACCTCCGCCTTGTATTGATGGCCATGATCGCATATTAATAAGCAAATAATACTTTGTAACTTATTATCGGTTTCCGTTTTTGTCAACAGGATCTCGTTATGAAACTTAAAATAACTTACATAATTCAGACTTCATCATATAATAATCCTATTAGCATACTTCATCACGTTCTGCCTTAGAGTGACAGTAAGAAATGAATACAAGAAATATATATTTCTTGTAGGCGTAATCCTATTTGAATATACAGGGTGTCTCAAATTAAAAGAGGCATAGTGAAATGGGAGATAGTATACACTTTTCCCAGTTCAAAACACCACTACACTTACCGTTGCAAGTGTTCGAGAAAGGGGGTATTTTATTATCAAATTGTTACCAATTATTTATATCGCTATATTTTCATAGCGGCCGCACATATTGGAATAAAATTAACTACAAATATTTTATTCCAATCGAAAGCATAATTTATTCGGAAAAATATCCAGGATCGAACTCGTTTTATTTTACAAATGTTGCTCTCAGTGCTCCGAACAATATCCTGTATATAATTTATTGAAAAATCATTTAAAAATATATTGGATCAATGTAATATTTGATGTAACATTTACGGTTATTCTTTAATAAATTTTCAAAATTGTCAATAGACCAAATTTTAAATTATATTGTTAATTTGTTATTGTCATCAATTCCCAGATATAACTTTATTCGACTTGATAGAGATAGCCGAGGTGGGGGGGGGGGGGGGGGGGTCTAGGTATATTTATTAAGACCACATTTCAATATAAAATAATTTTCCAAGAAATTAATATTGGACCAATTATGAATTAAGACCAGCAATGCTAGGTAAGCATTATGCCATAGGGGTACCATACAGGCCGGCGAGATCTAATATTTTAGAAATATTTAATTCTCTAGAAAACGCAGTGTATGTTATGCTACTTGACTGTGACATAATTCTTATGGCTGGAGATATAAATATAAATTTATTAATCGATAATCAAAGTCTCAAACACTTTAACAACTTTATTGAATCTTATGGACTGCTTCAAATCATTACTGGACCTGCCATGATTACCGAGACCACACAAACTTTAATTAATATAATAATTACCTCTGACACTGGATGCAATAATAGTGGAGAAATGGTTAACCTACATGAAATCCCAGATCATTGTGTTGCTGTTTGCAATATTAATAAACATAAAACTAAAAGTGCACATAAATTAGTCACCTTTTGAGTAGTGGTGAGAGGTAAGTGAAACCTCTCAAATGGTCAATTGCTACTATACACCATAGATGTCTCTATGGGCGTATAGCGACTTGCGATTCTGCAAGTACCTGAGAGCGGCGACCTTTCAGTCCTAGGTGGACTTAACCTACTGTTATAATATATGATTTGCAGGAAACAACTACTCAGCGGGCAAATACCCCGACCTGCATTGAATTACACCTTACAAATCATTAAAGAATGGTAACCAATATCATTTGTCAACTCCCTGACCAGACATAGACCGGTTTCGAACTTATTAGTTCTCATCAGTATGCCATAGGTCATGGAGCAGACAAATGATAGTGGCCAACCTGCTAGTTTTATACAAACTATAGTAAATTGAGTAGTGGTGAGAGGTAAGTGAAACCTCTCACCTTTTGTAGCTTTAATGCCATAGTGGTAGAGAGGCATAGCAATTTAATGGAATCGAAATCTTTGTTCTGTAAGGGTATTCAGTTATTCAACAATTTACCAAAGGAAATAAAATATTGTGAAAAATAAATACTTTCATCAAATTATGTGTTAGTCATGTTAGAAAAGAATATTGATTTTTTTGTGATTAGGTTACGTGATATTACGATAAACTATATTAGAATACAAAGAGATTGGTAGTTGTTTTACAATTGTTACTATATGTAGAGATTTAAGATAAGTTAGTGAATAGTTAATGGAGTTCTGTTCTATATATTGTTAAGATTTAATAGTAGCTTTTTTAGCTAATAAAGATGCATCATTATTAAAGAATTCGATGAAAACCTATTTTTTGAACGGTTTCATAGTATAAACAGGAATTGTATCTATTGTTTAGGAGATGTTAATGACATGGTTGAATTTCTAAATGAAAGTCTTATAAATGTTTTCAATGATTGTGCTCCTATCCAAGCGGTTAGAGTAACAAAATCGCCTCCACTCTGGCTGACATACAATATAAGGGAAATAAATGATTGAGACACGAGATAAAGCGTTTACTAAACTTAAGTCAACCATATCACCAGCTCACTGGAATTATTATAAAACCCACAAAAATCAGATAAATTATGCTATAAAAAGAGAGAAAAAGGTTGTTACATAGAATTTATAATGGCATAAAAAAACAGTAAAACGACATGGAACACTCTTAGATCTTTAAAAATACTAAATAACAATATAATAAATATAATATATTAGATTTAGATTCAATTAATACCCATTTTGCAGATCATATTTTAATCAATAAAGCTCCTAAGCAAATTGATATTTTACAAAAATATAAAAATATACAAAACCCTGCAAACAAGTTCTTCAAATTTTCATGTGCCGAAAAGAAAGATGTCATTAAATATTTAGGTTAGTAATTAGATACTTAATTATTCACCTCACTTTTATTTTAAATTACGCTCTTGCCACTTTAGTATTCCGGAAGTGTGGAAACAGGCCAATGTAGAGTCTTTTGCAAAAATTTCTAATCCCACTGGACTGAGCCACTTACGACCAATTAGCGTACTTTCCATGCTATCGAAAAGTCTCGAGTGTATAATGAAAACTTGAATGACGAACTACGTAACCGAAAATAATATAATACCCACCTCACAATCTGGTTTTATTGAATAATACAGTACTACTACCGCTTTGGCCACCATCACAGATGATTTGATTAGAGCTACCGATGAAGGTAAAATAAGCTGCCTGATTTTATTAGATTACAGCAAGGCTTTCGACACTATGAATCCTGACATTTTATGGCATAAACTAATATGTTATAGTTTTTCAGACAAATCCGTTACATTAATTAGAAATTATTTTCAGGATCGCTATCAAAGAGTGTCATATGATATTAAAATGACAGAATTTCGACGCAGTTATATAGGTGTACCGCAGGGATCCATACTCGGACCCTTGCTGTTTTCGATGTATATTTCTGATTTTTGTAAAGTTATTGATAGTTGCATAGTAGCGGAAAGCTTTAATCGAGAAGGAAGGTGCGAAGTAATACGCTAAGATGGCAGACCCGGACTTAACTATATTGTGTATATCTATTTATTTACTACTTTACTATACATAACTGTGCAGATGACACACAGGCTTGTTTGTCCTTTACTTCGGACGAAAGTATATAGGTGATGATGTAGATAAATTAGATGGTATATCGGCAACGTCTCGCAACCTTCAAATAAATGCTAATAAGTCATCTGTAATGATGTTTGGACCGAAACATAAGAGGGGACTTTTAAAATTATCATCCAAAGTAAAAATAAATGGCGTAGATTTACTTAATTTTAATTGACACAAAAAACCTAGGATTATGGTTAGATTCAAATTTACGATTCTCCACATATATAAGTTACTTTTGAAATCGTCATATAATATCCTCAGACAATTGTATCCTCATAGATCAGCATTAACTTCAAAACTTAAATTAAATATATGTGAAGCCCTGATTATTTCCAAAATATCATGTTGTGGTACAATTTGACTCTGATAGACGACAAAAAGTCCAAAATGCATGTTTTAGACTTAGTTTTGGCACTGTGGTGATGACCATATTTTATTCATATTGTTGTTGTATCCGGTTTTTAGTGGGACATGCGTAAGTCGACCGGATAAATTGATTCAAATTATATTAGTGGAATTCCCTTAACTCCATAGTATTCTAATTCATTTAGAAGTATAGAGTGATCAACGCAATAAGACGCTTTAGACAAGTCACAAAACATACCCTTCGCTATTTTTAAGGATGTACTTAGTTTTTACGATAAGTAGATATATGGCATCCCTTGTAGAGCAATCCTTCTTGAAACCATACTGGTCATTTGGAAGGATTTGCGAATTGTTATAAACTTGTTCTTTTTCTAACGATTCCAGTCTTTTAGAGATATATGATAAGACAGAAGTGAGTCTACAGTTACATATATTCTATTTATTTAATTTTTTAAATATTGGTAGAATTAAGGTATTTTTTAATTCATTTGGAAATACCCCTCCCCTGTCTTCAAGGACACATGTTTCAAAATATTTATATTTTTCTTTATTGTTGAGGTGGGTATGTTCTCAAGCCCAAGGGATTTTTTATTTTTAAGATTATTTACAGTGTTAACTACGTCATCCTCTGTAATTGGCATGAAATAAAAATAATTTATTGGATTAATGTTTACTTTTTTTAGGTACGTTTCAAGAGTGATAATTGACTGTAGGTTTATGATTAAATTGGGTATCCGAGGGTTATCCGAGAGATCTAACTCTATAACAGCAGTATTATAAAATGCAAGATTCTCACTATATTGTCTATAATGGCAGAATAATTATATGTAATATGCGTTGGAAAATTTACCACTGCTTTTTAGTTGTATATGTATAAGTTATCAAAATATTGATAAGTTGTATTTTTACTCAAATCAACGTTAAAATAGTACTCAATTTAACGAGGTCCTGAACATCAGACAATTGCACGATCTTTTACAAAACATTTCCCACCCCTTTTTCGAGGGTGAGAAAAAGTTGGTGATTGTTTCGAGTTCTGAAACACTTGCGCACTACCCCAGTCAAGGAAATACGACCCCAATTTCTGAGATCTCGGTTTTGGGCTTGCGGGGACTCGTCGGATCGGCTTTTTTGGGGAATAGTAATAAATTCAGTTAATATACTCTAGAATACTTCGGACCGACCTCCGAAGATTAAACGTACCCTCGCCCGCAATAGCAATATCCCCCAAAAAAATAAAAAATAAGGGCTCGACAAGGTTTTTTATGGATTTTAGACAGCAGGGATCACGATGGTGGTGTTATTTTTCACCCTACCCTCCCGCAACTACCCCCAACGTATAAAAACCACCTCCTCTTCCATACTGTCGGTCCTAGGCATGCGGAGATTGGTCGGATCGGGGTTTTTGTAGGAATATTAGGGAAACTAACCACTACTAAGTCTTAGATGGCCTAAGCAACCCTTGGGGGCTGGAACGACCTTGCTCGCAACACCGAAATCCTCGAAAAATGGAAAACAGGCTCGGAAATGGTTTATCACGGATTTTCGAGGGCGGGAATCACGATGGTGGTGTTTATTTCACCTTGTTGAGTCCACATTTTTTTACTTTTTGAGGACATTGATATTACGGGCGGGGCTACGTTCAACCCCCAAGGGTTTGTCCGAAGCATTTTAGTGTAAATTAACAGAATTTATTATTATTGCCCCAAAAAAACCCGATCCGATGAGCCATCGCAATCACAAGTCCGAGAACTCGGAAATTGGGGTGGTTTTCCCTTGATAGGGATAGTACGCAAAGGTTTTAGAACTCGAAATCATCACCATCGTTTTTCTCACCCACGATAACGGGAGAGGGGAATCTATCGCAAAAGATCCTACAAACTTTTGATGTTTTGACCTTTTTGGGACTTCGTTAAATGGACTATTTCCACTAAAAATTAATCTGCTTAACCCTAGGCTTTCAACTTACAATAAAAGATTAAAGAAGAACTATTAAAACTGACTCACATTTCCTAGAGGTGGCCTATAGATTTTTGGAATTGTTAAATGATGGATTTACATAAAACAACAGCGAATTTAAATTCTTCTTCAACAGGAGTGGTTTTTAATTTCTGAGATTTTATATGAGTTATATCTAACCAAGATTTAAATATATATAGCTAGCTGATTTTTGACTATGATTTGAGTTTTTCCTACAAAGAATTGAATCTATTTGGTAATTTGGAATATTAAAAATCTTATTTTGGCTATAAAAATGTTATGAGATACGTAAAATGTCTATATTATATTTATTGTCTATATAGAAATTTTCTAAATACACTGTCAAAACGTCCACCTTATTTCAGCGATTGAATATTATGAAGAAGTACATTAAAGATATTCTTCGTATAATGTGATTTATTGGATTTATTTGTAGTAGAGGTTTGAGCAGACCATTGGTATTGATCGATTCGTTGACTGGTTTGTTGGCTTATTTTGATTTTTCTTGTTTTCAAATATTCTAATCTACAGTTTTTTATTGAGATGCAGTTTCTTGTATCTTAGAATGACAGAATTGTCCGTGGCATGGGCCTCATATAGTTTTATTCTCGTTTCCCTTATTTCTTTTGGTAAATTCTCGGCTAAAGAATAGTTTGTTTTGGAGAACATTTTCCTATTCTGTAGTATCTGATTCAAGTACTTTATTACTCTGAGCCTGTATTTATTCCAATACGAGAAACGACTAGTATATTGTACGGATTTATTTTTATGTCCAAATGATCAGCTACTATTTTTATGAATGACTGTTCAATTGACGTTGCTCTACCCTCCTCGTTCTCCTTTAAATCATACAATATCTAATCATATTTGTTATTAATATATTCAAGATAACATATTACCTCTTTAAGATCAGACCCCTTGTTTCAATTCCTTATTTTAATTTTGGCTAGTTCGTTTTTTAGGTGCACAATATCACTGCTGTTCTTTTTGACAGTTTTTAAGCTTAAGCCAAGTCTCTGTTCGGTTCATTCATTTGTTATTGAGATCGCGGAGTCCTGGGATCGAATCCTGGATAGGGTATGGGTTTATTAGCATTTTTAATGTGTTACCGATTTGGTAGCAGTGTATTAGATGGTGTAGTATGAGAGGCAATACGTCTAGTCGCGGTACCACCCCTGAGTTCGAGTCCGAGTTTCGACAGATCGCAATGTCGCAGGGAATGGTCGTTGTGTAATTGTTTTGTTTGTATGTATGTGTCTTGGTTGCTTGTGAATAATGCTATACTCCGCCATGTTACTCTAAAAAAGTCGATTATAAAGAAGAAAAAAATAATTTGTGTTAATTTGTTTAATTATCCATAAAACAATATATGATATAGTGAAATATAAACTTCTGTTTTACTACCCAAATGTATGTGAATCTAAGTTGATAACTTCGCTATTTAAATCAGGAATTAATGGAGACAAATTTTAAACCGCATTAGTAGGACTTTGCCAAACCGCTACGCCGTCTGCCGAAGCATGGTTTGAAATTGAGATAATATTTCGTTCTGTTGACCATTTTCTCCCCAATCCGTTTGTGTCATTGTGGGTAATCTCACGAACAAACATAGGAAACATTTCAGATTGGAATCTTTCTCAAGCTGAATCAGCTACCATTTCTCATCGACTAATCAATTCAATGACTTCATGTATAGAAAATGGAATTACTAAACAGTTGGGAGGCCATTCCGACATAGAGACAAACAACTAAATAACTAACTATTATGGTTTGCTGTTATAGTGGACGGATAATTATGATGGGTAACTTTCTGCAAATAATCAGGGAATGTTAGAATTAACAAAATTGTATAAAAAATATATTTAAGGCAAAAAGTAAAAACAGAATTATTTCCGTTACACATGTGTATGATGAACAAAATCTGTAAAAATATTTGTATCTACTTTCACTATGTAATGTAAAGCTTTACAATATTGACTTTAGTGTCATAATGACGTGCTTTACCGCACTAGTGTGGTAAAATAATAAAAAGTGTAAATAAATAAAAACATTAAATTTAGTTTTTAGTTTTATTGTATACATTAATTGTAAATTTCAGATTAAAGCAGATTAAAAAGAGTAGTTCAAGGCTACTTAGAAAGCTTAACTTTATAGCAGAAAATACCTTTCAATTTGACACAATTTGACATTGATTGTTCTATTATTTTACGGGAATACATAAAGAAAGTCTATGTATCGTAACATCATATATAATATACGAGATAGATATACAGAGCTTTCAATAATGATCACAGGACACGTGATTTTTTAGTTGTTTTAACCATGTCAGAACCTTCCATATTATGGATATTTTAATTCGTATGTATCTAAGGGTGCGTTTTCAATTATCTTTGCTGACGTTTTTTTTTTCGACGAAGTTACACGAAATCTCGACGGAACGCACGGTTTATTTGGCTCTAAAACTGAACGCGCCCAGCGGAACCAATAAGGCAACGGTTTGTCTACGCTGAATATTTAGCGCCATACAGTCTTCTTGCAGGCATATCCTAACATTTAATTATTTATTTTAATCTGTAATGTCATATCATAGACGTAGTAGTAGTGTTTTGGTGGATATTGCATAATTTTCAGTTCTTTTTCACGAGTTTTGAATTGTTTTAATTATTATTTGAGTACTACTCAGTTCTTTTCGGAACTATATAATTTACATCAGTTATCTTCTAGTGAGTAATGATAAAGAGAAAAAGAATGTTAGGTTAAGTAATGTTTTATAAATTTTATTCTAGTCCTGTCTTGCAATGGTTTTTACGCCAGAGCAAGATGCCTTCATTTTGATGGCTCATTTCCGAAGTGGAACTCGCAAGGAAGATGGATCTTGGAAGTATTCATTGCAATCATGCATCGAATAATTTATGGAAAAATTTCCTGACGCAAATATTCCATATGACACATTTTCAAATCGTAAATATGTACTCGTTGATCGTTTTGCAAAGAAACACTGCCTTTGCAAGGGAAAATCCACTGGTAGGCCAACTGTTTTAACTGAAATGGTTATGAACGACGTTCGAGAGAGAATGAATCAAAGCCCGACAAAATCCATACCAAAGTTGTCCGCTCAAACAGGTAGGTACTGTTACAGTAAATTCTTTAATTACTGAATACGTTACATACCGTTTAAATATGAATTTCTTTAGTGAAAATTGTTATCAATAACTAATAACGATACCTATTAAAACTCTTGTTTATATATAAAACCTGAATGCAAATAAAAAAATATATATAACTGGGAATCGGTTCACTTCCGATGTCTTAATATACGTAAACGACAAATCAACGAAATTTTTTTTTTTTAGGTCTTGCAGATGGAGCAACCCATAAAGCACTCAAAAAAGTCCATTTGCATCAATACAAGGTAACCGTTGTTCAAGAACTATTACCCCCTGATTTTGAAAGTCGAGTAAGATATTGTTGTTGGTTCAACGGAAATTTAAATTACAACAATGTATTGGATTTAACATATTTTACTGATGAAGCGTGGTTCCACTTAACAGGTTATATCAATAGTCAGAACTACAGGACATGGGCTGCAGAAAACCCTCACACTTATGTAGAAACAAGTTTACACCCCTTAAAAGTTGGTGTATGGGTGGCAATATCCAGAAGGCGAATTATAGGCCCTATATTTTTTCATGAAACAATTGATGCCCAAAGGTATCAAACTCTTATTTTAGAGCCATTTCTGGCACAGTTTCATGACGATGAACTGCAAGATGGTTATTTCCAGCAAGACGGCGTTACTGCCCATACAGCAAGAGCTTCACTTAATTTTTTACGGGAATTTGGCAATAGAAAGAGAAATCCGCAATATTACTGATCAGTTACAGAACGTATTCGAAAATATGAAACGAAGAGCCCATCTGTGTTTAGAAACTCAAGGCAGCCATTTTGAGCATTTGTTATAATTTCTTGGCATTTCGTATTAAAATGTATTCATTCATCTTATAATTTAAATCTCATGTAACAAAAGTTTTTATTACGTAATTTCTTTTATTTACTGTGAATTGTTCGATTCGAATGTTTATATTCATGTTTGTGGAAATAAAGATTATTTTGAATTAGGTGTAATAATACATTATTACACCTAATTCAAAATAATCTTGTGAACATTTTCTTATTCAGATAAAAGGCATCCCATTTAAATTTGCTTTTAATATTAAAAACTTGTTCTTAAATTTGATGAATAAATGAATTATTATAAATTTTTTACCTTTAACTAGAACGCCAATGGATTTAGGGTATTTCTGTTTATTGCAATACCATCGTGTATAGCTGGTTGTCTATATTTTTGCGATCACGTGTCCTGTGATCATTACTGAAAGCTCTGTATATTACTAGATGGAGAAAGTTATCAAATGTGACTGAAGGCTGAGTTCGCTAACCCACCGTAAATAATTATTACAATTCTGCAACAAAATATTAACTTTTTTGGTATTATTAATGTCAAAATAATATACTTTTGCCCTAGTGGGAAAAAGTCGTTTTTGAAAAATTTACTTTTTCGTCAAACATCAGAAAAACATGACAATTCTTAACGCATTACATGACATTAAAGTTTGGCATTTTTGACGGCTGTGCGTTGCAATTAGCAGCAGAGGTAAAAGTACTTTTTCTGACGCTGTGAGCGGGAGAACAGGTATACGTCGAAGTATAAATAATTACGATATATTAATTATTTATAATTTAACTATTTGAGTATTATCTTTTGTTTCTTTTTCTCATCGCACCACGTCCGAGATCTTCTAAATGTAGCAACGCGTATTTTGTTCAATACGCCCGCCATGCGGTATTAACATATTGCGTTTTTGGTGATGAAATTCGAGATCTTTTATCTTTATTTTTTTATAGCTAATCGACGTTTGAAGAAAAAGTAGCATGTTTTATTCGGAGTAAAAATTGTGACTCGTCTGTAACCTATAGATTCGCCACAAAAGAATCACTTTCACTCCTAATAAAACAATATACCATTTTCTTCAAATGCCAGAAAATCATGACATGAGAAATTCCGTGAATTTATACTGTCATTTCTTTGACACTTCTAAACGGCTCACGAGTGACAATAAAAGTATTTGAAGAAAAATTAACAATTTTTATTTAATTCACGTTCGACATTCAGAGAAAAAAGCTTTTTATATGTGGAATAAAGTGATTTTTTGTCTCTAGGACATTCTTGCCGGAATCGTTTCGGTTATCCGTCAAGTACAATCCCGTCACAAAAAATATCACTTTTACTCCATATAAAACGATAATACATTGTTTTATTAGGAGTAAAAGTGATACTTTTATGACGAGTCTGTAGGTTTGCAATTACAGACGAATGATCTACCTTGTTATACCTGACATCTTGGGAGTTTTTCTGGCATTGGGCAATCGGAAAAAATGTATAATAATGAATAAGCGTCTGCATCATTTTTTAAATTAAAAATAAGGTGTAAACTTTTTTGGTCTTTACTGAACTCTAGTAGCGATACAGCTAAAGGCGATTTAAATCAGTTAGGGTCACTAATAGTTGACAGACATGACTTTAGTGAGAAATAAATTAGCGTTTAAAACATATTTTACTGTCTATGCAATGATAATTTGTAGAACACCTCGCGTACATAAAGTTTATTTATTGTGACAGATGTTCCCCATGGTTACCATTATGCAAATTAACTTCCATGGTTTACATAATATTGCTTTTGTATCGTTAATTAATATATTATATAGTGCTTTTGTGTAGTTAATTAATATATTGTACCTTATAATATAATGAGGCTATAAAATATTTATCGTAACAGATTATAAAAATTCTAATTACTTGCTTAGTTTTCTTGTATATGGGTTGGTCTCGGCTATAATATAAATTACGTGAGGTAAAATATGTATAAACATTTTAGACTACAAGTTAAATAATAAGAAAATTACGAAATTATGTAAGGTCATCATGTGTAAAATATTTGTACAAAAGATTGAATTAGTCTCCTGTAATATCCGGTTTATTAGTACCTAAATATTTAAAATAAGGATCATACGAATTATAATACTTTGCAAAATTCAAGCATGAGGTTCAGAGACTCTTTTTGTCAATAATGCATCATTGATTTGTGGATTCAATAACTGCAGTATATTAGTAACATCAAATACTCATATATTGACTCACTAGTTCATTACAATAATAATTATTACCTTACAATTATGAGATTAAGTCCCATATTTTACTATACATTTCAGTACTTTTATAGTTTTATTCTGTTTCCATTTTTGCTCCAATTTCCAATATTCGAATTACTGGGGTGCACCGTATCTTCTCTTTTGCTCTTTTATACCTTCTTTTTTCAGATTGTTGACGTCTTCGAGCATCGACGATTGACGTTACAGAGAAGCGTTCTGGCCGTTTTTTATATTTGCAGGTGGGCTTACGAAACTGTGGTATGCAGGGGGTTACTTTTTAGTAGAATATATATTATAAATGTTCAAAAGAATAGTTACAATACGCACTTGGTTTATTGTTTCATTAGTTTTGTTCAGATTTCTCTGACATGTGTTTCGGCCTTGCGACCATTATCAAAGAGTCTTAAAAACTGACCTGAAAGTGGTGGTTCACAGTATATATCTTACAAATCCTCTATCCACCTAGAGGGGGAATTATATCAAATAGCAAATCAAGTTATTAAACTTGACTTGCTATTTCTTAAAATTTAACAATATAGGCCGGAACTACGAACTTAATTTTAATATTACTGTGTCTAGTACAGGATTGTTAATAAATTCTGTTTGTGTATTTATAACGTTTTTATGGTTTCTTAGGGCCTTCTTAATTTCTAAAATTTCAAGCATGTCTAGGATTTTTTCTTTGTTTGCATCATGCAAAAGTTTAACACTACTACCGTTAACGTGATTTTGCTCAATGCAATGTTCGGCGATACCAGTTAATTTTTTATTATATAAAATAGACTGTTTGTGTTCTCTTAACCTCACATCTATGCTACGGCCACTCTGACCTATATATACGGCATCACAGTCGTCATACTTTATTTCATATACCCCCGATATTTTAATATCTTCTGTCTTTTCTTTATTATTAACCAACAAGCGATTAAATTATTTCTATTCGTTGATATTGTATTAATACCTAATTTATTTAATCTATTACATACTGAGTTGCTAACCTTATTTACATAATTTATACTATGCCACTTTTTGTTTTCGATATTTGGCACGTTATAAAAATGTTTTTGTAATAATTTTCTCTGTTTATTTTTTATTAATTTGTCAATAAGTGACAATAGCCATTGTTTTTTGCTAGCGTTTTAAGAATTCTAACTTCTTTTTCAAATTAACCCTATTTAAGTTTAGAGATAATAGTCTGTGTACATAGCTATGAAACGGTGACAATTCTATCTTCCGAGATTGATTACAATTTGCATGTGTAAGAGTGTCAGTAAAAGTTGGCTTTCTGTAAATATCAAGTTCTAGCCCATATTCTTTACGTGTCAGCGTAATATCAAAAAAGTTTATTGGCCGTTCTTTTTCTATTTCAACTGTAAACTGAATTTTGTTGTTTAGGGAGCTAATAAATAAAATGGATGAAATGTGACAATTGTCTCTCAGTACCGATCCATATACAATTGTTGGCGGTAAAAACATTGTTTTCAAAATTTTATATGAATATTTCAGCTAATAACGGGCTTAACGGACTACCCATAGGGAAGCCGTTTACTTATGTATACATTTTATTATCGAATTTAAAATAATTTTGTTTGATACACATATTAATCAATGTTTGTAAATCTTTTTGTTCGTTTTGATTCAATTCACTATTTGAAATAAGATGTTATAATATATCCTTAAGCTCATGAATAGGGATAGAGGTAAATAAACTTTTAACATCAAAAGAAACTAATTTGGCATATTCGGGTAAGGTTATTCTTAAAATGGTAGCAAAAAACAATGGCTATGATGAGTCACTTATTGACAAATTAATAAAAAATAAACACAGAAAATTATTACAAAAACATTTTTATAGCGTGCCAAATGTAGAAAACAAAAAGTGTCATAGTATAAATTATGTAAATAAGATTAGCAACTCAGTATGTAATAGATTAAATAAATTAGGTATTAATACAATATCAACGAATAGAAATAATTTAATCGCTTGTTGGTTAATAATAAAGAAAAGACAGAAGATATTAAAATATCGGGGTATATGAAATAAAGTGTGACGACTGTGATGCCGTATATATAGGTCAGAGTGGCCGTAGCATAGATGTGAGGTTAAGAGAACACAAACAGTCTATTTTATATAATAAAAAATTAACTGGTATCGCCGAACACTGCATTGAGCAAAATCACGTTAACGGTAGTAGTGTTAAACTTTTGCATAATGCAAACAAAGAAAAAATCCTAGACATGCTTAAAATTTTAGAAATTAAGAAGGCCCTAAGAAACTATAAAAACGATACAAATACACAAACAGAATTTATGAATAATCCTGTACTAGACACAGTAATAAAATTAAAATTAAGTTCGTAGTTCCGGCTTGTATTGTTAAATTTTAAGAAATAGCAAATCAAGTTATTATCTCCCTCTAGGTGGGTAGAGGATTTGTAAGATATATACTGTGAACCACCACTTTCAGGTCAGTTTTTAAGACTCTTTGATAATGGTCGCAAGGCCGAAACATATGTCAGAGAAATCTGAACAAAACTAATTAAACAATAAACCAAGTGCGTATTGTATCTATTCTTTTGAATATTTATAATTATTCTATTGAATATGTTTCATCAAGAACCTACTGCAGATTCCATTCCATTAAGGTTACTTTTTATATAATAAAAATAAAATAGTTTATTGTGTATGTATAAAGAAGACTTACACAATTGGAAGAAGTTTGGCATAGCCGTTCTTCCACTCCCTCTTGTACAAAATAGCTAGAATATAACAATATTATCTTTACTTACAACTAAATAACAAAACAGATATTTAATACTAACATCTATGGATATATGTGACATACGTTTATACATAAGTACGCCAAACAGGACAGATTAATAAATTAGGGTTAAATTAAGTTTACAAAGAAATAGGGCAGTTCTTAAATTTTAATCTACATTCACTCTTGAAGATACCTAAATGTCGATTTAGAATATTTAATAAGAAATTTAATAATTTTGGGGCTGTGTATAAAAAGCTATCTTATCTTTTTTTGTGTTATGTTGAGGTATTGTTTAATTATCATTCTGATATTGACATTGTGAACACTTGATCTTAATTTAGTATGTTATACAGATAGTCAGGGCGCTTAGACTTAATCATTTTATATAAAAATAGTGAGTACAGGTAAGTAACGCATTGGAAGGCATTTGTTTCACATAGCCTTTCTAAATATGGACTGATATGTTCACCAAACGGGACACAGCAAACAAATCGGACGCATATGTTTTGTATTCCTTGCAATCTCTGCCTATTATAACCAATTAAATGGTAATAATAGACAGAGTTGCAATACTCTATTTTAAAATATATAAGTGTTTTAACCAATAATAGTTTTGTCTCTTGTTTCATGTCATATTTAAATTTATATAGAGGCTTTAATACCGCAAATGAACTTTTACGTACATTACTTACCTGTTCACTGAAGTTTATATTATTATCTATCAGCAAATCCAAATCTTTTGTCGAATCTACCCAGTCTATTATCGTATCATTATTTCGTATGTTGAGATGTTTTAGGCTAATGTTTTTTATGGCACGTTCATTCCCCAACATTATTGCTTTTGATTATATGTGACGATTATTTTTCAAGCGAAACGTAACAAAATTGTTAAGTATAATGTATCTTTGATTGCTTTCGCCTTTCGACAAAAAAAATTGCAGCAGTAACATATGTGGTTCATCAATGAATTGCATGAACAATCTAATGCATGCAACTAATATCATTAATCCAGTCCTTCTGTTAACTCAACATTATTTACCTTTTTCTTCCAGAGTTCCTTAAAAACAAATATATCATTGAATTACGCAATAAAATGTTTGAAGCTTCAATCAAATTACACCAAATATGATTATTGAAGTTACTAAGATGTCTAAGAGCACGCGACTTCAGAAGAATGGTGAACATTTATTTGTTTTCTAACCTTTTTATAACATTTATTCAATGTTTAAAAAATACAATAATTGACAAGCTGAAATAGATTTTTTTATTTGGTTCTCATGTACGCTGCAAAATAATGTTTTGGGTTAACAGGAGGAACGCATTGGCCGTGTTGGTATTTGTAATCAGTTGACTACAAAATAAATCAACAATGTGGGATAGACAATAAAATTAATTTATTCAAACTATCACAAGTTGAATTTTTGTGTTTGATAATTGATATTTATATATTAATTAATTTATTATTTTTTGCTTCCTGGCAACCATCTCTAACTCCATTTCTTTAAGATGGCTATGGGGGGGGGGGTTATTAGTGCGTGCTAACTAATACGCTACATATACTCCCCTTCCAAAAAAAAAAAAAAATATAAACAACCAATCAACCAATATCAAACCGTACCCGTTTAGTTGGCAACCGCGCGGGTCGGTCCGAATCGTCGGTCAATAAATAGGCCGGTTTAACTCTGTCAATACTGACAGTCATCGCTATTCCCCGCTTAAGGATGGTGATGATTTTATCGGAACGTGAAACCACCTCGTAAGGTCCTTCAAACAAAGGCGAGAAAGCAAGGTTAAGACGTGCTTCTCTAAGAAAAACAAAATTACAAGTGTAAACATCAGGACTTACGAATGATTTTTGAGAGACATGTCGTTTTGGCGTTCCTATACATGTCATTACTGACCAAGGCGTGCAATTTGAATCGGAACTATTTCAGAAATTTTCAAAGTTTTTGGGGTTCCATCGGATTCGCACGACCTTGTATCATCCGCAAAGTAACGGCTTAGTGGGACGTTTCCATAGGACGTTAAAAACTACCTTACTAGCGAGGGCTAATTCGATTAATTGGGTCGCAGAACTCCGTATTATTTTGTTGATATTATATTGATATTTATATATTAATTAATTTATTATTTTTTCGCTTCCTGGCAACCATCTCGAACTCCATTTCTTTAAGATGGCTATGGGGCGGTATTAGTGCGTGCTAACTAATACGCTACAGTATTCATAAAGGAAACTTTTAAATGATGATTCATGGCTTTTATTGCATACAAAAAAATCTTTTGTGAATTGCGAAGGCATTAAATGTATGATGATAATTTTTCTGGAGAAACATTAGTAAAATTACTCTTAAATTCATAATTTTAAATGGGTCAGTATTTTATATATACATACATATATATATATATATATATATATATTGTTATTATAAATGATTTGCAGGAAACAACTACTCAGCGGGCAAATACCCCGACCTGCATTGAATTATACCTTACAAATCATTTGGTAGCCAATGTCATTTGTCAATTCCCTGACCAGACATAGACCGGTTTCGAACTTATTAGTTCTCATCAGTATGCCATAGGTCGTGGAATAGACAAATGACAGTGGCCAACCTGCTAGTCTTATACAGACTAATGTAAATGGTGTAGTGGTGAGAGGTAAGTGAACCCTCTCATGTGGTCCAATGCTACTATACACCAGACATCGTAGATGTCTCCATGATGTATAGCGACTTGCCATTTTGCAAGTACCGAGAGCGGTGACCTTCAGCCCTTGGTGGACTTAACCTATATACTGTTATTATAAATGATTTGCAGGAAACAACTACTCAGCGGGCAAATACCCCGACCTGCATTGAATTATACCTTACAAATCATTTGGTAGCCAATGTCATTTGTCAATTCCCTGACCAGACATAGACCGGTTTCGAACTTATTAGTTCTCATCAGTATGCCATAGGTCGTGGAATAGACAAATGACAGTGGCCAACCTGTTAGTCTTATACAGACTAATGTAAATGGTGTAGTGGTGAGAGGTAAGTGAATCCTCTCATGTGGTCCAATGCTACTATACACCAGACATCGTAGATGTCTCCATGATGTATAGCGACTTGCCATTTTGCAAGTACCGAGAGCGGTGACCTTCAGCCCTTGGTGGACTTAACCTATATACTGTTATTATAAATGATTTGCAGGAAACAACTACTCAGCGGGCAAATACCCCGACCTGCATTGAATTAGACCTTACAAATCATTTGGTAGCCAATGTCATTTGTCAATTCCCTGACCAGACATAGACCGGCCACTGTCATTTGTATATTGACAAATGACATTGGCTACCAAATGATTTGTAAGGTATAATTCAATGCAGGTCGGGGTATTTGCCCGCTGAGTAGTTGTTTCCTGCAAATCATTTATAATAACAGTATATAGGTTAAGTCCACCAAGGGCTGAAGGTCACCGCTCTCGGTACTTGCAAAATGGCAAGTCGCTATACATCATGGAGACATCTACGATGTCTGGTGTATAGTAGCATTGGACCACATGAGAGGATTCACTTACCTCTCACCACTACACCATATATATATATATATATATATATATATATATATATATATATATTTAAGGTAAAATTAGCTCGACTGGCTATTTAAGGTTAAAATTTTAAAAATTTAAACTTGGGTATGCAGTCGTGTGGCACAAAAAATTAAAGAAAACTCTTTATTTCTGTTCTAGCTTTCGAGGCTTTATTGTCTCTTCATCAGGAACGGATATTTTGAGGTTATATAGAAGTTGCACATGTGAAACAGTTTTTACAAAAATATGGACCAACACTTAACACTAATAGTAGTTAATCCTGAAGGGATCCATCTTGTATACAAGATGGATCCCTTCAGGATACCATGCTTTTTTAAATTTAATGTTTTTAACAATTCTATTTTATCAATTGACATCCAACTTTGTTTTTAATAATTTTTAACTTGTTAGTTTGTTAACTACTATTAGTGTTAAGTGTTGGTCCATATTTTTGTAAAAATTGTTTCACATGTGCAACTTCTATATAACCTCAAAATATCCGTTCCTGATGAAGAGACAATAAAGCCTCGAAAGCTAGAACAGAAATAAAGAGTTTTCTTTAATTTTTTGTGCCACACGACTGCATACCCAAGTTTAAATTTTTTAAAATTATATATATATATATATATATATATACATTTATTTAACGTCGGCCTATTTCCGCTACCGAGGCCTAACACCGACGCTTGTAGACGAGCTACCCCCTACCAGGAATTTTACCGAACCTCTTCCCTTACCGCGCCTTACGTTGCTTTACATCACATATCGAAGTATGTACATAGTAAAGACGCACCCACGCTCGCCCCTTGGGTCCGTATTTAGAAAAATAAAGTTCATGTTGGTCATGAAGAAACAAAATGTCATAATCATTGATCGAAGTTTATTATAATAAACTTATATTATAATGAAATATTTTAACTTTGTAACTGTATTCATTACCAAAAGTAACCACTATATGGTTAGGTATAAGTTACAAATCAACGCTCCTACCGCCTCATTTCAGCTGTAAGATGCAATGAACCAAACGCCCTGAAAAAATAAGAAATTATATAAAAATGGATAAGTATTTTAAATAAGATTGATTTCAAAAATAAATAATATTAAAACTCAAATGAAATTACCCCCTTAGTGATGGGTGCGCACAATAATCACAGATATCAAAGTAGCAATTATTAATTACTAAACTGTAAAGGTGTCTTTATGCGAACTGTCAATGCAGAAGTTGAACATGAAATTATTTTTATAAATAAATATTGGTATAAAGACATCGTAAAAAAATTAGTAGTAAATTTAACTCATAAAAATCCACTACAAGAAAACGAAGAAAAATGTAACAATTGTTACATTTGTTAATAGAAATGTTACACTAAACACTATCTTATGTGAAATAAATGAGCATTATTGTTGTTAATGTCTTAGATGCCATGGGACCACACCACTCGCCTTCCGCAACCGAGCTGGTCAGTTGCATACCTGCTCCAGCTAAAACTTCAAATGCAGCTTCGTTTTCAGTCGATTAAGGCTTTAAAAAAATGATGGAGCGTTCAAGTGGGACAAAATCATCCGGAGGTAAAATACCCTCCCGATCGGATCTCCGGAGGAGGGTGCCCACAGGGACACCTCATCGAATGTCGAAAAAACACCGACAAGTTAAATCCAAGAAAACTAATTCTTTCATCTACGGCGCTTGGAATGTTCGTACTTTGAACGACAGCACTCGCACCGATCGGCCTGAAAGAAGAACTGCTCTAATAGATAGAGAACTTCACCGACTCAATGTTGACGTTGCAGCTCTCAGCGAAACTCGATTTTTGGAGGAAGGCTCTCTCACAGAAAAGTACTACACCTTCTATTGGAAAGGTCTTCCCACCAATTCAAGAAGACAACATGGAGTAGGATTTGCCGTTCGGAATCAACTTGTATCCAACTTAACACAAGTACCACAAGGCCTATCCGAGCGTCTAATGCTGCTACGCTATGAGCTATCAGATGGCAACGCGGTAAATCTAATAAGCGCCTACGCTCCCACTCTGGATGCAAGTCACGAAACCAAGGAAAGCTTCTATCAACAGCTGGAAGAAACCCTGTGTAGAATACCTAAAACGGAACGACTCGTTATTCTTGGCGATTTTAACGCTAGAGTAGGGAGAGATGCAGACATCTGGCCAGGCATCATAGGCAAGAACGGTTTGGGCAACATGAACGCTAACGGTCAACTACTCCTAACTAAATGCGCCGAACATGATCTAGTTATAACAAACACCATTTTCCGACAAAAGGATAAATTTAAAGGCACCTGGCGTCACCCCAGATCAGGTCACTGGCATCTACTGGACTATGTTATCGTACGTAGGAAGCATCTCAAGGACGTCCAAATTACAAAGGCGCGCATTGATAGCGAATGTTGGACCGATCATCGTCCTGTTGTCTCTAAAATGAAAATTGTTATGAGGCCCAAACACCGAAGAACTCAAGTAAAACGTAGACTCCGTCTCTGTATTAGTAAATTGCGTGACCAACAAACCGTCGAACAGCTAAAGCAAAAAGTTCAAGAGAATTTGAGTGCACTAGAAGAAACCAATTCTCTAGATGTTGCTGCTACCTGGACACAAATTAAAGACAGTTTAAAAAGTGCGAGTGAGGAAATTCTTGGCACTGCAGCAAGTAAAAAACAGGAGGACTGGTTCAATGATAATGAAGCTTTTATACAAGCACTTCTTGACCGCAAATATACTGCCTTCCAAAACGCTATCAACTACCCCAACGACTCATCAAAAGCAGAAGCTTTTACCCAATCTAAGTATGAAACGCAACGCCAAATCAGAAGAATAAAGAACGAGTGGTGGGCAAGCAAGGCCAGAGAAATCCAAAGGTACGCCGATTCACACGACTACAGGAATTTCTTTCAAGGAGTAAAAGCAGTGTACGGCCCCAGTCGGAGAAATATGTGCCCTATTAAAGATTTAAATGGAAATCTCCTCAAAGAAGACCAGGAAATAAGAGCCCGATGGAAAGAACACTACTCTAACATTCTTAATCAGCAAAGTCAAGCCGATCACGATATTATAAATCTTATCCCTCAATATGACACCTTCGAAGACTTAGATAAACCACTAACAACGGAAGAGATCTTAACCGCCATTGGGCAGCTAAAAAATAACAAATCTCCCGGCGCCGACTCACTCCCAGCTGAGATCTTTAAAGCTGTGTCGTCAGAGCTCATACCCTACCTCAAAAAACTGTTTGATGTCGTGTGGGAAAGTGGTCAAGCTCCGCAGGAGTTTCGTGATACACTTTTAATCAACCTCTTCAAAAACAAAGGGAGCGCTGCGGACTGTGGAAATTACAGGGGTATAGCTCTCCTGGCTGTTGGAGGGAAGATACTCACTAAAGCGATGGCAAATAGGCTAACACCTGTTATGGAAAAGTTACTTCCTGAAACACAGAGTGGCTTTAGACCAAACCGAGGCACATCGGATTTAATCTTCACACTTAAACAGCTTCAAGAAAAACCACTCGAACATCAAGGAGAAATTCACATGGCCTTCATTGATTTAACCAAAGCGTTTGACTCGGTGGACAGGGAAGTGCTCTGGAAAATTATGTTCCGCTTAGGTATCCCTAGAAAATTTGTGGAAGTATGTCGCAGTCTACATACAAACAACTACGCCCAGGTTATGTATAATAATGAGGCAACCGAACCTTTCCAAACCCTCACTGGAGTTAGGCAGGGATGTGTCCTGGCACCCCTACTCTTTAATTTGTTTACCACTGCTCTAACAATTATTGTTGACAACAAACTGACAGTCAGAGGAATAGGTCTCAGATACCGTTTTGATGGCGGTCTCTTTAACATAGGGCGCTTTAGAGCTTTCACGAAGACACGCACACGATTCATTTGTGATCTCCAGTATGCGGATGACTGTGCACTTTTAGCCTCTACGCCGGAAGAGCTTCAAGAACTTTTAGTTGTGTATGCCCAGAGCTATGATTCCTTGGGACTTAAAATCAACATTGGAAAGACTAAGATTATGTCAACTCCTCATCAAGTGAACCAAATAGACATTACACTTAACGGAAATTCTCTTGAAGTGGTGGATCAGTTCAATTACTTAGGCAACGTTGTTAATGACAAAGCAAACATGGACAGCGAGATTCGCAATAGAACTAACGCTGCATCTAGAGCACTCTGGGGACTTAGAGAGAGAGTATTTGACAACCACGACCTTGCTTTGTCAACGAAAATGGCTGTCTACAGAGCAGTTGTCATTCCAACACTGCTATATGGATGTGAAAGCTGGGTCACTTACCGTCGTCATGTGAAAGAATTAGAACGTTTTCAGCAAAGACACTTCAGAAGTATGATGAAAATCCGTTGCTTCCATCACATATCAAACGTGGAAGTACTCAGGAGAGCAAACAGCCTTCCAATTGAGGTGCTTATTTCAAGAGCACGCCTAAGATGGGCAGGTCACGTTCATCGTATGCATGATAATCGCCTTCCTAAATGTACACTTTATGGTGAATTGCTAAGCGGTAGAAGAAGGCGTGGCGGTCAACGAAAGAGGTTCAAAGACGCTCTTCATGAAAATCTAAAATCCTGCGGTATTGCAGACGAGCAATGGGAACAACTTGCAGCGGACAGAACCGAATGGCGAGGGGTTGTGGCCAGCTATCAAGGAAATGTTGCTGCAAGAAGGCCGAATCCAAGACCTAACCAGGTCTATGTTTGTCCTGACTGCGGTCGACATGTGCTCTCCCGAATTGGCCTCTATAGCCATAGTCGTGTGCACCGTAGATGAATGGGAATTACAATAGACTACACCTTTTACTTGTTTTTTATTGTACACAGTTTATCGACTGTAACATTTTTATACTCGGACTCGAGTAACGGCTAATAATAATAATAATAATAATAATAATAATAATAATAATAATAAGCAGGAGGGGCTAACTTCCATCTATTAAGCCTTTGGTGAGTAGCGCCACCACTTACTCCAGCTAGGGGTGCAAAACCGAACCGGCAGCCCTAGTGCACCCGGGAGGGGAAAGCATCTTCCCCTCTGGTGTCGGTCGTGGGCCTGCAGGGCTAACCACCCACAGGCTCTAACCTTTGGTTCCGGCAGGCCGAAGACTGGGCCCCCACGATCGACCCCGTTCGGATAGGGGTCAAGGGCAAGGTGGTGGGGCCCAACCGGATAGACCGCCCGTTGACGACGTTCGCAATGAACAAGGACGCTTTGAGTGGACAGATGAACTGAGGGATGAGCTTCTGCATTGTTATGAAAGCAGTGAGCCCGCGCGGAGGGGGTACATGGCGCGGATGCATGCTCTGTGGTGTGAGAGGCTACCAGAGCATAGCGCCTTCACGCCACAAAATCTGCGTGACTATGTATCCCACCTTCGTAGTAGGGGCTACGTGAGGGCTGCTCCTGGGCCGGTGAATGAGGTGGCCGAAGAGCCGCCACATTCACCGGTTGAGGACGTGGCTCTCCTCGTTCCGCCAATACCAGAGGGCCTCAGTACCAGAAGGGGGTTACACCGTCTGAAAACCCCCGGGCCACAACACCTGGCCAGAGTGGACGCTGAACTTCGTACAGCGCTACCAGAAGAGGCTGACATCTGGCACATAAATTGTGCCGTGTATGCCGCTGCTCAACGCTCGTCTCAGGTGGAGAGGCGAAATACCTCTTCCCCACAGGAGAGAGCGCAGCGGCGCATACAAAAGATGGAAGCCAAGATCCAGTCGGCGAGGCAACACGCATCCCGTATCCAATGTGTGATGGACTATATGGCGGCCAACAGGCCGTTCACGCCTAAAGTGCGTCGATTAGCCGCCAACTTAAGACGCGTCCATCACACACTCAATGAGGCAGTGCTGCGAACCACCAAACAGCACTGTCTCGACAGGATACGGATGCTAGTGACTTGCAAAAAGTCATTAGTGAGGCGGGCGAGGGGGCTTGCGGAAAATAAACTGTTCCGCGAGAAGCCCTCGCGCCTTTTCCAACCGCCTCCGCGTGTTGTAGACAATCCGCCGACTGCAGATCAGGTGGAGAACTTCTGGAAAACGCTGTACGAGGAGAGGCTTCCACTCAACCGAGATTCTCCGGCCCTTGCACACTTTGAAGCCTTTTGTCAAAGGCTTCAGCAACCACAGGAAGTGTGCGAACCAATAACCCCAGAAGAGGTTCGTAGGGCTCTTGATGGCTCTAAGAACTTTGCTGCTCCAGGTCCCGATGGGATAAATAACTTTTGGTGGAAAAAGTTATCGAGCACCCACCACCATTTGGCCAGAATTTTTAATTCCTGGTTAAATGGGGAGCAGCAAATCCCTTCTTGGGTTGTTGAGGGGCGGACAGTGCTGATCCCCAAGAACGGAGATTTGTCCAACCCAAAGAATTACAGACCGATAACCTGTCTAAACGCATGTTACAAGGTGTTTACACGCATTTTGTACATGCGGGTGCTCCACGCAGTTGAACCGGTTTACGAACGGATATATGAGCAACGAGGGTCGAAGAGAGGTGTCGCTGGCTGCAAGGAGAACCTGTTGATTGACAGATGTGTCACACAGGACTCCATGCAGTATAAGCGGAACCTCTCTATGGCCTGGATCGACTACCGCAAGGCATTCGACATGACATCGCATGAGCTCATTGTTCACTTGCTCCGATGTCTTGTGGTACCCGGTCCCGTAGTGAGATGTATTGAAGAACTGATGCCGCTCTGGAGGACTCGCTTTACCATAACATCGGGTAACGATAGAGTCCAAACAGAGTCGGTAACATTCAGAAGAGGAGTATTTCAGGGAGATTCCCTCAGCCCCCTTCTGTTTTGCATCTCACTACTGCCATTATCCGTCTCGCTCCGGAAAACCCGTGGCTACAACTGCGGTACCCCCGGCGACAGGAGGCATAAGGTCACCCATCTATTTTATATGGATGACCTTAAACTTTATGCCTCTGGAGAGAGGGATCTCCAACAGTCCCTTAGGGTGGTACAGGAGTATACGCAGGCTGTCGGTATGCAGTTCGGGTTGGACAAATGCGCACTGATCCATCTCAAGAGAGGACGATGCGGTGACTATGGAGAGGACGCGCAGCTCGTGGACGGAAGCATCTTACACCATCTAGATGCCGGAGAGTCGTACACTTATTTGGGTGTCGAGCAACGCTCCACCCAAGAAGTGAGTGTAGTGAAAAACGCTCTCCGCGGCAAGTATCAGCACCTACTCCGACAGATCTGGTCTTCAGAACTGTCGGGCAAGAACAAGGTGTCTGCTACAAATATGCTTGCCGTTCCGATCCTTCTCTACTCTTTCGGAGTAGTGAAGTGGACTAGAGAAGAGCTGCGTCAACTCGATGTAGTAACCCGCAAGAAGATGCATCTCAATAGGAGCTTGCATCCTAAATCGTCCGTTCCACGGTTATATCTCCCACGACATCGGGGAGGCCGTGGACTCTTGAGCTTGGAGAGTCTCCATAGCAGGATGGTTCTGGAGGGAGCATGTAAGGTCATCAGGAGTTCGGATCCCCTCCTCTGCATGGTCCGAGACCATGAAAATGCAGAGGTAGGAGCTTTTCTCTTTAAGGCAGCACGGAGAGCAGCCGATGAACTTGGTATCATCTTCGACGTCGAGCGGGTAAACCCCGACTCTGTCACCGAGTTGGAACCCGTTCGACTAAAAGCCCACATTAGAGCTGCAGAACACAACATCCTTCTGCAGCTCCATAAGGATAAGCCATTGCACGGGATCTTCTATAAAAATATAGAAGACCTCGGCTTATCCGAAAGGCTGACCTTCGCCTTCTTAAGGTCAGCTGGGCTGAAGTCTGAGACCGAGGGATTCATAATGGCTTGCCAGGATGGTGTATTTAACACTCTCGTCTATCGACGTCGTGCCATGGGTATGGAGGTCCCTGATGTCAGCTGCAGGGCCTGCCGCAGGGCGCCGGAGACTGTAATGCACTTACTGTCGGCTTGCCCGACATACGCAGTCTCGGCCTATATTCATAGACACAACGCAGCATTACGAGTGCTTTACTATCATCTAAGGCACTCGTATGGGATAGACGAAACACCAGTGCTGCCTTACGTTCCGGGGGATATTGAGTCCGTTGTGGGGAATGAGAAGTGCCTAATTTATTGGAACTACTCATTTCCCACCGTCAGGCAAATACAAGCCAACAAGCCTGACATAGTACTCCTCGACCACCAACTCAAGACAATGTATGTCGTGGAATTCTCAGCTCCCGCTGAGAGCAACATTGTCTTGAAAGAGGAGGAAAAACGGACAAAATATCGAGATTTGCTCTTCGAACTCCGCAGGCTTTATCTAGGCCATTCTGTTAAAATAGTGGTACTGATTATAGGAGCCCTCGGTGGAATGAGACAGACGCTGCTTTCAGAACTAAAGATCATACCGGCATGCCGAGATTCGGCAGAGATCTTAGCCGGCAGAATGCAGAAGGCTGTCATCCTCGGTTCATTACGTCTACTCAGGGCACACGATTCGCGGACCCGGTAGTCACTCACCCCACGGGCGTGGGGAGTGGCTATTGGTATTACCAGCTCCCCTCTGTGAGGGTCGGAGCCACAGAGTAGGGTGACTGGTTTTTTGTAAAAAAAAAAAAAAAAAAAAAAAATAATAATAATAATGTAGGTATTATCCGTCTCGCTCCGGAAAACCCGTGGCTACAACTGCGGTACCCCCGGCGACAGGAGGCATAAGGTCACCCATCTATTTTATATGGATGACCTTAAACTTTATGCCTCTGGAAAGAGGGATCTCCAACAGTCCCTTAGGGTGGTACAGGAGTATACGCAGGCTGTCGGTATGCAGTTCGGGTTGGACAAATGCGCACTGATCCATCTCAAGAGAGGACGATGCGGTGACTATGGAGAGGACGCGCAGCTCGTGGACGGAAGCATCTTACACCATCTAGATGCCGGAGAGTCGTACACTTACTTGGGTGTCGAGCAACGCTCCACCCAAGAAGTGAGTGTAGTGAAAAACGCTCTCCGCGGCAAGTATCAGCACCTACTCCGACAGATCTGGTCTTCAGAACTGTCGGGGAAGAACAAGGTGTCTGCTACAAATATGCTTGCCGTTCCGATCCTTCTCTACTCTTTCGGAGTAGTGAAGTGGACTAGAGAAGAGCTGCGTCAACTCGATGTAGTAACCCGCAAGAAGATGCATCTCAATAGGAGCTTGCATCCTAAATCGTCCGTTCCACGGTTATATCTCCCACGACATCGGGGAGGCCGTGGACTCTTGAGCTTGGAGAGTCTCCATAGCAGGATGGTTCTGGAGGGAGCATGTAAGGTCATCAGGAGCTCGGATCCCCTCCTCTGCATGGTCCGAGACCATGAGAATGCAGAGGTAGGAGCTTTTCTCTTTAAGGCAGCACGCAGAGCAGCCGATGAACTTGGTCTCATCTTCGACGTCGAGCGGGTAAACCCCGACTCTGTCACCGAGTTGGAACCCGTTCGACTAAAAGCCCACATTAGAGCTGCAGAACACAACATCCTTCTGCAGCTCCATAAGGATAAGCCATTGCACGGGATCTTCTATAAAAATATAGAAGACCTCGGCTTATCCGAAAGGCTGACCTTCGCCTTCTTAAGGTCAGCTGGGCTGAAGTCTGAGACCGAGGGATTCATAATGGCTTGCCAGGATGGTGTATTTAACACTCTCGTCTATCGACGTCGTGTCATGGGTATGGAGGTCCCTGATGTCAGCTGCAGGGCCTGCCGCAGGGCGCCGGAGACTGTAATGCACTTACTGTCGGCTTGCCCGACTTACGCAGTCTCGGCCTATATTCATAGACACAACGCAGCATTACGAGTGCTTTACTATCATCTAAGGCACTCGTATGGGATAGACGAAACACCAGTGCTGCCTTACGTTCCGGGGGATATTGAGTCCGTTGTGGGGAATGAGAAGTGCCTAATTTATTGGAACTACTCGTTTCCCACCGTCAGGCAAATACAAGCCAACAAGCCTGACATAGTACTCCTCGACCACCAACTCAAGACAATGTATGTCGTGGAATTCTCAGCTGCCGCTGAGAGCAACATTGTCTTGAAAGAGGAGGAAAAACGGACAAAATATCGAGATTTGCTCTTCGAACTCCGCAGGCTTTATCCAGGCCATTCTGTTAAAATAGTGGTACTGATTATAGGAGCCCTCGGTGGAATGAGACAGACGCTGCTTTCAGAACTAAAGATCATACCGGCATGCCGAGATTCGGCAGAGATCTTAGCCGGCAGAATGCAGAAGGCTGTCATCCTCGGTTCATTACGTCTACTCAGGGCACACGATTCGCGGACCCGGTAGTCACTCACCCCACGGGCGTGGGGAGTGGCTATTGGTATTACCAGCTCCCCTCTGTGAGGGTCGGAGCCACAGAGTAGGGTGACTGGTTTTTTGTAAAAAAAAAAAAAAAAAAAAAAAAAAATAATGTAGGTTCGTAGGGCTCTTGATGGCACTAAGAACTTTGCTGCTCCAGGTCCCGATGGGATAAATAACTTTTGGTGGAAAAAGTTATCGAGCACCCACCACCATTTGGCCAGAATATTTAATTCCTGGTTAAATGGGGAGCAGCAAATCCCTTCTTGGGTTGTTGAGGGGCGGACAGTGCTGATCCCCAAGAACGGAGATTTGTCCAACCCAAAGAATTACAGACCGATAACCTGTCTAAACGCATGTTACAAGGTGTTTACACGCATTTTGTACATGCGGGTGCTCCACGCAGTTGAACCGGTTTACGAACGGATATATGAGCAACGAGGGTCGAAGAGAGGTGTCGCTGGCTGTAAGGAGAACCTGTTGATTGACAGATGTGTCACGCAGGACTCCATGCAGTATAAGCGGAACCTCTCTATGGCCTGGATCGACTACCGCAAGGCATTCGATATGACATCGCATGAGCTCATTGTTCACTTGCTCCGATGTCTTGTGGTACCCGGTCCCGTAGTGAGATGTATTGAAGAACTGATGCCGCTCTGGAGGACTCGCTTTACCATAGCATCGGGTAACGATAGAGTCCAAACAGAGTCGGTAACATTCAGAAGAGGAGTATTTCAGGGAGATTCCCTCAGCCCCCTTCTGTTTTGCATCTCACTACTGCCATTATCCGTCTCGCTCCGGAAAACCCGTGGCTACAACTGCGGTACCCCCGGCGACAGGAGGCATAAGGTCACCCATCTATTTTATATGGATGACCTTAAACTTTATGCCTCTGGAGAGAGGGATCTCCAACAGTCCCTTAGGGTGGTACAGGAGTATACGCAGGCTGTCGGTATGCAGTTCGGGTTGGACAAATGCGCACTGATCCATCTCAAGAGAGGACGATGCGGTGACTATGGAGAGGACGCGCAGCTCGTGGACGGAAGCATCTTACACCATCTAGATGCTGGAGAGTCGTACACTTACTTGGGTGTCGAGCAGCGCTCCACCCAAGAAGTGAGTGTAGTGAAAAACGCTCTCCGCGGCAAGTATCAGCACCTACTCCGACAGATTTGGTCTTCAGAACTGTCGGGGAAGAACAAGGTGTCTGCTACAAATATGCTTGCCGTTCCGATCCTTCTCTACTCTTTCGGAGTAGTGAAGTGGACTAGAGAAGAGCTGCGTCAACTCGATGTAGTAACCCGCAAGAAGATGCATCTCAATAGGAGCTTGCATCCTAAATCGTCCGTTCCACGGTTATATCTCCCACGACATCGGGGAGGCCGTGGACTCTTGAGCTTGGAGAGTCTCCATAGCAGGATGGTTCTGGAGGGAGCATGTAAGGTCATCAGGAGTTCGGATCCCCTCCTCTGCATGGTCCGAGACCATGAAAATGCAGAGGTAGGAGCTTTTCTCTTTAAGGCAGCACGGAGAGCAGCCGATGAACTTGGTCTCATCTTCGACGTCGAGCGGGTAAACCCCGACTCTGTCACCGAGTTGGAACCCGTTCGACTAAAAGCCCACATTAGAGCTGCAGAACACAACATCCTTCTGCAGCTCCATAAGGATAAGCCATTGCACGGGATCTTCTATAAAAATATAGAAGACCTCGGCTTATCCGAAAGGCTGACCTTCGCCTTCTTAAGGTCAGCTGGGCTGAAGTCTGAGACCGAGGGATTCATAATGGCTTGCCAGGATGGTGTATTTAACACTCTCGTCTATCGGCGTCGTGTCATGGGTATGGAGGTCCCTGATGTCAGCTGCAGGGCCTGCCGCAGGGCGCCGGAGACTGTAATGCACTTACTGTCGGCTTGCCCGACATACGCAGTCTCGGCCTATATTCATAGACACAACGCAGCATTACGAGTGCTTTACTATCATCTAAGGCACTCGTATGGGATAGACGAAACACCAGTGCTGCCTTACGTTCCGGGGGATATTGAGTCCGTTGTGGGGAATGAGAAGTGCCTAATTTATTGGAACTACTCGTTTCCCACCGTCAGGCAAATACAAGCCAACAAGCCTGACATAGTACTCCTCGACCACCAACTCAAGACAATGTATGTCGTGGAATTCTCGGCTCCCGCTGAGACCAACATTGTCTTGAAAGAGGAGGAAAAACGGACAAAATATCGAGATTTGCTCTTCGAACTCCGCAGGCTTTATCCAGGCCATTCTGTTAAAATAGTGGTACTGATTATAGGAGCCCTCGGTGGAATGAGACAGACGCTGCTTTCAGAACTAAAGATCATACCGGCATGCCGAGATTCGGCAGAGATCTTAGCCGGCAGAATGCAGAAGGCTGTCATACTCGGTTCATTACGTCTACTCAGGGCACACGATTCGCGGACCCGGTAGCCACTCACCCCACGGGCGTGTGGAGTGGCTATTGGTATTACCAGCTCCCCTCTGTGAGGGTCGGAGCCACAGAGTAGGGTGACTGGTTTTTTTGTAAAAAAAATAATAATAATAATAATGTCTTAGATTACTATGTTAATAAAATAATGATGAATGTCAAATACCATGGGAAATCAGGGAAAATGCACGTGATTTGCTGATGTCATATAAAAACAGGAGTATTGTTGTGTGTTTGCCTTATGATCTAGTTTGAGTTTAAATAGAAAGTAAAAGTTTTTAAATTTTTAAGCGTTAAGAGAAATTTTAATAATTTTAATAGCCTGCGCTAACTTTTTAAAATATTTTTATAACACTGCAAATTATAGTGTTTATAAAGAACATGTTAAATATAGTTGATATATTTCATTGCATATTTAATACCTTTTTGATACAATTATGCAAATATGTATTTCTTCTTCGCTGTTTAATATTTATACTTCTTGAAGAATTTGAATAAATACATGACAAAATGCATCGTAAATTATTTTCACTTAAACTGAAATGTATTAAAACTTCGCATTAAAATCAAGTACAATCAAAGTGGAATAAATTTTAAAAAATAATCATTGCTTAACTGATTTCGTATAAAATGCATCCACAGATGTCTGTGGATGCCTGCCGTGGTGATTTCTTTGATTTAAACGTAGTCCTCTTCACAGGCACTTGCTACAAGCATTTTATTTCGTTTCTACTAATTGATAACTAAAATATTACTCAGAATTCACATTCTAATAAAAATATTAGGACATCAAAAGGAATACGACGAAACCTGCGATCTAAATTATTCGTAAATTAATTTACTCTATTTTTTGTATTATGAACCTACTTTTTTGAGTTGTTCCACTAAGTGAAAATTTTAGTAGAATTTATGTTAGACAATGTCTTTTCTTCCTAAAAAATCATTAGAAACATATTAAATATAATCTTATAACTTAACAATATCAGTTAATAAAATAGGTGCATTTAAAACACCGATGACATCATACTAGTGGTCTGCAGAGAAGTTAGCTACAAAACAACGAAAAGAAAAGGATGTAAAGCTAGAAAATCGTTGACAGCAATAGGCCTCTCTAATACGCTGTCACATTGCTGTCACTTTCAAATCAAAATGACTGCTGGGCTATAGACATTGCTATTATTTAAATGCTGTACGGGCCGGTTTATATTAATAACGTATTAATAATAGAATAATCTTTTAAATTATGCCGTTGCTACGTGTAGTTAATTATGACAGTGTTATAATGTAAAATGTCTCCACATCCTAGTTATTTTAAGCGTAAAACTTCCATAACTGAATTATTTACAGAGGCGTTAGAAACGATTAAATGCTATGTTGTATGCTCCAGAGACCTTATTTCAGGTAAAAATTAAAAAAATTACGTAGGTACTTGTCGAGAAATTATATAAACTTAACCAACAGCAGGAAAGCCTGCAGAATTAACTACAACAAAATACAAATCAAGTATTCTATTACATTATTAAGCAGTGGTGAAGAGCAACCAATTTGAATGAAACTGTTCATGCCTGCTGTGCGTTATTAATTTTCTGTCCACTGTTTCACTGTAAAACAAATATAAATATATTTAAAATGCGTCGTTAATTAAAAAACGAATGTCAATAAAGTGGCTATGAATGAACCCTTAAATATAATTATTATTCTAAGTAAAATACCTAAAAATACATCGTTAGAAAATAGTACATTACGTACCTAGGGAAGAAAGCTCGGGCCCGACAGAACACGAGGACGAAAACGCCTTTCCCCTGAGTATACTTTATACGAGGATAATTGGAACTGGTCAGTGTTAAAGCACAGGGCCGTGCGCACTGAACTTGATATTTTGTCCTATATATTTAGCAATGGTATCGAGATTCGAACGGTAGTTGAAATTGTGCAGGCGAGTCCGAGACTGGCAATGTAATCAGCCTGAATGAACCATCTACGACTGCACTGGTTTAAAGATAATAAAACGGACAGGCCTACTAGCATAAAAAAAACCTCGTAAATCGCTTCTCAATAGTCAAAGGTGGACTTCTGCTATGCTGTTAATGTGTCAGTGCAGTGCGTAAACCTGTTATAATATTAAGCGTAGGAGTTTAGTTAGTTATTGTTCATATTTATAAATATTTACTACTATATAATAGGTAAAATATTTTAATTATTTACTAACTTACCATGGCTTTCTGGAGACCATTTGAAACAGAGGATAATATAATAACGCTCGAAAATCTTATTATTTTCTTATGACAAGCATTTCTATTTACCTCCACCCATGTACAATAAAGAGATTCCGACTGTTTTTGCCGGCTTTTAGTTTTTATACGGTTTCAATTAAATTCGTTTACACTTTACGTACAGTGCTTTTTGTCACGGGTGCGCGAAAGGCGCCTCTTTCCGTAACTGTTTTTGTCTCCTACAGGGAAAGAAGCGCAAAAACAGTTACGAAAAGAGGCGCTTTCGGTGAACGTGTAACAAAAAATATATTACGCACCTCTGACTAAAAACAGTTGCAATATTTCAAGCTAAGACACTTTGTTTCATGGTAAATTTAATTATAAAAGAATAAAGTACAGCATTTTAAAAAATTAATAATTTAAAGAATCTTCAGCAAAATATAAATGGAAACCTGGATTAAAACATTTTAATGAAAAATGCGCTAAAAAATGGGACTAGTCTTATAACGTATTTTTTCTAAAATCTAATTGTGTACATCTAACTTTAATTTTTGTGACATTGTCATTGTCATTTTCGGCTACTCACTACATATATTTAAATAGAGACAGATATACATTAGAAAAAAATAGTTTTCCTATTTTTTTTTTGCTCACGACAGTACCTATCCATTTACTGCAAATATAATAATAACAGAATGAATATAACATTAACTGTATTATTAGCCAGAGAAAAATCTATAGTATTATAACTTAATTAACTGTCCGTTAGAGAATATGAATCCGTTATTATTTAATAAAGATAGTGTTCGTATATGTCGCGACGCCATAATAATTACACATTTTTAAAAGTCTCAATACACAGAGCACTTATTTATATTATAAATATTCATAAGACTTTCTTAAGTTTTATAAACAACTGTAAATACTCAAAAATTGACCAACACCAATGTAAACAAACGATTTGTTTATACCCCAGCGGCCATTTGGTTTTGGGGTAGGTTAGATTTAGTATCTTTAAATTATGGGAAATTTGAATTTTCTGCTAGAACAGGAATACATAATAAACACCACAGAAATTAGACAACCCCCAATTTCAGAAGTCAGAGGCTTGTGCGAAAGGGGGTTACACATTGAAAAACGCGGACATAACCCATTTCCTCCGACAATGCCGGAGCCGGGATTCGAACCCGGTGGCGCGATACCGGTGTGATTAATCGCGATCGCCACCTCGCGCCTTAAACAGCGCAGCTATCGGCCAGACATAGAATTACTTTATTGACTGTTGATATCGAATTAGCTTGATGTGTAAATTTTTTGGATTTTCTGTCGTTTTAAATAATATTATTTATAACGAACTAAGAACAAAACATTTATTTATTTGTTTTAGCAGTTTGTTTATTTGCTTACGGCCAGTATCATTTAATTTGTCGAACTGATTTGCATGGTCCCCCGATGCTAATTTATGTATAATTTATGTATAGGTGTCAATCTATATAGGAGGGGTGGATGGTAACCCTCACTTGCGGGCGGCAGCCCTTCGTCGGTAGAGCGTCGTGAGTAAGGAAGTATTTTATGCTAAAGTAAAAGAAGATACCTGGGCGCCACGTGACTTAAGAAGAATTATTATTAGGTTTTGCAAAGTCACGGAAGACAAAACACAATACTCAGCCTCTGTTGCTAAATAAAGATAAAGAGAGAGCGAGCTGATGAACAAAAGATAGTAATTATGTATATTTGAAAATAGAATATTTATTAAAAATAATTAATATATTATATGTACAAAATGGAAAAGAGATAATATACGTATGCGATCTCACATTGTTTTAGCATCAATGCCCATGATTTTTAAGGCTTGGATAAAGCGCCACCCCCTAGTATACTAGGCTATGGCTTCACAAAAACAAAAGAAATTGATAGTTTGATAATGTGTAGATCAAATTTGATAATAATATGTACAAATTTTTTTTAAATAAAAAGTACCTATATATA
The DNA here is from genome assembly GCA_963675555.1 of Leptura quadrifasciata. Taxonomy (NCBI): domain Eukaryota; kingdom Metazoa; phylum Arthropoda; class Insecta; order Coleoptera; family Cerambycidae; genus Leptura; species Leptura quadrifasciata. The sequence goes on along the minus strand of OY776673.1, from coordinate 104,537,516 downwards.
TGAATATAAAAAAAATTATGATTAATAAAAATATATATATATCTGGCCTGTTGGTTATGCTTATCTGATGGAATGGTGTTGCTAATGGGGCCCAGTGGCAACCAAAATGGCGGCGATTGGGTAACGTCGGGTTGACGGATGAACCCAAGAATGGGGCTCTTTTCCAGACTCTCCAAACCCTGCAGCACGACTGACCGCGTTCCCAAATCAACAAAAAAAATTATGGATAATCTCTTACAGAGAGAATCCTCCTATCCCAAGAAAAAAACCTGAAATAAAATAAAAAACACTAACTATCGGCATATGCCAAAAAAAATTAGAAGGGAGAAATGTACATAAAAAAGGCAACTCACCTTCCTTAGAAGGGTTTTCTATATAAGGTAATAGTGGAACTGAGTGAAGTTCCTTCGGCACGAAACTAAAAATGAAAATGGAGAGAAAACCTTAGTATGGTTGAGCAATTGAGCGAAATAAAAGTGTACTCATTCAGAGGGAATGTCGAATTCACCTGGGGTTTCACTAAATCGTACGAAATTTTTTCGTGAGAAAACCACTCCTAAACCACGGCGTGGGGTGTAGATCCTTATTTTGCGAAATTTTATATTCAAATCCCCTGTAGAAACGGTAAAACTATGCAAAACCACAAATTCACAAATGACCTTATCACTCCTAAAGTCTGGTCCGGAATGTTCTCGAAATTCAAAGAAAAAGAAAATAAACCGAAGTCCCTGATAAGATTCTCGGTCCGTATCCTGGACAACTTATGCTGTCAAGATTATGTCAGCGAAACTAAGGAATTCAAGGAATAACTCACAACAGTACAGAAAAAATACCCAAACATATGAGGAGAAGATCATAGACAAGAGGACGGAAGAAAACATATAATAGGAGGAGTAAGGAGACAGACAACTATAAGGTAAGTGTTCTATTGACACTAGTTTATACCATAACCCATGTTATTTTCTAGGTAACCTTTTGACGGATGATACACATTAGAGAAAGAAGATTGAAATAAATTACCACCCAGAGTGTAAATTAAATCACACTAAAGGTGCTAAGCTTTAATAACGAATGTTTGGTGTCTTCGAGGAATTAGACTTTGTAGGATATAGAAACAAATCTCAATTCTATTCTGCTTAACTACACGTTAATAAACTAAACTATTATAATGTTCCCTAAGTAAGGTGAAGTAGATTTTTATGCATGTTAATTAAGATTTAGTCATTAATGTTGTTATAAGAGTAGCAAAAAAAATTAAATACACATCATCAACAAATCCCATCATTATTTCTAAGCAACCAGTAATACATATCAATGCCGTGTGTGTGGTATCATGTCATAATTAATTGTAATACAGTCTCCTTATTTTTTAAAAAAAAGGTAGCAAATAGAAATGCTACAGATTTTACATTTAGGAGTGCCTTGGTGAACTAAAAATCGAATGAATTTACTGCCTGATTTCGTTTCTGTGCTGCATTTTGCGATTTGTTTATGCAATTCTTTATAAGCTTCAATTTATTATGAATATTAGGATTATTATGATTTTATATGTTTGTTGGTTTGTTACATGAACGCCATTGACTAATGGCCAGTTTCTGAAACGTTAAATAGAGTTAATTATTCGTTTACTGTCATAGTTACAATTGTGGCAACAATTGTCACTATGACATTTATTAATAGATAACTTTATTTCACGTTTCAGAAACACCCTAGATACTACAAATATACTGTAATTTTTTGTTAGAAATGTGGAAAGCCACAAACAAAATTCTATAAAAAGAAAAAAATATTTACTCAGAATTGAATTGAATTGCGAATTCTCTTTAAACAATAAAAGAATAACGCATAAACAAACCTAGCTAAACATCCACTTAAATTTGATAGATGAAGCTAATGTGTTGTCATTGTCGGGGTTATGTTTGTAATTGCCGTCTTGCTCCTCGCATTTTGTTCTGTATCTAAGTTCAAAACAAACTAATGATTATGACGTCACTGCAGTTTTCGCGGCACGTTCAAATAGCCGAAGTTTAATATGTTGCTTTTAGAATGTTTCTCCCAAATTAAATATATGATGAAATTAGCTTCACCTCTATCATATTGCATCATTTTTGTAAATTCATCAACAGCAACATTCGACTATTAATACACTAGAAAAATATATTCATAATATTCACCAGTTGCGAATGACCTCATTTTCCATAATAACACTTACTTTTTTCTAACATGAGTGAAATTCTAGACTGAATGAATCCTCAAAGTGAAAACTAAAAATCTGATTAAAATGTAGTAAACCAGCTCTTTATAAAGCGCCTGCTATATATGGTTGTGTCATGTCACAGTAAACACCTATTCGTAATAAAATTGTAAATACTGTAACACTAGTAGTAATGAGGTCTGATCAAATCCAACCCGTAATATAAAACTGTTGTAAATGAGTAAAAGTTATAATATGTGGCTGAATTCTGACATCTCAAGTTTTACGAAAGAACAATCAAAATCAAATTCTATTTATAATCAAGGTTAACTTTAATGTACGGAGACAAAGTATTTGATATTTGAGTTGAGTGAAATTTGAAACGTATACGCCTGTAAATTAATTTTCCAAGCTTAATAACAGTTCTCGGTTATTTCATCCCACCTTCGAAAGGAGCGGAAAGCAAATAAAATGTGATAAGAGAGCACTTAAAGTTTCAAACTGGATAAAGCAATTTTTGTTTGTCGATAGTCTTGAGGGTATTAAAGTCGGTGTTAATTTTTACTTTCTTATTAGTGGAGGGCAATTACGGTAAAAAATATCGGAATCCGTTTTTTTTTCAGTTCTTTATAAATGACAACGTACAGTAAGTTGTTGCAATTGAAGCATTAGCGTTTTGATGGTAATAAGCAATTATTACACTTAACGCGCCAGGCTTGTAACTTGTAATTCAGCGCTCGGCGGGACACATAGCCCGGAGAGTAGCTGTTGGTTGCAGTCTGGTTACATTCCTTATAGTAAAATAAGGATTTTATAGAGGAGTTTGCGACTAAAAGTATTATATTTTAATATTCCGGCCTCTAAAAGCACATTTGAACTATGCGAAGCCCAGTCAGGCTATTTATTTCTCGATTGCAACAGACACTGGACCGCTAGATGGCGCCTGCTGACTATTCTACATATCGCTATCCCAAAGACACCGAAATGTACTAAATAGTCAAGTGATCCTCGTGTCGGTCGTCACATGCCTACCTACCACTGATTTTGATGGTTCTATGCAATGATTACACTTGACGCGCTAGGCTTGTAACTTGTAATTCAGCGCTCGGCGGGGCACATAGCTCGGAGAGTAGCTGTTGGTTGCAGTCTGGTTACGTTCCTTATAGTAAAATAAGGATTTTATAGAGGAGTTTGCGACTAAAAATATTATGTTTTAAAGTACAGTTTGTAAATAATCTGATTATGTCTCAACTTTTTATAAAATATTATTTATTGCATACTTATTAGAATTTCTTTTATGTTAACAAAAATACCTGGCGGTGTTTTAGTCAGTCTAACTAATTTATGTAGTTATGTTACCTTAAAATTATAATTATGGAAAACAAACAACGAAAACAAAAAAGAAAAATGTGCTTAAACCAAAGTAAAAACCTAGAATTTTGACAAAATTTAACATAGTTCATTTTATTCATTAGAACGCTTAAGAACAATAATAAGAATAACAATTTAGTTGCATTGTGTATTGTTGCATCAAATCATGTATCATGTCTTCAATTTGTATTATTAAGTTTAACTATTGAATTCATTACGACGAATAACCACACTATTCGTGCCACCAAAACGATAAACTATATGTAATATGTTTTTATATATGATTATATTTATTGTACGGAGTACAACATAAAATTGAGAAGGTCGAAAAGAAGATCATGGGGTCGATTCTGCGAAGGGATAGATGAACTAGCCCCAGCAGTCCGTCTACAAAAAGTTCTTGCAAAAAAAACACTCAAATGGAATAGGGCTACTCAAAAAGCCCGATGATGAGTACACAGAGAGTCAGCAGGACAACACAAGACTGCGTTTAGGCACTCATTTCCCAGGTTCTCGCATAATTCAGGGTGAATTTCCACAGGACTACCTGGATGAGGATGTTCATCGTCCTACCAGAGAAGGAAGATGCCTGGCTGGAAAAATATTCACCCCCAATAAAATTAAATGGGAGGTATCTACCTTTAAACCCTTCAAATCACCGGACAGAGATGGTACCTTCCCTGCCCTACTTCAACACGGAATTGAGGAGTTTGTGCCAAGCTATATACTTAGGTATATTCGTTTATTCCGAAAATAGGCAGACGTCCACCAGATGAGACTAAGTCATATCGCCGCACTAGCGTAGCCTCATTTCTCCTAAAAACAATGGCGAAACTTTTAGATCAATATATTAGAAGCGAAATCCTTACAGAAACACCGCTTCACGCTAAACAATTTGCATATCAACCTGTCAAATCAACAATAAATGTTTTACATTGCCTAGTCCAAGGCATTGAAAAGACATTCACAGCTAAAGAAGTGGCTATGTGTGCTTTCATAGATATAGAGGGTGCTTCTGGCAACACCTCCTATGAATCCATCATACAAAAAGCCGCCGAAAAAAGGAGAATACAGTCACCTACAATTAAATGGATACAATCCATGCTCAGAAGCAGAATTATTACCGCAAGTGAAGGAGAGTCAGGGGTTGTCCACAAGGTGGAGAGTCTTATCACTCTTACTGTGGTCGATGATGGTCGATGATCTCCTCCAATGTCAACCCGAGCAAAACAATTATTGTCCCGTTCACTAAAAGGAGAAAATTCAATCTTAGAACTCTTATAGTGAATGGAACGATGCTAAACTTTTCCAGTGAAGTCAAGTATCTAGGAGTAATCCTGGTATCAGATAGCCAAGTAGCACTAAAGGCTCTACGCTATACATTTCAGTCTAAAATTGCCTGGGAATGTAGACAATTCCTGAAGCAACTGGCCAATAACAACAAGGTTACCTTGACGTGGGTGCCAGGGCATGAAGGAATACAAGGAAACGAACTTGCTAATAGCCTTGCAAAAAAGGAGCTGAAACACCATTCATTGGACTCGAACCGTTTTGTGGCCTGGCCAAGGTATAATGAAGAAGACCGCCCTGGGGGGCGTCCTATTTTAAAAATAAGTCTTAAATTTGTTTTAAATTCAGGGAAATATCGCTTTTATAACTACAATTAACCAGAAATTATTTAAACATTACATTCTTAATTTCATTTCCAAATTTGTACAAACATTAATTTTACAACAGAAATTATTTTCACAATACCAGATGATAGCCGACTTCAGGGCGCCGTTACGTTTTAACTTATTAGGGTAGAAAGTTGTACATATGTCAAGTGCCACTTTAAAATAGCTTGTAACATGGTTATTAATTCTTATCTAAAACTTGGCAGTTTTAAAAACAAGACTAATGCATTAGCAAAACCAGCAAAGCGTCGAGAGTTGTATATGAAGTGAATAGGGAGACTTTAAGCAAACGTATAAGACAAAGATAGGGCAGGATACTGGAGCCACGTCTCATGTGTCAAATATACAAGCAACGTTCAGCTAATGGGAGAATTGGCACTGTGATTTTGGAACCGCGTTGTTGGAAGAAGAGAATAAAAGCCAGGCGATGCTATACCTCCTGGCAGAACTGATAGGGGATGCTTGCCGACGTTTACCTACGAGCCCTCTCGGTTTGCCCGGAAGAATGCTTATTCATCGAGGATGTTTGTCATCGATTTTCGAACCCTCTGAATTTGCTAATTAGAGAACTAATTGCAGGATGCTTGTCGACGATCAAAACTCGAGCCCGCCTTAGTTCTCTAAATACATCCATAAATTCTACGAATAAATCCAGGCCGGCTACTAAAAGATTTGGGCTGCTAGAACATAACTTCGCAATTTACACGACGACAATTTCACCAACATAACTATCTAAGTATCAAACCTATTTACTTCTCTGCGTTATTATTTAATATTGACTTTACATTCTGGTTTGGGGGGGATAGGGGAAATTGGCTTATTTGTGGTACTAAGGGAATATTAGTTTTTTATCAAATACTAGCTTTGATTTTTTATTATAAAGAATATTATATTACCAGTTATTCAGTTATGATTTCATTCACGAATTTAATTCATAAAATTTCACTTTCTGAATGTTTTACTAGGGAAATTTGTGTTTGCAAAATAACAAGTTTATATTCAAGAACTATATATTTAGAGTTATGCAATAACAAGATATTTTATCATAGACTCGTCCAACTTCATGTTAATAATTATTCTGCAGTTTTTATAAAACAAATAGTTGACTCTCATGTCCACCTCATCTCTCGTAAGATTTTTCAAGAATGCTTTATATTTAAAGTACACTAGGAATGTTTTCCTACTGTAACCACAAGGTTGTCTAATTGTTTAACATCTACCTACAATTGAAAATTATCGTCACGTGAATTCGGTGTACTTTGCGTTAACAAAGGTTTGAACCATTGACTACGGCCAATTGGCTGGTTCTGTTCTCCTATTGGGCTCAGTTACGAGGGATGTCAATATTTCAGGCAATGCCTGGTCACTTGTTCGATTGAAGGGTGATGCAACCGCACTTTCTTACCTTCGCGGATTCGCGGCTTCATATGTTTGACAATCATAGGCAATCTTCTGGTTGCTTCTCTATTTAATGACTATAGGGAGATTTCCCCAGCAGCATTCTAAAAGATTTTACGTGAGTGTAAATTCTCACCTCAGCAAGATTAATATGATTATCTGAACGATTGTTCCTACTCTAATTTCAATCAATAAATAATGTATAATTAAAGGATATTTCCTCAACACTCTATGATCTCTTACATGAGTATTTAATGGTCATTTCTCAACTTACTATTGATAATGTATAAACATGACATGATTCTTGTCCTTGGTTTGGCATTCGATTCATTATTTGGCTATTGCTAACAACTTTAATTATAAATCATTATTATCTAGCGATTGCTAACAACTTTCTTTAATTATAAAACATTATTACCTAGCAATTGCTAACAGCTCTATTAAAAAATTATCATTTACAGACTATTGTCACAACTGTTCAAAATAAGTATTGTCTGGCCGATAGTCGTGTTGTTTGAGATGCGAGGTGGCAATCGCTATTAATCACACGAGTTTCGCGCCACTGGGTTCGAATCCCGGCTCCGGCCTTGGCACCGTCGGAGGAAATGTTTGTCATATTTCTGTGTAATTCAATTATTAATTATTATGTAGGTACATAGACTATTGTCACTACTCTTATTCTTGTCTATATTAATTTCTCAATGTAGACATGTGATATGTTTATTCAGGCATTTGCCACAACTCTAATTATTATTAAAATAACACAGCATACTTTTGTATCTCAGTTCTTGTTATTGCATCAAAACACTCAGCATATTTATAGTATGGTCATTACTATAGCAGCGCAAATTTTCCTATTATAATATTTAGGCAATTGTCTCAAATATTTGGATTGTTTTGATTTCATGTACGGCTATTTGCCGCATCAATTTATATAAAATAAAAATGGGTTTTTTTTGACTACTTTTTCCCATCAATTATTGTCTTTGCTTTCACCTTTACTTTTTTCATCCCGCAAGTAATAAGCTAAATAAATGATTTCCTTCCAATCAAATAAATTAGAAAACAAACTTCAACTATAAATGTACAGTGCAACCTTGAGTAATAAAATACTACATAAATAATATATCAAATTAACTAGGTTTCTCAATTAATAGACAGTGTGTTCAAGTTTACCAGGTATTTAGATTAACAGAATGATAAATTTTCTAAGGTATTCGTATCAGACAGAAACAAGTAATACCAAACTTTAAATCAAAGAACCTGGGGTAATTATAAAGGGTTACTACACACACACAACGTAATTAAAGTCCTAACCACATAAAACTAGACGATCACATAAATGGCCAATTTGTTTATTTATCTTGATATAAAATTGAGATAAATAATTACTGGGTAGGAATTAATAAGTTCTTGATTGCTTCACGATTAAGGATTTTGATATTAATTAACACCCCTGGGGTTGAGATGTTTCAATACATAGTGAAAAAGATCCAAGAATGGGAAAAAGACCGGAAAAAGTCCTACTGGAGGAATACTCCAGGCCAAAGACAAGCGTAAAAGTTTATAACTGATTCGGCAAAGAATGCCACAAGACTTCTCGAATTTGAAAAGTCTTAATTAAGGCTAATGGCAGGCCTCTAACTGGCCACTGTCCCTTGAGATATCTCAAGGCGGTAGACAACAAATGCACATATTGCGATACTGCAACTGAAACTGCGGAACATATACTTTGTGAACGCAAGGTGTTAGTCCGCACTGGGCTAAAGTTCCTAGAGCGGGCGGTATTAACGCCTGAAGACAAAGGAAAATTACCCCCTGGAAAATTACAAGCTTTGTAAAAAGTCTTGGAATCCTGGGCAACCACTAGATGTAGGGTAAATCATAAAAGATCTTTTATATAAATTTTTACCACCCATACTGTTTCCAAAACTTTGTAACGACAAAGAATAATACTTTTTTCTGCAGTCCTTTAATGCTAATGATTGTCGCTAGCTAAAAGTAAGCAAAAATCTCGTTAAGCAATATATAATATCTTACTAGGTCGAATAAAGAAAAGTTTCAGATGAAAGTTACTTACTTTTTTTCTGAAAATTTCCGTTTAAAAAACAAAGTTGACCCCAAAATTACCTTGAAAACGCTAAGGTTCAAAATCGATAATAGTATCATCACTTTGTTTCCCCCTCGACACCAAATAACTTCTGTTTGAAATCTTTGAAATCAAAAAATAATTTTGTCCTGATGTTTAAAATATGATATGGCAGTAAATAAATTTTTGATTGAAAACATGTATATCCTCAACATTGAATAAATACATTAACTATTCAAATACAACCCTTGATACAAGCTTAAGATTTAAATTACACATAAACAATAAAATCGCCGCGGCCTATGCTAACCAGAAAATGATTTATATTAACAGGCACTATTAGTAAAAAAGTTAAGACAATTCTCCCTTATTTTATCGAAATTTAATTTTGATGATGTTATATACGGCCTCTGTTTGAATGCGGAAAAACTCGAAGAATTCAGGTCATTCAAAATTCCTGTTTGAAGATAAAAATATTTGATGTTTCTTTTATAGTCTTCTCATTGTTTTATTCGGATTTCTCATGTAGTAGGTAATACGTATGGGTATTTCAATATGGTCATATTTTTAATTGTGTAAAATTTACAGCAATTTTTGTCCCCAGCATTTTGTAGATGTGTCCACTTACAAAAATTTTAGAAAAGTATTTCAAGTGTCAAACCTGTTTCTGAAAACTCAGGGATAATCTGGATCCCAATGGAAATTATAATAATTTGAGGCAAATCGTACCTTTTCCTAGAAGTGAAATCAAAGTAAACTATGGTAATCGGGCAATCTTTTATTATAATTTATATGCAACAGTTTTAACTGTGCATAAAAACTAATTTATTTGTAGAAAATATCATGGGTATTACTAGATTCACTAGATAGACCCGTCCTGCTGAAATTAATTACTGTCATGGATATCTCAGGTAAGGGATTCAATTTTTATTTTATATAATTTAAAATCAGTATTAACATTTGATACTTTTATTTGCTTATCTTGTACTTATATTAAGTATTTCCAGACAATTAATTTCAGAATATCTGACATGGCATTTCCTGCAACAAAATGGCAAACGATATACTATATTTTGATAGTTTATGGGATTGTATTCTAAACAAAGGAAATAAATTTGAACTATAAAGATCGCCACGCTTGCACCTTGTGATAGAATATGATTTCTGAAATATCAACTTCTCATCAACAAACTAGAAATATTTAGTTACTTTCAATATTAATTATAAGAACATATATAAAAGCATAATCTCGTTTCGAAGCGTACATTTCAGATTTGTTTTCAAACTCGTTTTCATTTTACTATGTGATGAAATTCTATAAAGTTTAAATGAGAAGATTTCGCAAGAAGTTAAGTCATAAAAAGTCAACAGGGTTGAACATTTTATTCGAAAAGTTCGTTTTATCATGGGAGACGACAATATCTTATTACGTCAAGGGAAAAATGTTATTGAATAATTTAAATTGGAACCTTTTTATTAAAATCTAAAGACAAAAGATGTATTTGCAAAAGAAAATTGAGTAAAATATAGTGGGAACTTGCTAAATGTCAATCTTCAAAAACAGACATTTATTACTTCCACATCCAGTGGAAGTATAGTAACGCAAAAAATATTATTTTTTTTGTTGAAATAGGCTTAAAAGTCACGAAACGTCGAGATTTTAAATTTGAGCGAAAATAAATTTCCTGTCGGTCTGTCTGTCCGTCTGTCTGTAACTTTTTTTTTTTATTGTGCGCACGTTTACTCTGGAACCGTTTATGATATTGACTTGAAATTTGATACACTTATGTATTGTAACGAGATCTGGAACTAGATTATATTTTGATCTAATTCCGTTGAAGGGTTCCGGGGTAAATGGGGTAAATAAGGGTAAATAGGCAAAGCAAGCAGGTAAGAGTCCATAAAAATTGTAATTTAGAGCATGTACGGAAAGTCAAGGTCTCAAAAATTTTTCTGGCATCAGCCCCCACCCCCACTATCACCCTCAATACCTATTATGAAAGGGAGATAAAAAAATAAAATGTGATTTAGTGTGTATACGAGAACGTTACCCCCTCTACCACCCCCATTGCCACCCCCACCCTATTATTAAAGGGAGTAAAAAATTAAAATGCGATTTAGTGTGTATATGAGAATGAAACGTCTCAAAAAAATTTTTTGGCTACAGGGGTTGCCGGAAGAGCGGTAACGTCTGGTACTGTAGGATGTGTTTTATTCGAAATGGGGCGTTACGCTGTATAATTTTTTGCTCCTTATTTAGATATTTAGATTAACTTCCTGGCGGAGTTTAGCATTAGCTATTCCACCACTCAACCAGTACACATAGACAATCATACAACGACCATTTCCTACGACATTGCCAGTTGCCGCAGCTGAGACTCGAACTCAGGAGTGGTACAACTCAGTAACACATGAAAAACACCAGAAACATCCATACCCTAGCCAGGATTCGAACCCGAGACTCCTTGGTTGCAAACTTATTACGTAAGCGTTGAACCACCGAGCCGGATAATTTGTGTTACGTTTCTCGTTAGCGGGCTATCACCCAGTTTGAAAAAGTAGAATTTTTGGGAGATGTCCCGGACGTAGTCCGCTATTGGGGTAATGTCGTGACAAAGTGCGTAAAGATCTCTGAGGGAGGTGTACCTTCCAAAATTTGATATGAGGCGCATATATTTGTGCTCGAGCGCTTTTAGTTATATCATTGACATGGTCGACGTGCCGCACCACGCCGGCGCCGCGTTTGTGATAGACGGTCTGACTACCATTGTGTACAACAATTTTTTATTTTGTCGGTTAAGTCTGCTACCCCTGTCCATGAGCGGATACAGACTCCTGAACAGAGAGTAGACCGTCCGTACTATCTCAATAATGTGCGCATTGAACGTCATGGCATGAGCTATGTGAGCTATGAGCAGCATATTTGCAGCTTGAGCGTTATGTAAATGCGGATACATGTGGTGAGACGAACAGGTGGGTGGACGGATGTCAGATAGGTGGATGGCTGGACGGATGGTCGGACAGACGGATGGATAAGCGAACGGACGGATGGATGGAGAGACGACATAACCATATTAATAAAGCCACCTTAAATTCCCTTTCCACCACCCTAATTGCATCCCACTACTCTTAATTTCTCACCACCCCACTAATTGCCTCTCACAACACTAATTACCCCCCACCACTATATACAATTCTAATTTTTCGTGCAAAAACTACATAATGTAATCGTCTTTTTAACAGAGAGTATTTTCTACTACGCTGTTCTGTATAACTTTTAAGGGTAAATTATGTTCTGATCGAATTTCCGATTCTGCTAGAGGCCGAACTTTGGGAAGTAGTCTACCTATAACCTATATATAATTTCAAATTTATATATTTATATTTAAACAGCATCCTTAATCCCATCAAAACAAATTAACGCTATAACCATACATTAAACATATTAATCTAAAATATTTCCTAGTATCAGTCATATTCTTGAATACATTTCGTCATGTATATTTAAATGCATAATTTACCAAAATTCTATGAAATACGGCTTGACATAATATGTATTAATGCAGCCTGTATTACAGACAGCTATGTCTGGCAAGTCCGTACAAATCACTATAAGTAGTGTGAGTACCGCGCTGGTTCAACGATATGACGTTTGCCTTGCAATCCAAGGGGCGCGCGTTCGAATCCACATAACTAAAATGATCGTTCCTAGTATCCCGAGTCTCATTATTTCAAATTATAAGTAATTGTGCATTTTATATATATATGTGTGTGTGTGTGTTCCGAGAAGCTTCCGCGGTCGTTGGTATGAAAAATAGTAGGTTCTCGGGTTGAACCGCGTCCGAGATTGTTAATGTCTCAGATATTAACAATCTCAGACGCGGTTCAACCCGAGAACCTAGTATTTTTCATATATATATATATATATTCCCTAGTGTTAGTCAAAGGCTTGTGCGATTTCTCAATATCCCGAATCCCCATGTTCTCATTGCTCTGAATCCATACCGTTCTCATTGTCCCGAATCAAAATTCTCCAAATGATATGTGTTATAAATATTTCAATATTAACTAAGCCAAAACTACTACTATTACACGCGATATGACAAATTATAAAACATTGAAAAATCTATCCTTAACTGGGCTTTGAATTTTTGGTTTTCTTTTCTTTCTATTTTCTCAGTACACATAGTTTATTGTACACTAATCACTAGGACATTTGTCCCTATGGGAAGCTTAATTCACCACTAAATTTTTTAAGATGTTTTATATAGAAGTGCAGGGTCCCGAGGTATTTATTGTTTTAAACTACTCAGACAGTTTAAGAAACATATATTTTCTACATTTTGTATTTGAAACTGAAAAATTTTCACTGAAAGTATGATAATTAAAATATTACCTTAAGTAGAAATGCATTTAACTATTGTAAAACTCTATAAATATAAAAATGAAATATCAAGAAACACTAGTAAATTACTGTTATCTTTTACACAAAAATTAGAAAATGAAAATTTAGATTAAAATAGCAATATTTTTAACAATATGTAAAGTGCATATTATCATTTTTATATTCAACTATTCATCGTGGCATATAGCTGTTATTTAAAAAGATATATGCTTGTACTTAAGTATCTGTTGCAATTTTTTTGTAAGGGTTAGAAATAATTTGCTGATATTCTGTGGAAAAACATTTTAGTTTATTAATCCCGTATGCAGTAGTCGGTTTGGATAATTTCTTAGAAAAAGAAAACCTCACATTCTCAATAAGTCGACGTTTCGACAAACTTTATTGCCTTCCTCAGGACTACAACAATATAACATAAATCAAATAACTAACAAGAAGTATATAAATTAAAATAAACATGAATAAAAACATTAACCTTTAATCACACAGTTAATGTTTTTATTCATGTTTATTTTAATTTATATACTTCTTGTTAGTTATTTGATATATGTTATATTGTTGTAGTCCTGAGGAAGGCAATAAAGTTTGTCGAAACGTCGACTTAATGAGAATGTGAGGTTTTCTTTTTCTAAGAAATTATCCAAACCGACTACTGCACACGGGATTAACAAAATTTATGGATACGAAACACCTTATTTTAGTTTATTTCTGTATTGATAGTATTTTTGGAGTGTGCAGAAGATGCATTTGCATTTAAGTAAAATTTTAAGAAATATAACTTTGTCAAAATGGATGAATAAATCAAGAAAGGCAATATAATAATGCTTCTATATAGGGTGATTCACGAGCAATGTGCCATAGCCTAATGGCAGCTAAAACACTTCAGTGTAAGTCTATATAACAAGAAAAAAAAATTTTGGCCAGTGGCTAAGAACATGCAAACCAAGTAGGTTATTCTGGCAAGTCCCAGCTGAGAAATGTTACTGATAAATTTCATTCGATTACATCTAACCATTGTAGAGATATAACTTTGAATTTTCAAACCAAATGCATAAAGCATCCAGTATCTTCTTAAGCGCTGGCCAAAAAATTTTTTCTTGTTGATCTAGACTTATATCGGTGCTTTATCTGCTATTGGCCTATGGCACATTGCTCGCGAATACCCTGTATTTGTTAGGTGTGGACGTTTCAACTGATAATAATATTTTAATTTTATAGAAGAATATATCCGGGGTAAAACAGCTAAACCCATATTATAAAGTGTAAATTATATAATAATAGTATCCAAATGACAACCAATCAACCTTACTCAAGCTGGTTTAAATAATATGAAGTGAAACTGAATCTAATTGAAGCTCGTAGTCCTTTATGTAGACAATGACATTTGAATGTAGTAAATGAAGATTAATAACGAAATTATTCATGAAGAGTATCAAGGTTAATAATGAGTTTACATACATCATTCATGTTAACTATCATCTTGAAATATGTCTTCGTGTTTGTATGTTCAAGAAAGCCTTTAATATCAAATTAATAATTAATTGTATTAGCGCTTTTATTCACTAGTATATTGCAATCTAGTATCTACACTTTCATGACGAAAATAAAGTAATAGGCTGTTGAAATGATTTAAAAAGGAAGAAAGCATGTTAGGCGCATTTTTTTAAGAATTATTTTTTAAAACAAAATTTTGTGCTGTTATAAACAAATAGGTATGAATTTAATAAAGTTTATTCAACAATTTTCGTTCCTTTTCGCATATAGTTTTGATTGATAAGATGCGAATCTAGTTATTTGCAAAATTTAAGCAATTAACTTTAACAGTATAATTTTGGGTGTGTATGGAAATTTACGTTATTCTTATTAATTTACACAAAAAGTCCACGATTGTCGGTCAGTTTAAGAGTAAAATCTACGGTCAGTGAAATGAAGAAACGAATTATTCGGCTTATTTTTGAAGAAATAAACTTCAAATTTTGTACGTATGTATTAAAATATATATTCTAGTTCGTCAGGTTTTCAATTTTTTGTTTTAATCAAAAACATGTGACCAACGAAAAAATGGACGTCGAAAAATTGGAATTTACAAAAAACTAAATCATTACGATCTAGATAGTCCATAAATAATTACGTGGATAAAATATAACGTCTTAATTTTCAAACATGGATTCAATAAATAGTTTCCAATTTTGCCGTCAATAGATGGCACTCGCCTCGACATTCGCATAGCTTCACACGCTCTTAGACCTACAATAATATTATGAAGGATTAGGGAAATTTTACAATTTACGGTATAATTACATCAAAGAGTGGTGTATAATATAGGTCCAACTGGTCGTGTATATGATTAACGGGGGTTTGTATGTATTTGAAAATTATTTTATCTTACATGAATAATTTAATAGATGCAATTTTTGAAAATGTTAATAAATAAAAGGTGCCAAATAGAGAGGAACGTTTTGTAAAAATACTTTATTATGAAAATTTGAATGCGGTTTTTAGTTAGGTCGAAAATCAACTTATTCGAAACTATTACCAAGCAAAATGTACAGGGCGTCCCAGTCAACGCGCTATGCTCGATTTTCTCTTGTAGTTTCTGAGATAAGTTTATGGTTCAAAATCAAGTCCAGTTTTTCCGAGGAATCTCATGCTGCTAAGAAATTTAGGAATCCAAGACGGCGGACGAATTTGGCGTGTATGATCCGTTTCGGTTCAAAATCGGTATGTGAGGGTATTCTCGGTTTTCAGGACCGAGAATTAAGAATTTTTGGTCAAACATTAAAAATTCAAGATGGCGGACAAATTTTTTCATTAATGGTCCGATTCACACACTCTTGCGTATTTTGTACTTTTTAATGCATTATTTAATGTTATCTATTTCGTTTTGCTAATTTTGTCTCCATTGTCTCATGAACATAAAGTGGGTCACGAATTTCCAAATTTCGTTTTAACCTACTAACTCAAGTAACTCTGGTAAGAGACAGACTCCATCTTACTCTTGAAAACTGTTTCATCATAAATGATGTTTTCATATATAATTCCTAAATGCGTCCATATGCAAAATATGCAGTACTTTTTATTAGTGTCTTTCAACTGTCCCTGTATTTGATAGTACCATTTTTTTTGTTAATGCTAAAGTCTGCGTTCCAGAATTTATTTTTTTTAAATTCCGTCTTCTGGTGTCATATCTTTTGGAGAGTACGGACATTATTTCGACAATAGTGTCATCTCCTATTATACTATCAGGACTAGCACCTAAATATTGATCTAGTTCGTCTATATATAGCCCACATTTGAAAATTTTATTTCCTAAAGAGTTTTCTAATTCGGATATTGCTATTTTCTCAAATAGTTTTTCATGGTCCATCTGTTTACTTTTTATAGGTTTTGGTCGTACAATAGATTCCACCAGTTTTTTTCTACTGGTGAACATACCTCATAAAATCTAGATGCCGTGATTCTTTCTCTTCTTTCCAAATCCCAAATAGTGAAATCACTTTAAAATATTGTCTTTCTTTCTATTTTTTCTATTTCTTCTTTTGTTTTTTAATTCATATTTATATACGAAATTTTCGCAATTTCATACTCGTCTGGTAATAAAATGATAATGTAAATGTCCCTGGACTTTTGTTATTCAATTTTTTATTTACAAGGTACATAGGTCTATTTGTATTAAAAGACACTGCTGCTGCAGAACATCGAGTTTGGTAAGAGCCTTTAGTGCAATAATTAAACCTCTTGCCCCCTATATATTTTGCAATTATGGAATTGAATTGTTCTACAACATTGTTATTTACATCATGTATGAGACTATTAGCATGTTTTGACAAATTTGTTACTAAATCAATTAATTTTTCATATAACGCTAGAAATATATTAGTAGTAGTAGTAGTAGACAATCTTGTGCACAATTCAATACTTACGAGTCAATCTGATATCAGACATTTCACTCATTTCAGTATTTTCGGAAATGTATGATTTAGTACAGAAATATTTTAATTCTAAACATTTGTTATGTTCACTTAATATATGGCTAGGACTATTTAAAATATTGTGACGCTCTTTTTCTCGTACAGTGCGAGAACTAAGGCTGTCACTTTGACACTCGAGCTTTCTTACTTGTTACTCGGGCGCCAGTTCAAGTTTCAAGTGATTGAACAACACTACGATGAGCGAGACTAAGCAGCTCAGTGAAGACACAGTTAATTCCAGTGGGTCAGTAAGGGAACTTAGACTTTCACAAACACAACAGTAAAAAAATTTGATAATATTTAAATATATTACAGTAATCCTATGGTTAACAGTGCTAAATAAACAGAAAAATCACAATTAACACAAATTTATGTACAGATATACAGGGTTACTGGATACATTCCTTTGGATATGTGATGGGGCATGAGCTAAGGAGTAAATCTAACCCTAACATACATTATGCAAAACTCAATAGTTTTTGAGATATTTCAATTTTTTTGTTTTTCTCAAAAAAGTAGATCTTAATGTCTTAAAAGTTAATTTCCGAAAAATCTACTTGACATTTTCAATTTTTTTTTACTGGATTACTTGTCCAATATTATAGATATCCGTTTGGAATGAAAAATATCCGGAAACATTTCGATCATGTGAACATTTAAAATAAAAACTTGTAAATTTTTTTTTTTAAATCAGTTATGAAATTTACCTATTAGGTTTTTTCAAAAAAATATTAATGTAGCACGCGTAGAAATTATTATAAAAACTTCCTTATTTCAATAGCTACCTAACTAGGTAGAAATGATAATGATAGATTGATAGTTCTAATAAAAAATTAGTAAAGATAATGCTGGTGGCGGAATTTATTAAACGACTAATCGTTCATTTTCATTTAAGTCAGTCAGTCCTTGACTTTGACGTTTGTGCATATATGTCATTAACTGACATTCTTATCTCCGTGTCCCTTAAGTTTGTTGGTCTTGTTAAATTAGTTATCGAAGATTTTGATTTTGCTCGTAGTTGTTGTTATTGTATTTTCTGTGCCATGGCCGCGTATGCCAACGCAGAATACGCTGATACCTTGTTTGTCTATGGATACTATGGCGGCAACGCTGCTGAAGCTCGCTGAGAATATGGTCTTTGGTACCCTAACCGCCGCTTACCAAATGCACGTGTATTCAGTACGGCATATCGAAATATCGCTGAAACTGGCTCCGTGAAATGTAGAAGAAGTGACGCTGGTGCTCCTCCCGTTTATGAACCAGATGATGAGGAAGAAATATTGAGGTATTTTGAGGAAGGCCCAACTATTTCAACTAATAAAGACGCAAGACTAATCGGAGCGTCACAATGGGAAGTTTGGTCTACGATACGTAGAGTTGGATGTCATCCTTACCACTATACCCCTGTCCAAGGCTTGGAGGAAGGTGATCCTGGAAGGAGAGTGGAATTCTGCCGCTTTATGTTAAATTCAGATGCAGAAAGTGCAAATTTTTTAACAAGTATTTTATGGACGGACGAGTCGAAACTTAATCGCGAGGGTATAACAAATTTCCACAACCTACATTATTGTGTAGAGGAAAATCCCAAGTTAACACGTGAAACTAGTTTCCAAATGAAGTTTTCTATTAATGTGTGGATGGGAGTCATTGGCCACTATTTAGCAGGGCCACAATTTCTTCCTCAAAATTTAAACGGGGAAATCTATGAAAAGTTTTTAAGAAATGATCTGGCGGTGATTTTAGAAGATGTTCCTCTCGCCGTCAGACAGCTAATGATGTTTCAGGACGACGGTTGTCCAGCACATTATCGGCTGACAGTACGACAGTTACTTGATCAACGTTTCCCTAACCGTTGGATTGGAAGAGCGGGCCCAATACCTTGGCCAGCGCGAAGCCCTGACTTAACACCCCTTGATTATTACGTATGGGGTCATCTGAAGGAGATGGTCTATGCCACACCAGTCAATACTATAGAAAACCTTAGACAAAGGATAGTCGATGCTGCCCAACACATAAGGCATAATCTGACAACCAGAGTAACAAGGACGGAAATAAGAAGACGCTGCCGTGTCTGTATACGGAATAGGGTCTCCCATTTTGAGCAAGACATATAAAAAATAAAGTACAACTTTGAAATTAATGAAGAATTAAACTCTACTTTTAAAATGTTTTTTACTGTTTATCTAAAAATAAAATTCGTACTACTTGTGTTATTTTTACTAGTATTTTCTTAGAGCTATTAAGGGTACATTGAACATTTGTACCTTGTTAGATAGTTATTGAAATAAGGTAGTTTTTATAATAATTTATAAGCGTTACGTTAATATTTTTTTGAAAAAACCTAATAGGTAAATTTCATAGCTGATTTTAAAAAAAAAATTTTAAAGTTTTTATTTCAGATGTTCACATGATCGAAACGTTTCCAGAAA
Organism: Leptura quadrifasciata; assembly: GCA_963675555.1. Taxonomy (NCBI): domain Eukaryota; kingdom Metazoa; phylum Arthropoda; class Insecta; order Coleoptera; family Cerambycidae; genus Leptura; species Leptura quadrifasciata. The sequence goes on along the minus strand of OY776673.1, from coordinate 104,517,986 downwards.
TTTTTTCCATTCCAAACGGATATCTATAATATTGGACAAGTAATCCAGTAAAAAAAATTTAAAAATGTCAAATAGATTTTTCGAAAATTTACTTTTAGGACATTAAGATCTACTTTTTGAGAAAAACAAAAAAAATTAAATATCTCAAAAACTATTGCGTTTTGCATAATATATGTTAGGTCTAAATTTACTTCTTAGATCATGCTCCACCACATCTCCAAAGGAATGTATCGAATTATCAGTAACCCTGTATATATAAGCAATAATAGTAGAGGGAGAGTAGCAAGCAATGTGGTAACGTTAGCGGCAAAAGCGTAGAAGCGGTTAATCGAGCGGTGAAAGCGTGCAAGCGAGGGAATTAGCGAGTTTATGATAAAACGGTTGTTAAGCAGGCAGTGTAAGGATACCAGAAAATGCGAAGCGAACAGAATTATTTACAGTGTTAAAAACAGATAGGTTATAAAACAGACCGGAAATTTGGCTAAGTATAAAATTATCAATAAGTAAATATGAAATAAATACCAAGAATATTCACACAGGGTAAAAATTTCAATCAGAATAAAGGCAGTAAAATTCAGTAACTAAGTAGAAAATTATCAATCAGTAAATATGAAATAAATACCAAGAATATTCAGACAGGCTAAAAATTTCAATCAGTAAATACGGAATAATAAATGCACTAGCCAAATATATATCTAAGTTTTCTTACTATTTACAATCGCAGCGGTGGACCCTAGGCAGCTGGTAGACGTCTGGTTGATTCGAGAATTGGAACAAGTTCTCATTTTTCAGGTCTTTTCAGTCAGTTTTATAGCCAGATTCCCACTCGGGGTATCGCGAGGAATCCCACGTGCTCTAGTATCGCGCATGGCCCACTGTATTGAATACAAGCCAGTGACGACGGCTATATTAAGTTATTAAACTACTGGTAAATTATTATTACGTGCGTTGGTTAGTATAAATAAAGTATTCTGACTTTTGTAATGTATGAAATCGGTTTCATATATTTATTCTAACCAACTACGAAAAAGAAACGGATTTAATCGGCCACAGATAACTAATTATTGAATTAATTACTTCAAACAATAAACAATAATTCCGTTTACAAATATTTGCTGCTTTAAATAAATACTCAGATATTCAAATAGTGAATATTTTCGGATAATATACAGTAAGTCGCTTAAGGCGGTACAGAAAACAAGAAACATAATTATATAGAGTACAATTAAATATAAATTTTATGCAGATTTCCGTAACGAAAAATGCTTCGTTACAATATCTGCGCGTAATCTGCTAATTTTTTGTTCCATTTCAATATTTTGTGCTAGTTTCTACAAAATATATTATAAATAATGTCTATAATTATTTATTTGTGGCATGTTCATGACTTCTTACTGTTTTTTGGGTAATATAATGGAGTTAAAAATTAAAAATTAATCTTTGCTAACGTTTCGGAGTAATTGTCAACGTGGTATTTTCTTTATTTTGTAATTCAAAGTTAGTGTCCAAATCAATTTCCATAATTATTTCATGGTCAATCATACTTACTTCAAGAATAATAAAAATGTAAATAATACAACAACGCGAAATTCAACTCTGTACAACAGAAATATATTTGAACTATTTCTAACAATCTGTTAATCTCTGCCTTTTCATCTGGAACTCATATTTCATTGGTAATAGGTGCCTGCCCACCCGTACATACCCTTTACATATATATGATTGATAATTTTATTTGACTGACCTTGGATTATACTCTTAAGTCTCGAACATATTCTAAGCAAAATTAAAAAAGAAAACTACCCGTAGTTTATCCGATAAAATTCAAAGCTCTAGAGGTATAACCTGTGATAAATAAATGGAAACCGCTAGTGTTTCACTAAAACTAATCAAAATTGTACAGCTACGAAACAAAATAGATTCGTTTAAAGAATGTCAAGTGTAATATGCAAATTGGAAATAGGTATTTTAACGAGTAGTAAAGCTTTAAGTACACTTTTCTCGAAATTTTACATATTATAATGGAATATGTTAATTTAATCGAGAATGTATTTATTCATTCATGCTAGTATTTGATAAATCAAAAACACTTACAGACTCTTTGCATATATATTACGTAGTTTGCGGCTAAGACGCTTATACAATTTCCATTACAATCATTTGTTTTTAAAAATAACAAAATACCTTTACGCTGTTATTGCTTAGAGTCGAGTATAATATTTTTTAATGAGATGAATTACATTTCAGAACAATGTTATTTTAACAACTCGGATGTAGTAAAATTATCGTTACTGAAGCAAACCGGCCCTGGATCATTGGTTCTCAAATAATTTCTTATTTTATTATCAAATTTTACTTATTTTACGTATTCAAATAACTATAATTAAAAGTAATTAGTACAGAATAACGATGAAACACATGCCAAGACAATCTTCGATTTTAAAGTGCAATTCACATAAAGAAAAATATATTAAATTCCATAAAACTTCGGTCATTATATTTTATACAATATTGTCGTAACATAGGAATTTACGAAAGAATCGTTGTCTCACTCTCTGCATCGGGAAACTAAAACGGCAGCAAATAAATAAGCGATAACGGACAATAAAGGATGAACAGCTTTATTTTAAAATAAACTAATTTTCAACGCAGAACAATTTATTACCATCAGTTAATAAAGTACGTGAATGTATCTCTGGGAAAAACCGAGTCATCGCCGATCCCATTTTAATGCACAGGTTAAATGGGTGACTTAAGATATAAAAACGAATACGAGGCCTTTCTTGAGCTTTTGAGTGCAACGATAGCTTGTGATTCCGCCTATGTGATTGTGAACGATCTATGCTTTAGGTGCTTGAAGGATTTTTTGTTACTTTTCCTAAATTTACTAATATGACGTTTACTTGAAGGGTTCGATGTGCCTTACTCAGACGTAAAATTCAAAACTTATACTTACCTTCTATTTTTGCTTAACTGCTTGCACCAAGTGGTATTAATTGGACGCCGATGTACTGTCTCAAAGCTAACATTCTTAATTTCTAACACTTTCCTAATTAACTTGACAGGGAACTTTGTTAGTATGGACTCAGTAAAACACAGTGAAAAGGAGGATAGGATTTTTGGTCGAGGTATACAGGGTGGACCATTAATAATAGGCCATAGTTTAGGGGTAGATTGTTTGGGCTAAAATATGAGGATATAACCAAATATGCTTTAGTAAAATATTGCTGTGGCAAAAATATAGGGCGTCAAAGTTCAAATTATTTTTTCGTTTTTTTTTTGCAATAACTCAACAGCCCCTTGACTGATCTTCACCAAATTTGCTAGAGGAAATTTTTTATTCTAAGAAATAATAATTTATGTATTACATCACGTTGAATTTTTTAATTTTTTTTTTTTGAATTGTGGTACTTCTGACCAGAAAATCTGATGAGGGCGTCATTTCTACGTACACCAAACGTTAATCTTAAATTTTTGCTGAAAATGCCTTTCTTTAACGGCATGAGGATCTCCTACTTCCCAGTAATGGGTATTTCTCCAGTTAAAAACGCTTTGGCGAGTAAAAGTTGCTTCGTTGGTAAATAAAGTGTACTTAATAAAATTTCGATCCCTTTTGTGTTTATTTAGAATAAATTTACAAAACAGTAGCCTTTGTGAGAGATACCTATGAAGTAAGTTTTGCACAGGAGTTAGATGATATGGGTAGAAGCGTTTTTTACGTAAGACTCATAGGATATATTGTTTACTCACCCCTGTTGCCGCTGCTAAACTATTTGAGCTGACTGGAGGAAGGAACTAGAATTTCTAGTTTTTGATCGGGAGTAATTCGTTTCGGTCGTCCTATATCGTTTTTATGGCGAAATGAACCCGTTTCTCCCAAACGACGAAACAGATCTTTGAAAATCTTATGGTCTGGCTGTATTCTATTTGGATATTGCAATGAATATCTTCTCGCTTCAGCACGTCCGCTTAAATTATTTTATACATAAACACATATCATATCTCTCATTTCCCTGTCTAAAAAAATATTATGTCTAGGCATTGTAAATAAAGTAGTTAAAGAAATTAGCTCGAAGAACACAAGAACAAAATAAAATGATTAAATGACGCAAATGACAGAACTAAAACGTAACCAAAGCACACTTTTCTATATTTACACTTTGTTCCATTAAATTTGAATTTGTCTGTTTAACGGCAGTTATCAACTTCAACCAAGTGTACCTTTTATACGTAGAAATGACGCCCTCATCAGATTTTCTGGTCAGAAGTACCACAATGTTTCGTCAAAAAAAATATGAAAAAAATTTATCATTAGATACAGGTCCTGCGGTGCCCTCTATGGTCTAACGTGATGTAATATATAAATTATTGTTTCTTAGAATAAAAAAAAGTTGCTGTAGCAAATTTGGTGCAGATTAGTCAAGAGGCTGTTGAGTTATTACAAAAAAACGAAGAAATAATTTGAACTTTGACACCCTGTATCTTTTTCCGCAGCAACATTTTACTAAACCATATTTGGCTACATCCTCATATTTTGACCCAAAGAATCTATCCCTGAACTATTGCCTATTATTAATGGTCCACCCTGTATATTGGTCTTTTTAAGAAATTGTTGTTAATAACAAATTTCGAGTATATGGGTATAACTGGTAAATTGTATACGAACTTAATTGAAACCGTATAAAAACTAAAAGCCGGCAAAAACAGTCGGCATCTCTTTATTTATTATACACGGGCGGAGGTAAATAGAAATGCTTGTCATAAGAAAATGATAAGATTTTCGGGCGTTATTATATTATCTTCTATTTCAAATGGTCTCCAGAAAGCCATGGTAAATTAGCAAATAATTAAAATATTGCACCTTTCATATAGTAGTAAATATTTATAACCATAAACAATAACTAACTAAACTCCTACGCTTGATATTATAATAGGTATTTATGCACTGCACTGGCATATTGACAGCACACCTCATCGACTTCTGAGAAACGATTTACGAGTTTTTTTATGCTAGTAGACCGTTTTATTATCTTTAAACCAGTGCTGTCGTAGATGGTTCATTCAGGCTCATTACATTGCCAGTCTCAGACTCGCCTGCACAGTTTCAACTACCGTTCGAATCTCGATACCATTGCTAAATATATAGGATAAAATATCAAGTTCAGTGCGCACGGTCCTGTGCTTTAACACTGACCAGTTTAAATTTTGTATAAAGTATATAAGGTTAACAAAAAATAAGTTTCACAAGAGTGTCGGTCCATACTAGCACAGTTGGCCAGGGGTTTTAAGTCGGAATTAATTGTTACCTCGCTTTTTTTTCATGAAAGGCTAGTTTTTGCTGGTAGAAAGTGGCTCAAAAAGGTTACCAAGATCTACCTCCGCGGACCCTTATAAACAATCCTCTGAAGCGGAAAAATTCAGTTTTTGCTAATATCTCGAAAAACAGTAATAATAATATAAAAAACGGATAGCACCACGTGAAAGACCGGGAAACTTTACATAAAAATAGTATAAAAGTTTTTTTTTTAATAAATGTTTCCCTTAGCATAAGAAATTATTACAGTTCTGCTCAATATTTCAAGCAGGTCGCACAGGGAAATGAAGCATGTCTCGACTGCCGCTACATAATAAAGACAATTTGTCCGCATTAAAAGCGAAAAAACAAAGGTAGCATTTTAAAGGGGAAATACTTACTTTTAATTTTTATAATTTTTATTTCTTATAAATTGCACGTGAAAGTTAATTCTTTAATTTTTTTCCACTCTATATTAAAACATAAATATTAAATAAAATACTAATTAAAAAAAAATCTTCTAGATATAGTTTGTTCATGCCTTAAACTTCAATCTAAGATTAATTTTTATGCTCTAAAGTATCCAGGGTTAAACAAATAAGTATTAAATCATTGGTATTTCTTCCATTTTTTAAGCTTAGGAAATTTTCACTTGAAAACTTGTCTAAAACGCTTAAAAAATGCTTGTAGGTAAACAAAGGTAGGTTTTTATCGAAGTAACAATTAATTCTAACTTTTCATCAAAATTTGTCTCTGACAATTGGGCTATACCACATATGGTGAGGATTAGGACGACTCGAACAATGCAGTCTCCAACTACCATCCAATATTTACTTTAAGCAATCGATTGACACCAAAAAAATTCAACTAAAAGTTTAATGTTTCCGACTTTGCGGGCTTCTAGCTTGCCTGTCTGTATACGTATTTGTAAAATACTATAAATAACTTCGGGCACTCGTTATAGAGCTGGAAAATGCTTGAATAGCTAAACATATATTCATACGGACAGGCTATTCTATTCCATTCTATTCTATTCTATTCTATTCTATTCTATTCTATTCTATTCTATTCTATTCTATTCTATTCTATTCCATTCTATTCCAATATTTAACCAATGACAAAACGGATTGCTAAAAATAAATAATGTTTCTATTAGAATTATTATTAACGTTAAAAAACGTTTGCTCTATTGTAGTAATCAAATCAATTAATTATAAAGAACAGTAACTATACTGTTGCTTGTAAGTACTAACAAGCTATGAATTTATTTTAATCCTAATCAATTTATTAGAGTTGTGCGGGATTTCAAATACAATATGACCTAAATTTATATAAATAAAAAAAAATTCCAATAAATATATGAGATTAATTGTATTCAAATGTATGTATAAATACATAGATAAATCTACACGAATTTCATCTGAACAAAAATATAATAGAACTGTCCCACTTAAAAGTTTATACCTCATAAAATTATTTTGAATTGATGCATGGTATATTAAGAGTGTAATATCTACATAGGTTCTCATAGAATAAACGTGAAGAAAATACGTCCGTATTATAAGAAATTATAGTATAATCTCATTAGAAGTTTACCTACGTATACAAAATACAACTTATATGTTTTCTTTATTTGCAGATGTAAGCTCGGAACAAATGCTGGTACAACGTTTAGCAGAATTACAAGTAAAGCTGCAATATTTGGATTCCATGTACCGTGCGAGACAAGAAGACCTCCAACAGTTAACTCAACACATCGATCAAATAGGAATCCCAACCGATAATTCATCCACTTTCACCCTCCTATCTCACGAACTTCGACCCGAAATCAAACAATTAATTAAGAACATGTCGGGGATGCACGCGGCTACGGGTGTCAATCCCCCTATTATGTTACGGCTTCCTTCGTCATACCACTTCCTTCCGCATTTGCTAGATGATCCGTCTAGTTTGAGGTTGGCTTACTTAATGTCCAAAAATAGAAATGGGGTTTCTGTGGTTATGGGTGTGCCGACTGTCAGAAGGGAGAAACAAAGTTATTTAATGGATACCCTACACAACCTTATAGAGGGGATGAGTGCGGAAGAGGCAAATGATTCACTTATCGTGGTGTTTGTAGCCGAGGTGAGTCATAAAGTATATTAGGTGTAAGAAATGGTTTGGAAAGGATTTTGAACAAGTTTTATCAAATCAATTTATCTTAGTTGTGTAACTGACAATAAAAGAACAGTACAAAAAATTGATTCGGCAGCATCAGCAACGTTCAGTCGATTTATCTTATATTTTCTCATTATCTGAAATATCATTTATCTGCCAGGGTAGTTCTTGATTCCATTTGATATTTCGATTTGTACACTGAAATATGTTCTGCGCGTTAACTAATTATTTTGATGTGAATCATGAAAATGAAATTAATGAAATAAAGTGAATCGTATCTTAATTTACTTTTTTAAAGTAGGTATAACATTACAATCTACATTCCTCAAAATCTAAATTAATAAATACAACGTAATGGCAATGATAATAATTTATTTCGATAGAAATATTTATAATTTAATTTATTTCATTATACAGGGTTAAAGAATGGTCTTTGTAACAGTGCCATTAGTGCCACTAGGTTTTTTTGCAGAAAAATCTCGAAAGGTATCCATATTATAATACTTGTACACGTTGAATATATTGAAGCTATCAGCATTTTTTGCAAAATCGGCTATTTTGTCATCTGCCTGCGTTATTTCCAAGGAACAGTCGTTCTTTTGTTCGTGACTAACATTATTTTCAAAACAATGGGAACAGATATAAAATCATTTTGATGGGAATTCTAAGAAGTTCAATTTCTATTATATCTTTGCTATCAGCACTATCTCTGGAGCAGCACCCCAAACTACTGGTGAAATTATTGTTATTCTTAGGATAATAAATAAATATGTGAAACTAAACAATAAGTGGCTTCGATGGATCGATGTAACATCAAACGGACTTTCGGAATATTTCACGACTTAGTAAAATAATTAAATTACCTGAATATTTTCTAGACCTGACCAAGCAGCAGGACACGTGTTTCGCTTGTGAATCGACTTAGAAATATTTATTACCTTGCTTTGCCACTTCAAAATATTTCACGATTGGTTTACGTAGGATGGCAAGTACACACATCTAACTCGCGGGACTGCTAGCCGTCGACTGAAAATATTTACTATGGGCTCATAAGGTTATACATTATACACGTTCCTCACGTTGTTCACCCACCACTTGAGTGCATCTGTACTTACAACTGGTATGTTTATTTTGTACTGCTATAAATTAACATAAATTTTAAAGCGTAAAACGGTACAGTAATAAATATAAAGGGATAATTTATATAGAGGGTATAAATAACTACAGATTTTGGCACATTTTGATAACGAAAAAACACTTCGTTACATTGTGTTAAATTAGTAAGGTGGATAGAGACTTAAGTCTCTAAGTGGATTAGACAAAACAACAAATTCAGTTGACAACGCAAAGGCAATTTGCACAAAATTACACGGTTATAATGGTATTACCCTGTAACTATTCGTTAAGAGTTACAATTGTTCGGGCGCCATCATAAAGTCTTTAGAACTGTTCATCGCAGAAAAGGAAGCAAAATGTAATTTTGCAAGTTTGTTTTTTTGTTATACCACTTTTCCATTAAATGTAATATTTGTTGAGTAATTTACAAAAAATCACCTCGAAGTGCCAATTCTTCGATGCCAAAATCGCTATACCCAAATCACTATAACTTGAAAAATATAAGTTTTCATAAAAAATTGTATTCCATCTCTTTGCCTTAAAATTCTATCAAATTCCATTATTAATTTTTTATTTTATTGTCCGTCCCCCCCAGAAGAAATCGGACCCACGGCAAATATAAAGCGGCTATTTATATGTGGTAAATTAGGTTTAAAGTAAATAATGCACAAAATACATTCCAAATGGACCTACTAATATATGATTATATTATAATTTTTACTTAACTAGAGTTTCTATTATACAGAGGAAATAATACGAACTACCTGTTCAGATATCCTGGGGATTGATTTAACCGTACCCGAGACCGTACCTCAATGAACATATAAAAGTAGTTAATATGATACCTTTGACTTTGCAGATGAGAGTTTGAGTAAAATTATTGCAGCTTTGCAAACTCTTTAGCACATTGTACCTTAGTATTTAAAGATCGTACGTGCGGTAGGAACCCGAAATAGTTTCAGTTTCCGTAGGGTATATTAGACTGGTAGACGGCAGCGTTCCTTTACGGTATACATTACTAGAGAATCCCAAAGACACGCCAAGTAACTTTTGTAACTTCAGACATGGTTATTGCATCTTGAACTCCTTGCGAGAAATTGTATGGTCAAAATAATTATTTTAGTCACATTTACTCTAATTTCAGAACGTGTTTCTCTAGGTTATACGTGAAGTAAAATTTAAATTGTGCGCGATTAGTCGCACCATAGTCATATATATTCTCACAAAGTGCTTTTTGTTATACTCAGATTAATAACTTGAAACAAATTTGATACGATTGAAGAGTATGTCCGTGATCTCGATTTATTTCCATATTAAGCACTCTATTGAACTATTTTCATAACACGTGCAAGAGCAAAATGAAATTTAAACACTGTTTATGTATGTTTTTTCCTTTTAATTCAAAAACAGATCGATAAGTGTTGATTAAACTTGGACACTTGACTATATTATTGGTATATACCAATTCAGTTTTTGATTCATCTCGATATCTTAAACGGTTTCGACGTTACAAGATAAAACCTCTCGACAAGGCACTCAGATGGGAAGTCAGGTGTAGTGCACGCACAACACTTGACAACTCGATGTCGTGTGGCAGAACAGGGCTGGGATGATCGGGGGTGTTATAGTATATCCCATAAACGAGGGACAGAAAAATTTGCAAAAGTCTCAGAATTTATCAAAAAATTAACTTTTTTCACTTCACCTAGTCAAACCATAATAAAAAAGTCCTCAAGACGCTAAATTTTATGAAAAACTACAATTCTTTAAGAAAAAATCAGAAAAAATTCACGAACCAACGATAATTCTCAAGCAACTCAAATGCATCCATAGTAATACTCAGTCCTTCAAATTAGTCATTTTACAGCTCAAACATTACAAAATAACATCGTAAAAAATACCGCTCCCACATGAGCTTAAAGTACATCAAAACTGTTTTCCATACCCCCATTCAAAATATTTTATTTTGAATCACACAAACTTTTTATAAATTATTCTTCCTTTCGATTCCGCCGTTCATTCGATTTCGAATCTTAAATATCAACATACATTCAATCTCCATTCGAATATTTCTATAGAGTACCGGCACTACCATTCCCCATTATTATCAAAACTTATTTATATTTTCTGGCCCCTTTTGTTATCAAAACTTACTTCCTTTCATTCACCCCGGACCTATCGGCATAATTTCATGTCATATTCAACTCCTAAATGCAAGACCTTCGGGACGACTTTACGGGGTCGTGTTTCAAATTTAATAAATTTTTTCAACTAATTTTCGTTAATAACTTCTGAATTCAAATCGATTCGAATTTGGCATATATCAACTTTCTCTTTTTAATGCCAATAGGGTCATATAATTTTCATGTCCGAATTTTTCATATTTACCTTTTCTGATGCAATAATGTGCAATTGTGCGCACACGGAATGGCTGGGGACATTTCCAGACCTCCGCACGCCAAGTCCCCGGCGAGCCATATAAAAAGCCGAGCACGATAAGTTTGACAAGTCTAGTTCGATATGTGCGCCACAAACAAGCCACTACAGCTACTTGGCCATAACCAAGTAAAAAATAGTTTTTAAATCAATTATATTCTGCCCTCGCGCATCTAACATAAAAGTGAATGTTTCCAGACTTTATAAAAATCGTGTTAATACATTTTTTATAAAAATCCTGATAATACATTTTTACATTAAATTCTTAATATTTCTAACAATGGAATTTCGGTGTTGAAAAGTTATTATTTTAAAACTCTTTGAATTAAATATTTAAGTTAAAATCGTTTTACCAAACCTGTTCAGTTATACTAAATGAATGTATTCTTGTTCGCTTAAAATAAAGTGTCATAATCTAAGAAAATCATATACAGGGTGAAGCTTTTTGGACCGTGTCATAGACAGTAAATTAAAGTAAAGTGAATAATAAACTATTTCAAGTGAAGTAACCTACTTTTACTTATACAGGGTGTAGCATTTGACCGTATTAGACGTTTTAGGAACGACCCCCCCCACACTTCTCAAATTCAAAAATTAAGTGCACAAAGGGCTCTTATGGTCTCAATCAAGCTCAAAGCTCTGCCGAAACTTTTTTATTTTACCAAGAGCGAGAGTGCCTTCAGGGGCTACTGGCATTGTATGTGTGATGTTTCCGAATTGCATGTGAGTGAAGTAGCGGGTTGATTAATAACCACATTCAATCTGCTTAGTCGCTTACCAACATCTAATCAACCTTAGTAAATGTTCGAAAACATACCTGTCTTAGTCAGTTAGTTACCAACGTCCAAATTAGAGACGGACCGTGGTGATATCTGTGGAGCAGGCAGATTGAGGCACCGGAATCGAAGTAGTCATATGAACTCAAACTTATCGTAATAGTTTTCCTTTCAACATATTTTTTTCTTCATTTTCTCTTGACCACGGTGAAATTTGGGGAGTAGGCAGATTGAGACCCCCGATTCGAATCAACTTATCCTGACACCATTTCCAATTCGGGGCCTCAAACTGCTTATTCCCCAGATCTCATCGTTTGTGTGTATTCTTCTGCTGTGCTAAATTTTCTAATCCGCCGACAGCTTTTACGATGCTCATCACCTGCCAACCTTCACCTTTCAATCCCTCCAGTTTATGAACGAACAAAAACCTAATTACTACCTAGTTTCTCTCTATTTACCTTGCCCTATTTACCTTTAGCATGTCGCCGACGCCAACGCAGATTTCTTTGAGGAAACATAAAGAATGCACTTTTTATATTCTCCTGCCGATGCGGCCCAATTTTCTATTTCAACAGCGAATTTCATGATGTGGACCACATACCAACCTCCCCTTTCGAATGCTTTAATTTAACATAACTTTATCAAATTAATACAGCTCTGTGGAGTTAGCACTACCACTTTAAAATTTTGAAATTAATTGTAGCTTTTTTGTCGCGAATTTGTTGCGGTGGGAAAAAATTTGTAGCTCTATATCTTAAAAAAATAACCCATGGTAATGCTAACTTCACAGTGAAGATAGCATTACCACTCACAGTGCTTTAAAATTTTGAAATCGTTTTGGCTCTATTAATTGTAGCTTTTTTGTTGCGAATTTATTGCGGTGAGAAAAAATTTGTAGCTCTTTATTTCAAAAAAATAACCCATGGTAATTCTAATTTCACAGTGCAGATAGCATTACCACTCACAGAAATCGACTATTTGTAGCGTGTGGTGTACGAATTTGTTGTGCCGAGTAATAATTTGTTACGAAACAATTTTTCGCAAAAATTGATAATGCGCTACATTTCCAGTGCAACCTGACACTACCACCGACAAAAATTGTCGCAAATGCATTTTTTCAACTGTTTCTCTCTTCGAGGATTTGTAGCGTGTGGTGTATGAATTTTTTGCACCGAGATCTAATTTGTTGGGAAAAAAGTGTTTGCAAATTTAATGAAATTTTGAATTTCCAGTGCAACCTGGCACTACCACCTGCAAAAACCGTTGCAAATGCATTTTTTCATCTGTTTTTCAGTTCGAGACTTTGTTGCATTTGGCTTACGAATTTGTTGCATCGAGAAACAATTTGTTGCAAATAAAATTTTCTGTAAAATAGTTTTAACATAAATTATTTTCCAGAAATCTTTCTCTTTTTATGGCAGTCTTAGAATTCTAGCGATTTGTACTTTTTCGTTCCTTAGAAACATTTTTGAGGAAAATGTTTATGCAATAAAATGGAACGCCCTGTTTTTATAAGTAAACTGCTACTACTTTTCAATATAAATTTCAGTAGTCTACGTTTTGTTCCCAAAATCTTTTGAAACCTGTTAAAGTCGAGGCAAGAATTCAAGCGATGCACGTCACGAGTGATTTCATTAAAGAACTTTTAATACTAACATAATTTTTAATCATTAATTATGTTAAAAAGAATAATTCTTGACACCCAGTTATTAAGCTTTTTTCAGAAGTAGGTACAGTTTAATAGGGCTTCTTCATTCTTAGCAGTATTGTCTTATTTATAGAATCGATCTGTGACGCGCATCGCTTGAATTCTTGCCTCGACCATATATGCAAATTTCCTTCCTTACTTGTCTTGCACATTTTGTGTTTCATTTTCTATACGATGCACCCGGAATCGTTCAGTCGCGATTGGTAACCTTTTTAAAGCTATATGTTTTTTCGGTCCTTTTTTAAAAAATATTTAAAGAATGTTTTTGATCGTTCTTATTTATAAATTATTATTAAAACCGATTTCTCATAAATTTTAATGCTATCTTGATTATCAAGTTCGTATTACCAGAAGTTATTAAAAAAAACATTTTTTTTCATTAATTTTTGCTATTAATCGTGTGCAACAAATTATTTTTATGATAAGAAAATGTTTGTGCACTTTTTAAAGCAATTTCTGTGAGTAGTAATGCTATCTGCATTGTGAAATTAGCATTACCATGGGTAATTTTTTTTAAATAAAGAGCTACAAATTATTTCTCACCGCAACGAATTCGCACCAAAAAGCTACAATTAATGGAGCCAAAACAGTTTGAAAAGTTTAAAGCACTGTGAGTGGTAACACTATTTTCACTGTGAAATTAGCATTACCATGGGTTATTTTTTTTTTAAATAAAGAGCTACAAAATTTTTCTCACCGCAACAAATTCGCAACAAAAAAGCTACAATTAATAGGGTCAAAACGATTTTAAAATTTTAAAACACTGTGATTGGTAATGCTATCTTCACTGTGAAGTTAGCATTACTATGGGTTGTTTTTTAAGATAAAAAGCTACAAATTTTTTTTCATCGCAAGAAATTTGCAACAAAAAAACTACAATTAATGGAGCCAAAACGATTTTAAAATTTTAAAGCACTGTGAGTGGTAAAGCTATCTTCACTGTGAAGTTAGCATTACTATGGGTTATTTTTTTAAGATAAAAAGCTACAAATTTTTTCTCACCGCAACAAATTCGCAACAAAAAGGCTACAATTAATGCGGCCAAAATGATTTCAAAATTTTAAAGTGGTAGTGCTAACTTCACAGAGCTAATTAATACTATAGCGGTAATTTATATTGTTATCTGATATCAACAAATATTACATCACTGCTAAAATCATAAACATTAAATAATTATTAGTTTTGTAGTTATAAATTTATATGTATTCAAATGCATGTAGGTGGTTTATTATATCGTAACTAAGGGCATTAGATTACTGAAGATACAGAATAAGTTCATTAACATCATTGAAATTTTATCTCGGTGAATCTGGAATATAATTCATAACCGCAGATACTAAAAAAAACTTTCACTTGAATAGTACGGCAAAGTATTTCTTCACGAGGAAGTGAAACTAGTACCATTAAATCTCGTATGTTATAATGCTGATATGCCTTACTATATTAATGTTTATGTGGATAATTAATATTATTTGAAAGTGGAGACTTAGTTTAAAAACTTATTATTTTGTTTGTTTTACAATAAGTAAGTTCTTTTTAATACTGTCTAGAGCTGGTGCGAAATCTTATATTGCAAATTTTAATAAGGCAATAGAATACGAGTAGAAGTTACAGTTAGACGTGACTGATTTCTTATGGTGCCACTGCAACCATAACTCTTAAAATTTTAAATGGCACGATAAGGCAAGTAATACCTCATTATAGGGGACGACATCTCAGTTATTAGCGTGTCTAGTCTACTTTCTCGGTATATTTGGCAAAGAGGTTTCGAGAGCCACCTACTGCCAAGTAATTTTCAATTAGAATACTACCGAGAAGCAGCTCAGATTACACTATAAATTGTAGGGCCCCCTTTCCTTTACTCGGACAAATCTAAATTTTATTAGACTTAAAAGGTTGATTCAAGCGATCTGGAAGGCGGTTACAAACACATTTAAAGCGCATTCCTCCCCTGAATAATACAAACAAATTCAAATTCTATCGTTTCATTTTCAAGATATAAAAAAATTCAAGTTGAAGAAACGTTCTTTATTTATTCAGATGAAACGTTCAAATAGTACAAGTCAAAAGTTAGAAGAAACTTTATCAGGAAATTAACTGTTCCATCTGTCTACTGCAATTTTCCATACAATAATATTTTTATTCAACATGAGTGCTTACATTCTGAACATGAGCGCTTACATTTTGAACCATGTGTGTAGTTTCTTGACGGCACTCTCCCATAATATACAATGCACAGTATACAACTTATGATTCTTTGATATACATTTTAAGATAATCATACTCCTGGGGTTATAAGTCCAAGTTTGTGGTACGTTTTTCTCCACCTCGGCCGGTGACGAGAAGAAAAAGGACCACTCTTTGACACTCGAGCCCCGAAAATGAATTTTCGGTTCAACCTCGGGTACCAGTCCTGCTTTAAGTGATAGGACACACTACCCACAAGCCGGATACGCGTGGCTGAGTAGCTCAAGTGGAGAAACGGTACTCCAGTGGGCAAATTTTCTGAAATTAGACGTTCACACATAAACAGTAAAACTCAGAATTTGATAAATAATGTTAGTTTATTCAACTAAATCTACTATATACAAATCTATTTGTTTACTAAATGTAGTTATGAGGGCAAGCGGTGCAACGAAAATACTAGCGTCAGATGACTCGAGTGACAGGGATAAAGCGGCAAAATTATAGAGGAATTGTATACAATACTTGGCTAATACCTCAGTTTATTTACTCCTCCATGGACTCCTGAGGTTACGGTCGAAACGGAATGAATTTAGTAGAGCTCAGATCTTTTTCTGAACAATTTACTACAGGAGCTGGAGTGGACGCCAGACGGATGCGCTGCTGATCGATGACGTAGTGCGGACTTTGTTAAAATCCTGCTGCTTAGCGATGATATATGACACCAACGGGACTTGGGTTCTATTCTCGAAGTGTACACGTGTGCTGCTGATGAGAAGAACTCGTTTGTTTATTTCACGTTTTGTAGCGGCGCGAATTTGTTGAGGAGTGAATGATTTGAACGTACTTCAAACTCTTTCTTGCAATTTTATTGTGTCCTTAAAGGACTAGCATCACCATTATTATATGATCCCATACAAAAAAGTCCAATGGGGTCGTCCGGAAAACGCGGGAGCCACAAAGTTAGCGGTTTGCTCTGACATATGCTGGCATAAACATTATTATATGACCCCATACAAAAAAGTCCAATGGGATCGTATCCGAAGAATGCGGGGGCCACAAATGTGGCGGTTTACTTTAACATATGCTGACAAATACCCTCGCACTAATATTAATCAACATAATTAAAATCCTTCATATTTATGTTCTTCGAAAATTATGATATTTCAAAAGTCGCATATAGGTATAATTTTTTTTAACATATTGCCCTATTATATTTAGCATATAGCATAGATCATTCTTTCTCAAAATCATAAGCAAACGCAAGTTGACATGCCCCCATAGTCTTTGTAGATTGTCATATGGTTTACAATAGTAATAAAGTAGTCCGGAAGAGTAATAGGCACGTGCAAATAATGCTCCAGATAAAAACAGTAAAGCTGGTTAAAATTATAACAAA
Source organism: Leptura quadrifasciata (assembly GCA_963675555.1). Taxonomy (NCBI): domain Eukaryota; kingdom Metazoa; phylum Arthropoda; class Insecta; order Coleoptera; family Cerambycidae; genus Leptura; species Leptura quadrifasciata. The sequence continues at coordinate 104,500,917 of OY776673.1, read as the reverse complement.
AAAATGTAAAACACATGATAAAAAAAGCGCATTAAACCATATTTTTACAATTGACCTCAACTATTTGGTGGCGGCGGTAGTCCAAAATATCATGTTATTTTGTAGTGAAACATTTCTTGTCTTACTAAATTTATTATTTATATTTGACTTTATCGATCCTTTGATATTATGAACTTTGATGTTCTTTTTTTTAATGAGGATAAATATATTACTATGCGCAAAATTGGTCTAAGTGTGTATAAATAATTATCCTAATACATGTCAAATATCAAAAGTATTAAGAAATTTGTTTTTGTATTGTATTTGATTCATTTTCTCTATAACAACTTTCCGGTTATAAAATATTGAAGTAAAATTTGTAAGAAAAACTCACTACGATATTTACAAGACGGAGGATACTACCAGTATAAATTAATATATATTATCGCCTTGCGTGATAGATCAGCCTCTCTAGAGTTTCACTATTATATTCAAACATTCTCTTACCGTTCAGTGTTGGCGTAGAAAATCACTCTAAATAATTAAAAACTGCAATAATACTGAAGTGCTGAATGTATTTACCACACATGATATTGAAATTCATTTAGAATTTAATGCAGTTTCTATAGAGGCGAGTACTTCATATGCACATATTTAGCAACCCACAGCATTCATAACGTGCGGACTGTGAAGGATAACGATACGAAGGACACCCTCTGAAAGGACGTTTTATGAGTGCGTTCTAAGGCAAGCTATAGAATATTTCATTTTTATGCTTTAATATGTAATGTGATCGAACTGAAATGAATATTTTATTAGAAGTTTTAAATGTAGTACAGAATCTTAATAATGTTAAGATGGATTTTACTTTACTAATGCTTCTGTTTTCGATATTCTTTGTGCAAGTTGTTAGCCAAACCATGGCTATGATGGTTAGCTCGCATTCATGTCCTTGGATAACTAGAATTTACTTAAAATAAGACTCAGATGTGATCGATTAATATATATTTTTTATACGCAGAGGTCATTAATTAATATATTTTATCAAAATACATTCTAATATGTACTATTTCGCCGGCATGCTTGACCAAATTCAAACAGTTTGTTGTATTTTAAAGAGAATGTTCTTATAATCGTAATTATTAATTGTTTTTATAGAATGCAAAATTTTCCAGATTTATTTCTGCTGAAACAAAAAACGCCTCTGGTAAAATTTTATTTATTTATTTTATTTATTTATTACTAAAATATATTTTACAAAAACCTAGTTTACAATCAAAGTGACAACTGAGGAGACCTCGCATTGTGTCTATCAGTATTTACACTATTAGTTCTGTCGACAAATTATTGTAGACTACATGGAGGGCAGCAAAATATTTGACTTCAGGGATGGGTTTGGGGTAGTTAGGAGATAAGCATCCTAAAAGTCCCCGACCCTAGGAGGTGAGCTTTGTGGAGGAGGGCTTTCGGAAGGCCCTAAATTTTGACTTTTTTTGGTTTCTCATTTATAACTCGAAAACTATTGGTCCTAGATGATAAAATTTTATACAAAAAGTTTGTATTTTTAACCGTTCTCGAGTTGCCAGCTTCTGAAAATCGTGGAGATCCGGAAAACGCTGGTCCGCATCACATTTTTCATCATACTCTGCTCTTAACACCTCAAATTTTCTTTGTAAAATAAAATACAACCAAATCAAGTGAAGAGGATTAAATTGACTTATATCTCCAGCAGAGGAGGAAAATGAATCCCCCAAAGGAACTATTACGTCATCAAATTCTTCATCCTCCTCATCCTCTGTTATGGGGACTCCATTGTGGCAGTTGCTCTGGCAGTTGAAGCATGCTGGTAAACATTCAATGATGCCTTTCTGCATCTGCTCTTCCGGAGTCACAATCTTTTTTGCAACGACGAAATATAACTTGCAAAATATCGTCGGGGCAGCATTTTTGTCTGTTAGTTTGGGCACCAGCTCCCCATTTCTCTCCTCCCAGCCAGGAATTCCTAAACCCCACATATGTGAGAGCAGTATGGTTCCCATCCACTGCTGGATTTGGTAGTACACCTTGTATGAATGGTACTTCGTGGCCCCCTTAGTTGGTGGGAAAGTGGAGATGTCTGGCTTGATCGAAGCGACTGATTTTAAAAATGTCTGTAGTCATATCTCCTTAGATGGAGCACCGTACCATCCCAGGATGCAATTACGTCCTGCTCTTTCGACCTCAGATGGTATCGATGAAGGGCTGATAAACACCTCAGCTGCTTCTTTGACCGATTTGTCTTTTTTATATAATTTGGCAAACCTGACTTTGCTCTTCCTGAAGGCTGCAGAGGTGGTATCGCAGCCTGTGAAAGCATGTACAAAAATAGAATGTGCTCTTCACTTCTTAAGTCGATATCTACGATTCCGTTTAGCAATTTTAGTACTTTTTGATGTGTTGGTGTAGCCATCAAAAACCACAGTACAATTTCCTCCCAGATAGTGGTTATTTACGAATTGTACGTATCTATCACAAATAGATGACGTTGTGTTAGCCCCTTTTTGCCAAATGATCTTGTGAATTAGATATCCCTCATCAACAACTATGTCAAGGTTTCTTAATTGTACGTACTTTTCGGGTGGTTTAAAGAGGCTGTACAGGGACGCCTTATTACATTTCCTCATTCCACCGTGTTTGAAGAAAACCAGAGGATACGGGGCCAACTCGTACCCCTTAAAATTCTTGAGACGATCGTCTGATTTCTTGCTAATATAGATTCGCTGGAACAGCAGATATGGATTGACTGCTACTTTGTTGTTTTCTATTGCAATTTTCCTATGTATATAATTGCTATTAATTGTGCACTAATTGTCATTATTATTAATTTTAATATTGTAAATGATTAGAAATTTTGTATTTAAGGATTATTATAAATAATTGTGGAAAAATAAATCAGAGTATAAGACATAGATTAGAGTGGAGGGAGGAAAAAAATAAAAAAAACAAACAATAAAATGGAAAATTATATTAGAGATTTTCAAATATAAACCATCGAAACTCGTACGGCAGCAAATATTGACCAAATAAATAGCATTCTAAAAGCTTCTTATGAAAACATTAAAATATTTTGTAATAATATTTGAAGTATCTATAAAAACCTGGATGAATTAAAAGCCATGTTTAGTGAAATGCAACAAAATTTTGAATACATAATATTATCTGAAACTTGGAATATTAATGACATTTATCTCTACAATATTGAGAGTTATGAACTTATTTATAATACAGGTAATGTGAATCAAAGTGACGGTCTAGTTGTGTATGTTAAAAAAGGAATAAAATTGTTAATATTTCTGTAATAAAAGCCATCGAAATATCAGTAGGGGCGAGCATAAGTGCGTCTTTACTATGTACATACTTCGGTATGCGATTTAAAGCAACGACAGGCGCAGTTAGTACTTGGATGGGTGACCATTCCAACGGAAACCGCGTTCTCGCTTCACACATCTTCCAGCGGCTTGTATATCAGTGTATGCGCGGAAGCTATACAACCTTAGGCGAGGGTTGTATAGGAGATATACCATCCTTCGGAGGGGATGTAAAGCCGTCGGTCCCTTGTTAGGCAAGTAAAAGATCCCTACTCTTCTTAAGGGAAGAGGTTCGGCAAAATTCCTGGTTGGGGGTAGCTCGTCTACAGGCGTCGGTGTTAGGCCTCAGCAGCGGAAATAGGCCGACGTTAAATAAATGTATAAAAAAAAATATATATATATCAGTAAAATTTAATGACAAACATTTACGAAGTACAGCTTTATATAGACCACCTTCCACATGTATCAACTCTTTCAATGACCAATTACACCATTATCTAATGAATTGTTCTAATGATTTAGATATCCATATAATAGTAGGTGATTTAAATATTAACACAATGGATAATAACGAACCTGTGCATATTTACTTAAATACAATGTGCGAGCTTGGCTTTTTATCTGCAATAAATAAATATACCAGGGTACAAGGAAACAATCAAACTTGCATAGACCATTTAAATAAATAAATATGTTCTTTATTGGAAAAATCCAAAGGGCTATCGACCGAAGTCCTTCTGCCCATAGACCATTTATTTATAAAAATTATAGCGAAAATTACAATTATATTCATTCATATTTGAATCTAGCATTACCGATGATTACCGATCATTTCTCTGTAATTGTACAAATTAGCACCTGAAAAAAAGGAAGATTTTAATAAGCTAATAAAAACGAGTCAATAGTTATACAAAACCAATTTACTTATCGAATTGCGGAAGGAAAATTGGGTCGATGTATATTCATGAAACGATGTAAACATTGCCGCAGATGTGTTAATAAAAAAAGTAAAAAAAAAATAAAATTGATATATGCAAAAGAACAGTTAAATTAAAAAACTTTGAAACAAAAAGAAAGTCATGGATAGCAAGTGGTTTGGTAAAATCTGTAAATAAAAAGGCGAGTTATATAAGTACATGACTAAATTTCCTACTGAGGAAAATAAAGCCAAATATAAACAATACAGAAATATATTAAGTGATTTAATGAAAGAAGCTAAGATTAACTATTACCAAAAAAAAAAACAAAATAAGGACAACACAGCAAATCTGTGGCAGTGTGTTAATGAAATTGTAAAAAATAATGCTAAGAAAGGTGAAATTCGTGAAATAAGAATGGAAAATGGTGATGCAAGTAAAGATGAATATGAAATATCTAATACCTTTACGAAATACTTTGTAGGGGTCGGTGAAAAACTTGCTGATACGATTAAACAAAAAAGTACTTACTTACTATTATTATTACTTTTTACTTATCAAAGGCCCTTGACTGTGTGGACCATGACATTTTATTTAAAAAAATAGACTGTTATGGTCTACATAGTCAATGCCAAAAAATTCTTAATCATATTTGAATAATAGAAAGCAATTTGTTGATTTCTGCAATGTTAAATCAAAGGAGCTATCGGTTGATATAGGAGTCCCTCAGGGAGTGTATTAGGGCCTTTATTATTTTTTATGTACATAAATGATATAGGAAGTACATTCTCCGCATTTTATAGTGCATTTGCAGATGACATTTCTATCATTGTTAGTACCAGAGATGAGCACGAAGCCATTAACAAACTTAATGGAAATATATCTGTTGCTGCAAATTATTTTCTAAACAATAAACTTGTTCTCAATCAAGATAAAACATTTTCATTGCAATTTCATTCCATCGCATCGAATTACTTGTCTAGCGTTTTATTAAATCTAAATGGTAAAAGTATACATCAAGTACAGCAATTTAAGTTATTAGGAATATATATTGATCTTTCCCTTGGTTGGAAATTCCACATCAATTCACTTTGTAGTAAATGTGTTGGTAACTGTTTTGCATTGAAAAGGTTGTACCAAATATAGATTACTTATGTTGTAAGAGATTTCTATTATTCTAATTTCGAGGCACGTTTAAGATACGGTGTTATTTTTTGGGGAAATTCCACAATGTCTGATCGTGTTTTTATACTGCAAAAAAGGGCAATACGCGCTATGTTTGGAATTAAATATCTAGAGTCGTGCAAACCTTCACTTATTAAGCACAAAATCTTAACTCTGCCGTCTTTGTATATTTTATAAATACTAACATTTGTCAAAAAAAATCTTTCCAACTTCATCTTTCAAAAAGTTTCTCATGAATATTCTACACGTCATGGTTTTAATTTGCAGTATAATATACACCGGTTGGAACTGTACACATCCAATCCCTACTATATTGGTGCCATACTGTACAATAAATTAGATAACAGTACTAAAAATATACTTAGTGTGAAGAAACTTATATCTACTATTAAAAATATGCTACTTAAGGAAGTTTACTATTATGTGAGGGAATTTTTATTGTCAAAAATTCTCCTCTTTTTTTTCATTTTTTTTTCCTTCCTTTTCTTGTTTTTGACTTGTCCCATGCCATTTTGTATGATCTCTTGGACTAATAAAGGATTATTATTATTATAACGGCTACAGCAAGCAATAATCCCAATTTTATAGAAATCTATAGAAAATATGTCTGTCTGCGTTCAAAAACTGAAGATAAGCGATTTTTTTAGTATTGAAAATGCTTCTAGACTCATTTATATGGGTACCCGTAAACATCAAAATGAAACGAAATGCAATTTCTAATTTCTGTGGTGTTTGTTCATAAGATGGCCGTCTGAGTGATATAAGGATCTTCCGAGTTCTAGGTTTACTTATTATTATACTGCTTTGAATTAAATTGTTCATTAAATAATCGAGCGGACATATTTTTCGAGTTCATGACATTGGATTTCAACGAACTTGAAATATGAACCTAATGATGTGTACAGACAAAATTTCAAAAGTAAATAAATAAGAATATATCCTACCGGCGTGAAATTTTACGTGGGTACACTAGGCATCGAATGTGATCATTTACTATAATATGATAAAAGGGTCTTACCTTTAACTTTCTCCGATTTCAACCAAATAGAGATTAAAATTCATTAAATTAAAATTAACTAAACATAATCACAAGGGAATAATTTTGATAATTCAATATATAAAAATATTTGGCCACCTAATGATGTCTAAATATCGAACATATATTCACATATGTAAAGTTTTACTTCCTTCGAGTTCGTGGCATTAGATTTCAACGGAACTTGAAATTTGAACCTAATTATGCCTACTGAATAGGAGATGTGAATCAGTTTTATGATAACGCCAATTTTTCAGTTTCATGATATCTGATCGGAGTGAAACTTTACGTGGGTATACTGGATATCGATTGTGATCGTTTACTGTAATATGCCAAAAGGACCTTACCTTTACGTTTCACTCATTAACTCATTAAGAAATTCAATGAACAAAATCACTGGAGATTGGTAAGCAAAAATATTTAACTACCTAGTGTGCTATGTGACGTTGGATACAACATATTATATTTAATCATTGCACCATTAATTGCCATGCGTTCAGTAATTAAAAATATCTGTTAACATAATTAAATAATGCCATTTTTGTTTATTATTATAAAACAACTTAATACTAAAGATCTATTTTATGTATTTGATTAATTTATTAGTGACATATTCTCCCCAAATACCACTCGTGCTGTTAAATTTTATGTATAAATTTTTTCTCGAGCTGCGTTGCCAAGAGTAATATAATTCATATAAATTGACAGTTTATTACCAAAGATTAAATCTTTGACGCCAAAGCACAGGATTTAATCAGGCAGTATATACCGTCAATTTACACTCTTTGTATTACTAAGTAACTCGAAAAACAATTTTCATTCGAAATATATTTAGATTTGATGCAAAATTGCACCAATATTCAATTGTATTCTTCCTTGGACCTCCCATGTGTAAAATTTCAGATATCGAGCCGTCTTGGAGGAAAATGCATCACATACACACAGAGACAGATTGACAGACGTTCATTTTCTCTAAATTTTGAATTTTTTCGCGACGACAGTACTTTGATGAGAAAGTAAAAATAAATATTTTAACTTAGTTATGGTTGTAAATTTCCCTTAACGTGTGTGCATAGTTGGGTCTGTTTTTTTCTTCTAATATTTTTAAATAACGCTAACCTGTGCAGCTGGCTAATGGGGCATACCCAAGGCCAATCCAAATTCGGAAAAAAAAACTTATTTATGGTATTTAGTATCGTTATCAATAAATTGTTAAATGTTTTTAACAATTTATTGATCCAGGTTGTTATATTAATTGATTTTATTTCACTTTATTGACTATTTATGCATATTTACTAAATTAATGGTTATTGTGGATATGTTTTAACGCGTAATTGTTATCAATATTGATTTTGTTCTAGTTATTTAGTTACTTAATAAATTTCATGGATAATTTTGAATATATTTAAAGCATTTAAATAAGTAGATAAAAGAGATTTTATAAAATGCAAATTATATCCTTAAGCTGTGGTGCGAAAAATGCCAACTGCGGACGCATTTGAGAACCTACATTGTCTTATCTTTCCTAATTTTTTATTTAAGAAACGTGTATTTAACTTTAATCCTTACAATGAAAAAGGAAGTATAAAACATGAAAGAGCAAGTCAGTAAAATGGCGACTTGGAACGCCGACGTCTCTGCAAATAGACAATTTATCACCTGTAAGTGGCGCACCGTTTCTGTGATTCTAAATGTAAATGGCGCAGTAGGCGAGAATTAACCTTTACAAATTATCTCAGATTACTCTTTCATAACGAACATAAAAATAATAAACAGAAAGTAAGAAAGTTCATGATTAAATAGTAACACCTGTTTCTTTCGCCCTGTTTACAAGGAATAATAATCCTTAAAAATATAGGAATCTATTATTATTCTAAATGTATCATCAGCAATTTTTTGCGGTTTGAGTTATACGAATGGAAAATTTTACTCAGCATACCAAGATTACTAACACCGTTTTTTGTCATTTGTAATTTTAGGGTTGTCGTAATTTTCATACTCAAAAAAGGATGAAGTTAGAGACTCTATTGAGTATATCGTTAACCAGTTGGACAGGAGTGCTGAGAGACAGTTGATATAATGAGTTTGTTTTTGTTTGTTTTGGATTATTTGAAGTTTATATTGAAAATTGGGGGGATTAAAAGTTCATATGTAACGAGTGGTGGGAGGTGAGCAATATGAGGTGAGGAGTTTCAGAAATGGAAAATAAGGGTCTTGTATGATGAATAAAACAGGTAAAATTCCTTAGTAATTAGAATATTAGACATGTAAAATTTTCTTATATTTTAGCATTGTAAAATACCTTTGAAATAAAATTATTAGGACATACCAAATTTTACTATATAAACCCTAATTTCTGTTCTGTAAAATCCCTTTGTAATTAGAATATTAGGACGTTAAAGTCAAGGGACATATCCGATTAAGTTAAGGAAACGCCCTTGAGCATATCGAGCTGAGAAATATATTCTTTTAAGTCCTAATGCAAGGTAGATAACGTGATGCGAAATATCGGCCTTGTAACGTGTAGAACACAAACTAGCCTCTCGTGTTTGTAAAAATAAAAAAGTTTAGTGTGTAGGGCTTGAGTTGAGACTCCTGAGGCGGTACCTGCACTTAATTTTGATTTTTGTAAGGTGGGGTGATCTGTTCTTAAAAATTTGGAACGGGCCAAATGCTTCGCCCTGTATATGCTTCAAAGTTGTAGTACACTTCTATTTTATTATTAGAGTTCGACTAGCACTTTGTTTTAATTTATTGTCTATGACGGGGTCAAAAGCTACACCATGTATATACTTTTCTTGAAATGAGAACACGTTGTTTAGAACAAAAATTAAAAATATTTAATAAGCGTGATGAACAGAGTTGATTATTGTATTTAACTTAAATTAAAATTGTTTTACAGGAGTTATAAAATTTTAATGTTTCGTCACTAGAAATTTCGACTTGGCGGATATTTTTATTTAATTTGATTGAGTTATATTCTAAAGTCTGAGATAATTCACTTGTGTATCTTATGCGCGATGGCAGATTAACTTTAATAATCTTTTTTACTTGGTTGCAGCCAAGGAAGTAATAGGGCCAATAGATTCGTTGAGATTTAAGATTGATCGTGTAAGAATGAGTTGGTTTAGAGACTTCACTCGCAGAACGCAGAAACGAACTTGAGGTACACCGAAAACTGACTTAGCCTGAGCTCGTCATTCTCGGCTTTGTATATGGTCCGGTAGGGACTCGGCGTGCCGAGGTCTGGATAGAGCTGGAAATGTCCCCTGACAGTCTATGGGGCTCGAATTGTGAAATATTGCGCAATTGTTTAGAAATACTTGAATTCAGGACTTAAAAATATATGAGAAATACGGCATTGAAAAATAAGATTTTTTATATATAAATGAAAGTTGAATCTAAATCGGTTTTTGAAATATGAGCGATAACTGTGAATAATTTGTTGAAACTGAATTGGTCCCGGAAAGTAATGTTGGAAGTCATTAAGTCATTAATGCCATATTGAGAATGCTCCAATACGTACATTAGTGCATTCTGTGAGTCGGATAGAACCTCAAAAAATATGAATATTTTCTAACCTAACGAGACTATGCCCCCCCCCGTTTTAGACGATGACGGTGGTAAAATTTCTCTCCGAGGTCACCCCACCCCCATACGGCCAAAAACCACCCCCGAAAGTGGTAAACCGCGGATAGGCCGTGTTCTCTCGGCTAAACCCGTGTTACCCCCCGTTTTCGAGGATGCTGAGCATGATGATAATGCCGAGATCTCTCCTCGGCCCTCGTCAACCCTACCAAACGGCTAAGAACCACCCCCGAAATGAATAAATTGCGGATAGACCGGCTTATCTCGGCTAAACCCGTGGTACCCCCCGTTTTCCAGGATGCTTGAGCACGATGGTGATGTAGAGACCCTCCTCAAGCGCCCAAACCCTCCAGATGGCCAAAAGCCACCCCCGAAAGGGGTAAATCGCGGATAAACCGTTTTATCTGGGCTAAATCTGTGTTTTTGGCCGTTTGGGTGATTGGCGGGGATCGAGGAGGGGTATCGACATCACCATCGTGCTCAGCATCTTCGAAAATGGGAGTAACACAGGTTTGGCTGATAGGAGACGGCGGATAGACGATTTATGCCTTTCGGGGGTGGTTTTTGGCCGTTTGGGGAGTGGGGTGTCCTCAGAAAGAGATTTAACCATCGCCATCGTGTTCAATATTCTCGAAAACGGGTGGGGGAGAGACATAGTGTTAGGCTATAAAATATTCATATACCTGTCCGACTTACAGAATGCACTACATCGCCGGCGTTGAAACGAAGTGGAAGTAAGTTTTGATGACTGGCGAAGCTAGCAACGCATACGGAACATAAGGATTGGAAATAAGTTTTGATATCGATGAAACCAGCATGTCTTGAAGTAAGTTTTGACGAACGCTATGCTGGGAATGTGAACGAAGTGTGTTTTGATGTATGAATGAAACTAATGAAATATTGAATTAGAAGTTGATTTGAAGAGAAAAATAGTTTATAAAATTTGCCGAAGTTAATTAAAATTGAAATTAAAGAATTGGGGTTTGGAAAGTAGTTTTGATATGAATCGAGATAATGAGGCGGCGGTATTTTTTAGGGGAGTCGTTTGTAGTTTTGACTATAAAACGGTCAATTTGGAAGTTCGAATGATTTTGTTGATAAATTTAGACTATTTGTGAATCATCAGTGTTATATGAATTTTTTCAGAATTATTTGTGAAATATCGTGTTTTTTTGTGAATTTGAGTGTCTGAGGGACCTTTCTATCGTATTTTGATTTAGTAACCTTGAACATTGAATTATTTGGCAATTTATGTTTGAAACTTACTATAACAAGCTTCATAGTAATAAAATTAAAAATTAAAAAAAAATAATTTCGGATATTGTACCTAATATTAGTTTAATTTGTAATGTTTCTCTTATATGATTATTTCATTAAAGGCATAATAAACATTGAGGAATTATTCATCAGAAGGAAAGTTACTTTGTGCCTCTAGGGGGCATAATATTGAAACGTAAAACGTAATGTTTCAATCACAATCTCTTCTTACAAAGTCCTTATTTTTAGTATAAGGAACATAACCAGACTGCAACCAACAGCTGTTTCCCGGACTATATGTCCCGCCGAGCGGTATGTGTATCGATACTCATATATACGATTGTAATGGTATTTTCAATACTAAAGATAATTTTTTTTATCAAAAACTAACACTAAAATTTATTGGCTCACATAGCACTTAACATTCACATAGATGCTATAAGCCGGTATAATAAGTTAAACGAAATTATTTACTTGAAGCCAAAATTATTTAAATGATTATTGATTAATAACGCATGATTTTTTAAAACATTTTTCAAATGTCTCAAACTGATCCATGAAAGTTAAGTAATTAACAGAAGTCCATCAAAAACCTATCGCTTTCTCTCTGAATTTCAATTTTCACATTCTAAAACACTACTTATGTTAGAGGTATTTATCTTGAGTTTTACTGAAACTCACCGAGATGCGCTTGGAGCCACAATCCACAGATGCGTTTCCTCCTTATTTATGACATAATGGTCTCAAATACAATATAATGACGTATCATCAACTAAGCAATAATTTTATAAAGCATTATTTGCAAGTAATGTTACACATTTCTGCATGATTAACAAGTATATCAGGTAAATATTGAAATACATGTAATGTTTAAATATAACAATAATAATATTTATAAACAATAAATATACAAATATATAACAACAATAATAAATAAGCATGTAACAGTGACGATAATAAATAATAATATTCTAATATACACTAGAAAATACCATGGGAAGCATAGCTTGCATATAAAACATAAAATGTTCAGTTTGTCAGTAGAAAAATAGGGTTAGTAAAGATTTAAAGAAATAATTGAGTAATTTGCTAGCTCGAGACAAAAACAATTACCGGGCATAAATTCCATATTTACCAACTTTATAAACAATAACATTTCAACAAGTCCTTATTTGGGAGTAATAAAATAAAAAAATAGTGTGTAATTTAACTCCATCTATGATGATTATTTTGTTATATTAATAGTATATTATTCTGCCATAAAAATAAACTGCTATACACTTCAGTTACTCAAAGCGGAATAAATTATATACAAGCATGTTACGATACATTACTCATCTCGATCAAACCTCTACCATTCAACCGGAACTTGCCCATTCAGTTTGGTCTGCACTCATGAGTATGAAATGTCTAGTACCTATTTGGCTACCACTATAATAACAATAATACATTTATTAGTCCAAGAAAGTCAGTAAAAAAAGAAAAATTAAAAATTTAGGTAATTAAATAATGTGTCTCAAAAAAATTATACCAAGTTGAACATCATAATAGCTATCTACGATATAAGTGTTACAAATGAGATTTTATTTTGTGAGTGAGGGGACACTCACCTGCGGCTTGTGTCTTAAACTTCACCCTTGTGAATAATAGCCATCATTATATGCTCGTTGAATAATATACTATTTGTAAGGAACAATAACAGTGAAAATGTTAAAAGAACGTTAATTAATTATCCTGGCAATAAATGTTTAACGTTTATTAGCTGTATTTTGGAGATTTAACATGCGAAAAATAAACACCTACAACTTATTGTATCATACTATTCATACTGCAACATTTATGATAAATATTTTGAGAATTAAAACTTCCATTATTCAAATTTACAAATATTAATGATTCCAGAATAAACAGTATAAGAATCTTCTCTTATGAAAACAGGCTTATCTAAATTTTAACCCAAACATGCCCTTTTCTGGAAAATGAAAATTCTATTTGGATCAGATGCGTTTCCCCAATAAATGATGACATAGCATGTCACTAATTCAAAGCTTGAATGACAAAATGCTTTATATACATGTAATGTGTAGTCTTGCTGTTTGCTTAAGATAAAGCATTGCTTAGTAATTTCACTAGAGATAATACCATACGTAGTTTTCCAGTTTAATAATAGGTTTAAATATAAATCAAGGAGCTTGAACTTCTTAATTTGCTGTATAGATTTAGTATTTATTTTGATTAAAGCACTACTTGTATAGTTTAAAGGTAAAGGGTGAAACTGCAAGGAAAATGTTTTGTTGATTCATATTTAATTTTGCTGAAAATCTCCAAATTCGCAATGAAAAAATCTATAAAGGTTCCAATATCATTAGAGTATAATAAGAACAGAAGTAGTGTCAGGACGCTACCTTAAGAAACTCCAATTCTACTGGCAGTTCTAATGAATTTTAGTCGAGGAAGTTAGCACATTGCTTTCTACATAGATAATTTTTTTAAAATTTATGACATATACAGCGCAGTCCATGAATCTCTAATTTTTTTAATAACACCCCATGGTCAACGCAGTCAAACTCCTTCGTTAATTCAACGAACACTGCCATAGCTTTGTTATTTTATGTATGTACCTTTGAAATAAAATCAAATTATTTTTTCGTTTTTTCTTGCAATAACTCAACAGCCTCTTGACTGATCCGCCAAATTTGCTAGATGAATGCATTTTTTTCATATTTTTTTTTACGAAACGTTGTGGCAGAAAATCTGATGAGAGCGTCATTTCCACGCATAAAAGGTACACTTGGTATAACTTGATAACTCCAACCGTTTTCGAGGAAAGTACCGCTAAACATTTCAATAATTTTTTGAAAGACAAATTCAAATTTACAAAACGTAAGGGAAAACAAAATCGTAATAACAGCGTAGGTAAACACTTTCTCACTTTTTTATGAATTAATGGATTATTTTCATGGTATTGTGATAAATACATAAATCAAAAGATTGTCTAAAATAAGGATCTTACTTAGAGTTGTATAGCTTCAGTTAAAACGTACACATAAAATTTAGTAATTGTAAAAGGGCATGCGCGGAATACACTAACATCACATAAGTCCTAGTAGGCAATCTTTTACCATGTACCTGAGGAAAAGAGAGACAGTGTAATATTAGAGTGTATTTTGTATCGCTTTACAAACTGCTTGATGTTGCTGATGGGATTTTGTTCAGGTCCGAACTTGTATAGCTTCAGAATTAAAAAAAAGTTTAAATAGTGAATCGCACGGTTTAATTTAATGAGATCGCTCTCAACTTTTTTGTATTTATAAAGCAGCTAAAGTTTTATTCATCTCTACGCTTCTAAATGTACTATAAATCCGTAGGGTTTTCTCCAACACAGAACAAAGATCTTTGAATAATTGATATGACATATCAACATTTACATGATCATCATATATATGTTTGAGGTTAGTATTATCTTGGTGAACCATAACGATTAAATTAGCATTATCGCGAATGAGCCGTTTCTGAATAGATGAATAAGTCTGGCACAAATAAAAGCAGTCCGTATTCTTGTGGCGTCCAAAACAAAAATAATCTCTCATGATATTTTGACAACAAGAGACAACATCATCAAAGATAATAACAGAATTTGGTCTAATCTCTTGACCTGATATAACATTCTCCCCTTCATTGAATTCAAAATAACCAATGTCTTTCATTGGTTTTAACAATTTTCTCAAATATTCATATTTTGGTTGATACAAAGATTTTGAATATAGATAGACATTTTCAAATCGTAGTCCATTAGGGTGTTCTAACAATGTTATAATCAAATGTGTCTTGCCGCAGCCCGAAGCACCAACGACCAATCCTCGCTTGGATAAACCTCCAAATAGTTCACCATGTTTTTGATATTTTTTTCTGACGAACACCCATCTCGGTTAATAATTGGTAATTTAACATTTTGTATTTCGATCTTCATTGCAAAACTAAATTTAACGAACTGTGTCATCAATCGTTGTCTGTGCTATTTATAAGATTGCACATTACTAAAAAATCAGTTGTGTATTAAACTTTTAACAGGTTATATAATGCTTATACAAAATATCTCTATAGTCAATCGTAAACGAAAACGTGCAAAGATAGGATCCGGATTTTTCAATAACCTTTTTGATCTCCCGTTCGAATTGCACATTCCGGCATACCGCTTTTGTGGTCCAGGCACCCGCCTCTTCAAGAGATTGGCACGGAACGACACTGGTGTTAATCCTTTAGACGAGGCGTGCAAAGAACACGATATTGCATATTCTCGCTCGAAAGATATAAGCAGTAGACACGAAGCAGATAAGGTGTTGGCAGAAAAAGCGTATAAGAGGTTTAATGCAAGCGACTCTTCAGTTGGAGAAAAGATTAGTGCTTTAGGTGTAGTTGGAGCTATGAAAGCTTAAATCAAGCTCGGAATGGGAAAGCGGAGACACGTTCCACACTGAAATGTGGTAAAGGTCTGCGTAAAAATAAGATAAGTTTTAATAATGCAGTACGACGAGCGAGACATGGTATTCAAAGTATTAATTCTAATAATGTTGTTAATACTGTACAACAAGCCTTATCTTCAATCGGAACTAAACACATAGCTTTACCAAAGAAACGAATAATTCCTATCCCAAAAACTGGTGGTTTCCTTCCTTTCCTTATACCTTTATTTGCTGCATTAGGAGCTCTTGGAAGTATAGGGGGTGGTGCTGCAGGCATCGCAAAAGTCATTAATGATGCAACAGCTTCAAAAGAAAAACGAGAGAGATTTAATGAGATATGCTAAAGATTTGCATATCCCAAACTTTCGTGGAGTTTTTATGAAAGGTGTTTTACCAGTAAAAATAAGAAGAAATTAATGTGGTATTATTAATTTAGATATTTCATCTGGTCCCGGTACTCACTGGACGGCATATGTGAAGAAGAAGAACTCAATAATCTATTTTGATAGTTGTGGCAACTTAAGACCACCAAACGAAGTAATAAATTATTTCTATAGCGATGGTAGCTTGAATAAAGTGAAATATAATCATGATCAGATGCAAAAATATAATGCAATTAATTGCGGTCACCTATGTCTAAAATTTTTATATAATAAAAGTAAATAAAGTAATTCTCTTTAATGTGTGTCTACTTCTGGGTTGTGCAACATGTCTCTAACTTTTTCCCTTACGGGAAATTCCCCATCGTTAACAGCAGACTTCAATCCACCATATAGGTGGATATCCCCTAAATATATAATTTAGAGGATAATTTTGATTACGTCATTGTTTTATCAAACTTTGAAACTTTCCATGTTACTCCAAATGTTGATGAAAAAAATAATAGATTCACTTATGGTAATATAACCACAACTATTCCTGTTGGTGCTTATGAAATTAATGATCTAAATAATTATTTTCAAGAAACAATTCGTAAGCCCGCTCTTATTAATATTATTGCAAATCGTAATACTTCTACGGTTAAAATAGACACAAACGTTGATATCGATTTTACATCAGAAATGTCGATAGGACGTCTCTTGGGTTTTCAAAAAAGGGTTCTTAAAGCTAATGAACTAAATGAGTCTGGCTTACAGTGCAAATAATTAAGGTGAATTCTTTGTACATTGATTGTAATATTGCCACTGGTTCTTATTCTAATGGCTTGCCTGTGCACACAATTCACCACTTTTTTCCTATGGTCGCAGCGGGATATAAAATAGTGGAATCATCTTTGAAATGTTCGATATTGTCTCCACGTACTTCTATGCCTTTTCTAATGGTATTCATAAAAGATTTTCTTTCATTGAAAAATACATTTTCCTGTCCTCTAATAAAATTTACTACGTTTTGTATTTTGTCCCACAGTTCTTCTCTTGAGTTGATAGTATTTGCATAGACTAAGGGCTTCATATGTCCCCACACATAATAATCCAAAGCATTATAATCAGGACTCTTGCTAGCCAAGCAAACTCACTTCCTCGACCGATCTATCTGCGTGGGAAAGTCTCATCAAGATAATTCCTGACTTTAATGGAGAAATGAGGGGGAGCTCCATCTTGCATGAACCACATTCTGTTCCGTATGTCTAGCATGAAAGCATGTAATATATCAGGAAGAGCATTATGAAGAAAAAACAGCTAAGACTGTCCATTTAAATTTGGAGGAAGGACAATGGTGCCAATAATTGATCTCCGATGATACTACACCAAACGCTAATCTTAAATTCTTGCTGAAAGTGCCTTTCTTTAACGGCATGAGGATTGTCTACTTCCCAGTAATAGGTGTTTCTCCAATTAAAAACGCCTCGGCGAGTAAAAGTTGTTTCGTCGGTAAATAAAGTGTTCTTAATAAAATTTCGATCCCTGTTTTGTTTATTTAGAACTAATTGACCAAATTGTAGCCGTTGTGGAAGATCCTTTCGAAGTAAGTTTTGTAAAGGAGTGAGATGATATGGGTAGAAGCGTTCTTTACGTAAGACTCTTAGGACAGGCTGTTTACTCACCCCTGTTGCCGCTGCTAAACGACTTGAGCTGACTTGAGGATCTTCATCTACACGAACTAAAATTTCTAGTCCTTGATCTGGAGTAATTCGTTTCGGTCGGCTAATCGTTTTTATGGCGAAATGAACCCGTTTCTCCCAAGCGACCAAAACAGATCTTTGAAAATCTTATGGTCTGGCTGTATTCTATTTGGATATTACAGTGAGTATATCCTCGCTGCTGCACGTCCGCTAAAATTATTTTGTGCGTAAACACATATCATATCCCTCATTTCCCTATTTGAAAAATTATTATGTCTAGGCACAAGAACACACCACACACACAAAAACAAAATAATATGATAATATGACGTAAATGACAGAACTAAAACGTAACCAAAGCACATTTTTCAATAAATACACTTTGTTTCATTAAATTTGAATTTGCCTTTCAAAAAATTATTGAAAAGTTTAACCGCACTTTCCTCGCAAACGGTTGGAGTTATCAAGTTCTACCAAGTGTACCTTTTATACGTGGAAATGACGCCCTCATCAGATTTTCTCGTCAGAAGTGCCACAACGTTTCGTAAAAAAATATGAAAAAAATTCATCATCAGATACAGGTCCTGCGGCGTCCTCTATGATCTAACGTGATGTAATACATAAATTATTGTTTCTTAGAATAAAAAAAGTTCCTCTGGTAATTTTGACGAAGATCATTCAAGAGGCTCTTGAGTTATTGCAAACAAGCGAAAAAATAATTTGAACTTTGACACCCTGTATCTTTTTCCACAGCAACATTTTACTGAAGCATATTTAGTTATATCCTCATATTTTGGCCCAAAGAATCTATCCCTGATGAACGATGGCCTATTATTAATGATTTACCCTGTATACACACATTTTTCTGTTTATATATTATTTGAGTTTAGCGTGTTATGAAAAGAATTTCCGCATAATTCTTATTCTGCGATTCTTAATAATGTACTTCTTTCTGGAAGTAATAACTAAAAGTTGCTCTGTTTCGACAAATTAGTTATTTTGGTTACTGGAATCGCAGTAAATGTGTATTTTTTCATCTTGTGACAAGTGAATGGAATTGAACTATTTATTTTTGGTCATAGGCATAATATTTCAGTAAGTTTTGATTTGCAAGTATACGATTCCCATTTATTAGTCTAATTTTGTTGATGTTTTATACTTTTTAAACATTCAGTCAGTAATTATGTAATAGAAAAAAATGTATCTACTAATTTTTCATTATAATGTATTCCTCTTTCACCTAGAGTAATACAAAGTATTGAAAAGGAATGTTGAGATAATATGCTGATAGTGTGAGTAAACATGTTTTTTCTTGCATATTGCTCAGCAGGTGCGGTTAAGTAAGTTAACTCGAATGATCAAACGACTATTCTCTATAATTATCGTGCATTATCGCAATTACAACTCATAGAGAACGTTTTCTTTAATATTTCAGCAGCACGGCTATAGCAAATGATGTTTTGTAGTATCCCTTGTAAAAAGCGTATAATTTGCGATTAATGCTGTAAAATAAAATAAGCAGAAGTTGCAGTCGGGCGTAGCCCAACGCCTACTTGAATACGGCACAGCTACCCTCTCTTCCACTCCATATGGCCCGAAATATTTCTACTCGTCCTTACCAAAGGACTCCGCACACTTCTTATGGAAAATGATTTTCGGTGAAATTCGCTGAATTTTTTTTATGTTGTTCAATTTCTAATGCCGATCAAAAGTCTCCATAGGCATGACCCCCCCAAATGCTCCCCATTTTTTTTTACGGTCTGAATAATGACAATAAAATAATAAAGTAAAATAAAATAAACTAAAGTAAACTAAAATAAAATAAACCAAAACAAAATTTTATTTATTTTACTTATATATGAAACTATGCAGATCTTTTGTAACTAAAATGTATATCTATTTTTCACGGTTTTTGCCGAGTTTTTGCCCTTTTTCGGACCGTACATCCAAATGGTGGGCATTTGGGGGGTCGTGTCCATGGAGATTTCGGCAACATCAGGAACTGGACAACATGTCAAAATTTCAAAAAAATTCATCGAAACCCAATTTCCATAAATGGTACATCCTTTTTGTCCTTTGTCGGGTCATAAAGCAAAATGGGGAGCATTTGGGGGTCGTGCCCATGGAAACTTTTGATCAGCATTAGAAACTGGACAACATACCAAAATTTCAGCGAGTTTCACCGAAACCCAAGTTCCATAAGAAATGTGCGGGTCCTTTGGCATGAATGTTCTTTCCATAAAACCTTGTATGACATAAGCATCCACTAAGAAAAATTCTGAGAAATTCAACCACTAAGAATAAAATGTGTCATTCCCAATATCTTTTAGGCCCATGAGATATTGATATGTTTTTACTTCCAAAGGCCATCCACACAAGTATATAAAGATATAGTTTAGGATTTTGTCCTAATTAACCCCCTGCAGATACACAAGGTGTCCCAGAATTTCTCTTAGAGTCAATATCTCTATTATTTAAGGGGATATGAAGATGAAACAAAAACTGTTCTATATTTCATCGAAAAACCTTGCTGATTGCATGCTTAAAATCTTCTTGCTTTTTCTTGTGTGTTCTATGCTCAAAATGAAGTGGGAATTCATTTTTAGCAAAAAGAAAAGTAGGGGTGAAATTTGAAAAACATAAATTTGAGGTGGTTTTTTTAAAAGTTGAAAAAATAAGGTTTTAATTATGCAATCAGCAAGGTTTTTTGATGCAATATAAAAGTTTATGGTACATTTTTTAACTTCTCAAATAACAGATATTTACTGTAAGAGCATTTGGAGACAGACTTATAGAATCCATATTTCCTGTCCTGAGTCAAGTTAAAACATTTTTTAATCTCTTTTTAAAAATTTGAAAAACATTTTTTTTAACTTCACTGCTAACAAAGTAAAAGGAGAGGAAAACAGAAGAGACGGTAGGAAAGATACGATGGGTCTTTGCGAGCGTAACTGCAGGTATAATATAATCAGCCGATTCAAAGTAAGGGAACAATGACAGTGACTGCAGTTTTAGTTCAGTCATTATATAAATATATACGTTCAAGTTTTTCGTTGTTGCTCCTACAATTTATATCCCTAATAATATCTTCGGAAACGGAAAATCTGTCGTTTTCTCAAAATTAAATTTTACAAGTCCTTCAATTTTTATTTTCTTATGTTTTATACTTGACGGAACTGACAAATTTCCGAGCGGATTCCAAAGGAGCAGCCTAGCTGTCATGCCTTTTAAATTGAGCAAGACACAATTATTGTAAATTTAAATATACCGATACCCAAGGCGAACTGCGAAAATAAATAATATGAACGTAAAACTGGATGAAGCAAAATGAAAACGACCGTTTCATTTTATTTTTGATGTTGAATATAATACAATTTAATTTCATATGCGCAATAGGAACACATATTTTATGCCTGCCTTTATTCACAAATTATTTGAGGTTATTGTAGAAATATTTTTTTTTTGGGAACAAGAACAATTTCAAATATTCTGACCTAACCAAATTTTAAAAAATATGATATTTCTCACCGAATTCTCACTTTAAGAAATCAAATATGCTTTTACAAGAGCAAAGTCGAAGTCTGCATTTGAGACCGAAGCATCGGAGTTTTAGCCAAATCCAAAGTGGTCGGTCGATTAAATGAAAAATGTTTTATGTTTTCTGTTTCTAAATATTTTTGCAGAAAATATCATAAACTATCGAAAAAGTAAAAAATATACCGACATTATATTTAAACAATGTGCCTTTTTGTTGAAAAACCCCGTGAAATTTCTCTTTACAAAAGAAATAAAAAATGTCCCAATAACTTTCTTCATTGGATACATTATAACCCATTTACTTAAAAACTTTAATGAACATGGACATTTCAGGAATTTTGGCCATACACCGTGGTTAATTTCTGTTGGGAAGAGAGGTAACGTGTCTCAAAGGTAAGAGGTAAAAAGCTTTCAATCTTATATGCAGTATTTTTAACACAAAGCGCATCATCTTTTGGTAAACTACGAAAATATAGCATAAAGGTTTTATTTATTGGAAGTAGTGAAAAAAGGCCAGAACTTCCAGACGGTGTATCATAACTTCCAAACGGTATATATCAGTATTTTTTTTTTTGAAAATAGATGAGTCAAGATTCAACTTGATGGAAATGACACAAACTTCGTAAAAATTTCTTGATATTTTCGCTAAAGCACTGTTTTTTCATAATATATGCAAAGATCACACATCCACCCCAT
This sequence comes from Leptura quadrifasciata, assembly GCA_963675555.1. NCBI lineage: Eukaryota > Metazoa > Arthropoda > Insecta > Coleoptera > Cerambycidae > Leptura > Leptura quadrifasciata. The sequence goes on along the minus strand of OY776673.1, from coordinate 104,478,850 downwards.
ATTTATCTCCTCTTAAGAAATGCATTCGGTCTTGAGATAGATTTATCTCCGAACAAAAATTTGCACTTTTATTTTTACTATAAGAGATGAGGTTAAATTGATAAATAAAGATGAAAATAGACTAAAACCACCAAATATTAAGCGAGTGGAAATTTAGTCTTTTTCAGTTAAGAGTCAAATCATTACATTTTATTTTCTTTTGTATTTTTTTGATTACTTATATAAATAAAAGGGTATATAGTACAGGGTGGGACAATAGTGTGGCGGATCTCGATATTCTCGAGTTCTACGATAGCTAGAAATTTTTTAAAAAATTGCATGTAAACTAGATAAAAAATCTATAACTGGAAATTATTTTCGAACATACAGGGCGAGCCAAGACGAAATTACAGGACCAAGTGCCTTTTTTTAAAATGGAATGCTATGTATATACCAGTACATTTTTTGAAGCCTCTTTCTAGGCTCCATTCATTCCTATATTTAGCATTGAATATCTCCCAACCACTTGGATGTAATGAATTTTTTTGTTAAAATAATGCAATCTGCAGATGGATATTAAAAAAATCACCACAGTTACAATTATGGGTTTTAAGACAAACTTATGTGAATACCAGTTACGAGACATCTAATTAATGTTTTTGAATCATTTTCATTTTCTAAAAATGTACAGGGTGGCTAAAAATTATTTTTCAATTAAGAACATTTTAAATTTTATTTTCTCAATTTTTCAAATGGAACACCCTGTTTATATTTAGACGATGTGATGTAGAAATGAAAAACGAACATTCTTGTAAGTACTCCCTAGGGCTAATTTAAACCAATTTCGTTTTATTGAGCAATAATTACAAAATTCAAAAATAAACTTAAAAAAAGAGGTCTCTTCAAATAACTCAGTAGAAAAAAATATAATAAATGTTCCACATGTTGATTTTGATTGACACATCTCTTTACGCTTTTGAAATGAGGTTTCCACTGTTCCTAAAACTGCCGGTGTGATAGATGTAAAGGCAATTATTCTTCTTCCCTTCATATTTTGTACTGTTGTTGGTGTGTCTCTATAAACAAATTCCTTCACGTATCCCCATAAAAAGACATCCATTTTTGTAAGATCTGGGGATCTAGTAGGCCATTTAGTGGGTCCATTTCTTCCAATCCATTGATTAGAGTAGGTATTATTTAAGTGGTTTCTAACTGCATTTAAATAATGTGATGGAGTACCATCTTGCTGAAACCACATCGTATTTCGAATTCTTTCAGGGAGATTTACCAATAATTGTGGCAGATAGTTTTCCAAAAAATGAAGATAAATAGCTCCAGTCAATGTACAATCAAAGAAATGTGGTCCTATTACATCTTCTCCAATAATTCCTCCTCAAACGTTTATAGACCATATGTGTTGGTTATCAACTTGCATAAAAAAGTGAGGATTTTCCGAAGCATAATAATGGAAATTGTGCCTATTAACAAATCCGTTTTTACGAAAAGTTGCCTCATCACTGAATTAAACAGTATTAAAGAAGTTGATATATATTGCATTTCACCTCTGGCCCAATTACAACATTGTATGCGCTTTTGAAAATCGTCATCAGATAATTCCTGGTGCATTTGAATATGATATGCATGCAACTTATTTGTTTTCTCTCACTTTTCTTTGACTAACATGGGGATTCTAAACCATTGCCAGCACCACAGAAAACTCATTTTCTTCGTTCACAACAGGTTTTATTCTTTCACTCTTTTATATTCGACATTTCCAGTTTCCAGAAATCTATCGAGAAGGTTTTGGAAGCTGCGAACATCAGGAATTCTTCTTTCAGGATAATGTTGGTGATAAATTCTATTGGCAAGTAAACAATTTCTGTCTGACTCGCCCAAAACAAAAGTCATGTCTACAAGTTCCGCAAATATTTTAAATTCAATACAAATTGTAACGACCGATAAGTGTGATAAATGTTCCTTTGTACACGACAAATTATACCAAACTGAGGTTTTATTGCTTGTCGAATAACGAAAATAGCAAAAAAATTTACAAGAAAACATTAAAGTAAAGGACCGGTTAAATACTATTCAGCCATTTCAATGGATTAGAAGAAATGCTCCCACTAAATGGCTTCATTTGAAAATTGCATAAAGACGTGTGTCAATCAAAATGGCAACACGTCGAACACCTATTACAAATTTTTCTAATGAATTATTTGAGGGAACCTCTTTTTTTTAAGTTTATTCTTGAATTTGACACTTATTTATTTATAAAACAAAAATGGTTTCAATTAGCCATATGGAAGTACTTACAAAAAATATTAGTTTTTCGTTTCTACATCACATCGTCGAAAAATATACAGGGTGTTCCGTTTGAATAAATTGAGAAAATTCAATTTAAAATGTTCTTAATTGAAAAATAATTTTTGGCTACCCTGTACATTTTTAGGAAATGAAAACGATTCAAAAACATTAATTAAATATCTCCTAACTGGTATTCACATAAGTTTTTCTTAAAACCCATAATTGCGAGTGTGGTGATTTTTTTTAATATCCATCTGCAGATTGCATTATTTCAAGAAAAAATTCAGTACATCTAAGTGGTTGGGAGATTTCAATGCTAATATAGGAATGAATAAAGCCTAGAAAGAGGCTTCAAAAAATGTACTGATATATACATAGCATTCCATTTTTAAAAAAGGCACTTGGTCTTGTAATTTCGTCTTGGCTCGCCCTGTATATTCGAAAATAATTTCCGGTTATAGACATTTTTATCTAATTTACTTGCAATTTTTTAAACATTTTCTAGCTATCGTAGAACTCGAGATATCGAGGTCCGACGCACTATTGCCCCTCCCTGTATAATATTCGATATCATGTAGTATTGAGAACAGGCAATGCCGAAGTGGTTACCACCTCGCTCTTAACATTTCATCAATGTTGTTTTCCATGGGACATGCTTATTTTTTATTTGATCAGATATTACTCATTTCTCTGTCGATATCTTTTTCCATATGTGTATAATCAGATTTCTGAAGAAATTACCATCAAGCTAATATTTGTCATAAAAGCTTTTTTATTTTCTATATTTCTTTGTTCTTTATTCAACTGTTTACTGACGCTTTATTTACTGCGTGTGTTCTTATTTGAAGTGTATACATTTTTTGCTTTGTCTTTGATGTGTATCAAACAAAAATATAAATATTATTGTACAATCTCTGGATGTTAAAATATTTTAGTTTGACTGCAAATATTTATTTTTGGAGATGATTAACATTTGTGTATTTCAATGTGAACAAAACTACATACTTCGCAGTCTAAGAAGTTAAACACATACTGGGCACCCCGATTGTTTAACATTATTCTAGATGACATAAGAAATATAACTTACTTTAAAAGATTTAAATAGGAAATAAAAACATGGCTACTCAGTCAAGATTATAAACAAACAAAATCAATATATTGGTCTCTAATGAAATAAAGTTTTTATTTATTTATATTTATTTAAATGTATACCTAGGTAGGTGTATCCGTGTATGGTTGGATATATATAATATATATGTATTGAAGCACTCTGTATATAGCCCATATACAAATTTAATTTTTTCTTGCTTATTTTCCAAATTCAAGTAATAAGTCATTTAATTTTTACATTTATTTAGTCATTTAATATTGAACACAGTAAAGTTACCAGAAATGCATTTTAATTTATATTATTTTTAAAGCAACATAAACCCTACGTTTTTACGAAGGAATTCACCTAAAATCAAGTCTAGTTTGTTTACAATGTGAGCGATAAGTGGGTCTGAGCTCTGCGAAGTGTGAAATTGCCTGTCTTCTTCTATCTTAAGTATACAAAGGACGGAAAGATAAAAGTTTTGAGTCAAGAAAGTTACAAATCTACGGTGCATGTAGGCATTGGAATTTTTGTTAATGTAAACAATTCAAAGCGTGGGACATCGTACATATAGAATCCGGAATCTTCCGAGTAGATTGTGACATCATTTACGATATAAAAGAAGACGACGCTGCATAACAGGGGGATTGGAAGATAGACGGTACCTGAAGGCAGAACCCTGTAAGCTACGTCTCGATCTTTTATAGTTGGTCGAAGCTTTGGAAATAAAATTGGAGAAACAACTTAGAGTACGTCGCGACCTCTTGTAGTTCGCCGAAACTCCTATTCCTGCCTTTGAAATATTTTAACCTACGTCACGATTTTTAAAAGTTCGCCGAGCTTAACAAATTATTTTGTGGTTATTTTCACTAAAGCAGCTGTCTAAACTACGAGCCGAACGAGATGTCGAACTACATATTATTTTTAACAAATGGGATGAATTTGTCACAGACACCACTTGCCAAAGGAAAGTTCCAAGTTTAAGAAATTCTTTATGCAGTGAAATTTTAACGGCTCAACCATACTCTATGAGGCCGTTAACCACACTTGAGCTGAGGGAGAGTTGAGTTATGCTGCAGAACTTTAGACTGTTCGCCGAACTTACTAGATTCTTTTGTAGTCATTTTGGCGAGTAATTCCACGCAAAATGCAGTCTACGTTTACACAAATTTATCTGACTGTTTACCACGCCAGTTACACAATGTCAACCTATTTTGCTAAGTATTTTTACTTGACTAATCAACTTATTATTGAATCTGCATTCTGCTTACGGATGGGAAAAAGGGTTTAAATTGACGTATTTGTGGTACTAAAAGAACATTAGATTTTCCTTTATGAAATATTAGCTTTGATTTTTAACAAGAAAACATGATAAGATTATATTACAATTTGCTCAGTTATGATTTCATTCTGCTGAATATTTTACTAGGGAAATTTGCGTTTGCAAATTAACAAATTTATATTCAAAAACTATATATTTTCAGCGTTTATGCAATAACAAGAAACTTTCGCCTCCATTATTTTTCATTTTGTGTACTATTGACGCTACCGTGTGCCTAAATTTGACATGTAAAATACCGCAGGAATGTTTGCCTTGTGTGAGATTTCTCATCAGCAACTATTTGGTTTAATTATCTTGCGCACTACAAACTGTACAGGCCATCGGTCATTACTGGGTTAATTAGCTCGTAAACTTTTTCGTATTCTGAAGGGTTTGCATTTTGTCGAGTACTGAACCGGGACATCTCGTCTGTTTAAATTACATCTACCCACCCTGTGTTCCGTTGTTGGACAGTCATATAAAATTTAATGTATTTAATGTTAATTTATCACTTAATTTTGATAATGTACAAACATGACATGATTCTTGTCCTCTGTTTTGCACTGGATTCATTATACCTATTGCTAACAACTCTAATTATAATTTTCCTAATATAATATTTAGACAATTATCTCAAAAATTATTTTTGATTTCATGTACGGCTATTGCCGCATCAATTTTTATAAAATAAAATGAGTTTTTGTGACTATGTTCCCATCAATTATTCTCTTTTTTTTCACCTTTACTTTATTCGTCATACAAATAATAAACTACATAAATGGTTTCATTTCAAAGCAAAATAGAAAACAAACTTCAACTATAAATGTACAGTACAATCTTGAATAATAAAATACAACATAAATAATATATAATATTAACTAGATCTCTCAATTAATAGACAGCGTGTTCAAGTTTACCAGGTATTTAAATTAACAGAGTGATTTTTCTAAGGTATACAGTATCAGATAGAAACAAGTAATACCAAACTTTGCATAAAAGAACCTCAGGTAATTAAAAAGGGTTACTACACGCATGACGAAATTTGGGTCCTAAATTAGTAAAATTAGAGATCAGGCAAATGGCAAATTTGATTATTTATCTTGATGTAAAATTGAGATAAATAATTACTGGGTGGGATTTAATATATTCTTGATTGCTTCACGATCAAGGATTTCTTTAGCAATTATACAGTAGGGGTCATAAACGTCTCAGTATGTAGGTGTGTATGTGTATGTGTATATTTATATATTAAATTACAGAATGTATTTGTAAACTTTTACTGTAATATGCTTAGAAGATTATTAGATATAACTGCAAGAATATATACAGTGAGGTTCGTAAGTAATGGATAAATTCATTATCTACGTAATTAACAATTTGTGAGTAAAACCCTAAAACACGTCAATTTATAATTATAAAATGACATTTTTTAGCATAATTTTATACCTCCCCCTTCAACCTCCTTGTAGTGACAGCTACCCCTTTAAAATTTTTAAATGGAACGAGGGTACGTGTGATAGCTTATTTAAAAGGGTTTTTAATTATCTATCCAGCAATATAAGATTTTACTAACCTAACCTAACCTGCCTACTAAACTTAAACGTCAAATTAAAATGACAAACATAAAAATTAATAAACTAAATTGATCAATCAAGTTTAAATACCAATTTTAAATCATGGAAACATGATAAAATGAAAACACCTTAAAATACCAATTTGAATTTTGACGATTTTATTAAGTGATAATAACTTAAAACACCAAATTGAACTTTGGCAATTTTATTAAATGAAAACAATTTAAAATACCAATCGAATTGTAGCAATTTTATAAAATAAAAACAAATTAAAATATACTGTGTTAATGACAAGAAGATTAAAACTATTGATAATACTCCATTTGGATCTCGAGATAAGACTTTCAATAATTTTGAATTTATTTAAAGAAACAAATTCGCAATCTTTAGTTTTCAAACAGATCTAACAAAGTAAGCAGTCTCTTGAAATAAAATGAAATTATGATTTTACCGATTTGCAAATACATAGCAGTATATATGTATATATGTGTATATTTGTATATGTATGTATTTGTGCATATATAATAAAATAAATATTTTCTCGTTACAAGCTCTTCGAGCTTACACGAGATCTTATTTATAAATGATGCATAGTAAATTTTTGCCTTGCATCTGTCACTTTGTACTTGTATTTCAGTAAATATCAATATATAATATAAACGTTATATCACTTTCCGCATTGTACATATTTTATTATTATAAGTTCATTATCAGTAAATTCTCAAAAGTAATATAAGATACCGTTACTTTATAAATTTGTATCATATCTTCTTTCATTATCATTGTAATATGTTTTCACTGTTTAAAGTACGTACGAGTTTTGGGTTGCTGTGAGAAACGTAAACAATATTAAAATTTAGCCTAATAACATTATTGTTGATTCGGCATTTAAAATGAAAGTGAAATACCGTCGTCAGTTTAAGCGCTGAGAGTTAGGCAGCGTTGGTCGTGTCCATGTCGAGTCCATCACTTGGATGGGTGATGTTATAGTATATACGCCGTAGAATCAAAAAATTTACTCGAAAAAATACCAAAATTCGTCAAATTAATCGATCTTTCCGCCCGCAATGTCAAACCACGTAAAAAAAGTGTCCGTGTATTTAAATTACCAAAAGACCACAATTTTCAAAATTGAATTCAGGAAAAATTCAGTACAAATAGATGATTCCCAAAGATGCCTAAAATATCGTCGAAACCTTCAAAACATTCAATCTGCCCATTTTACAGCCAAAACTTCCAAAAATATCAACTTTGAAATTATAACCCCTGTATATTTTCAAACCGCCCATAACACTCTTCACATACCCCTGGTATCAAATTTTAGTTAGTTTAAATAAAAATTCTACAAGCATTAAGTCGTGCGATCTAATCTATCCGATATTGCGTCTTAAATAATGAACGGTTTTTATTTTTCCACACGTCCGTCTATAGCTCTCCATCAATATTTACTTACACTTCTTAAACATTCACCGGCACAAATATTTTATATAAAATCTACATTTCGCAGCACCCGTAATTTATAGTATATCAAAATCTACTTGCGTTCAGAGCACGCTAACCGCTGCACTTAGTATGACCGCAGCCGTGGATAAGTGCTGGCCTGGGGATTAGTATTACGAGGGTGAGGCGAAAATTAACGCAAAAATTTCAGACATTTTTTCAAATATCTCCTAAAATAAAAATAGAACAGGGTTAATCCAAAAAACAAAATGTTTCCAATTTCAAGCTCTACATGACGATATAGTTTCCAATACAGATCTCAATCAATTTCAACTATTACGCAGTTAATGCACGCACTGACTGGCTGGGGCAAATAACCGGATTTAGACAACCTCTCACGGAATGATGGGCCCGTTTCAGGTAGCACAACGATCGTGCTTGACTCGATGGGGCACGAAAAACGCAACGAAGTAACGATATATAAGCTCGGACACGACGAGGCTCGAGCAATTACTATATGTGAATGTATTTAACTATGAACCGGCACCTTCGCCAAAAGTGATTTTTAAAAACCATCTACAAAAATAATTCGAGTTATTGCTTCTTTTTAAAACACAATTTTCGCTGTTGAAAAGTTACATTTTTTATGGAATATCTTTTCGGTTATTTTTTAAGTGTTTTAAATTTTGTGAAGTGAATCTAAATAAATCTTTTAATTTTCCGTTTTATTCCGAACAGTAATATACAGGGTGGTACAAAAATACCTTGCCCAACCTACCAAAAGTGATTTTTTCAAACTTTTGACAAAAGAAAGTGCTCCGACTGCTTATACAGGGTGAAGCCTTGACCTTGGTACCGAAATTATTTTATTTCTCTGAAACATCAACCAAAACTCTTACAACAAAAATAGGTGCACGAACGTCCTCGGGGGTCTCTATTCAAACTTTATGACTGAAACGATTTTTATTTTCCCATCTCGAGGCGATCGTTCGTGTTCAGTAGACGCCTCATGTCGTCGTCCTGGTTGAGTGGAAGTGTAGTTGCAGCTAAACTCCGCCAGGACGTAAATATAAACAAGGCATTAAAAAAATATTATAAATAGGACTGAATAGCATACTCCATTCAGTCTGCATATTATTTGTTGAACTCGGTGTTCCTCGTGTAAGAGATTCACAAGTGTTATTATTAAAACTATAGTTAATTTCTATTGTGTTAACATCATAAGCTCATACGTTTCTACATAAACTTGGTAATTTTAAGTAACAGTATAGTGTAAACTACGATAATAGTAACTTTTGTGCTTTTAATAAATAAAATTGTTTTTAAAAAGTCAACAAATGACTTTCAAATCTAATATAAATATAATACTATATAAATATAAATAAGGTAAATAGAAAACTTCTTTATTAAGACTTTCCCAAAAAATATTTTGGCAAAAATTTAAAATCAAATTTTGGTTGCACAAATTTGCATTAGTACTGATGTATAAGCAAAAAAATCACATTATTTGAAATTGGCACAAGTGTGAACTACCCTTATTATTTAAGACATCAAAAATTGTTATTTTAAAAGGTTTCCATGATCAAGTTATACATAAACGTTAAATTTGGTTCAGCAATTCGAGAAATTTTTGCTTCCTGCTCTAAATTAATGACTACTGTTTTGCTGGAATTGTTTTGTAATTTTGGACATTGTGTAAAATAGGCCAATAGTAAAACTGATATATAACACGTATATGTCAATATAACAATATTGGTCTAATCAGTAAACATTGTCCTAATGTTCCAAAATATATTCTATCCGCCTTTTATAATTAAGTTTTATAAGTAAATACAAAACATTGCAGAACTAATAAAGTACAAATTATGCTCTTTCTTCTAAAAAATTATTTGGGTCAATTTGCATCATTGAAATTTTAATAAAGGCCTCTATCGATTATTTTAATAGAGATTGTTGTACAGTTATTATCAATTTAGTTAGAAATCTACGATATTTAATTTTTTCTAGTGTTTCCCGAAACAATTTCAAACAATCTTTTTGTCATAAAGAACGGGATTAATATAATTTTTTGTTACTATTATTTTATTGAGGAGAGGCTGTTTTTTCAGTCCTTAATCGAATTTGAGGTCCAGCGTTTTGAATTTCATAGTAGCAAAAGGTTTCATTTAGATCGACCTTTTCTTATTAGGGTCTCCAAAGTACATTGACGATATACAAAATTCATAGTATGTGTATGTGTATGTGTGTCAAACCGTAGGCACTTTAATTTTACATATATTTTACCCAGTATGGGTTTTATTCATATTTCACTTGAAACACTTGCCATTGAGTAAAAAGTGAATCTTTATAGATCTATATCGTATAGACATTCGTTCTAAAGTTAATCATTAAATGTGTCGCAATGTTAGACCGGCAACACTTCTTTCGTTGGTGGTCGGTCAATGTGTTGTTAAAATGGAGCATAGAACAACAAACCGGGAAGGTTTTTAAAACATCATATGCTACATATACATGATTTAATATTTAACGCGGTTTAAAATTATTAGTGAATTTAGTCTGAAAACGAGAAAAACACGCTACAATTGGCTTTTTGTACTCACGTTAATTATAATGATAATAATAATTTATTAGTGCCAATAATACAAAAGTATTTCACACAGGTCAAATAAATAGAAGTAATATAGCATGTTATACACAGTAGTTACCGTGTGTGTGTAAATAAATAAATACATAAAAAACAATTAATGTATATAATAGTAAAAATTAAATAATAACACTATAATACAAAAATTGTAAAAGGTCGAAATTTAGTAAAAACATAAAATGTGTGTAGAAGATAATTATGCACACTTCAAATCATTAAGATTTGAGGAAAAATATTCTTCAAATGTTTAAAAAGCATTGGCTATTAAAAATGACTTCAGTGTATTTTTAAACGGAATGATTCCAAGTCTCCTGATTGTCAAAGGTAGACAATTAAAGAATTTTATGGCATACAAATTTGTGCTTTTACGTGATTTTAAAAGTCGTAAAGAATCCGGACAAATATTATCTCGATTTCTTGTTGAGTATCCATGAATTTCACTGTGAGAATTGTACTTTGATTCATTTGCTTTAAAGTATAATTGTAATATATACGTGCATTGTAATATATACGTGCTGGGTAAAGTTAATATATTTAGCTCTTTAAATGCAAGCCTGCAATCGTCTCGATATTTTAAGCCATATACAATCCGTATGGCTTTTCTTTGTATCGCGAAAGCATGGGTACTGTGAGATGAATGTCCCCAAACCAAAATTGCATAAGATAGACGGGAGTGAATGAGACATGATAAGCGGTGATAACTGTTTTCTGAGAGACATTACTTGCAAGGTTTCTTAATAGATACATATTTGTGGAGACTTTATTACAGACGTGGTTTATGTGCTGCGCTCATGTTAGTTTGCTATCAAGATATACCCCAAGAAATTTAATACTACTCTTGTCATTTTCAGCTACGTTTCTTAGGCTAAAGACCATTGTCTCTGTTTTGGACTTATTTAAACTAAGTTGGTTTGCTATAAACTAGTCCTGGGCTTTCGCCTGGGCATTATTTACATTAGCAAGTAGGGTGTCAAGTTCTTTATGTGACTGGATAATTGTGGTATCATCTGCAAACAGGACGAATTTAGACGAAGTGATATCAGTAAGGTCATTTATATAAATTAGGAACGAAATTGGCCCTAGTATGGAGCCCTGAGGCACTCCGTATTCCATATATAGCACACTTGATTTATTATTTTGATACATGACGTACTGACATCTGTTATTAAGATACGACTTTATTAAATTATTGCTGTTTATACTGAAGTTATAAAAGTTCAATTTACTTATTAAGATATTATGTGACACACAGTCAAAAGCCTTGGATAAATCTAGGAATTGAGCATATATATATTCACTGTCTTCAAACCCGTTACTTATTATGTCTGTTAACTTATTTATGGCTAAAGTAGTTGACAGGTTAGTTCTAAAACCAAACTGACTGGAACTAAGCAGATTTTCGGATTTAAAATAATGTGTTATTTGAATTTTTAAGACACATTCTAAGATTTTAGAAAAGAACGGTATGATGGAAATAGGTCTGTAGTTTCCAACATCATTTATGCTCTCTTTTTTGTACACAGGCATGACTTTAGCAAGCTTAAGTACGTCTGGAAATTTGTGTGTGCGGATGCAAATATTTATTAGGTTGGTTAGCGGTATCAATATTATATATCTTATCTCGTTAAGGATTTTCATATTTAAATAATACGCATCCTTAGACGTAGTCTTTTTGAGATTGTTGATAATATCGTTGACTTCTATATAAGTAACTTCTCTAAATGAAAACTGGTTTTCAACATTTCTCGTCCTCATGCCTAGGAAATCGTTATGTGTGTAATTTGTAGCTGGCAATTCATCTATTATATTTTTAGCGATATTGGCAAAATGTACATTAAATTCGTTGGGGGATATTTCTGATTTAATTTCTGGGCGGTTTTTGTTGCTATTAATAATTTGCCACATAGCTTTATGGGAGTTATTGGAGCTTGAAATAAATTTATCGTGGGCATCTCTTCTTGCTTTACAAAGTTGTGACCTGTAATAAATCCTATGAGTTTTTATTAGTCTTTTCAAGTCCTCTGAATGTATTCTCTTACACATATCCCTCTACATATATCCTCTAAGAAATGCAACGTGTCTCTCATGTGTTGTAAATCAGCATTAAACCAGTTAATTTTAGGTATTTCAATGTCATTTACTAATTTTGATTTTTCAGGGAATGCTTTTTCAACAGCTGTTGTTATGTAATTAATGAATTGTTCAAATTTGTTGTCAATCCCTATGTTATTGTTATTTACAAAACTCCAGTATATTTCTTGTAAATAACTATTTAAGTAATGTAAACCAGTGTCACTAATAGGTCTATAATTTATTCTCTTATATGCTGATTTTGGTTTAGGGTCATGTAGGCTCAATAAAATACCTAAATGGTCGGACAATCTTGGGTTCAGTATTGTCCAGTTGAAATTGATCTCATTAAAGTTAACAAGATGTTATCGATACAAGAGTGATTTCTGGTGTTCTTATTATTTACAGGATTTAAACCAAAAGATAAAAAAGTGTTCAAAAGCAAAAGAGTATTGTTTTCATTCGTGTTAATGTGCACGTTGAAATCACCCGTTACAATGATTTTTTTAGTTTTGTTTTTATTCTTACTAGTAATTATGTTTAAAGCCAGTGACAATTTCTCTAAAAATATATTAAAGTCTCCATTTGGAGATCTGTATATAGTTATAGTTAAAATTTGTGAATTTATGCCCACTATTTCACAATGAAATTCAGTCGATAAATTATTTACTTGTTTAATGGGAGAACAGTTAAATCTTTTTAAACAATATATTGCAACACCCCCGTGTATACTTTTCGTTCTAGAAAAATGAGTTACAAGTTTGCAATTTTTTAGGCACACATAAGATATTTCATCATTTAAGAACCAATGCTCATTAATGCACAAAAAGTCAAGTTTGTTCTCATCTAAAAATATTTCTAATTCATTGGCTTTATTACGCAAACATTGAACATTTAAGTGAAAAACGTTAAGAGTTTTAGCTTTGTCCATTTTTGTATTATTAATAGCTAATCTCTAAATGTTTGTCTAAAAAATGTTCATCACTGTGATTTTGATTTATAGTTTCACTTTCCACTATTGGTATCACTTCCCGTTGTTGAACTATGTTCACTCCAGCTGGTGGTGAAGACGCATAATTATCATGTATTTTTATGAATTGCACGAATTGCATCAAACGAATCTAATCTCATCAAAGTGTCATCTTCGAAATCGGGAAATTTCATATATTGGGCTGGTTGTTGATTCAGCCAGTTATTTCTTGTGCACTATAGAATAAGGACCGAATCCACTGCATAAAACAATGGTCTATCTGGGTTTTTCGGATGTTTATACTCATTTAAAATTTGGGGGGGTCACTAAATAATGACATTTCTTTCTGTCAATAGAGTTATTATCAAAAACAATAGCCAACACATCAAATTCGATGTTTTTCAGTTCGATAATAATTTTAGTTATTTACATAACTAATGGATAGCTTTGGCGCCCATTTCTTTCACTGGCTTGGTAAGCACGATGTCTTTATATGATGATAACAGGCTGTTTACCATGAAAGTGTGGGCACTAGACGCTAATTCTGTATTATTAGTATTATAAGTATCGGCCACTACATTTCCTCCCTTGAAATCCATGTAGGGTTTAAAATGAATTTCATTCAACATCATAAAACTAGTTCCAATGTGCTTTTAGAGGGCGGAATAATAAAACATAATATTTTTAGTCGCAAACTTGTCTATTAAATCCTTATATTACTATAAGGAACGTAACCAGACTGCAACCAACAGCTACACTCCGGGCTATGTGCCCCGCTGAGCGGTGAATTACGAGTTATAAGCCTGGCGCGTTAAGTGTAATAATTGCATATTACCATCAAAACGCTAATGCTTCGATTGCAACAAACACCAGCCGAAAGACTGATCCTACTTAAAGGAGCTCTCGTGCCAGTCGTCACACACCACTTGCAAACTGCAGTTTCGAGCTGTTGGCTCTCGTCAGTGCAAGGTAGGCATGTGACGAGAGCTCCTTTAAGTAGGGTCAGTCTTTCGGCTGGTATTTGTTGCAATCCAAGCATTAGCGTTTTGATGGTAATATGCAATTATTACACTTAACGCACCAGGCTTATAACTTGTAATTCAGTGCTCGGCGGGGCACATAGCCCGGAAAGTAGCTGCTGGTTGCAATATGGTTACGTTTCTTATAGTAAAATAAGGATTTTATAGAGGAGTTTGCGACTAAAAATATTATGTTTTAATATTCCGCCCTCTAAAAAGCACATTTTAACTATGCTAAGCCCAGCCAGGCTATTTATTTTTTCGATTGCTACAGACACTGGACCGCTAGATAGCCCCTGCTGACTATTTTACATGTCGCTATACCAAAGATACCGAAATGTACTACATAGTCAAGTGATTCTTGTGTCGGTCGTCACATGCCTACCTTGCACTGACGAGAGCCAACAGCTCCAAACTGCAGTCTGCAAGTGGTGTGTGACGACTGGAACGAGAGCTCCTTTAAGTAGGATCAGTCTGTCGGCTGGTGTTTGTTGCAATCGAAGCAATAGCGTTTTGATGGTAATATGCAATTATTACACTTAACGTGCCAGGCTTATAACTTGTAATTCAGCGCTCGGCGGGGCACATAGCCCGGAGAGTAGCTGTTGATTGCCGTCTGGTTACGTTCCTTATAGTAAAATAAGGATTTTATGAGTTTGCGGCTAAAAATATGTTTTTTTTATCATAAAAACTAATTTATCATTAGATTTTAGTAACTGGAACTACGATTTAATATACTGCAAAAAGTTGAAGTCGTGGATTTATTGAAAAACTGCTACAGATGCGTCTAATTGTACTGGTAGAATACAGAGTCAGATTAAGAGAGCTTCTAATAAATTTGTAAGCATGAGGAGATATTGAGTGCACTAATCCACAAAATAACATTAGTTCCCAAGAGTAACAAAATCATGTTTTGCTGGACGTACCCATCAGTTTCACTTGTTCTCTCATTTTGATGTTGGGTTTTTCCGGTAGCTGCTGCAACAAGATTTGTAAAATGTTCATAACCAAGTTCAAATTGTTTTTAGCGGCTCTATATGCAGGATCTGCTGCTACGAATTTACAGGCCTCCAACATCCTATTTTCCAATTCAGTTAAAATGCTTAAGAACTCATTGCGCCATGATATGAAGTGCGTCTATATCTCTTATTGCGTTTTGCTTTAGTGCCACACTACATCAACGTCAATGACCTCTGGTGGAACAAGTTAGCCCGTTGTCAGTTGACAGACGGTATTTGCCGGCCGACTATAGTGGACATGGCCAAGATTCAAAATTTGTTTGGATCAATATTTCGCAACATTGTCAAAGTAAAATTGTAACCCAAATTTACGAAATAGGTTACTTGACAAGATAACAACAAGAATGCAAGTGAGTGACGCGTTTTTCTCCACCTCGCACGTTGACGTGGAGAAAAGGTGCGGCCACTCTTTGATACACAAATTTTCGGTTTGCTCGGGCGCCAGTCTTAGTTTAAACGATAGGACTACAGACACTAGACACTACCCTCAAGCCGAGTATGCGAGGCTGAGTAGCTCAGGTGGAGAAAGTTTACTCCAGATGGTCAATAAATGGGAAATTAGACGTTCACACACACACGGCCAAACTCAGGGTTTTCGATAAAATCGATATATTACAGTAAACCTAAATCTACAATTATTATTATTATGAAAAATCCATGATTTATCAAGTACCGGGAGGAGCACGCATAACAACGAAAAACCCCAATAGTACCAGATGACTCAGGTGATCAGATTTGCAAACTGCAACACACATACAGTTAGCAAGAATAAACAGGGTACAGACTAGATATGGGCATCAGACAAGTAAACAAGACCAGAGTTATATTTATGAATATAAAAATTACAGTACAACAGGTTATCAAGTACTTAGCTATTGTGCGCGGGTAAGGTATGATTAATAAAACAGATCTGTACTTTCAGTGTTTCCAGAGTTCCGAAGATGGCTGACCGGTCCCGAGAGCAGACGTGTCCCAGTCTAGACCAAGAAGTAAGTAAGACCACTGAGTAAGGAAACTTGGCTAGTACCATCACTGTATATTAACCATACCTTGATCTTTCAGCATTGTCTTGTTCTGTGTGAATTTTACTGTTACGCGTAAGTGTTCTCCATGCATCTTCGGAACTCTTGATACACTGAAATGTAACAGATCTGTCTCATTAATCATACCTTACCGTTTCAGCCTTTTGGTGTTACTCATAGGTGTTCTCCATGCATCTTCGGAACTCTGGAAACACTAAAAAGTAACAGGCCTGTTTGACTAATCATACTTTACCTTTCCAGTATTTCATCCCGAGGGAGGCCGTTCTGTGAATTTTACTGTTACTCGTAAGTGTTCTCCATGCATCTTCGGAACTCTGCAAACACTGAAAAGTAACAGATCTGTTTTATTAATCATACTTTGCCTTTCCAGTATTTCATCCCGAGGGAGGCCGTTCTGTGAAGTTTACTGTTACTCGGAAGTGTTCTCCATCTGACACCTTTCTCAGCTCAATAGGAACTTTTCTAACCAGCCGACAGCTTACAGCGGGAATGAGAGTCAGATGGATGCGCTTCTGGTAGATGACGTAGACTGGACTTGGCCAAAATCCTACGGCTGGACTATGACAGCTGGCACAGAAGAGAAGGGAAAAACCCTAAAAGTAAAATATTTCACCTTTAAATTTTTTCACCTGTATATTATGTGAACTTTCCTTCTTTTCTTCTTTTTGACGAGAACGGGGAATCCTCATGGGCTCCCAACCTGAGCTGGGTCAATGTCAGGCATTTACTGACTAAAATCCCTCCTCACAGGGTCGCCTGTAAACACTTCGAGGGCACTGCAGCCTCTGGGCTTATTGTGCACTCTCTGTTCCGATCTACTCTGCCATTTTAATAATCCTGTGCCACTGATGACGTGATACAGTTCTGAGAATGAGCGAGTTTTAATGCATTCCGGGTCTGTTTGTGTTTGTCCGTAAATATTATGTCTTCTGTGGGCTAGTGCCTCACATTTGTATATAATATGCTATACTGTATCTGGTACCATAATCTGCACGCAAGATCGCTATCGACTTTGCCAATTTTGTGCAGGTGCTTCTTAACAGGAAGATGTCCCATCAAGAGACCTGTCACAATTCTCAACTCTAACATGTTCTTTGAGAGCAGTTCTACGGTTTGTTTTGGGCATGATCCTTTAATGAGTGTTTTGCCCTGTTGATTACCTGGTGTGTTCCTTCAGTAATGATTGTGTTTATACCTGACCCAGTTTTTAATTACTCCCTATCTGAGCCTTTGGTAATGCCCAGCACAGGCATTGAATGTATTAGCTGCTCCTTGTCTAGCAAGTTCATCAGCTTTTTCATTGCCGTCTATTCTGGTGTGTCCTGGCACCCAGAGTAGTTTAACTCTGTTCCGCTCTTCCAGAACTTCGAGCTCTTTTTTTAGTGCCGCCTGACTGTCCGATGCGTTGGAGATCTGCTGGTCATATATCGTCGCTTAACATTCCCACGTATACACTCAAGTATAACCAGAATTTCAGTTTGAAATACAGTGACATAGAGTCCAAAAGAAAGGCTTATACTCGCCCTCGGTCTCACTCCATATATTCCTACTTCAGCTCCTAGATCCTAGACCCGTCTGTATACCAGGCCAGACCTTTGCGTAATATCTCAGGAGCTCCTTTTGACCAATCCCCTCTCTCTCCAATAGAGACACTGAAGGGCTCGTTGAATGTAATTTTTGGAACCATGTAGTCTGACCTCATGCTTAATAAAGGATCTACTACAATGTTGATTATCCTCATATGTCCCGACTCCCCTACATAGACAGCCAAGTTTTGTGCCCTGTATGCCCCATTCTTACCTCTCTCTGCATCACCACGTTGAGTGGGAGGAGGTCCAATAAGGTTTCCATGGCTGCTTAAGGTCTCCATGGCTGCTGTGGGGGTGCTTTTCATAGCACCCGTGATTCCCAAGCAAGCCAGTCTCTGTACCCGGCTTAGTCTATTAGCTACTGTTGTTTGAGTGGCGTTGAGCCACAAAACTAAGTATGTAAGTAAGTATGTAATGGAGGGTCTTATTGCACTGGTATAGAACCAATACACCATACCAGGATTGAGCCCCATGTTTTACCATATAATCGTCTACATGTAGCCAGCGTGGTTACCGATTTATGTATTACCCTGTCTAGATGTTGGTTCCAGGTAAGCATCTAGACATCTATGATGTCTCCAAGATACTTTACTTCCACCGAGATTGTCAGTTGTGTGTCTTGAAGAATCAGAAGGCCCAATCCCTCCAGGTTTCTCCTTCTAGTAAACGGAACGATATTGATCTTTGAGGGATTTACTCTCAGCCCTTCCTCATCGGTCCGTTTCTTGATCATATTCAGAGCCCTTTGTAGATGATGCCTGACTATTAAACTTTCCCCTACATATGATGACTATATCATCAGCATACCTCTAAGCTTCGTACCCTTCATTGGTAAGTTTCACTAATATATCCTTAGTCTGAATATAATAATAAAAATAATTACCTCGATCGTGAGAGTTTCCTTCTCCGAAGAAAATTATAAGGTCTTGTTAGTAAATCGGGTTGATGTTACGGTCCTGGCTTCGTTCAGATTGACAAAATGGCGTTACAACATGAAATCTGTCCGAAGAAGATATCGACATCCAGTAGGTGATCCAAAAATACACATCAAAAACCCTTTCCAAAACAGTAACGGACAGTCGATTGGCAACTATGCGTGATACTTTCATGTGATGGATAAAATAAATTCGAAAACTCGTAAAGTATTTGCTGAAACACCAGTAAGCTGAAAGGTCCTGCACGGAAGTACCGTTAGAGGAAGACGGAAAAATCGTAACCAAGTTATTCGACAGAAAATATACCTTTCTTTCTTTACATAATTGAAAAAACAATTTTTTAGAAATCAACACTGCCGATTTAACAGAAATCTAGATTATCTTAAGTTAAACCTTTTTGAAATTATGGGAAATGAAACGTATACTATAATGCAACATGCTATACGACAAAATATATCCTGTTGCGGATAAACTCTAGGAGCTAAAACTGACAGCTTGCAAATTGCAGATTCGTACGCAACAGCTACATTGGAGGTTATATTATTTATATAATAACAATAAATATTATATTAGCAAGATATTACTATTTTCCATCAACTCGAAATTAAAGAACTACTAATTATGAGTGATATATAAACAACATAAACATAAAAAAAACATGACAAATAGACTGATTAGAGATAAAGATTCGGTTAGCTAAAGATTGCTCCCTAAAAATTAATATTATACATGACAGACTGATAACCTAAACTTATTAGCGATGTACGAGACGTAGGAAATTAAATGAATTATTTGAAAAGAGATCTGATAATCTGAGATAATGTTCACAATTGTTATTTTGAAGATTTAAAAAATAATCTGTTTTTCCTTATATATTTATAGATATATATTCATAGGTATTTTTTAAATTTTGTCAGATGTTATAGTGAATACGACTAGAATTGAAACCGTATAAAAACTAAAAGCCGGCAAAAACAGCCGGCATCTCTTTATTGTTTTTCTTATGACAAGTATTTCTGTTTATCTTCGCAACAGATTCCGACTGTTTTTGCTGGCTTTTAGTTTTTATACGGTTTCAATTCTGGGCGTATTTACTATAACTGTGCATTAAAACGAGTTTTTTAAAGTAAAGAAATTGTTCTACTTCCACCAGAGGCGTCCGCGCTAATATGCTCTTTAATATCTTTAACGAAAAAAGTGATGCGTCGCTGCTTCTTTCAAAATAAGTATTATTTTCAAAATTACGCTTTACCTCTTTGCTCTTTTACATGTCGCTAGGTGATAACCGAGAATTAAGACATAAGTTTTAAGATGTAGTTCTGAAACATCCTGTATATTTCTAAATATCTGTTTTACATAAGTATATTAGTCATATTTGTCTTAATAACGGAAATATTTCCGTAATTTTTATTCGAGCCGAGAATAAGAGTTGTGACGTAATAAAATGTCTTTTTAGTTTACTTATTCATAACATTGATTTATTCAAGGTGGAGAGATAGGAAGAAAATCCCCCTAAATTGTTTGGAAGTCGACAGTAATCCCAGCAAAGGACGTTTTCTTATTTAAAAGGGTATTTTGCTGTGAATAGAACCAATTATGGAAAGACTGTGACATTCTTATTGATTGAAAACAGAATTCTCGTTAAACTTATAGCTTCATTAAAATGAATCAATGATTTGAAATAAAATACAAAGAAATAAAAAAAAACGTATACCATGTAATTTAATAATGTTTTTTGTTCGGTGTCGACGCCAACGTCGGGAGAACACAGCCAGATTCAAAATCTCTGCGTTTTGTCATTTTTCGTCCTTTTCCCATAAGTGCCGATAACTCTATTAATAATAGGTTAATAATGATTATCCTTATAATACTCCAACCACAATAGCCATATGCTTCTTTTTCATAACGAAATTTGCAATGAAACAGAAGTATAACTGTTTTTTCCGCATAGAGCGCTGATTTTTATATAAGCACATTTGTTATAATGTGGACGGACCTGACAAAGTCTTTGAGCAGTGAATTAGTTGTGGTCAGTCATTTTTGGGAGTATGAGGTTAAAATACTTCCAATGTATAATACTAAAAGCTAATTTTCTATATGACTTCCTCACACCCCCTGACCATCCATCATGTTTATCTTTTTGACTATATACTTATTGATGAGCAATATAACCTTTGCTTAAACCAGACTTTAAGACAATTACAAAAAGCGCTTTACCGTTATCGTAGTCCCCTGCACCTTCTGACCACCTTTATTTTCTTATACAGATTAAAAATTCATGAAATCGTGAGAGCTCAGTTTTATCCTCATTTATTTTATTTTAAGAGACTAATTTTTCTTATTAATATACACTGATATATGGTAAGGAATAAAATATTTCCGATCAGAAATTTCTAAAATCGTGTAGAGCTTATTTTAAACCTGATTTATTGTGAAATACATTTTATTAATACATAATGATAGCCAAAAGTAAAATATTGCAGGTTATAAATTGTTGAAATCATGTACAGTTAATGTTTCAACATTGTTTTCATAACAATACAACAAAAATCTGATCCTGAAATCTTATCACCGACTGTAGACGAGCTACACCCAACCAGAAATTCTGTCGAATAGTAGGGATCTTTTATTTGCTTAATATTTAATACACAAGGGATCGAGAGCTTTATACCCCTCTGAAGGATAGTATATCCACTACGCAATCTTCGCCTAAGATTGCATAGCTTCTGCGCATATACTGGTATACAAACCGCTAGAAGATGGCAGGGATACGTGTTCCCTTGAAACGGTCACCCATCCAAGTAATAAATGCGCCTGACGTTGGTTTTACTTTACTTATCGACAGTACAAATCGAATCCAAAAACAAGTTTATTTTAAATTACTAGATACCAGAAATTTAGACATTCACGACGTGGCGCACTATGCACCATACCAGTTGAAGGGCTGGACGGAACGAGGCCAAATCAGACTCGTAAAGAATTCAAAAACAAATTATCTCATATCTACATAATGCAAAATAAATAACAATTAAGGCAAACACATGTAAAAAATAAGACTTAACATAATTTGTATATGATGCAAAAAGCATATAGGTAAAACAACTATAATGTTTGTGACTAACTTATACGGGAAAATTACTAATTAAAAAATCCGTTTCTAACAGAAACCAAGAAAATAGAAAAGAATTACACATTGGAAATTGTTTGGTAAATTTTATAGTCGTATAGAAGAAAGAAGATATGGCATTATGCTCTCTGATTTGTGTCATGTTGTTTGTAAGAGAACTATCAAGTTTGAATTGATAGAATTTTTGAGATGTAACTTTGATATAGTCCGCTAATGGTGTTATGTCGTGAAAAAAAAGTCTCTTAAGGAGGTGTATCATGAAGAATTTGAGATGAGGCGCATAAACTTTTGTTCCAAAACTTGTAATTTTTTGACCGACGTGCTGCACCACGTCGGTGCCGCGTATATAAGGGACGGTCTCGCATTGGTGGCATAAATTAAATCAATTTTTTAGTGTGTCTGGGTACGGACTCCTGGATATGGAATAATCTGTTCGTATAGTTTCGTTTACGTGTCGGTTAAACGTCAGTCCTTTGTCTAAGTGTACACCCAAGTACTTCACACACTCCCTTTCTGTTTATTTTGTTTCCCTTTATCAAAATTGGCATCAATATTTTATTTCCTGTAAATTTGTGCATGAAGACTATGGATTCGGACTTTTCTGCATTTCTCCGAATAATCGACAGTACAGTGCAGTTGCCCGTGATTTCCTATTATACCCATTAAATATCATGTATCATACAAACATACAAACAGTCGCAAACAATAAAGTAAATTATTTTTCCAGTCGAGGAGGACTATATGCCTGACAGTTGAGAATGAGCAGTTTCGGTAAATTCAGAATTTTTTATTTCCAATAACGGACCTGAAAGGCCATGTTTGAAATCAAATATGTAGCAATTGTTAGATTTAAAGTAGCAATTGTAAGAATTAAAGTGAAAATTTTCAATTTTCAAGTGACAGCTCGATTAAGCAATTAATTGCAATTACTTGAACATAATTAGTTTTGCAGTGAAGCATTTTCACTGTTCAGTATTTTATGCCTTATATTTAAATAAAATCTAGACTAACTTTAATGTTACAATGTGTTAAACAAGAGCTTATTTTCAAACTCCAATTTATAGAAAATCCTATAAATCATACTTTTGCAGACACTTTTGGTGCTTTCCGGTATTGAAGTAATTTGTGCATATTAAAACTTTTCTGAATTATCCATTATCCTTGATACGTTATACAGAATTTTACTTTAATCAGATAACTTGCAGAAAGTTGCTAGTTACAACGTACTTATATAAAGTTTGGGACTTTCAGCTTTAGAAATCTGTCAGCTTAAGAAATATAAATGCAACCTGACCTAAATTTGTTGGGAAGTAATTTTCCTAGAGTACCTTTAAATGAAAGTACTAAGTTTATATTTTGTATTATAAAATCTATTTATTACCGAAATTGCAAACTTACTTACTTGAAGCAGAACCATAATTTAGTGTGGGGGTAATTTCCTTCATGAAGAGAAATATTTTTGTTAGTCCTGTTATTCAAGGAATCTTCGCTGCAGAAATATTTTCATATCAATCGAATTGCGTAAAACTTGGGAGTTTGATAGTGACACATTAGAAAAATATATTTGTGGTTTCGTAAGGCCTGTTAACAATTTCGCACGATGAATGCTCACTCTCCCCATAATTACAGAATTGAAGTCCGGTAGTCTTTCAAACCTCCTTCTCGTTCTCTGTAGTAGCGCCATCGAACTCTTCCATACTGGGGCTGCATATAGTAAAATGAAATGCACCACACTGCATAATACCTTTCTCTTGCTAGCCCTTGACCCATACGTGTTGCTAATAAGCCTCCCTAAGGCAGAGGCGGCTTTCCCCGCCTTTTCTGCTCCCTTGTAGCCCATAGGTTAGCCGTGGGTCTAGTCATATTCCTAGATATTTTAGGGCCCTGCTAAAACCGAGAGCTACTAAATTTTTCAATGAACTTTTATAGTGCGTAGTCCTGTTTATGGAGACAACTCTATGCTGGATCCTGGTTCTGGCGGTGGGGTCACTTTATCGTTTGAGAGAACCACTTATAGTTTGTAAAGAGCAATGATTTCAGAATAGGATAAACAAAGCATGTCCTATACATTAGCACATGAGTTGTTGTGTTTCCCTATCTCATACATTTAATTATTAAAAAAGGATTTATGTTTTGGTACTCGTTGCCAATGGCGTATATGTTAAAGAGGGTGATTATTTCGTATAATTAATATATTATTTTCTCTTCTATTTTGACTTCAAAGTAATATGAATAACATTGCTTTTTATTAAATGATTTATTTAAATATTAAATTTACACTTATAAATTGGTACAGATATATGTCACAAACAAAATGATTAATACAGTTTTCCTTTTACTGCATTACTAACCCAAAAAATAAAAACATGTTATAATTATTTCCATCATGTACTACTTTTCTTTAAATGATAACTTACCCAACTTGTACATTTTCCTTAGATGAACTGACGTAAGTCAGGTGCTGCAAATTCTTTAAGAACAACTCGGCCACTGGGACTTGTTGTGAAATCATCTGATCAGAGGTGATCTAAGCACACAACACTATCTTCAGGGATATTTTCATTTCCAAATGTTTCAAAATGCGACAGACCCATATTTTTCAGCGTTTAATATTCCTTGGAATTCTACAAATAATATAATATTTCATTTTTAAATAATATCTTTTCATTTTGCCCTTCAACTTTATTTTCATTTAACTATATTACTGAATTTTAAAACATAACAACATTTTCTATACTTCCAATATTATTGAACTGAACATTTACAATTTTGCTTATTTGTCGTTTCAACCCGAGGTTACGCTTATGAGATAATTTCACGTACCTGTAAAAAGATCGATTAACTCCCAATTTTAAAGAGATATCAACACAATATTTTCCCATTGTTTATTCCCAATAATAAATTCTGTCTTCAAAAACCCTACGAAACCACTGTAATTACAACGTTTAACTTCGGTTTATCACAAACACTTTAATGGCGGCCAACGCTGCAACTGGATTGGAAACAAAACATGTTGCCTTTAGCCAATAGACTGCCGAGTACCAGTATTTATTTTTAAAGCAATGTAAACAAATAAGTGATACACAATAAACCAAGAGGATGCTTTGTCTATTCTATTCTGAAGTCTTTGGTAAAGAGTGATTTGTCAACCCAAGGAGAGTTGTAGTTAGTTATTTGAAGGAAAATCCAAGGGTGCGGGTGTAGTGGGAGGTCTTTAAACCGAGGTAAAAAAAAAAGTATGACTGATTTACTTAAAATTGACTTCGTTATCGATGTGGATCAAAAACACCAAGAAATTAAATTTGTAGGAGTCTTCTAGGGGGTTGAAATTAGTTATAAACGGATTTTGATGCAAAAAATGAACTTAGTGTTGCAATAAGGATAGCGACATGCAAAATAGTCAGCAGGCGCCATCTAGCGGTCCAGTGTCTGCTGCTGTCGAAAAATAAATAGCCCGACTGGGCTTGGCATACTTCAAATGTACTTTTAGAGGGGGAGAATATTAAAACATAATATTTCAGTCGCAAACTCCTCTATAAAATCCTTATGTTACTATAAGGAACGTAACCAGACTGCAACCAACAGCTACTC
This sequence comes from Leptura quadrifasciata, assembly GCA_963675555.1. Lineage (NCBI taxonomy): Eukaryota > Metazoa > Arthropoda > Insecta > Coleoptera > Cerambycidae > Leptura > Leptura quadrifasciata. The sequence continues at coordinate 104,453,132 of OY776673.1, read as the reverse complement.
TCCGGGCAATGTGCCCTGCCGAGCGCTGAATTATAAGTTACAAACAAGCCTGACGCGTTAAGTGTAATAACTGTGTATTACCAACAAAAGCTAATGCTTTGATTGCAACTCGACAGGGCACATGGCCCGGAGAGTAGCTGTTGGTGTTATAGTACGTTCCCCATATTAACAAAATGGCCGACGAAAAAATTACTAAAATTCCTTATATAATTAAATCATAAAGGTCAACTTGTCAAAACACATAAAAAAGTCATTACGACACTCGTAGAACTCAAAAACGACAATATCCAATAAATAATTCTGAGAAAATTCACGCTACATCGATAATTCCCAAATAATCTAGATATATCAACGAAATAATCCCAGTATCAAAATTCGTCAAAGTACACTCAAAACTTTACAAAAGATCGCCTTAAAAAACAAAGCCCCCTCATCAACTCAAATCACTTCTAAATTACTCCCCAAACATCAAGTAAAAATATTTTAATTTACTTTCCAAATTTTTCTACAAGCTCATTTCTCTTCAATTTAACCCCGAACTTAACTTTCTGTTAATATATCAAAATACTGTTCATTCCCCTTTCCAGTCATCCCATAAAACGTTCGTTCCCAAATAAGTCCAATTTACTTATTCCACACGAGTTACTAGCAACTTGCCGCTAACTTCATTTCAATTACCCCAAAACTGGACTCCGCTCTGCTGGATGCAGGTGATAACATTACCCTTAGATATGGCATAATATAACATCACTTATAGATTAACATGACTTAATATAACATCAAATATGGATTAAAGTACAGCTGAGGGTTACTTCACGGGACCAATTCAATTAACAAGTTATTCAGACAGTTATCGTCCATATTTCAAAAACAAAATTAGATTCCGCTGACAGTTTTATACCAAATTGTTCCATTTTCCATAGCCTTTTTAATGAAATAATTTTCAATCCGAGATTCCAAAATTTCAGCATCTATTACAAAATTGCAAAATATTGAAAATTTGAGCCCCGTATTTTCTGATGTAATCCGGACCTCCGCGAGCTTTGTCCCCATCATTAGTATAAATAAGGGAGCGCGCGAAGTCCAAGGCAAGTTCATTTCTGCGGTACCTTTTGCGATAAGTTAATCCAGTGCCCATCCTTCTTCTTAGGTAGCCCCAGCGCTTAAAGCCTAAAAGTCAAGTGTTTTAGTGTATCTCGCGATAACAAAATCCTGTCCGTGCAACTTCCTAGGCAGATCCTAGCTAAAAGGTACATTCATAAAATAGGCCCAGTGCTTAAATTCTTTTCAAATCAAATTCCCTAACACAATTAAGTAAAAGTGAATTTTCTCAGACTAACAAAGTCGTGCATAAATATTAAATCGAACCCGGTTTAAGGCAGAAATTTCAAATGTCGATACGTTAACTTATTTAAAATAGTGTTAAATAAATGAATCTTAAGTGAATTAAATACTCAACTTTGTTCTTTACGCTTAATAAATAATAGTTTTGTTCTCGTGTTTAATTTCAAGAAAAATTAGACAGGGTGTAGTTATTGACCCTGCCTGCTAAAATAAAAACTAAAATCGGTGCAAAAGACCATACAGGGTGCAGCCTTTAACCCTGCCAGCTACATAAAAAATTCGAAGTAGTGCAAATTAAGCTTAATTAATCAAATTCAAGTAAAATCTAACTCTGAACATATACAGGGCGAAGAGTTTGGCCCACTCCAGCCGTTCAAGAACTAATCACCCCAACCTCGAATAACAACAAATATAGTGCACACATATATATGAATTGTTGTTGTACTTCCGGGTGCTCTCCCGCGTAGATGGTCGACTCCTCCAGGAGCCACGGTTGTCTAAACGACGTTTCGGCAGAATCTCATATGCCATCTTCAGGTTCTCACTGAAAGCTGCCTACTGCTGCTCTCCGTTGCCCGAACTGAACTGACGTTCCCCGCGTTGTGCGGCTCCTTATATATATGTCTAGGGTGCGCCTGCGCGTTTGGCTACGTGTTACCTGTCCCCCACCACCTGTGATAGGCGTGGCGGGCTCCTGAGCCAACCCGACAAGTGGCCTCGCTGAAACGTCATGCTCCACGTGACTTCTCGCCGGTGGTCGGGCATCCTCGTGTCCAATCGGTGCCCCAGAATGCCGTGGTTTTCCTTGATTGGACCGCGCTCGGCTCTGACTCCTCGTGATAGGTCCATTTCGGGCAGGTTGCTGTGCTTTTTCACTATTTATCGATACTTGAACATGCCTCCTCGTATTTTCCCACAAGAGCGGGCTTCCAGGAACTGGTCAATCTCTGCGTACCATCTCGTTTATTAAGATTTTGTGGTCTTTTTTCGATCTCTATGGCCTCTCTGGTAATCTTTGACTAATAATGCTCGATATTAGCTACTGTTCTGGTGTTGTCGAAGTCTATTTTGTGTCCTATGGATTTTACAAGCTGTGCTAGGGACGATGTTTTCTCCTGATGCCGCATTTAGATATCTGTCCGTGTGAGTGGGTTTTCTGTATACTGTGTGTCCTAGTGTCCTATCTTGTTTCTTTTTCACTAATACGTCTGTTGGTCCGTCCTATGTATGATTTGTTACAATCTTGGCATGGGATTTCGTATACTCCTTGATTTTCTAGGGTAGTTTTTGATTTTGGATTACGGAGGACTGCGCTGATTTTTCGGTCTGTTTTAAATATTGTTTCTATGTTATGTTTACGTAGAAGTTTGCCAATTTTATCTGTCGTCCCTTTCCCGTAAAGTAGATATGCCTTTGCTACTTGGTTTCTCGATTTCCTTCTGGGTTTTTTTGTCTGTACGGCCCCAGCGACTTTTGTATTGTGTACCTCGAAAATCAATTTTTCATTAGTGCTTTCTGAAGTGAAGACATCTCTTCGTTGATATGGTCGACGTCTGTCAACCTCTGAGAACGTGTCACTAGAGTCTTTACTACTGAATTTAATTGTGCTGGATGGTGATGTGATGCCGCATTTAGATATCTATTCGTGTGAGTGGGTTTTCTGTATACTGTGTGACCTAGTGTCCTATCTTGTTTCTTTTTCACTAATACTTCTAAAAATGGAAGTTTGCCTTCTGTTTCTACCTACACGGTAAATTTGATCTTGTCGTGAATGATATTCAGATGGTCTAAGAAACAATTTAATTGTTCTCTTCCATGAGTCCAGATTACGAATGTGTCGTCCACATACCTCAAACAAAGTTTTGGTTTGAGTGGTGCCGTTTCTATTGCACGAACTTCTAGGTCCTCCATGAAGAGATTAGCGATGACTGGAGATAACGGTGAACCCATCGGTGCTCCTTCCATTTGCTTGTAGCGCTGGTCATTGTATATAAAGTATGTGTTGTTTAAACAGTATTTAGTTAGGCTAAGAATATGCTCCTCTGGATGATACTTTCGTTTGATCAATTCGAGTGACTCCTCTATTGGTACGTTAGTGAATAGTGACACTACATCGAAGCTCACTAGAATATCTTCAGGTTGGACAGTCTCGTTGTCTAGTAACTCGGCAAGATTGGGATGTCCTGGTTTTGTCGTAATGCTTTCAATGCCCTTAATTCGTCACGTGATATATTTCTCTTTGGTGCCCTTGCTGCTCTCAATATACGTGATGCATCTTGGCGTATAGTTTCAGCTACGTTGTTATCCATATTTTAAATTGCTGATTCTACTCCACAAATTATATCTTCTACTGGAACACGAACTGGTGCGATTGCGAAATTAAACCCTTTGGCTAGGGCATTTAAAGCGGCCTCGTCAAGAGGATAGTTGGACAAGTTGTGGACCACACTTGTGGGATCCAGCTGCTCGACTTTCTTAACTGGCTTCTGTTGGAGTTGGAGGCGATCAAATTTCTTTTTCTGTTTCTCCGTACATAAGATAACGTCATTCTCGGCTCGAAACTCTGCAAGTTGGTTGATAATAGTCCATAATATAGGATGGATGATACTACTCAAATATAGGTGCACATCTAGTAGCTCTCTATTAATCCTATCCAATGTGCGTCTCGTATCATAAATGGATTTCCTAAGTAATGCGAAGCTGGTTCTTCTGAGAATCCTTTTCGTATGATGGTCATTTCTATGGAACGTCAGCTGCATACATTTTGGAACGATGTTTTCATCTCTGCATCGTTGTAGGAATGTAAGGTTGCAAAGAAATTTCCCTCTTTTTGACCTCAATTTTTCAAAGGTTCTGGTCTGGTGGAATGTCTTCTCCCCGTAGAGACATATTATGTTGTTTTTTAGGTTTTCGCGGGTGTTAAATGAAGTGTTGTTGTACTTCCGGGTGCTCTCCCGCGTCCTCCAGGAGTCACGGTTGTCTAAACGACGTTTCGGCAGAATCTCATCTGCCATCTTCAGGTTTTCACTGAAAGCTGCCTACTGCTGCTAGTAGTTGCTCGAACTATATATATATATATATATATATGAAAAATGCTAGGTTCTCGGGTTGAACCGCGTCTGAGATTGTTAATGTCTCGACGTTTCGGCTCCCGTTTTGGAGCCATTTTCAAGAGAAAAAGTGGGTCAAGTAAAAATTGTCAAAGAAAATAATGCTAGGAGTTCGTGGAACTGGTTCGATTCCGGGGTCTCAATCTGCCTACTCCCCAGATCTCACCACGATCCGTCTCTAAGGCCTCAAGCTGCCTACTCCTTAGAGCGAACTCGCTGGCAGTATCGGACGAAGTGTTATTTATACGAAAGCTGTCTGTGGCTGGGAGAGTGGTAGGGGGTTGAGGGCCTGTTGATGGAGGCATCAGAGCAGAACGGCTGCTATCAGGATTATGAGGTGTGGATGAATATTGTGGGGCTAGCCTGGAGATCAATGATTTCCAAGCGACTGGAAGACGATGACCGTCATCCCTTTTGTTTAGACAATTGGGACGTTTTTCAATCTCAATTGCTTCGCGGATGATTCGCGGTTTCTGAAAAAATGATGGTGCTATGGTTTTGGTATTATCGAAGTCTATATTATGGCCTGTTAGAAGGCGGTGTTGGGCAAGTGATGATGTGGGATCGGATTTTCTAACTGCAAGACGATGTTCATATATTCTATTGTTAATCCGTCTGTTGGTTTGTCCAATGTAAGTTTGGGGACAGTTTGAGCAAGATATTTCGTATACACCGTGGGAATCATTAGGTATTTGGTCTTTTGGGGTTCTGATTAAATTGGAAATTGTTTGGTGTGTTGTGAATATAGTTTTTATGTTATTGGATTTCAGGACTTTTGAAATTTTGTCTGTGACACCTTTGATGTAGGGTAGGAAAGCTTTTTGCTGAGGAAGAGTTTCTGTCTGTTGAATTTGGGAAGGATTTTGTGCTTTGTGTATGGATCGCGTTATATGTCCTTTGTCGTAACCGTTTTGTAGAAGTGCTTCTTGTAATGTATGTAGTTCGGATTGTCTGTTGTGATTGTCTGTTAGTCTGAGGGATCTGGTTACAAGAGTGTTGACAACGGAATTTATTTGTGATGGATGGTGGTGTGATTTTGAGTTAAGGTAACGGTTGGTGTGGGTTGGTTTTCTATACACAGAGTAGGAGAGTTGATTGTTGTTTTGTTTTGTAATGAGGACGTCTAGGAAAGGGAGAGAACAATTGTTTTCGATTTCAATAGTGAACTGGATCTGAGGGTGTATATGATTAATGTGAGACAGGAAGTTGTTTAGAGAATCTCTACCATGTGGCCAGATAACGAAGATGTCATCTACGTATCTTAGCCAGCAAGTAGGCTTCAGTTCGGATGAATTCAGGGCTTGGGTTTCGAAGTTGTCCATGTAGATGTTGGCTATGACGGGGGACAGAGGTGATCCCATTGGAGCTCCTCTCACTTGTTTGTAATAGTTGCCTTGAAAGAGAAAATAGGTGTTGGACAGACAATGTTCTAGAAGGGTCAGAGTGCTGGGAGAAATATTGTGTTTAGTTTTGAGAACGTTTAGGGCTTCAGTGAGTGGGATATTGGTGAATAATGACACAATATCGAAACTGACTAGAATGTCGTTCTGGGAAACAGACAACATTTCAAAAGTCCTGAAATCCAATAACATAAAAACCATATTCACAACACACCAAACAATTTCCAATTTAATCAGAACCCCAAAAGACCAAATACCTAATGATTCCCACGGTGTATACGAAATATCTTGCTCAAACTGTCCCCAAACTTACATTGGATAAACCAACAGACGGATTAACAATAGAATATATGAACATCGTCTTGCAGTTAGAAAATCCGATCCCACATCATCACTTGCCCAACACCGCCTTCTAACAGGCCATAATATAGACTTCGATAATACCAAAACCATAGCACCATCATTTTTTCAGAAACCGCGAATCATCCGCGAAGCAATTGAGATTGAAAAACGTCCCAATTGTCTAAACAAAAGGGATGACGGTCATCGTCTTCCAGTCGCTTGGAAATCATTGATCTCCAGGCTAGCCCCACAATATTCATCCACACCTCATAATCCTGATAGCAGCTGTTCTGCTCTGATGCCTCCATCAACAGACCCTCAACCCCCCACCACTCTCCCACCCACAGACAGCTTTCGTATAAATAACACTTCGTCCGATACTGCCAGCGAGTTCGCTCTAAGGAGTAGGCAGCTTGAGGCCTTAGAGACGGATCGTGGTGAGATCTGGGGAGTAGGCAGATTGAGACCCCGGAATCGAACCAGTTTTACTTGACCCACTTTTTCTCTTGAAAATGGCTCCAAAACGGGAGCCGAAACGTCGAGACATTAACAATCTCAGACGCGGTTCAACCCGAGAACCTAGTATTTTTCATACCAACGACCGCGGAAGCTTCTCGGAACATATATATATATATATATATATATATATATATATATATATATATATATTAACATTAACGTTAACATAAAAAAATATATAATATAGATAACCATGAAACTAGGAATAAACAACTGTAGTTAGAGCTGTGCTATACAAGTTAAATTATTTTGATCTTATTTACGTAGTTATTTTGAGTTATTTACGAATCGCTTTCACCCATGTACCACAGAAAATATAGCATCAGTGTTTTAATTTACCAATTACGGCTGACAAAAATTTTAAATTTAAAGTAGTTCAGCATACACATGAGAAATAACAATATGTATAAATGTTTCTTCCCGAAAGACGTAAATAGCTAGAAAAAGTAGTATCTGGAATATGGGTTTGGAATGAGTATTACAACAGATAAATTAATTGAATTTTCCTCGTCGGTGTAGGACAATAAACACAGAAATTTTACACTATGTCGACGTTTCGATTTATTTTTAAAATCTTCTTCAGGACTAGTGTAAAATATTCTTATCAAAAGACATGGTCCTTATCGTTAAATATATATAAATAAACATGAAAAATATATAAGACATACGTTGCCGTTTCGGAAAATAATAGTTAATTAACTATTATTAACTATTATTTTCCGAAACGGCAACGTATGTCTTATATATTTTTCATGTTTATTTATATATATTTAACGATAAGGACCATGTCTTTTAAGAATATTTTACACTAGTCCTGAAGAAGATTTTAAAAATAAATCGAAACGTCGACATAGTGTAAAATTTCTGTGTTTATTGTCCTACACCGACGAGGAAAATTCAATTAAAAACCCTAAGGATACGAAATAGATAATAACAACAGATAAAGTTGGTTTCTATCATTAAACTGATTCTGTCCATAAAATTATAGTCGGAGATTTAAATAAATTTATTAGCAAATAAATCGATGTTTAGGGCAAAAGTAACTTTCTTAAATTTTGTGGCTCTAAATCTTGTTTGATAGAACTTTACGAAAACGAATGAACGTATAGCGAGTACATAATACTTTAGCTTGATACGATGAGAGCTGATAGAGTGATAAGTTTTTAATATAATTATAGTGAATTTTTTCCCTTAGCCTTTAATTGTACGAAACTTTGATTATATATTAATCGCTAAACTAAAAATTTCGTGGCCTTAGATCTGCAGATTTGCGGTGCAAGATATTTTCAAAATTATCATTGCATTTACTTATAGTAATATTTATTAAATTCCAAGTGTGTATGTCCATAAGTTGCGCCGTTCTATGGTAATGACTGAAGGTTAACTGATTGCTTAACTGCCATAATAATAGGTTCATTTATGTTTATTTATTTATTGGGGACATACCTAATTATTTCCTGCCATTAAAGTATCTGTTTTAATGGATTTTGTTGCGGTATTGAAAGAGGTGCAAATAACTATTTTATAGCGTTTAATTGCAGTAAATTATACTAAATATTTATTTACATCAAGGCAATTTACTTTAAATATTTCAGCATACGCATGAGAAATAATAATATGTATAAATGTTTCTTCCCGAAAGATGTAAATAGCTAGAAAAAGTAGTATCTGGAATATGGGTTTGCTACGAGTATTAGAACAGATAAAGTTGGTTTCTATCATTAAATTGATTCTGTCCATAAAATTGTAGTCGGAAATTTGAATAATTTTATTAGCAAATAAATGGATGTTTAGGGCAAAAGTAACTTTCTTAAATTTTGTGGCTCTAAATCTTGTTTGATAAAACTTTAACGAATGAACGTAACGAGTACATAATACTTTAGCTTGATACGATGAGAGATAGAGTGATAAGTTTTTAACATAATTATACTGAATTTTTTCCCTTAACCTTTAATTCTATGAAACTTTGATTATATATTAATCGCTAAACTAAAAATTTCGTGGCCTTAGATCTGGAGATTTGCGGTGCGAGATATTTTCAAAATTATCATTGCTCATTTAGTTATAGTAATATTTATTAAATTCCAAGTGTGTAGATCCATAAATTTCACCGTTCTATGGTAATGACTCAAGGTTAACTGATTGCTTAACTGCCATGATAATAGTTTCATTTATGTTTACTTATTGTGGACATACCTAATTATTTCGTGCTATTAAAGTATCTGTTTTAATAGATTTTGTTGCGGTATTGATAGAGGTGTAAATGACTATTTTATAGCGTTTAATTGCAGTAAATTATACTAAATATTTATTTACATCAAGGCAATTTACTTGATCGAAATGATGAAATAAATTGAAATTGTCAGTGAATAAACTACTCCGTGAATCTAATGCAGAGCGGAGGAATTTATATAATAGTAGGGGTTTATTTATATATTTTTCAGTTTGAAATGTTTTTATGACCCTGTATAACTTGGTTTCTCTACTTCATTTTTTAAAAGATAGATATCTTGCAATGTGCTATTTAATTAAATGATTGTCGAGTGGAAACATGTAAAAAATGATTTCGTAAAAACTTATTAATCATACCACATCACCACACCACTGGATTTCAAAATGTTTTCCACTGGATTAGATAAATATCAATAGTAAAATTCATCAAACGCACGTTAAAAAGAATGCTACTTGCAATTAGTTTTGTAATAGATTTCAGAATTTAAGTCAATTATATTCATGTTATCATAGCTGTTTTATATTTTTTTGTGTACATTTTTTATCTCTGTTATTATACTAATACTGTTGAATACATTTGGGTGCAATTGTGTCATTTTTCCTTAGTTAGAACTCATGTGTTATATGGAAGGTGCAGAAACGTGATATTTGGTGGAGGTGTCGGGTAGATCAAGTTCTCGTCAATTTGTCCTAACTGACCAAATAAATTTACTATTTAATCCAGCTGTTTTGCTATAGGTACCTAGTGTTCTTTTCTCTTTATGTAGATTTTAATAAGATAAATATCACAAATTTGGACAATTTCGCGCAAACTCACAATATAGTTTTCGGGGATGCCTTTCGGACCGGTACGGCGCGCTTCTATTTCACTATCTTTTTATTCACTTCATTGTTTATGCACCTGAGATATATGATGATATCAACATTGTAAATTTATACAAATTGGGTTTTCTGACACTGATCTTATTTATGTGCAACCATATTAATTTTCTCTTGCAAAGGCTTTTAAAAAACTGCAAGTATTGCAAAAAAATATTTAGGATTACCGCTTATTGCTCAGTTTCGCCGGCTACATAAGTAAGCGGAGTAGCAAAATCTAACCCCTATTTTTCTAGTTTGTTATATACGGACGCCAGCTTCCCTACCAGAAAAATAAGTTGTAGATATATCACAGACCGACAGAGCACAGGAAATAATATAACGTTATAAAACAGAAGCAAGCTAGACTGATGAAACTGTCCATATAAAATGCAAGATAAACTTAATAAATTTATTCCTATTTACAACCTGGTTAATCTACAGTTCCGCGAGAAATATTTAGCAAAATTGACAAATGTAATAAACATGTGGTTTAGATGAAATTTAGACAAAGTAGATCTAAATGGATATCGTTAAATAAGGTGGTGTAATTTACTAATTTTAAATTTTAAAATTACAAGGCATTAAATTTAAATGACCCTTGAAAAATAAAACATTTTTTTACAATTAAGAAAGTGAAATGTATTAAACTAACGATAATCCATCAGAGGGGTTGCAATGCCGCCTCTGTTTTTTGCTGGCAACTATCTCGCAAGGAAAAAACTGTTTTGCTTACAGATCTCCAGCAGATTATTCCCGATAACTGAATGGCGTAGTATCATACCAGCTGACATGATTCAAATGCCAGGCTCCTCAACATTGTAGATTGTTTTATGGGGTCGTTTGGCTTCGAACAGCCTTACTTCACTTCGACCTAAAAGATCTTTTGTGATTAACCCTACATCTAGTTGTTGCCCAGGATTCCAAGACTTTTTACAAAGCTTGTGATTTTCCTGGGGGCTAATTTCCCTATGTCTTCAGGCGTTAATTCCGCCTGTTCTAGGAATTTTAGCCTAATGCGGACTAACACCTTGCATTCACAAAGTATATGTTCCGCAGTTTCAGTTGCAGTATTGCAATATCTGCATTTGTTGTCTACTGCCTTGCCCATATTCTTGACATGATATCTCAAGGGGCAGTGGCCAGTTAGAAGGCCTGTGATTAGCCTTAATTCGGACTTTTCAAGTTCGAGAAGCCTTGTGGCATTCTTTGTCGAATAAGTTATAAACTTTTTTGCTTGTCTTTGACCTGGAGTATTCCTCCGGTAGGACTTCTTCTGGTCCTTTTCCCATTCTTGGATGTCCTCCGCTATGTGTCCCTTGGCCAGGCCACAAAACGGTTCGGGTCCAATGAATGGTGCTTTAGATCCTTTTTTTGCAAGGCTGTCAGCAAGTTCATTTCCTTGTATTCCCTCATGCCCTGGCACCCACATCAAGGTAACCTTGTTGTTGTTGGCCAGTTGCTTCAGGGATTGTCTACATTCCCAGGCAATTTTAGACTCAAAGGTATAGGACCTTAGAGCTTTTAGTGCTGCCTGGCTATCAGATAATATATAGATCTTTGCCCTTCGGATGCCTTTATTTAGGCATTCCTGGGCACACAGATCTATAGCGTAAATTTCTGCCTGGAAGATGGTTGGGGTGTTACCGAGGGCTTTGGATAGCCTACATTTAGGCCCTGCTATGCCCACTCCTACCCCTTCAACCATCTTAGATCCATCTGTATACCAGATGAGTGACCCTTGTTCCAATCGCAGTGCCTCTATCTTGCTCGTCTGGCGGTTTTCAATTAGCACGTCAAACGGGCAGTCAAAGTCTTGTTTGATTGGAATTGAGTCAGTGGGTTTGGTCATGGACTTCAAATGGATTAACTCCAGAATCCTTAAGTGACCAACCAGATCGCCTGGTTTAAATTTATATGCCTGGTGCAGTCGTAAAGCACTGAGTGCTGCCTCCTTCCTTACATGCAAGTGCAAGGGAAGTAGGTCAAGCATAGCTTCCATAGCTGCTGTGGGACACGAGTGCATTGCTCCTGTAGTCCCTATACAGGCAAGGCGTTGCAGTTTCTGCAACTTTCCCTGTGCTATTTTTCCTTCTGTTTTTGGCCACCATACGCATGATGCGTAGGTTACCATAGGTCTGACAACCGAAAGATAAGACCAATGTGTCATTTTCGGTCTTAGACCCCAAGTCTTACCAAACAACCTACGGCACGTCCATATTGCCGCTGTTGCTTTAGTCCTTTCCAGATGTGAGTTCCAGGTAAGTTTTTGATCCAGGATTACTCCCAGATACTTGACTTCACTGGAAAAATTTAGTATTGTTCCATTCAGTACAGGAGTTCTAAGATTGAGTTTTCTCCTTTTAGTGAACGGGACAATGGTTGTTTTGCTCGGATTGACATTGAGCCCCTCTGACGAGCACCATTTGGATATTATATTTAAGGCAATTTGCATGAGGTTGGAAATCATGACCTTATTTTTGCCTCTCACAGTGACGACCAGGTCATCTGCATATCCCTGGACGTTGAAGCCTGAATTACTCATTTTATGTAGGAGATCATCGACCACCATTGACCACAGCAAGGGCGATAGGACTCCACCTTGTGGACAACCTCTGACTGCAGTCACCGTAGCCGACTCATCCCCCACACTTGTGGTAATAATTCTGCTTCTAAGCATGGATTGTATCCATTTAATTGTAGGAGACTGTATTCCCCTTTTTTCCGCGGCTTTTTGTATGGATTCATAGGAGGTGTTGTCAAAAGCACCCTCTATATCTATGAAAGCACACATAGCCACTTCTTTTGCTGTAAATGTCTTTTCAATGCCTTGAACCAGGCAATGTAGAGCATTTATTGTTGATTTGCCAGGTTGATAGGCAAATTGTTTTGCATGAAGCGGTGTTCCTGTAAGGATTTCACTTCTAATATATTGATCTAAAAGTTTCTCCATTGTTTTAAGGAGAAATGAGGTTAAGCTAATGGGGCGATACGACTTAGGCTCGTCTGGTGGACGTCTGCCTATTTTCGGAATAAACGCCACCTTGACTTCCCTCCAAGCTCGGGGAATATACCCAAGTATATAGCTAGCTATAAATATACTTCTCAGGCATGGGATAAGCTCCTCAATTCCATGTTGAAGTAGGGCAGGGAAGATGCCATCTCTGCCCGGTGATTTAAAGGGCTTAAAGGTAGATACCGCCCATTTAATTTTATTGGGGGTGAATATTTTCCTAGCCAGGCTTCTTCCTTCTCTGGTAGGACGAGGAGCATCCTCATCCAGATAGTCCTGTGGAAATTCACCCTGAATTATGCGACAGCCTGGGAAATGAGTACCTAAAAGCACTCTTATATTTTCCTGCTGACTCTCTGTGTATTTGCCATCGGGCTTTTTGAGTAGCCCTATTCCATTTGAGTGGTCTTTTGCAAGGACTTTTTGTAGGCGGACTGCTGGGGCTAGTTCGTCTATCCCTTCGCAGAACCGTCTCCATGATCTTCTTTTAGACCTTCTCAATTCTTTGTTGTACTCCGTAAGGGCTTTTTTGTAGTCCTCCCAGTTTCCAGTGTTTTTGGCTTTGTTAAAAGCTTTCCTAGTCTCAGCCCTGAGACGGCTGAGATCTCTGTTCCACCAGGGCACATCTCTTTGGATTGCCCTTTGTTTAATGGGACAGCTTTTTTCATAACATGATGTCATGATGTTTTGTAGTTGATATGAGGCTATATCCAGTTCCTCTATTGTGTCGATGGAATGCGTTACATCTTCGACCTCCGTCCTCAAGTGTTCTTTATAAACACTCCAGTCCGTCAGTCTAGGTATTCTACATTCCCCGAGGCTTGTTACAGCTGCTTCCAAGTCGAATCGTATGTGTCTATGATCCGACATGGAAGGCTCATCTGAAACATGCCAATTTTTAATTAAGTCGGTTATGAGTGGATCAGCAAGGGTTATGTCAAGAACCTCTTTTCTAATCGCATTCATAAAGGTGGGTTCATTGCCCTTATTGATAATGTCGATATTATTTGCCAACAAATATTCAAACAGGCACTCACCTCTAGTGTTTGTATCAGTACTTCCCCACATATGATGGTGAGCATTAGCGTCGCCACCTATTATGTAGGGTTTTTTCCTCCTCTTGCACCAGTTAATGAGGTTTCTTACCTCTTCTGGGGGTGGATTGCCTTCTTCACCGGGGAAATAGGCGGAGGCCACTACGACCTGCCTTTTTCCCCTTTCTGTAGGCACTTCCACAGCTGCTGCCACTAAGTCCCTCGTTATGAACTCTGAAAGGATAACAAAGTTAGTATCCTTGTTGAACAACAGAGCTGTTCTAGGATAGTCATGCAAGGTTGAATAAATTAACTTGCATGATTGTGTAGGGAGTCCTTTGATACGTCCTCCAAGTGCCCAGGGCTCTTGGATTAGCCCGATATTTAACTTCCTCCTAATAAATTCCCTGCTGAGCACACTCGAGGCTGCTTTTGCATGGTGGAGATTTATTTGGAGGCACTTCAGATTATTTAGGGCCATTATGACGGCGTGGGGCCATTCTTGTGGCCCCTTTTAGCTGTCTTTTTGCCCATGTTATTGATAATTAAATCGGGCTTCATAACAGTCCCACGAGTAGCGGAGGAAAAGCGGTTTACCTGAGGCAGTGCCCCGCATACCACAGGCAGACATTTATTTAAACCAGGGTGCGTCAGGTGCCCTGGAGTCCGCATAATAACGACTAAGCTTCCCCTTAGCCACGCAGTCATAGACTTATGCTGTTCCACCTTTGACTTGGGGGGAGTTTTATTGTGGCTCCCATCCACTTGGTCGGCTGGTTAAGGCAGACCCCCACGTGGAGCAAGCAATCCTCAACAACCACCCACTTGCTCCACACGGTTTATACCAGGCAGGTTTCCACGACAGAGCTCCAGCCTCTCGCGCGCCCGAACCATCCAACCTTAATCAGACGATTCCGGCACCCGAGCGACTGAGTCCCCGGCTCCTCAACATACCCGGGGTGCTAACAAATAAATAGAATAGTTTTATGCAACACACAAAAAATGAAGAGAGTGATTTGTGAGAATCCCTGACAAGTTATCGCGATTTAAAAAAATACCATTTAAACAAAAATTTAAATAAATGAGTCATTATTAGGCAAATTTGAGGTGAAAACGGTCTCCGATTAAATACAAAAACCACAGGAATGTTCAAAAATCTTAATAAGAAATTAAATATTGCCAAATGTTACAAAATATTAACAAAACAAATGTATTCATTCGTTAATAATTTTCAATTGAAATACAGACTGTTACAGTAGGCGACAAAATATAAGATAAAAGATAACAATCCTTATTAAAAATATTACATATGCAAGAGAATCTAGATAAAGTATTAAGACAATCCTAGTGGAAGAGATAAAAGGAATAAAGTGCGGGCCGCCCTCAGTCCAGTTCTCGGATGACAAGAAAAGATTAATTATAATAATCCTTTATTTGCTCAAATAACAATTACATTGATTTAGCATTGTCACAGAGGGAGTGCAAAACATACAAATCCCAAATTAATGTAAAATAGTTAATTTCTTAATATAATACACTTAAATAAATAATAAAACATTTTCACAAACAAACATTGTCACAAACATTGATATAAAACTACAATATAATTAGACAAGTTACTGAATATGAGTATACACATACAAGAAGTTTCAATTGAAAGTAGCATATCACTTTTAGTCAATGAAACGAGTTTCAAAATATTCGTGGAGTGTGTAAGGCCGTAATTTTAAAAGTAGTTTTTTACATTCAAACATAAACCTGTTAGATGGAATGCTTCGTATTTTTAATGGAAGGTCATTAAACAATTTCACCGACATATTCAAGAAACTTTTTCCTGTGAGTTGTAATTTGTGTTGATGTTTTATGATATCCTCTTTAAACCGCGTGTTATGATCATGTATTGATGTGTGACTTTTTAGGTTTGATTTATTTTTTCTGACATATTCGAAATAAACAATATTGTATATAAAGTGCCGGAAGTGTGAGTACATTCAAGTCTATGAATATTGGTCGGGAAGATTCTCTACTTGATTTTTTTGTTATTGCACGAAGGGCTGCTTTTGTAATTTAAAAATAGAGTCCCAATCTCTTGAATTACCCGATATTATAATACCATAAGATAGCTGAGATTGAAATAAATCCATATATGCTAGACGGCGGAATGGAACGTACTCAGCTAGTTTTCGAAGTAAGTATATTACGCTTGCTAATTTATTCTCCAAACAATTGATGTGATACTTCCAATTTCATTTGTTATCTAAATGTATCCGTAAGAATTTTGTTTGTTCAGTGTCATGATTAACATTTTTTAAGGTGAAATTCATTCTGATAGTTTTGTTCTTGTTGAAGCATAGTTTATTAGCCGTGAAGTAGTCTTGTGATTTATTTTGCGCTGATTCTACTATTTGGTCAAGTATGTTCAGATCAATCTCGCTACAAATGAGACTAGTCTCATCAGCATATTGCAGAGAATATATGTCGGCCAGATATGATAACAGAGTGAATAATAGAAGCCCTAATATCGATCCTTGTGGAATCCTTATGGTCACCGGTTGAAGAACTGATTTTTGTTCGTTGAATTTGGCGCTTTGTTGTCTGTTGGCTAAATAAGATTTTATGAAATCTAGCGCTATTCCTCTGACCCCACAGTGAGTTAACTTTTCGACTAAAATTTGGTGTGACACACAGTCAAAGGCCTTGGAGTGATCGCAAAACATAGCTGTTTCACCCCTCTCGAAAGCCTCTGAGATTTGCGTGACCATCGCGATGATTACCTGTATTGGTTTATGATTTTTTCTAAAGTCAAATTGTGTATTGATAAAATAATTGGTTTTCTCAATAAAGTTGGTTAATCTGGCATTAAACGTTACTTCGATTAATTTCGAGATGGGAGATATTGTAGCTATTGGGCGGTGGTTAGAGACATAGTTTTCGTCGCTTTTTTGTATATGGGTGAAATTTTTGCATAGCCCAGTTTATTTGGGAATTCCCCTGCTTCAAAACACCTATTGATAATAATTGTGATGGGTTCCATTATTCCGCGTTTTATTGATTTAATAATTTTATTACTAATGCCGTATATGTCGTAAGCTGTGCTATTTGATAATTTATTTATAATTGCCGATTTCTATTGGGTATACGAGAATAGTTTTATTACTTTGAATATAGTTTTTCGTTATCTAGATTGGGTTTAATTCACTTTGAGGCAAATCTTTGCTGATTTGATTTGCAATGTTGGAAAAGAATATTTTAAATTCGTCTGGTGTAATTTCGGACTCAATGGTCGAGTTATTATTTAATTTGGTATTATTGTTAATTTTCCAAATTGTTCTTGATTTATTTGATGACTTTTTTCTCGATTAATTTCTTTTCGGTACTCAGTTGTAGCTCCTTTTATTTGTTGAGATAAATTATCTGCGGGATACTGTTTGTTTAGGTCTGATGAAAATTTAATGTTTTGTCTCATATTTCTGAGCTCACTATCATAATACCTTTTTTTTGTACATTTTTGCTTAAAATTGTTTTAGATGTTATTGCATATATTGATTAACACTGTTTAATAGTATGTCAAGAAAATAATTGAACATTCCGTTTATGTCCGTGAAGTTATAACACATAATGATCCGACAAATACAATTCTTGAACTGAAGCAAAACAGTCTAGTCTGGAATTTGTAATACAGTTATCCAAACTGCTTTGACGTCTTGTAGTAATTCTAGTTACTTCGTTTATTGCAAATTCCAGCCCAAAGAACTGAGTTAGCACACTAAAGTTAGATTTAATATTATTGTCTACTAGTAAGTTGATGTTAAAATCACCACAAATAAAACTGTTCTTATTATATTTACTTAAAATTTCTAAAATTTCGTTAAAAATTTCAAAGAAAATTATGACGTCTCCATTAGGAGACCTGTATATACAGACTATTAAAATACCTAAATCATTTATTTGTATTGCCGTCACTTCTCATTGGAGATCTTTTGAAAGTTTGTCAATATTGGCAATTTTTTTTCGTTTTTAAACTTTTTTTACAGTAAATCATGACACCACCGTGTAATTTTGAACTCTACAGTAATAATCCGTTAGTGTATAATTTTCAAGGTTACAATATTTTACACTGTTTTCATTAATCCATACTTCACATAAACAGATAACGTCTAAATTATTGTCCGATGCATATATTTCAATTTCATCTATTTTACTACTTAAACTTTGAATATTTAGAAATAAAGTTTTTATTATGTTGTATTGCTCATTTAGTCGTCGTTGATGATGATTTTCCGATTTTTTGTTTTGGTTTTTATTTCTTGGAGTTATTAACAACGCCATGGCTAATACTTTCTTCCAACGATTTTTCATTATTTTCTGTTCTTACTTGACTGTATTGGCCGTTTGCTTTTTCTCCTCTCTCACCTAGATTAATATTTATTGCTTCTAGTGTTGTCTAAACGAGCTCAACGAGCTAAAGCTCGTGCGTTGGTTTCTACACATTTGATTTCTTTTAAATTGTCATAATTCACAAAGTTATTGTTGATTACTGTGGAGTTTATACATCTAAATATACATTTTTTACTGAGGTGTTGGATTGTCAGCTTTTTGTTGATCAACCATTTTTCCTTTAAAATTTGAGTTGTTTCTATATATCGCATATTATAGTACTTATGAGATAAATTGAACAATGTGACAATAAAGTCATAAATAAGTGTGTTCAGTACATTTCTTTGATCACAATAGGTTCCACCAATAAATACTACATTGGTGTTAATAAATTCCTTGCATAGCTTATTCAGTTTTCCTTCGTCAATTTATTTTCCGCGTTGGACATTCATTATTCCATCGTGAATTATAATATAGTCCGATTTAGTGAAATTTTTACACAGTTCTTTGGAGTTTATCACTACTTCGTCTATTAGGGCGTTAGGTTTAAAATATGAAGTTGAGTATTTCTCATTTTCTGTTACTTCATTCAGAATTTCCACACAGTTTCTAACATTTTCGTCACCTAGAATGGGTATTTTGGAATTTTCAATATTTTTAATTAAGCCGCCATACTTCTTCGTTACGTTCAATGATAATGCTACTTGTCTTTTGCTTGTTTATTTGTGTTGGCACTGTTTTCTATTTTAGTGCTATTATTATTATTGTGTTTTTTGTGTTTGCTTTCCTTTTCTGCTTTGTTATGTATATTTCTAGATAGTTGATTCTATTTTGCAATACTCCAATTTACTCTTGTAATCTAAAAAATATTTTGCTATTTACACGTTTTCTTAATTTTCTTTTGTGTGACATCTTTATTTGTATTATCGGATGTTTTTATTTTCTTGATAAGATCGGAATTTTTTCCATATGTCGGCAGATTAAGTTTTTGTAGTTTACTTTTTAATTGAGCATTTGTCAATGTATTTAAATCCATTGTTTTCATATTAAAATTGCGTTTACGCACTTTTAGGCTTTTGGTTGCCTTTATATATGTTTATTTTTTCACTATTGAAACACAGTATAACACGCTGATCTTGACATATATCACATTTACAATTTAATCTTGGTTAAACTGATAGATTAGGGAAGTTTTCAGAATATCTCACACAGCTGTGTATATCACTTTACAAGTAGTAGTTCAATAATACGAAATAACACGAAAGTGAATATTGAATAAATTACGGGTGCAAACCAACGGTCAACTAAACCATCTATATTTCTTCAAATTGTGTCCTAGAGACATATGTATAGCAAGATAAAATAGCTGTGAATTTACTAGCTGAGAATGCGAGCAGTATGTAGGTAGAATTGTACGATAGAGTACAATACTTACAGCAAGTTATATAATCAATTACTAATGGCAAAAATTGTGTTAGGGATTGTTATAGTACATTTCATGTATATGCTAAAAAATAAAACCAAAAAATTGTTAGAATCTCAAAATAATTAAGATAGCCAACTCACCATGTCAAACTATGATAAAAAGTCATATAGATACTCAAATTGTTAAAAAACCACATTTAAA
The DNA here is from genome assembly GCA_963675555.1 of Leptura quadrifasciata. Lineage (NCBI taxonomy): Eukaryota > Metazoa > Arthropoda > Insecta > Coleoptera > Cerambycidae > Leptura > Leptura quadrifasciata. The sequence goes on along the minus strand of OY776673.1, from coordinate 104,433,276 downwards.
TTCAATAAAATCTGAAAAAATTCACTAATCTTCGACAATTCATAAATAACACGAAATCACCAATAACAAACCTCTATTCATTCATTCATTCCAATTAGTCAATTTATAAACCGATCGTTACAAAATATCTTCTTAAAATGGCCACCGACGATATCAAAACTACTTTCCACATCCCTATTCAAATTATTTTATTTCGCTTCCACAAATATTTTGTAATATTATTTTTATTTTATTTCAACTACCAATTCGATTTTCCATTCGTATATTAAATCACGCTTCATTCACGTTCCAATGCACCAGCATCATATTCAGACCCCCTTTGGTTATCAAAACTCACTTTATTTTGTTCACCGCCGACCCATCGGCACAATTTCATATCATATTTAACTCTAACTGCACTACCTTCGGGACAAATTTACGGGGTCATTTCAAGTTCAATTAATTTCTTCAGCTTATTTTCATTAATAACTCCCAAACTAAAGTCGATTTGAACTTCATTCATATATCAAAAAATTCTCTATTTCAATGCAGATACGGTCATATAATTTTTATACCAGAATTTCCCATTTCTACATTGGATGATGCAATATTGCGAAATATTGCACAATCACGCCCGCACGGAATACCAGGGGACATATCCAGACCTTTTCCAAACCTCGGCACACCCAGCCCTGACGAACCGTATAAATAGCTGAACGCTGTGAGATCTGGTTAAGTTCGAAATCTCCAGTAAATTAAAGTGAAGTTAGAACATTAAGTTTCCGCGAGTGGAATCATTAGTAGTACTTATTTAAAAGTGATTTTAAATTTAATAAGTTAATGCACTAATATTTAGGTCCGGTTCTAGTTAACTTAAGTTTTAGTTCCCACTGTCTACTTCTGCCGCAGCCTAATTTTTCTGAAACGAAACTGTCGAAATCTGCTTCCAAGTAAAAAAGAGAAATTAAATTAAATCACCGTCGTGCATAAATTCAAAAAGTGAATTTTTTCAGAATATTTTAAATAAATCATTCAAAAAATTTTATTTTCACAAAATTCAGACACGCCTGAATTTCTGCTGTCGAATAGTTCTATTCTAAAATTTTATTAAATAAAAATATATTAATCCAAATACTTTCGAAACTCTGTTAATTAAAATTAAATAATTTTCATTTTTCGTTCTAAAAACAAGTGTTATTACTTCAAGAAAGACTATCTACAAGGTGTAGCTTTCGACTCTGACAAGGATAGTAAAAACTTTGAAAGTGCTAAATAAATTAAACCTCTAAAACCAAGTGCTTATAAAATCCCAGAACATACATACAAGGTATAGCATTTGACCCGAATCACAACTTCAAAAATCGAACCCCAAGGCCTCTCTCAACAAAATAAAGTGCACGAATGCTCCCAGACCTCTACCAAAGCTCTCCGGTACAATTATTTTACTTCCACGTCCAGTGGAAGTATAGTAACGCAAAAAAAAATATTTTTTGTTGTCGAAATAGGCTTAAAATATCATGAAACGTCGAGATTTGAAATTTGAACGAAAAAAATTCCGGTCTGTATGTTTATCTGTCGGTCTGTGGGTGTCTGTCTGTCGGTCTATCTGTCTGTAACTTTTTTGTGCACACGTTTACTCTGGAACCTTTTATGATATTGACTTGAAATCAGGTACACCTATGTATTGTAACGAGATCTGTAACTAGATTATATTTTGATTTAATTCCGTTGAAGGGTTCGGGGGTAAATGGGGTGAATAAAGGTAAATAGGCAAAACAAGCAAGAGTCCATAAAATTACAATTTGGGGCATATACGAAAAGTTAAGGTCTCAAAATTTTTTTATGGTTCCGGTTAACACAATAAATTGTAGTCTTTACTATAATCTACTTTAAAGTTCAATGCTCAACGCTAAAAGTAGCTGCAAAATTCCACTTATAATTATTATAAATGTACCGCTTCCACTATCTCTCTCACCCTTATAAAATATCTCTATACTTAAAGATGCGAGAATATTGTACATAGTACTTGTTTCCACGCGACTCCAGAAGTATTGTACCTGGCGTGTTTTTTTTATATGCTGTCCCCTGTAGGCCTGTCACTAATAATCAGAATGTTATCTACGTTAAATAATCTTCGTCGTCTTCCATAGATTCATGCATGCTTGTCCATGACAATGGTAGCACATTGTGGAGCAATGTAAACCTGCTCTTCTGCAACTGCACCTGTTTTCGCACTCTAATTTTAATGAACAAGAAATTAATGTTAAAACAGATTCGGGAGCTAGTTCTTTTGTTGTCATAGTTGGGGTTAATATACGGCCGAGTTTTTTCCATTCCCAATCAGTAGCTTGCGTAACGTTTTTCCATGTTTAAATTTTGTAAAAAACGCGATATGACTGTTTCCAAGTAGTAGCAGGAGTTGGTGGTAGTTTTTATAACATTGCAGTATTGTTCTCTTCACCAACAACTTTGAAGATATGAATCTGTATACATCTAGACTTTTCTACGGAGGTAGAGTTGTATAAAGCTAGACCAAATCGGTCTCCTACATCTGCAATTTCTTCATGGCTAGCTTTTTCATTATTGAAAGTTTGCAAGATGTCTTGTAAGTCATCTCTTTTATTAAGCAATTGATTGCACTAACCTTTCCTTTGGAAAAAACACTGATGTTGTGTCTCAACCGCTAATGGCGTGTGCAAATAATGCAGTTTCTTTACAGTTTTTTACAAAAGTTGAGAATTGTAAATATCCTTTTGAAGGTATTTTCCTGTTTTTCTTTTACAAATTTAATGTCTTTGTCAGAGGAGAGAAAGTGCAATAAGGAGCACTAGCAGGTCGATCAATACCTTGCCCTAAGACAACAGCTGTATCGCACGTATAACATATTTCGATAGCAGTTTGTACTATTAATAAATCGGCGTTATCCGCAGCAGCGAACATCTCGATTCTTTCATCCCTAAATTTTTTCACTAGTTCTGCAATCAAACGTTCTTTGCAAAACAAATTACTAACGAACTTGTGGTTAGGTTCAGAAACAACAGTGTTTTCATCAAATATAATTTCAGGACAAGTTCTATGCAATACCCTCCTCCTTTGTCATTCTAGACTCTTCGTGCTGTTTGCATTCTCCAGATCTCCATCGAACACAACAGTTATTCTATTACAGTATTGATTTCTTATACAACTAACGTAAGCGTAATAAACATTACTAAATACGCCTGTTTTTGGCCATATTACGCGGCGAAGCAGGTATCCTCCATCAATCACATACTCACTATTTTCGAAAATATGGTTTCGTTCTGCAACAGTATTAATAATCTGGTATAAAGTTGTCTTGTTAATTTTTCTCATTAGGCCTTTGTCATCGAAAAGGGAAAGGGGTACTAAAGCCAGTTCAGCCCCCTAATCCCGAATCTGCGAAAACAGGTGCAGTTGTAGAACTTCAGGCTTACATTGCTCCACAATCTGTTATCATGGACAAGCATGCATGAATGTTGAATCTATGGAAGACGACGAAGATTAATTAGGTATGTAACCTTCTGATAATTAGTGGACACCCTACAGGGGACACCACGTAAATAAACTCGCCAAGTACTTTACCTCTGGGATGGAATAGAAACAAGTACAATATACAATATTCTCGCTTCTTTAAAAATCGCGTTATTTTATAGGGGTGATAGGGTGGAAGTGGTACATTTATTATAAGTGTAAGTGGAGTTCAGCAGCTACTACTTTTGCGTTAAGCATTGAACTTTAAAGTAGATTATAGTAAAGATTACAATTTATTGTGTTGACCGGAACCAACCGTTATGTGTGCGCCTTATTTCCCACAGTACTATTCATTTTAGGAAACAGAGTTTAGAGACATTTTTGATAGAGAATTTTATAAGAAATAATATTATAAATAGGTATTTTTATCAAAAAGTTCATCATTCCCAAGACAATATAGAAAACTTGAGGTTTGGCATTTCTACCAATTTTCAAAACTATATGAATTTTGTTCGATATAAATTGTGTTATATTACTGAACTAAAATTTAAACTAATATAATTACAACCAAGTTGCTATTTTGCTTTGTAGTTTTCAAACTGTTAACTTGCTGTCAACGTTAAATATCATGGTATGGTAATGGTTAATGGTATGTAACAAAAACAATTTAATATGATACATCACGCGGCAGTTTAATAAGAACCAATCGAAGCCCTGCATTTTCATATGCATGAACGAGTTGAGTAGTTTTATTTTTTAACACTCAACTGACAAGATAGTGCACATAATAAATCACTGTTTATAATTTAATCAGTGTTCATTGTAAACAATTCTTTACATTGTTGACACATTACTGTTAGCCACTGCACTACCAGTGGCACTGGTTCGAAAACAATTGTTAGCGATTAAGTTCTCGTGAGCGCAATAAATAAAATTAAGCTCCACTTGTACTGTAACTTTATTCTTCACTTAAATAAAACACTGTTGTTTTATCTGGATTATATAAAATTAGTTCACATTTATCTCAATGTTCATAAACGCACCAAACGTGCTAGATGCATATATCATTTAAAAAATCCATTTATTGATTATGATATGGTATATTATGTTCTATTACAAGTGTTTTGATTGCTATTACGCTACATGGATGCCCAGAATATATACTTGCCATTTCCTTATTTACGGTATGGTACATTTTGTCCTACAAATATATTGAGGCAGGAGTAATCAGCCGAAGCTGATTTGATAAAACTTGTTGTATATTATAAGAAGTGTTGTAAAAACTTATCAATCGCATCGATATTATTTTACACGAGAATAAAGACAGTCTATCTCCAACTCTTGTTTTATTAACATGACATGGCGCAGTCGGAAATTTATTTTAAAAAAGTGTATTAAAAGCAGGTAAAATAGTTTTTGAAGTGTCAAAGTACTATAAATTAAAGATTTAGTAAAATTTATGAAGATGGGTGAATATAAAAGCATAGAGCCTATGAATTTGAGTGATAACTAGATGCTATGGCGACAGAGGTTTAAGAATCATTTGGTGGCGTTTGAAACCGGCAAAACGGATGAAAGTGCACAAGTTGCGCAATTAATTCACTATATAGGAGTAGAAGGTATTCGCATTTATAGTATGTTCACGTTGAATGAAGAAATTGGAAACAGTGCTAAAGTGTTTTGAAAATCATTTCTTGCCGAAGAAAAATTTATCATATGAACGATTTAAATTTTTTACTCGTAGACAAGCAGAAGATTAACCGATAGAACAATGTATTACCGATTTAAGAAATTTGGCTTTAACCTGTGAATTAAAAGACTTAAAAGACTTAAAAGACTCATTAATTAAAAACTTAATTATTTGTGGTTTACAAAATGAAAAATTAAGATTAAAGTTACTGGATGAAGATGACAAACATGATCTTCATTCAAGTACACATACGATAAAAAAATACTGATTTTGACACAAATTCAACTTTAGACTTAAGTACAGGTGATAATATTTATAATATTCCGGAATGTACTAGATCTGGAAGAATAGTTAAAAAAGTGCAAAGATTAGAATACAATTAGTTTTTTTAATGTAGTTTTATTTATTGATTTATATTTTATTATAATTATTTGTATCCAGAATGGTATTTATAGTTTAAAACGTGTTTTAATAAAAAAGAAAGATGTAATTATAAGAAATGTTGTAAAAACTTATCAATCGCACCGATATGATTTTATACTGAAATAAAGACAGTCAATCTCCAACTCTTGTTTTATTAACATGACAAAACTAACGAATGGGCTAACTATTGAGTAGTTGATTTTGCATTCATCTCTTTTTAATTGCATATGGGATTTAGTTGAATTATCATCACGAAAGACACTAACTAAAATGGTTCTAGGTAGAATTATATATTATAGAATAAATCGGTTTTGGAGACTACTTTTTAGGTTGTTTAGATTTGTAAGATGCCATAGCTAGACTAACTGAGTTTTAAAGCATTTTTATTGCGTTTTTCCCTGTGGCTTACCCAGTTAAATAATCTTATTGATATGTTAGGGATTAAAATTATAAGTTTGCTATTTAAGATACGTATATTTGTCGTATATATTCCGCCGAATATCAAGGCGCTGACCTTGAGGAACTCTTTGAGCTAATTAGTTAGTTCACTAACTAAAATGTATGCTAATACATTAATTCTAGGTGGTTTTAATATACCAAGGAACATTATTTAAGTAATCGACCAAATCCCAACGTGGCAGCGTTAAACAATTTTATGAACTTCGTCCATAATAACAATAATATAATTCTGGACTGAGTCATTGCAAATTGTAAATGCTCAGTAGAAATCTCGAAGGATGCACTACTCGCAGAAGATAACCATCAGCCGGTTCTCGAGATATCGATATACGGCAATAGTAACAACAATAAACCTTTTGCTGAGAATTTCGCTGGACATCATAACTTTCGCAAAGCAAATCTTCCCGGTTTATATTAACATATCCTCAATACTGACTGGAGCATGCTACAAAACATTACTGATGTCGATGGAGAGTGTTCCACATTCTATAAAAACTTTTACAAAATCTTCCACATCTATGTACCTAAAGTATCATCCTCACGTCGTAAAAGATTACTATCCTAATCGATTTCCGCTACTGAGGCCTATCACCAACGCCCGGAGGCGAGCTACCCCCAACCAGGAATTTTGCCGAACCTCTTTCCTTAAGAAAAGTAGGGATCTTTTACTTGCTTAACATTTAATGGACAAGGAGCCGACGGCTTTACATCCCTTCCGAAGGATGGTATATCACCTACACAACCCTCGCCTAAGGTTGCATAGCTTCCGCGCATACACTGATATACCATTTACCATTTAAATATCTTTTATTTATTATATGTTACAATTCATTTTTTATATTTCATTTATGTCATTTATCTCATTTTATCTCATTTTACAATCATATAGTTTCCCGACCCGTTACAAATTGTTAAACAACCAAACGGATCAGTTGGCCGATATTATGCCATTGACAATTGAAATACAAATTAAAATTAATGCGGTTACTCCTACTTTTCATTTCTGATCAAGTAAATTGTAGATTTTCTTTTTCCAAATGATTTTGATAATTATTTTATTTTACATGTTATTTGGGGGGGATATTTTATTTTTATGATGCAGGAAACTTAACTTAAGTAAACAAGCCGCTGGAAGATATGTGAGGCGAGATCCTAATCGATTCAATGTTGACATAGTAACTAAAATCAGGCCGAAAGAACAAGCCTTGTGTAGCTACAAAAAATTTGGTGACTTTGGCAATGCATTGGCCGACTTCAAACGTCTCAAGGCTACTATAAAATGCGATATAAAATCGTTCAGAAATTACATTCAAAATGTTGAAACTTCAACCAACAAAAGTTTGGTCTTTTGTTAACAGAAAAAAGGATTCGTCTGACATAGCGGATAATACGGAGTATGACGGAAGCCCTATACACGGTCCCGACAATATTGTTAACGCTCTCGCAGATGGTCAACCTATAGCCACAGCACATGAAGGGGTATCAAGGGTAAACAATGTCTTACAAATAGAATGTGTCGACGAACAATAAACATTACATGCATTAAACCCAAATTCACCACAGCGTCTAATTATGTCAGTGCACTAGCGATTCCTCTATGCATTTTATTCAGTTTACTAATAAGACACTCTGTATTTTCAGCTCGTTGAAAGGAAGTCAAAGTATGTCCAGTATTTAAAAAGGGAAAGAAAACTGAGATTACGAATTTCAGGCCCATTACAATTATGTGTATCTTCTCAAAATATTTTGAATTTCCTTTGGACGCACCGCTATAAAACAGCCACATAAAAAATACCTACTTCAACATGGTTTCATAAAAGGTCGTTCAACTATAACAAATCATATGCATTACGTAATATATTGTCACTTCTATCGATTCACGCCTTCAAACTGACGTCATATAATATACGGACTTTTCCAAGGCGTTCGACAGACTCAACCACGATATACTTTTGAAAAAATTAAATATATTATTATGTATATGGTATTTCTGATAACTTAATCATTATACTTTTTAAGTCATATCTCACGAACAGATGTCAATATTTTTCTATCGTAATTATAAGTCTGTCGCATAAACCGGATCATTCGTGTCCCCCAAGGTTCTATACTGGGCCGCTTATTCTTCATTATATCTCTCAATGACATTATTGATGAGTTGGATGTATGCTATTTAATGTATGCTGATGATCTTAAAATCTACTATATGCACATTCTAAAAAAGGAGGAGATATTCAAATACTGGGTGTGATTTTCGATAAAACTTTATCTTTCACCAACCACATATAGTCCAATGTTCCCAACAGCTTAGCGTTAGGATTCTTAAGACGTAACAGTCAAGAGTTTTCTGATAACAATTCCCGCAAACTATTTGTCCATTTCAAGCTGGAGTATGCCTGCCTTATTTGGAATTCCCTGTGTAACACTGTGTCTATTCAAACGCAGATTCTAAAAATTTTAGATTTTGCACAAAGGCATACCTTTTTTTTATTTTGAACAGCTTTGATGAGAGCATGTTTCTATTCAAATTAAGAATGTGAAATGAATATTTGGTCCTTGATCACATAATGGTTTCACTTCCACATCTTGATGGTGTTGTTAGAATATTTCTAATTAAAAACTAGATAAGTTTTAAGTGTGTTCTTTTTTTATTTTAAGAGAAATTAAATTGACAAAATGTTACTGTTGTTAATTGCGAAATACTAATGATTTGCCAAAAGGGCTTGATGGCATGCAGAAATAGTCTTTATATTCGGGATGCAGCGCTTCCCAAAAATGTTGGAAAAGGTAGCAAGAAAGATAATAATTTTGCAAAAATTTAGACGATCTGTTTCATGTTGCACACTTACCAACAATAGATTTGATTCAGAGAGCTGAAAACAAATTCACTTATTTCTCAAAGAATAAAATTTCATCTTAGTTATTTGCTGGGAATATACATTAAATAATCCTTAAACCACTACAGACCCAAATGTATTTTGAAGGGGGATGAGTCATATTACAAAATTTCATCCCTGAGTGACAGCTAAGATGGTTGAAATTAATTTCATATTTCCCGAATAATCTATTTACTTATATTGTCTCTTACATTTAATACAGTTAAGTAAATAATCAACAGTTCTGCATGGCTGTTCCATCTGGTCATAAATTTTTTCTCGTGCCCGGAGGGATTGTCAACCTTTCTGGCACAATCATAGAATATGTGTCTATGCCTATAGCCCGATACAGCTTAGGCATGAATATGTATTTTATAAAAATATATTGATTGTATCACAAAGGGTGATAACCATCCAAGAGTTGCGAAATGTTTAAAAAAAACATACAGGCTCTTGTTTTTTTTTAATATTTTTTTATATAATAATTTTAATTGAATGTGTTAAATTTAAATAATATCTCTGAAAATTTCAAATACATCGAACGGTTAGAAAATGAGAAAAATATTTAAAAAGTGTATGGTTAAAATGCCCATTTGAACCCTTTCGGCTGTCATACTGGAAAGTAATATAGCTCTGACAATAAAATATAACATTATGCACAGTTTTACTTTTGTAACTGAGAGGCACTTTTCAGTAGATTATCCTTAATGGACTTTAAGAAGAAAATTGATCCAGAATGAAATGCGATCCCTTATTTTAAGGACGAATTGGTGTTGCCAAGACGCAAAGCATGGTAGAGGCGGAAATGCTCGCTATTGACTTTTTTTGCATTTTGTTCATTTTCATTTAATTTTTTGTTTCGATCTTACCTTTAAGTAAAAACATGTTATGCTATAAAATTGAGTTTTTCTGGTACTAATAAACATAATAAAGTGAATTAAAAAAGACGATGTTAAGATAAGATAAGTCTAGAGTACGATATGAATTTTAACTTGCTGGTGCAACTGTTGGTCATCACAGGGTGTTACAAATTTTATGAAAAAAACACGTCTCAATTTTTACATCCTCTAATCAATAAGAAAAATATTCCTTGAAGCAGCAATAGTATATTCACATTCTTGAACAAAAAGGCTATCATATAAAAAAAAAGATAGAAATCGGACAACAGGTTTAGACGAACATTAACTTCAAACTTTTGATAGTGCGTTAATTTCTCGGAGAAATGTGTATATATATATATGTACATTCAGAAAATTGTATAACCTCCATGCATATTTTATTGCCTGTTTATTTCCCTTTTGTTTAGAATGGCAGAAAAACAAAACAACATATGCGAACGACTAGCCGGATTAAGCCGGAGCAAATGGTCGAAGGTTCAGAGAACTTACAAGAGACGTGAAATTTACTCTTTTGTGTGCATGGTATAAGAGAACAATTTTGTTGTGTTTGGGGAAAAGAGACAATGAAACTATTGATGTAATGAGGGCACCATCTATAGCAGAGAATGTGTAAATTTGTCTCTTTTTCCCTTAAAACCAGTCTCCTATAGATAGGACTGAAATTTATTGGTAAGGAAAAGGAGTAATTATTTAAACGAATGACAAAATGAATTTAAAATAATTAAAGTTTTGTGAGAAATTTGTAGAAGTTAAATTTAAAAGTAAATCTTGAAAAATATAAATTTATTAAAATATAATTTTGACCTGTATGAAAAGTCCTAAATAAAAAAATTGTAGAAAAAAAATTAATAGAAAGAAATTAATGGAAGATATAATACCAATGTAGTCTTATGATTGCAAGCTGGAAGTGTACGAAATCGAACACGTTCTAGTACAGCAAATCCGGCTTCAATTGTCTCTCAGCAAATCTAAACGTTTTCGGCAATTTGGTCTATCGCTAGACAGCATCAGATTCCAAAGGGTAAGTTCGAATTAAAAAATTGCAGAATAGCTTGTAGTATATTATTGTGGATATTAATATCTGATGGTTATTTCGATAACCATCAGATATTAATCAATAATAATTAATAAAGAAACAATAGGCTTGAATGTCTTAGCATAAGCCAGAAATGAGATTAAACCTAATAATGGTTTGATTAATTAATATATTTAATATTATTATAATTTGTCAATCTTTGTGTTACAATCATAGAATATGTGTCTATGTCTATTATAGTCCGATACAGCTTAGGCATGAATATGTATTTTATAAAAATATGCCGATTGTATCACAAAGAACGATAACCATCCAAGAGTTGAGAGATGTTTAAAAATGACGTACAGGCTCTTGTTTTTTTTTTAATTAAATGTGTTAAATTTAAATATGTAACGGGTCAAATGTGATAAATATAAAAGGATGTATGTAAAAGAATATTTTAATGGCACAGTAAGTAACGTTACATCTAATATTGTACATATGTCATCTAACGTCTTTCAGTCTCTTAAATGAAAGGTTATGAAATCTTCTGTAGTTCAAGTATTGCAGATCTCTAAAACCAAACAAATTTTATTTTATTATTTTGTAATTAATGTCATCTAAATTAAATAACATATTGTTACGTATTTACAATTTTCAGTAAACACTCTGTAGGTTCAAATAACTTGCAAGAAGAATCTTCACAAACCACTATTTTATTAATCACTTAAATTATAATAGTTAATCCTTAAAAATCACACAACTAATAATAACTTTAATCTAATATAAATTCACTACTTTTAAATTATAACTGTTCTTTATTTTTCTGATCACTTGTCAACTCTTATCTAACCAAAAACTGTCTCTGTATACCAGAACTGTACTGTATACTCAACTGAACTGTACCCCCATCTGCTGAATTCACCTCTTTATATACACACTTGGAATGTCTAGAATCTCATTGTAAAACCTTCCAGAATGTACTGGATTCCTCTACAGTTTTCTTAGGCACTACTAAATGGCAGTTCGCCAGTTGGCCCACAGATGGCCCCACCCTACTGGCCAGGAGATAATTACACTTTCCTCTCTGTTAGAGAGCAGCACATAACAATATTATAGGCTACCTGAACACTTTAGTGTTGTTCTAAATCCATAAAAATTACCCCAGGTGGTTTGTTTTGATTTTAAAATAACAAATGTCAAGTTATCATTTAGGGGATTTTTAATCTTTTAATTGCCTTGACGCAAATTCCGGTTTTTTATTCAAAAAGAACAAAAAGACAGCAGAAGCTTGGTCTTGTAATTTGCTCCAATTAAAAAACCTAATAAAATCTAAGGTCAGTAACTAAGATATTTTACATTGTTTGAAAATGTATTTAATATTTTAGAAGTATATATATTTTTTGAGCATATTCAGTCAAGTCTAAAATTTTTCAGGTTTTTTCTTACCGTTAAAGCCCTGTCGTTGCCCTACTTGTTATTCTTTTTGATTGCCGTTGCTCTTTGGTATTTGAAAATTATCCACGTGGTCTATGTAAAATGCATAATATCTTGTGGATCGAAGCCATATGTGACCACTGTGTTAAATCGTTGTCGCATGGTAGACGATTAATTGAGAAGCTGCCCAGTACGTTTTTAATCTATCGTAGAGGCATGACGTACCGACATACTGCGTAAGAATTTCCAACATAGAATGAATAATTTTGATTTTTGTTCCAACGCAGGAGCTACATCACGTCGCAGAAGAAGAAACCAAGTCAGTCTTCAGCTTCAGACTTTCAAATTTTTTGCATATTGTACTTTGCTGTACGCATTCATATCTGTGGTATATTATTATTCACTTGACTTTACATATATGATATGTGGTTTTCACAACTTGCCATTTGATCATAATTAGTCATGTGTATTTTTATAATAACTGTTGCCAAGTGATTTGAGCACATAACAAATTATTTCATTTTAAGATCTTTGAATTTAATACCATTATATGTGTATTCGTGTACTTTGGCTCCGTTGTGTGTACTACACATTTAGCTATATAACAAGTCATACTTATATATGGAATATTTCCTATAATACTGTAAGCCAGAAATAACAGCTGTTAGCGGTCCTAAAATAACATTTTTTATATTAATTTAGATCATATCATTATATACTGGTTCGACATACGAAACTGATTTTTTTACCTGTTTTTATACACATGCTTGGGTTGTAGTCCAGGGCATTTAGATCAAAATCGCCCGAATAGCGGAAATTTTTAGGCACAGCAGATATCGAGATGCGGTTTTCTGCATTGTGTTCAGGAAGGTCCCAGGAAACGACTCTACATAGTCTGGTTTAGCCATTTTTTGAAAAATGCCTTCTGGGCCGGAAAATGCATTTTCCAATTGCATCATTACTTGCACCATTATAGGAACGACCGGAAACTCGGAAAAATCGCTCGGAAATCGTTACTCGGGGGTTTTCGGGGCTGTCGAACTCGATTCTGGCATTGGAATTACCCGGGGGCGGTTATGCGGGGATATCCGGGGGCCATTCTGGGGGGGAAATTGCATAGTCCATGAAAATCGCTCCAAACTCGTTACTCGGGGGTTTTTGGTGATACCGAATTCAATTCTAGCATTGGATTTCCCCGGGGGCGCTCGGGGGTCCCTCTGTGGGGTTGTCTGGGGTTCATCCTGGGGGGGGAAATAGCATAGTCCATGGGAAGCGCTCCAAACTCGTTACTCGGGGGTTTTCGGTGATGCCGAATTCAATTCTAGCATTAGATTTCCCCGGGGGCGCTCGGGGGTCCCTCTGTGAGGTTGTCTGGGGGTCATTCTGGGGGGGGAAATAGCATAGTCCATGGGAAGCGCTCCAAATTCGTTACTCGGGGGTTTTCGGTGATGCCGAATTCAATTCTAGCATTAGATTTCCCCCGGGGCGCTCGGGGGTCCCTCTGTGGGGTTGTCTAGGGTTCATCCTGGGGGGGGGGAAATAGCATAGTCCATGGGAAGCGCTCCAAACTCGTTACTCGGGTGTTTTCGGTGATGCCGAATTCAATTCTAGCATTAGATTTCCCCGGGGGCGCTCGGGGGTTCCTCTGTGAGGTTGTCTGGGGGTCATTCTGTGGGGGGAAATAGCATAGTCCATGGGAAGCGCTCCAAACTCGTTACTCGGGGGTTTTCGGTGATGCCGAATTCAATTCTAGCATTAGATTTCCCCGGGGGCGCTCGGGGGTCCCTCTGTGAAGTTGTCTGGGGGTCATTCTGTGGGGGGAAATAGCATAGTCCATGGGAAGCGCTCCAAACTCGTTACTCGGGGGTTTTCGGTGATGCCGAATTCAATCCTAGCATTAGGTTTCCCCGGGGGCGTTCGGGGGTCCCTCTGTGGAGTTGTCTGGGGGTGATTGGGGGGGAAATGGCAGCGTCCATGAAAATCTCTCCAAAATCGATACTCGAGGGTTTTCGGGGATGCCGATTTCAATTCCGGCATTAGACTTCCCCGGGGGTGCTCGGGGGTGGCTCTGTGGGAAATGGTAAAGGAGAAAGTGAAAAATCACAAATTATGAAAATAATACTTTATTCAAATAACAAATAGGAGTTTTTATTGATGTTGAATTATTCATTATAAATTTTTAACTTAAATACTAAACATTTTGTTCAAACTCTTCTTCTTCTTCCCCTTCGTCATCCTCTCCCCCTTCTTCATCTTCTTCCTCGTCACTATTCTCGGCCCCGTTGGAAGTGCCTTTTTGGTTTGAGCAATTGCCATCGCAATGCTTGCATGCAAGTGAGCACTCCAACCCATTTCGGCGGCACCCGCACCACGTGCCACAGTCGGTTTCACAAGAACAAGAAATTTTGCTTAAAATTTCCTCGGGACCGGCTTCCTGGGTCATGGTGACAGGACTGAGCTCTCCATCCACCAATTCCCACCCCCATTCCAACGGATCTCAGGTCTCGTCTTGACCTTGTGAACCATAACAAGCCTGTACTTGGAAATAGACACGCTTGATATGCTCGGTTAACGCATTGGCAGTCGGAATTATGCGTGCAAGATCGTCTTTTTTAGAATTGGCGGCTTCAGCATACGTTTTTGCTCGATAGCTTTGGACGAGCTCAATCGCAGGTTTATCGCTCGTACGCACATCTTTGGGTGCCCCGTAAAGAGCCAAAGTCAGTTTCGAGGTACAAAAGACTTCCAAAGCAATTGTTTTTATAATATGTGTAATATTTATTTATTTAATATTCAATCTAAATTTTTATTATTCATACCCCCGGGGAAGTCTAATGCCAGAATTGAATTCAGCATCCCCGAAAACCCCCGAGTGACGAGTTTGGAGCGCTTCCTATGGACTCTGCTATTTCCCCCCCAGAATGACCCCCAGATAACCCCACAGAGGGACCCCCGAGCGCCCCCGGGGAAATCTAATGCTCGAAATGAATTCGGCATCCCCGAAAACCCCCCGAGTAGCGAGTTTGGAGCGATTTTCATGGACTATGCAATTTTCCCCCAGAATGGCCTCGCGGATACCCCCGCAGAGCGGCCCCCGAGCGCCCCCGGGTAATTTTAATGCCAGAATTGAATTCGACATCCGCGAAAGCCCCCGAGTAACGAGTTTGGAGCGATTTTCATGCACGCTGCCGTTTCTCCCCCAATTCACCCCCCCGCGCACCCCCACAGAGCCACTCCCGTGCACCCCCGGGTAATTCTAATGCCAGAATCGAGTTCGGCAGCCCCGAAATCCCCCGCGTAACGATTTCTGAGCGATTTTTCCGTATTTCCAGTCGTTCCTATAATGGTGCAAGTAATGATGCAATTGGAAAATGCATTTTCCGGCCCAGAAGGCATTTTTCAAAAAATGGCTAAACCAGACTATGTAGAGTCGTTTCCTGGGACCTTCCTGAACACAATGCAGAAAACTGCATCTCAATATCTGCTGTGCCTAAAAATTTCCACTATTTTTCCTAACTTCCCTGGACTATTTATCAATTAGAGCTTGATATTCGTATTATACAGTTTTTTTACGTATATATTTTTTACATTAAATTATACTCCATTCTATTTTGGTTTTTTCCTTCTGATTTTGTTTGTCTTGTTCTCTGTCCCCAACCCTCTGTCGATTAATTTCGGCTGGCGCCCCAAGCTTACAAACTTTTAGTTTTATTTATAAATTTCCAACTTTTTATAAGAGGTTATTTTTTGTTGTTTGACAATTTGATGAAATTTGTGAACCTAAACCACGACCCCTCGCGGCCGACTATAAAGCTACTGACAGGCGAGTTTTTGATAGTCACTCAGACTGTCCCAACTTTTGGTTGTGACGAAAGTGGCGTCACAAATAATACCTCTGAAAATTTCAAGCATATCGAACGGTTAGAAAATGTAAAAAATATTTAAAAAATGTATGGTTAAAATGGCCATTTGAACTCTTTTAGCTGTCATACGGGGATGTAATATGGCTCTAACAGAAAAATATAACATTGGGTACAGTTTACTTTTATAACTAAGAGGCACTTTTCAGTAGATTATCCTTCAAGGACTTTCAGAAGTTCTGTGGCATTCGATTGGAAACAATGAAAAAATGAAGAGCGCACAGTTCGGAATAAATGAAACATTCAAGTATATAAGAAACCACAATAATTGGCTGGTTTCAGACTTGATTGATTGTGAGCAATGTGGCAGAAAGAGAAGTGAAATTAATGAGAGATTAGGTGTAACAAATTAATCATCAAGAAAGTGATACCCGCTTCAAACTCCCTGGTTACTACTGAAATCTGTTAGCCGTAATAAAAATACTCTATCAAAATAATTATTCTTGCGCAATGTATTTCTAAAATTTCTAAAAACTTTAAACTCTGACTACTGATGTAAATACCTTTAGTTTTATTAACTAAATTAGCGTTATTAATAAAAAACTATTTTTTTTCTGATTATTTACTATTCCAAGCTATATCATCTCAAGCTATTATAGGTATAAATAACTAACAAAACTAAAAAATCAGTAAGTAAAATTCTTCGATTATATATCTACAAAGTTTGGGAGATAATTTTAAAAATATATGAAAACAGAATTTGATGGTGTTTCCTAAGTACCCCAAAAATAAAAACATAATAAGAAATAAATTATGAAAGGGTATTTTAAATGCATTTATGCATTTGTTACTTATGCTCCACTTTCTGCTCGCTTATTAATTCGCGATAATATAGTTTAGTTACCGTTAATAGCATTATTAAAAAGCACATTATTATTTCAAACAAAACGAACTTGATACAATTGAAGGCTTTGTGTCTAGTATATTAATATTTCTTGCTAATTTCATTTATTTTTTTCAGACTGACCTAGAATACGTTCTTCAAGTTGCCAAAGAA
Source organism: Leptura quadrifasciata (assembly GCA_963675555.1). Classification (NCBI taxonomy): domain Eukaryota; kingdom Metazoa; phylum Arthropoda; class Insecta; order Coleoptera; family Cerambycidae; genus Leptura; species Leptura quadrifasciata. The sequence continues at coordinate 104,416,092 of OY776673.1, read as the reverse complement.
GTAGAAATGAGGTATGTTAAATTGTAAAATTCAGGTTGCTTAATCATAATTAGGAAAATTATTACACTAAAACATATTTTAGAAAACCTATTTGGTGTCAGCTTAAAACTAATGAACAAATTTATTGCGGGCACTTATTTTTAAATTTAGTTGTGTTTTCTGATCTATGTGTTCCTACTTTTCATAAGAAAATGACGTGCCGTTTCCGCGTAGAAACCAAATAGTTCATGTAATTTATCTCGGAAACAACACTTACATGCTATATTCTATAAATGCATTGCTTTAATGCCTCAGTCTGGAATATGCACAACCTATTTCGTATAGCTATAAAACAGTAACAGAAATGGACAGTTAATTTCTTAAGAATTGAAACTGCCTTTCGACACATGGACTGTGTTTGCCTTAAGAGTTCTGTACAAAACTGATGAGACATAACAAATTAAAACAGCTGTTGATAGTTGGGATGTGCGACATTAATATTTAACGTAATTTATTACCTATAAATAAAAGCTTGTCTATACATGTTTCCGGTAGATGTAATTTCTTTCGTAAATAACAGTGGTTTAAGCGCATTTTCCAATATTTACAAAACTTGAGTCTAAGCGAAACTAATCGGTATTATTATTATATACACTCTCCGCCAAAAAGCCTGCACCATATGGAAAACTTTTTATTCAACTTTTTTTTAAAACGGGGTTCAGCAATAGTTTCAGCATAATTAATAACCACAACATTGCTAAAATATTTGTCATGTCATAACTATGACACCTCCACAATGCCATTAGAAATTTTAAAATGGCCTGAAATGCCCTTATTTATCAAAGCATGGAAGAATATCATAAGGAAAAGTTGTTTGTAATTACATTAAGGATCTAAATGAGAAGTTTGGTTTGCAAATTTAAATGTTTTTTTCCAAAAATATGTAACATTTAATTTTGTTTGTGTATTTTTTGTTTATAATTTCTTATATTAATAGTACTGTGAATTAAAGCCCCGTCTTGTTGAAACCATAATTTTTCCTCTAACGACATGTCGTCAATTATGAATTAAATAGTTGTTCTCTTTTCTGGTACTAAAGAGGTTCCCATCCCCTCATGTTAATTAACAATAAAAATCCTTGATCGTGAAGCAATCAAGAACATATTTAATCCCACCCAGTAATTAGTTATCTCAATTTTATGTCAAGATAAATAAACAAATTGGCCATTTATATGCTCGTCTAGTTTTATAAAGTTAGGACCCAAATTACGTTTTGTAGTAACCTTTTGTATTTATTTACCCAAGTTCTTTATGCAAAGTTTGATATTACGGTTTTCTATCTGATCTTATCTACCTAAAAAAATTAATGACTCTGTTAATTTAAATACCTCATAAATTTGAACACACTGTCTATTAATTAAGAAACCTAGTTAATCATTTATTTTATTTATCTTCTATTGTATTACGCAAGATTGCACTGTGAATTTATGATTGAAGTTTGTTTTCTATTTTATTTGATTGAAATGAAATCATTTATTTAGTTTATTACTTGTAGTACTAGAAAGGTAAAGTTGAAAAAAGACAGTAATCGCTGGGACAATAGTCACAAAAACCATTTTGCAGCAATTAGCTGCACATGAAGTTAAAATAATCCAAATATTTAAGACAATTGTCTAAATATTATATAGGAAAGTTTACACTGCTATAGTAATTACATACTGCTCATGTTTCAGAATTGGTTGTGCAAATAGCAATAATAATAAATGAGAATTAATTACTCATGTAAAATATCATAGAATGTTGCGGAAATATCCTTCAATTGATTATACAAACGGCAACTACCAAATTGTGTATGACTGTTTAACATAAACGCTGTTAGTCGATGTAATCCAGACAGACCTCCCGGTTCAGAGCTTCGTCGATAAGGTAACCGCCTAAAATATAAGCAAGATACCGGAATAATGGGTCCTGTTGGCATACTTCGTATCAGAAAAAATTAACTCGAATGAATTCCAGAATCTGTCAAAATATTCGAACTTTCCGCTTATAATGTCAAACCATATAGAAAAGAGCCCTTGTATTTTCAATTATCAAAAAACTACAATTTTTCTCCAAATAATCCGAAAAAACTCAGCCTTACTCGATAATTCTCAAAGATGCCTAATTATCGCCGAAACATTCAAAACAGTCAATCTCCACTTTTTACATAAAAAACTTTCAAAATTTTCAACTTTAAAAATATTGCACATGTATATTTCCATTCCACTCGTCATACCCCATATATACCCCAAGTTTTAATTCGTTTAAATAAAAAATTTACATGCACTCATTTCCGCGATCTCAAGTCTATCCGTAATTGCGTAGTAAATAGCAAACGGTTATTTATCTTTCTGCACGTCAACCTACAATCGCATATCAATATCTATTTCTGCTTCCTAATCATTCAGCGCGACAAGTAAAGTATAGGAGATTGACATCTCATAGTACTTCTTATATTAAGACCTACGTCCACCGCCGTGAATAAGTTCTGAACTGGGGATCAATTAGTACAGGCGCTTATTGAAATTTAAAATTTTGAGTTTTCACAAATCATCAAATAACTTCCTTAATAAAATATATACAGTGGTCACCGAAAAACCAAAATACTTCAAATTTTAGGCTCTATTTAACGATACTATTTTCAAATAGGATTTCAAACAATTTCGATAATTACGCAGTTACGTGTGTGCACGGAATGGCACGAGAGTATATAAGCTCGGGCGCGACGAGGCTCGAGCAAGTCAAGTCAGTGCCGCGTTCTATAACCGTACTCGTGTCTTCCTTAGCGGTTCAAGTAAAAACATCCACAATCTCTGCCTTAGTGCATTTTTAAATAGTTTTAATGTCTTAATCATTATTTTAACCGGCTCCTTCGCCAACCAAGTGACTTTTTTAAAACTGTTTTCAACAAATCGAGTTAATTTTTTTAAATCTCGACACAAATTCGCTGTTGAAAAGTTACCCTAATAAGAATATAATTTTTAGTTATTTTTAAACATTTTTGAAGTGAATCAAATAAATTTTAATTTTCGTTTTTAAACCAAATGTGTTTTTCTCATCGACAGTATACAGGGTGAATAAAATGTACCCTACCAAGAATTACAAAGTGAATTTTAAAGCTTTTAAGCAAAAGTTGAGTACTTCATCGGCATTATATAAAGTGAAGCATTGACAAGAGACAAGAAAATTTCATTTCTCTGAAACAATTTTTTACCTGAAAATAAGTGCACGAACACCCTCGTGGGCCTCAAATCAAGCTCTCCGACTGGCATATTTTTTATTTCCCAAACTCGAGGAGTGCGTTCGTATTCAGTCCAAGCACTGACCGCTGGCCTGTACAGTTCGTAGTTCGTAGAGTAATTATAGTGACGGATCATTATTAAACAATCATAGAAAACCGGTCAGAAATCTCATATAATAACTTGTACGACAAAACATTCTTGTCAAATCATACGTGTCAATGCGGGCACACGGTAAGCCAATGGTAGTGCATCAACTGATTCTAATTGAAGTTAAAGCCGGTTGTCATTGCATAAACTCTAAAAATATACCGCTCAAGAATATAACTGATCAAATTGTAATATAACTTTATCCTATTTTCTTATTAAAAATCAAAGCTAATAAACATTTCATAAAAATCTAATGTTAGGCCACAAACACGAGTCCGAAACAAATTTACCTGAGGCAATGTAAACCTCTACGTCGTTCTCCGGGACCCTATCGACCCCTCATCTATGCTTGCGTACGTTGTCATTTTATTGTTGAAGTGACCGATAGCGTCGACTATTGAAATGACGTCGAAGTAAGTACGTTCGCGATGGGTACGACGGCAATCTTGGTGTTAATAATATGCCCGAAGAGTATCCTCTAATACGTGAAAATAATAGATTATTTCTAGTTAGTGCAGAGATTCGTTATGTGAAAATAACTTGTACAGCAAATAGTTTGGTAATGTGTCTGAAGAGAATCGCTGAAATCAAACAGACATCTAGCTCGTAGTCCTCGATAATCCCTCTAACCCGTTCTTTTATATGATTAGCGGCATTAGTTTTCTCACGGCGCCGGCGTGTTTTGTATACAACGTAGGGAACATCCCTATTTTACCAATATTGAGTTCGTGAGTGATCGGCAGTAAAAGACTTTTATTCCGAGCTTGTAAGCGGCGGTAAAATACTTACTGCCGTTTACATGAAGTATCAAAGAAATGACACTTTTAGTTCACGAAACTTGTCATAAATGCCAGGTTCTTTGGCGTTTGAGGGAAAAATGCTTTATTTGCCATAAAAGCATGATTTTTTTTTTTTTTTATACATTTATTTAACGTCGGCCTATTTCCGCTACTGAGGCCTAACACCGACGCCTGTAGACGAGCTACCCCCAACCAGGAATTTTGCCGAACCTCTTCCCTTAAGAAGAGTAGGGATCTTTTACTTGCCTAACATTTAATAGACAAGGGACCGACGGCTTTACATCCCCTCCGAAGGATGGTATATCTCCTATACAACCCTCGCCTAACGTTGTATAGCTTCCGCGCATACACTGATATACAAGCCGCTGGAAGATGGGTGAGGCGAGGACGTGGTCTTCGTTGGAACGGTCACCAATCCAACTACTAACCACGCCTAACGTTGCTTTACATCGCATATCGAAGTATGTACATAGTAAAGACGCACCCACGCTCGCCCTAAAAGCACGATTGTAGATAGAAATATCAAAATTGAGTTTTCTTGCTCTAAAAACACGGTTGTAGAAAAAATATCGTGCCTAATACGTATGGTGACTTTGTTTTTACTCCACTTGTGTGATTGCAAAACTCACATTCAGCTTGTTTTGCAATTTCACAAGCGTGCGATAAAAACCTAGCAACCACACTTATTATCAAACTTTAGGAAATTGAATTTAGTCATCATGACGTACTTTACCGCACTAGTGTGGTAAAATAATAAAAAAATATAAATAAGAAAGTTGATTGAACTTAATTTTGATAAGATATAAAGAGCAGTTGAAGGATATTTAGAAACTTACAAACTCGTAACAGGTACCTATCCTCGATGGGTTATCAAATTTGGCCTTTGGCCTCATTTCCAGATGTTTTAAGATTTTAAATTATATGCATTTGAGACTAATTTATCTTACACTGCTAAAAAAATTATGTATATAACAAACAGATAAAATAAGATAAAGAACAAATTGCACATGTCTAAAGTACTTACGATAATTCAGGTAGTTCAGAAACGCGAGCAGAGAATCGATTTGACTATTTGGCATTTGATCGGCACGTAGAGAATTGTATGGTTTGTATTTTCTTTGAAACAAAAGGAATGCATTTTAGTGTTGTGTTCTACATTGCAGCAGTAAAGTAAAAAGAGAAAATTGAGTTTATCTCTCAGCAGAGCGTTAAATAAAGGAAAATTAATGATGATGCTTGAGAAAATAACTAGATTTTATCCCCGTACTCATATGGCAAATTTTTGTGCACAATTTTATTTTCGGAATGTGTTCATTAAAGATTCGAACATGTTTATATTACGCGTGTTTCTCTTTTTTTGTAAAAATAAAGGCTTGCCGGAATGGAACAAAATTAAAGCATTTAATTAAAATCTATCCTCATGTAAAGTAAATGTGGAAGTTTGTTTTGTACGTTTCAGAAATGCAAATTTTTCATTACTGAGCTCATGTAAGTAGTAATTGTACTTCTTAATTATAAATACGTATAGACTAAATTTTGGTTGGTGAAAAAGATATATATATATATATATATATATATATCGTGTTTAAATTGACATATCTAAATTTAAAAACTTAATTGCACTAATATAATACAGAAATCTTCTAGTAGGGAATGGTTAAATATCTCTCATACCTACTGCGGTAAAAGTTAAACTTGTAACAATGAATCTACCAAAAGAAAATTACAGGCCTTCATTTGATTTATTTTTTTGTAAGAACTATCTCTGATTAATGTATCAATAGAATAGAATAATTATTTTTTAGACTCCTTAATAATGGTCGCAAGAACATACATGTCAGGCAAAACTGAACACAACTCATGAAACAGTAAACCAAGTGTGTATGATAATTATTCTGTTGCATATGTTTCATCAAGAACCTACCGCAGATTCAATCCAATAAATTTTAAGAATCATTCCATATCTTTTCATTATTTGAAATTATAAGAATTTATAAATAAATACAGTATCCGTTTTTTTTTCAAGTAAAATTGAACTTTTGGTACATGATATATTAGCTTTCTGAATAAATAATATCTTCTATTGCATTGTAAACTTTGTAAAAATCAAATATTGAGACATGATAAGCTGACTGGTATATCTCAGGTTTCTCTTATGGACTTAAAGTTCTCGGAAGTAATTTACTTAATAAATAATTGAGACAAGAAGTTGCTAAAAGTTTGTTTGAAACAGGTCAAATGAAAATTTCTATGTTAAGCCATTTGATGTCATTGATATATGTAGTTATATGATTTCTATATTGCAGCCCTAAAACGTGAAGTGCACATGAAATTTGCACTTTTGTATTGTGATTTTATTAAAATAAAATTAGGTAAATTTGTCCTTCGACGGGAGCTACTGATATATTTATTTTAAAATAACTTAAATTAACTAAAGGTAAGACACAAACCCCTCACGTAGGGAAGCCACGATTAGTCACAAAAAAATATATATCACCCTATGGAAGCTCAACTAAGATACAGTTACCTTTGTGTAAATGTGCTTATATGATCTCGATTATTTGTGAGGCAATCGTAGTATATCTACACAAATTCACTGACCACGGCTAGTCAGCTCTTCTAGGAGGCAAGAGTCGTAGATAAGGGTGGTTAAGCCACTAAATCAGAGTACTGTAATGGTCCGTGAGAAACTTAAAGGCCTGTGAGCGCCATGGGCCCTAGTAGTCCAGAAATATAATAAAAATAAAACACACGAAGTAAAATTACTACATTTACTCTCGTGCAAAGGTAAGGAAAAAAATACAAATAAGATAAAGCTCTGAAATAGAAAATAGCTATAAAGTTAACAAACAATACACATTCAAAGTGTACAAAACTGACAGGCTACTAAGTTAAAATTTTCGAAAAAAATATACTAAATATGCGAAAATATTGGTACTTTTTACTCACTGGGGGAATAAAATGATTTTCGGTACTTACTAGTATACATAATCCCACCACAGGGACAAGTGGTGCTGACACAATAAAGAAATTGTGACAAACACAGGCCAACAAAATGGTGTCAACACAGATGCTCCATAGCACAAGAAAACGTCAGCATGGACACCTACAGTTAAACTATAATCTGAAATCAACTAATAAGGTTTAATCCCGCATAAGAAAAGTACTAATTAAAAATTGACAATATCATCGTGTTACATATGATTTTAATATTACGTGCAAGGCAATGATGGTTAGCATATATATTTTCTGACAAGAACGTTTTACATGGTCTGAAAATCTAAGTTGGACATCTATATTTAATCCTGGATGTTTTATTTTTTAATTTCTTGATGGTTTAGCTTCTGTTCAACTACCTGTATGGAAATATTGTTCATGGTCCTCCCCTATTTTTAAAATTACCAAATAAATTAAGAGATGACATTCACAAAATGCCTTTAACAAAAATAGCAATAGGACAGAGAAGTTATACTTACTTGAGCCCTATATTATATGACGAATTACATGATATTTTACCAGATTGTGTAAAACACATAAACAGTATTAAATAAAAGTTAAAAAAATTACTGCTCTCAACAAAAAAATAATATGCTAGAAAGTATAATAAAAAATTCACAGATCTTGCATCCTACGTAATGTCTTAGGCGTATCGAAAATACCAAACACAACTTTTTGTTTACTGTAGTACAGTGCTTGATTATTTAGAAATGATAAAAAGAAGAGAAACGCAGTACACACGAAGAGGCAGGAATTGCGCATAAGTAGTACTTTTCCCATTATCTCGGATTAAGTCAATACTACAAAGACAGAAATTTTCAATTTATTTGCAATTGTATATTTATTTTACATTCAATATAATTGATATACATTCTTCCATCTACTTGTCATTCATTATTATTATATGTAAAACTGATTATTTTGTTAAGCATTTTATATATTATAATTAATTATACGTCTTAAATATCACTCAGTATATTACTCTATGTTTAACAAATATTTATTCAAATATTGTTTGCAATAAATACGCACCTAATTTTATTTCATTTCGCAGTCAGCGTTTAATATTTCATCCTATAAATAACTTTATCCTCCGTATTCCGTGACCTTGCCGACCGGCCTCCACAGACATTGCAACATATGCAAATCCCGAGCATGTTGCATGTCACGAGTTATTCACGTTTTTTAGAGACAGCTCCCATATACACTCACGCCTAGAAGTATTTTCAATACTAAAATTAATTTCTACGCTGCAAATTGTTCAGATTCATTAATTAAAGATACATTTGTAACTGAAATTTCTGTCGTTATATTTTCTATTTTTCTTTTAATGCAAGTACTGTATGACATAAGATAGCTATCTTATAATTACTATCGAAAAATATGAGAAATTAAAGATCCTTTTCGACATTAATTTCATTATTAGTTTCTATTAACCTTAAACACCAACGAAGTAACTACAATAACCACATAAGATATTTTTTATTTGTACATTTTTGCATATTTTCCATTACAAAGACAAATACATATTTGTTTGTATGAATTCTATCAGACTTGTTTGAAGGCACCTAATGAGGCTCTGCTTTGATAATATATGTCTAATACAAAAGACGAGAGGATGCTTTGAGCTCCTTTGTTGTTTAAAACGTGTAATTAACTAGTTGAATATGATATGAAATTTCACAGCGAACTGGATGCAGCTTTACAAATTTGTTTTGATGTCTCGTATCTTCACTGTAATAACCAGTGCCGGTTTTAGACCTATTCAACTCCTAGCTAAAGCGACAAGTATATTATAACTAGAGTTGCTAACTTTTGGAAGAGACACATATTGATTAGGTGAGATTAGTTGCAGTCAACCACTTTTGACGTGGCTTACATATATCTATGTCAGATGAAGATGAGTGGCATGGAAAGTGTTTGGTGGTAATTATCGACTGAGGGTATTATTTTCATCCAGTTTATATGCATGTCCATATGGATGTTTGTTTGTGAAGCTCAATCACCGAAATGTCTTAAAGCAATTCAAATAATAATAATAACCTTTATTCGCAATCCCAGACACAATTAAATAATAATGATACATGTAGTTAAGGAGTGCGACAACAATTATAAAGATAACGATTAAGCTTATGGATAGGCATAATATAGCATAATTATAAAATAAAACTAAAAATAGGTACACTTAAAATTGGATAAAATACGTAACATATATTTATTAACAAACTATAAAAGATTTAAACATTTTAAAAACAGGAAGGTCAAACTATGTAAAGCACGCAAACACTTCTCATTTATTAAATATTTTTAAGGATTATTAGAATTTTTATATCAGTAGGCAGGTACATTGTAGAGTTAATTGATTTTTAAAGCAAAAAATGTCATAAGTATATACTTACATACCTGTCAAAGTTAATATTTTCAAAATCTTAAAAGATTCTCTGCGTGATTTTCTTTGGTGTAAACTCTCTGTGATCTTAAAAAGCGCGCTTTTCTAGACAAATTTCCGATGAGCATAAGTAGTACTCACGTCCCATTAGACCGGGTGTTAGAAAATTATGGGAACGGTGGAAAATCTCGAACAGTTTGCATCAAATCGAAAAATAAAAAAATACGTGTCAAAAATGTTTCAAAAAACTATCTACTGATACCAAAATGACCTCCCCCACCACTACCCTGTGGGTGGGGCGAGGGGCAACTTTAAAATTTCAAATGGAAACCCCTATTTTTTGTTGTGGAATCGGGTTCTAAGGCAAAAAATACATAAATTTTATTCCAAAAATCTATCCAATGACATTGGATTCGACTCTCCCACCCCTAACCCAGTGGGTGGGGCGGGGGCAACTTTGAAATTTGTAATGAAAATCCCTATTTTTTATAGCGGATTCGGATTCTACGGACAAAAATACGTGAATTTTGTATAGGGCAAGGTGCCGCTGCAATCGCCCAAAATTGAAATAAACCTTAAGCGTCCATAAGTTTGTAAATATTTACAAACTCTAGCTACTCGTGTTGACAAAAAAACATTCAGTTTAAAAAACAATATCTGTGATATCTTGGTTTTTATGAATGTTTCTTTTAAGTGTTCTTAATAACAGTATTTGTTTTGTGAAATTTCTACGAGAACGTTCAGTTCCTTCCAACTTTTGTAGAGGCAGGAGCACACTTTTGTACGGAAAAAGTTATTTCATTTTTCATTAGTTCTCGCGTTTTTTTCTGCATAATGGCTACTTTAACAGAGGAAGAGAGAGTTTCTTTTTTAATGATGCGGGGGTGGGGCGATAAAGAAAGATCCTATGATGAAGTTATGATTTTATTCAACGGAACTTTCCGTGCAGATCAACTGGCCCAGGCATTTGTTGAAAATCGAGGGTTATCAATCAGAAAAGCCAGTCAACAGCTTGATATGAGTGCATTTTCAGTTCATAAGAATTTGAAACTTTTGAAATTTCATCCTTACAAAATTCACCTTCGCCAAGAGTTAAATGAAGATTATTTTGATCGGCGACTTGAATTTAGTGAATTAATGATGGAAAGGAGTAACCAAAACCCAAATTTTTTGTCGTCTCTACTTGTCTTCTCAGATGAAGCAACTTTCGAGCTCAGTGGAAAAGTTAACCGCCTCACCCTCACTGGGTGCTTGAAACACACACGCAGCATGCACAAAAATTAAATGTTTGGGCAGGAGTTTTCAGGGATCGAATCATAGGACCATTTTTCATAGATGAAAATTTGAATGGTGAAAAATACCTGGAAATGTTGATAAACCAAATAGTTCCCGCAATACAAGAGATTGCTGGTGATGAGTTTGATAATATTTGGTTCCAGCAAGATTGGGCTCTTCCACACTATCGGGATATTGTTAGGGACTATTTGAATGGTACTTTCGAAAATCGATGGATAGGTCGAAGAGGAACTATTGAATGACCAGCAAGATTTCCCGACCTCGCGCCACTTGATTATTTTGTTTGGGGCTACGTGAAGGGTAAGGTTTATTTCACTAAACCTCGTGGTTTGGAAGAGCTGAGGCAACGCATAATAAATATTTTTGCAGAAATACCACCTCAAATGATAAGAAGTGCTATTGAAAATTTTTACGTTCGTCTCGGACAATGCCAAGAAGTCAATGGGCACCATTTTGAACACCTGCTATAATCTTGAAATTAAACCTGTTAGTGTATCTGTAAACTAATTGCCTCAACTGGCCGAAATCCTCACCTTGCCTTAAATGGCAGAGTTACCTCCTTGCCTTCACTGGCTGGGATCAAGAACTTGTCTGAAGTGACTGAGTTAAGAGGTAAAACCACTGTTAGTTTTTTTAAAATCGAGTTTTTTATTGCCCTTGTAAATTGAAAATTACTAGCTGCTAATAAATTTACAGAATGTTAATAGTTGTTGTAATTTCCGCACGACCGTGTAAAATCACTGTTCTCAAAACAGCTCGAGGAATCATTCACTCTGAGATCAGTAGATTTACTTTTCGTATTTTTTAAAGTATGCGTTCAAAACTTTCATGTTTCCACTCAATTTTTTGCGATTGCAGCGACACCTTGCGAGAATCGAAAAAAATTCCCGATATAAAATTCACGTATTTTTGGCCGTAGAGTCTGAATCCGCTATAAAAATAGGAATTTTCATTACAAATTTCAAAGTTGCCCCCGCCCCACCCACTGGGTTATAGGTGGGAGAGTCGAATCCAATGTCATTGGATAGATTTCGTAAAAATAACAAATACGTGTTTTTCAGTTTTTGAATTGGACGTTTTTTTATGAGCACAAGACGCTACTCTTAAAACAGTAATGTTTTCTTTTCATTTTTTACTATTACAGTGACACCATGCAAGAATCGAAAAAAATGTCTGGAATAAAATTTACGTATTTTTGCCATAGAATCCGATTCCGCAATAAAAAATAGGGGTTTCCATTTAAAATTTTAAAGTTGCTCCTCGCCCCACCCACAGGGTGGTGGGTGGTGAGGTCATATTGGTATCAGTAGATAATTTTCTGAAAAATTTTTGACACCCGGTATATTCCCTTAACGTGGATGGGAATGTAGATTGAATTGTACTTTGACCGTAGAAAGCCACAGTAGAGTCAGCACGCGCCATCAGCTACGGGGACACCTGGCGCGTTAGGAAAAGGTGTAAAATTTATTAGTATCTTCAAAATGGTTTCGAAAAGCTCAAAATTCATCTACAAATAGCTAATGTAATAATAAACTCAAAACAAATAGTCAGACAGCATAATAATCGAACGCGTGGCGTCTGCATCCCTATATACGTGTTGCAAAAATAAATTCAATGCAGTTAATTTAGAAAAGTTGAAATACAGCCATATGTTAGTTTATATAATTAAATCCATGAAATGAACAGTCAGACTTAATTCTCATAGAACCCACTCTGTTTTTATATTGTCGACAGTCGTACGCAATTTTGTGGTTACCATATTGCTTTCAAATTGGGGAGGTTTCCTCAGCATTCTGCGATATCTTACATGACCTCCTAAACTCCTACTTGTAGCTTAAAACTGAAGTTTCAGTGGCAATAACTTTATTTTTGTTATTTGCTATTTCCATCAAGATTTTATACTATTAAATCGAAAATGGTCTCAACTTTAATTTAACAAAATAACATGGAAATTCTATTGCATAACATGACTTTTGTTACTTGCGTAGTAGCTTTGAATGATATACAGTATGTTCATTTACTCAACCTTTCCTATAATTCAGTTAGACGACTGTTTTAAAATATTTGAATTATTTAAAATCGTTAACGTGACGATTGTCCTGAAACACATATGCGGATATCTTCTAATATAAAGTATTTTCTATATTTATTTTAAATTTATGTAAATATTGTTTACTACAAATTTAAACAATGGTTATGATTACATTTTACATGTAAGTAAATTCAATACAAAGTAGCAGAATTTCGAATGCTTTTTTAGAATAACGAAAATATAAACCTTTACATGGCGAGTATCATTTAGCATATTATCGCTTTAACGATTATTATGTTAAGGTAAATAAAAGGGGGTATCATGAGTTGTTTATACAATATAGCTGTGGAGATGTGCGAGTACAACATTAGAGTTATGAGAAAGTGTAAAAATATTTCCTTTAAAACACGCTTCGAATGAGGAAAATGATATAACTCCCTCTCGCGCACTAACCATATAAAAGAGCTGAAAAAATGTATTTTAAGGGTATCTTCCTATAACCCGTCCATCGATTAGACTGTTCTCTGAACGTACTATTGAAACCACGTGCTGTACAAGTTATTACCTAATAGATACTCTTTGTACCATCCGGAAGATATCTGCCAAAGTCCATCAATTAGTGACTTCTCTCTGGACATATTATTAAACCAACAACAGACTGTACAAGTCATTACCAACTACCGAGCTTTGTTCAACCTATTTAACTGATAGAAGAAATTACAGTTGTCTCACGACAACGAATTAAATTTCCGTACAAGTACAGCTATAAAACTTCAGAATAATTCATATTGTATGTTTTCGGGGGTGAAGATCGGGCACGACTAAATAAATACTGGGCGAATAAAAATAAAATGGAAACGTACGCAAGCATAGACGAGGGCGTCGGTAGGGACCTGGAGAGTAACATAGAGATTTATACTGCTTCAGGTAATTCCATTAATCCAATTGTTACGATTTAGTAACGACATAACTTTCTTAACTTAATAACCTGTTTATTTGGGCACTCCGCGTTATTATTTAAAATTGAAATCCTGGGAAATTCGTATTTTCTCATATTTGTGGTACTAAAAGGAACATCAGATTTCTATCGAATATTTGATTTGACTTTAACAAGAAAATAGGATAAATTTATATTACAATTTTTTCAGTAATTATTTTCAATCAATATTTCAATACTTAAATATTTTATTCGGGGAATTTACGTTTGCTTAATTATTGCAATTTGCTATCACGAAAATTGTGTATGTTCAGAGTTATGATATACGAGACATTTTATAAGTGACCAGTCCACATTCGTTTCTATTATTCTTCAGTTTAATAAAAACAAGGCGGTGGTGCCCATGTCTGCTATACAAAGTTTTGTAAGAATGCATTATTTCCAAAATATAATATGAGGATTTTTATATTACAACCACAAGGATATTTGATTGTTACAATTTTTACCAACAAATAAACACTGCAATTTCATTAATTCGATATATAGTGAGCCAACAAAGGTTTGAGGCATTAACTTGGTCAGTAGGCTGTTCGGCTGCTAGGTTGAGCCCCGTTACAATGCGAGATAGTTAATTTTTTGGACAGCGTCTAATCACTTGTTCGAGTGAAAGGTGATACAACGCAACCTTCAACTTTCGCGGAATCGTATTTTCATACAGTTAACAGTCATGCCCAACTTTTTGGTTGTCCTTTTATTCAATTACTTTATGAAGATTTCCCCAGCAGTCTAAGATATTTTACGTGAGCGACAACTAAATTAGTATGATTATATGATTATATTGGCGATTGCCGTAACTCTAATTTGAAATTAAATAAAACGGATTTTAGATTGCATTACATGGTTCTTGTTATTTGCACAACCAACTCTGAAATATATACAGTATGGTATATACGTAAACATTCCTATAAAATATTTAAACAATTGTCTTTTTTTTTTTTTGGCATTACGACTTATGTCGATACAGCCAGGTGCTTAATAATATTTAATGACTTTCATTCTGTTAATGTACCTACCACGCAATCTAACCTACTCTAATATCTACCGTGTAGATGTCTCACATTTATCCGATTCTACAATTCCTATTTTCTTAAGGTGCGCCGGGTAAACAATTGTCTTAAATATCTGGATTGTTTAACTTCATGTTTGGCCATTAGCTGCAACAATTGTTATGAAGTAAAATTGCTTATATGACTGTTATCGTAACTTTATAATACATGTATTAAAAGGGTTTCTGGATCTTTTCCAACTTTGACTTTCTGGAAATACAAGTAATAACCTAAATAGGTGATAATAATTTAATTCAAATCAATCAAAATATAAAACAAACTTTAAACAAATTTCACAGTGTAATTATTAAGTAATAAAATAAATAAAATAGATAAAGCAGATAAAACAAATAAATAAAATAAATAAAATAAATAAAATAAATAAAATAAATAAAATAAATAAAATAAATAAAATAAATAAAATAAATAAAATAAATAAAATAAATAAAATAAATAAAATAAATAAAATAAATAAAATAAATAAAATAAATAAAATAAATAAAATAAATAAAATAAATAAAATAAATAAAATAAATAAAATAAATAAAATAAATAAAATAAATAAATAAAATAAATAAAATAAATAAAATAAATAAAATAAATAAAATAAATAAAATAAATAAAATAAATAAAATAAATAAAATAAATAAAATAAATAAAATAAATAAAATAAATAAAATAAATAAAATAAATAAAATAAATAAAATAAATAAAATAAATAAAATAAATAAAATAAATAAAATAAATAAAATAAATAAAATAAATAAAATAAATAAAATAAATAAAATAAATAAAATAAATAAAATAAATAAAATAAATAAAATAAATAAAATAAATAAAATAAATAAAATAAATAAAATAAATAAAATAAATAAAATAAATAAAATAAATAAAATAAATAAAATAAATAAAATAAATAAAATAAAATGAATAAAATGAATAAAATGAATAATATGAATAAAATAAATAAAATAAATAAAATAAATAAAATAAATAAAATGAATAAAATGAATAATATGAATAAAATGAATAAAATATACAAAATAAACAATATAAATAAAATTAATAAAATTAAGGCTTGCAATCAAGGAGTCACGGGTTCGAATCTTGGAGATGTTTAGTGGCGTTTTCCATGTGTTACCGAGTTGGTGGCAGTGGACTAGGTGAGGTTGTCGCTGTATCACTCCTGAGTTCAAATCTCAGCTGCGACAGATAGCAAAGTCGTAAGTAATGGTCGTTGTATAATTATCTATGCATATGTGGAAAAACATACAGCTCAGTAGTTGGGAACGTCGTTCCTGTAGATTGGTGGTTAATAAATTGGTGGAATTAATAATCAAAATGTGTTACTACAAATACAACTAAATTTGAATTCTACCTCTTGCAGAATTAGATAATTTCGCAAATGGTTAATTTGTTTATTGATCATTACATGAGATTGAGATACAATAATAAGATATAAAGGGAAGTATTTCATTGGTGAATAATACCCAAGATTTATTAGATAATAATTAACGGATGGGCATGAATTTCTTCACTGACACGTTGTGATCAAGATTTTATTTAAAAATATGTATACCAGTCTGTAACCCGATTCTGCTCACAAAATTGAATTGTTTATTCGAAAGTATTACTTTTAAATAACAAGTATGATGCAAAATACTTAGAACCTAAGTAAACTGCTATATATGCTTTTAGAAAACTGAACAGTCTGAAATGGAGTAAGTAAATAAAAAAAAATAGAAAACCAAAATTCGATTGCATAAAACGCAACTAAAATGAACCAAACAAGAACTCATAATTCACAATTAAAGTAAACACTGATTGCCCCCAGTTAGACTAGACATTTTCAAGTCCTCTTGCTTAGTAACTTACATAATTTCATATTCCAAAATCTACTGTATACAGTGTACACCTGTATAATAAGCGTTATATATTTCTTAGGTTATTTGAAGTTCTGTTACATATTTATATTTTATATTTTCTTAATCATATTTTATAATGTAAATGTGTTAAATACAAATTGGTTGCCTTATTACAGTGGATTAAGCCACATGCTACGCTAACATATTTTAACTTGTTTTATGTTTATTTGCAAAATTCCAGTTGGATACATGTAATCTAAAATATTCTGCACAAGAAACTTTAATGTGGATTTTGCATTACTCAATATTATATGGTTTATTCCACAATTATTAAATTAAATAATGACATGACCACAGGGTTAATAGTAGCTGGATAAATCAGACCTACATATGATGCATCCGACTATCTGAACAAGCCTTGTTAGCATAATTAAATGATCCAAGCGTGAACCTGTCAATCAAAGCTTAGCAAGATATGCTATATCCTAAATAATTGCAGTCGATTATGTGTGAATGAAGTACACTTGTACAAGGTGAGCACCATCTAACTCTTTATGGCACGTAATCAAATATGTATTCAGAAATTATCTCATTTAATTAAAGACAGCTTACTATGAAACTGGGGAATACATGTGGAAAGCTACTGTCAATTTATACTAATTTAGTTTTCTATAATATAATAACAAAACAAGTAAAACTCGCAAAGGTATCAGATATGAATGTTCTTTCACCAATCTCCTTCAATATCGATTACAATAAATACGTGATATAATATTGATTTAGTAATATGTAAAGCTAAACCCATGTACCTGCCGACTGCCTTTTTTATTGTATTGGAGCCGTCTAATTTTTATGTTCCCGAGAATACCACAGCCTCCTGGTTTTATTGCGTTAATCACTCATTTTCTTTATGACACCGTTCCATATTCTGGTATCTTGCATTAGCTTGTACAACTCCAAATTATGTTGAGTGTCACAGTATTTTGTATAAAATGATAATCCTTGCAGAACCTGGATTCTGAAATCTAAAGCATTACAATCACACAGGATGTGGTAGGCATTTTAGTTCCCCCCCCCCCCCCCCAGATGTTTATTTTATACAAGTGTCCAATGACCTGCAAAATGAAAAGTTACAGTTTTAATATGAAAAATAAATGATATTTGTTTAAAATGTATAATTAACGGTTTAGCTACAGCAAAGAAATACTTTCAAAACTTGTTATATAATTATCATCATCATCCTTGGCTCTACAACCCAGGGTGGGTCTTGGCCTGTTCCAGTAGCAGCTTCCATTCTTCCTTATTCCGAGCCTTGGCTTTCCAATTCTTCTTCTTCTTCTTCAATTCTTAGTACCCTTAAATTTTCTTCGACCTGGTCCCTAAATCTGATTCTGGGCCTTCCTCTCTTCCAATCTCTAGCTGGTGTTTGATGGAGTATTTGTTTTGGTGGGTTACTGTCGGTTTTCCTTTCTAGATGGCTCAGCCATCTTAGTCTGTTTATTTTAATAGATCATACAATATCGGGCTCCTTATAGTGGTAATAAAGCTCAAAATTATAACGTCTTCACCATATCCCATTCTCTTGTACTCCTCTATACACATTCCGCAGGATCTTTCTTTCAAAACAGTCTATCAAAAGTGTTTTATATATTGCTATTTTAGTTTTTTTTGCTCACTATACTTGCTGTTAGGAGCTTTTTTAGGCCAAAGTAGGTTCTGTTAGCTAGGTAAACTCTTCTATTTCTGCACTTATGATGTTCTTTTCGTTTATTTGCGTTCCCAGATCTCTTACCCCTTCAAAAGTGTATGTTCCTATAACCGGGTCTTCGGGTGGCGTTGCGTAAGTGTTATTTGTGACTTTCATGTATTTTGTTTTCGCTACATTAACTTGCAGCCCCACTCTCTTCGCTGCTGTCTCTAATGCTCTGAAGGCTTGCATTAGGTCCCGTTTTGTCCTAGATATTATATCGATGTCATCCGCGTATGCTAATATTTGTACGCTCCTATTAATAATGGTTCCCCTAGTTGTTATCCCTGATTTTCTTATAGCCTTCTCCAAAACAATATTAAACAGTAAACACGATAGGCTATCCCCTTGACATAGTCCGGTACGTGTCTGGAAGGATTTCGACACATTGCTTTGTACTCTTACTTTGCATTCCACTTTAGAGAAGGTTGCCCTTACCAATTTTATTAGGTGTGTGGGGATATTGTTATATAATTAGGTATATTTATATGTTTTCCATTTACTTCCTAATTTTAATGTGTAATGGGGTAGTGAAGCGCAAGTTATAGCCTCTTTTACTCAATTGTTAACCTCACCTTCGCGATGAGTTCAATTTGAACTTGGTGCACCCTGTTTTCACTAACGAGGCTCTAACGACCGAGTAAGGGCGGAATAACCCTTACCTTTTGCCGTGAGCACATCCACCTTCAACATATTGCCTTCCAAAACGCTATCAACCACCCCAACGACTCATCAAAAGCAGAAGCTTTTACCCAATCTAAGTATGAAACGCAACGCGAAATCAGAAGAATAAAGAACGAGTGGTGGGCAAGCAAGGCCAGAGGAATTTCAAAGGTACGCCGATTCACACGACTACAGGAATTTCTTTCAAGGAGTAAAAGCAGTGTACGGCCCCAGTCGGAAAAATATGTGCCCTATCAAAGATTTAAATGGAAATCTCCTCAAAGAAGACCAGGAAATAAGAGCCCGATGGAAAGAACACTACCCTAACATTCTTAACCAGCAAAGTCAAGCCGATCACGATATTATAAATCTTATCCCTCAATATGACACCTTCGAAGACTTAGATAAACCACTAACAACGGAAGAGATCTTAACCGCCATTGGGCAGCTAAAAAATAACAAATCTCTCGGCGCCGACTCACTCCCAGCTGAGATCTTTAAAGCTGTGTCGTCAGAGCTCATACCCTACCTCAAAAAACTGTTTGATGTCGTGTGGGAAAGTGGTCAAGCTCAGCAGGAGTTTCGTGATACACTTTTAATCAACCTCTTTAAAAACAAAGGGCGCGCTGCGGACTGTGGAAATTACAGGGGTATAGCTCTCCTGGCTGTTGGAGGGAAGATACTCACTAAAGCGATGGCAAATAGGCTAGAGCTAACACCTGTTATGGAAAAGATACTTCCTGTGTACAGAGTGGCTTTAGACCAAACCGAGGCACATCGGATTTAATTTTCACACTTAAACAGCTTCAAGAAAAAGCACTCGAACATCAAGGAGAAATTCACATGGCCTTCATTGATTTAACCAAGGCGTTTGACTCGGTGGACAGGGAAGTGCTCTGGAAAATTATGTTCCGCTTAGGTATCCCTAGAAAATTTGTGGAAGTATGTCGCAGTCTACATACAAACAACAACGCCCAGGTTATGTATAATAATGAGGCAACCGAACCTTTCCAAACCCTCACTGGAGTTAGGCAGGGATGTGTCCTGGCACCCCTACTCTTTAATTTGTTTACCACTGCTCTAACAATTATTGTTGACAACAAACTGACAGTCAGAGGAATAGGTCTCAGATACCGTTTTGATGGCGGTCTCTTTAACATAGGGCGCTTTAGAGCTTTCACGAAGACACGCACACGATTCATTTGTGATCTCCAGTATGCGGATGACTGTGCACTTTTAGCCTCTACGCCGGAAGAGCTTCAAGAACTTTTAGATGTGTATGCCCAGAGCTATGATTCCTTGGGACTTAAAATCAACATTGGAAAGACTAAGATTATGTCAACTCCTCATCAAGTGAACCAAATAGACATTACACTTAACGGAAATTCTCTTGAAGTGGTGGATCAGTTCAATTAATTAGGCAACGCTGTTAATGACAAAGCAAACATGGACAGCAAGATTCGCAATAGAATTAACGCTGCATCTAGAGCACTCTGGGGACTTAGAGAGAGAGTATTTGGCAACCACGACCTTGCTTTGTCAACGAAAATGGCTGTCTATAGAGCAGTTGTCATTCCAACACTGCTATATGGATGTGAAAGCTGGGTCACTTACCGTCGTCATGTGAAAGAATTAGAACGTTTTCAGCAAAGACACCTCAGAAGTATGATGAAAATCCGTTGGTTCCATCACATATCAAACGTGGAAGTACTCAGGAGAGCAAACAGCCTTCCAATTGAGGTGCTTATTTCAAGAGCACGCCTAAGATGGGCAGGTCACGTTCATCGTATGCATGATAACCGCCTTCCTAAATGTACACTTTATGGTGAATTGCTAAGCGGTAGAAGAAGGCGTGGCGGTCAACGAAAGAGGTTCAAAGACGCTCTCCATGAAAATCTAAAATCCTGCGGTATTGCAGACGAGCAATGGGAACAACTTGCAGCGGACAGAACCGAATGGCGAGGGGTTGTGGCCAGCTATCAAGGAAATGTTGCTGCAAGAAGGCCGAATCCAAGACCTATCCAGGTCTATGTTTGTCCTGACTGCGGTCGACATGTGCTCTCCCGAATTGGCCTCTATAGCCATAGTCGTGTGCACCGTAGATGAATGGGAATTACAATAGACTACACCTTTTACTTGTTTTTTATTGTACACAATTTATCGACTGTAACATTTTTATACTCGGACTCGAGTAACGGCTAATAATAATAATAATAATTTTACCCCCCGTTGGCCGAACAAACGGTTTACACATGTTCTTTCCTAATAGATTATACTTACTACTTTATTTAATTAATATACCAGAAAAGAAACTACAAAGTCTGACAGTTTATTAAAACTGTATAAGCCAAATAGCTTTAGGTAACTATCGCATAAATGATCAATTTCACACTAGGTAATACTTCAGATATTATGTAACTGGGATTAATACATAAAACAACAATCTACTTGAAAAATATCCTGTCAAAATATTGGCGTGAATGAAAAGAATCGGTTAGGGTCTGACCTTTTACTAGACTATCCTCCTTGGTAATGATGATGGCTGGTAGCCCTTGATGAGCATTAGAACGTCCACATAAATTAGCAATTAATTTCTTTTGATAAGTAATTTTCATATGTTTAAGCAGGGTATTCCAATCTTAGATATCGAGGTATAAAGATGCTTAAAATAACAGAAAATGTAACCTTTGGATCGATTCGATTTCCGTTTTTTGTCGACGAAAATAATGCCGTCTGTCAGAAATTGAATTTCATATAATTCTGTATAAGTAACCTCACCTAATGATCCTGTAAAGGTCGTATCCAATTAAGTCACATAAATGATGCATGAAAAGTCGTGACAACCCTTTCCTAATCGTCCGGATTGGTCATAAAGAGGTTTTAACAATGTCGTCATGTCTAAAAGTCATATAGTAGACGTCGCCACGTTTTTTATAAGAGGTTGTTTTATTGTGGTCTTAGTTCGTCTAGACATTCCCACAAGAGTTTGGATATTATATTTGGGTCTCATAGTGCGCAACATCTTAATATCTGTTATTATACTGATATGCCTATTTTAATGTCGACACAATCTCTAAGAAACAGGCCTAATTTAAACATTTTGACTGCCGAGCTTAACTTATAAGAATATGTACTTTTTGGTCAGCCATTGATATACTGAAAGTTTCAAAAAATCCTAATTAAGCGTTAACCGTCATATTTAAATTAAAACTTGTTTTGTTTGCCTCTAATAACTTACAACTTTTACTTAGAAAATATTTTCTCACAATCTTCTTTTTCCCTACATAAACAGAAAATCATTTTGTTCAGTTAAATCGATTTTTTATTAGAGGCAGTTTAATAAAATATGTGAAAAATATCTGGCATCTGTTTCCTCCATTTTGGAGTCGGGCAACATAGGTACCGGGTGTTAGAAAAGTACGGGAACGGTGGAAAATCTCGAACAGTTTGCATCAAATCGAAAAATAAAAAAATACGTATCAAAAATTTTTCAAAAAACTATCTACTGATACCAAAATGACCTCCCCACCTAACACCCTGTGGGTGGGGCGAGGGGCAACTTTAAAATTTCAAATGGAAATCCCTATTTTTTATAGCGGATTCGGATTCTACGGCCAAAAATACGTGCATTTTATATCTGGATTTTTTTTCGATTCTCGCAAGGTGTCGCTGCAATCGCAAAAAATTGAGTGGAAACATGAAAGTTTTGAAGGTATACTTAAAAAAATACGAAAAGTAAAACTATTGATCTCAGAATGAATGACTTCCCGAGCTGTTTTGAGAACAGTGATTTTACACGGTCGTGCGGAAATTACAACTATTAATATTCTGTAAATTTATTAGCAGCTAGTAATTTTCAATTTACATTTCATACAGGGCAATGAAAAACTCGATTTTAAAAAAAAGCTAACAGTGGTTTTACCTCTTAATTCAGCCACTTCAGACAAGTTCTTGATCCCAGCCAGTGAAGGCAAGGAGGTAACTCAGCCATTTAAGGCAAGGTGAGGATTTCGGCCAGTTGAGGTAATTAGTTTACAGCTTAACTGCTACACTAGCGGGTTTTAATTTCAAGATTATAGCAGGTGTTCTAAATGGTGCCCATTGACTTCTTGGCATTGTCCGAGACGAACGTACAAATTTTCAATAGCACTTCTTATCATTTGAGGTGGTATTTCTGCAAAAATGTTTATTATGCGTTACCTCAGCTCTTCCAAATTACGAGGTTTAGTGAAATAAACCTTACCCTTCACGTAGCCCCAAACAAAATAATCAAGTGGCGTGAGGTCGGGAGATCTTGCTGGCCATTCAATAGTTCCTCTTCGACCTATCCATTGATTTTCGAAAGTGCCATTCAAATAGTCCCTAACAATATCTCGATAGTGTGGAGGAGCCCCATCTTGCTGGAACCAAACATTATCGAACTCATCACCAGCAATCTCTTGTATTGCGGGAACTATTTGATTTGTCAACATTTCCAGGTATTTTTCTCCATTCAAATTTCCATCTATCGAAAACGGTCCTATGATTCGATCCCTGAAAACTCCTGCCCAAACATTTAATTTTTGTGGATACTGCGTGTCTGTTTCAAGCATCCAGTAAGGGTTTTCGTCACACCAATATCTGAAATTATGGCGATTAACTTTTCCACTGAGTTCGAAAGTTGTTCATCTGAGAAGACAAGTAGAGATGACAACAAATTTGGGTTTTGGTTACTCCTTTCCGTCATTAATTCACTAAATTCAAGTCGCCGATCAAAATCATCTTCATTTAACTCTTGGTGAAGATGAATTTTGTAAGGATGAAATTTCAAAAGTTTCAAATTCTTATGAACTGAAAATGCACTCATATCAAGCTGTTGACTGGCTTTTCTGATTGGTAACCTTCGATTCACAACAAATACCTGGGCCACTTCCATTTGTTGAGCTTCCGATGTTTCAGATGTTGGCCTTCCAGATCTTCGGCAATTTGTATTTGTCCTTGTGTCTAGGAACCGTTTGATGGTACAGGACACAGTAGATTTCGAAATTCCCACTTGATCTACACGGAATGTTTCGTTGAATAAAATAACAACTTCATCATAGGACCTTTCTTTATCGCCCCACCCTCGCATCATTAAAAGAGAAACTCTCTCTTCCTCTGCTAAAGTAGCCATTATGCAGAAAAAACGCGAGAACTAATGAAAAATGAAATAACTTTTTCCGTACAAAAGTGCGCTCCTCCCTCTACAAAAGTTGGAAGGAACTAAACGTTTTCGTAGAAAAATAGAAAAAGAAATACTGTTATTAAGAACACTTTTAAAAAAGCATTCATAAAAACCAAGATATCACAGATATTGTTTTTTAAACTGAATGTTTTTTGTCAACACGAGTAGCTAGAGTTTGTAAATATTTACAAACTTATGGACGCTTAAGGTTTATTTCAATTTTGTGCGATTGCAGCGACACCTTGCGAGAATCGAAAAAAATGCCCGATATAAAATTCACGTATTTTTGGCCGTAAATCCAAATCAGCTATAAGAAATAGGGATTTTCATTACAAATTTCAAAGTTGCCCACCGCCCCACCCACTGGGTTAGGGGTGGGAGAGTCGAATCCAATGTCATTGGATAGATTTAGTAAACGTAAATACGTGTTTTTCAGTTTTTGAATTGGACGTTTTTTTATGAGCGCAAGACGCTACTCTTGAAACAGTAATGTTTTCTTTTAATTTTTTGCGATTACAGCGACACCGTGCAAGAATAGAAAAAAAGTATCTGGTATAAAATTTACGTATTTTTTGCCATAGAATCCGATTTCGCAATAAAAAATAGGGGTTTCCATTTGAAATTTTACTTTGAATTACTTAGCTCCTTTAAGTAGCATCGGTCTTTCGGCTGATGTTTGTTGCAATCGAAGCATTAGCGTTTTGATGGTAATATGCAATTATTACACTTAACGCGCCAGGCTTGTAACTTGTAATTCAGCGCTCGGCGGGGCACATAATCCGGAGAGTAGCTGTTGGTTGGAGTCTGGTTACGTTCCTTATAGTAAAATAAGGATTTTATAGGGGAGTTTCGCGACTGAAATATAATGTTTTAATATTCTGCCCTCTAAAAAAGCATTTGAATCATGCTAAGCCCAGTGAGGCTATTTATTTTTTGATTGCAGTAGACACTGGATCGCTAGATGGTGCCTGTTGAGTATTTTGCATGGCGCTCTATCCTAACGATACCGAGATATACCAAATAGTCAAGGGATTTTCGTGTCGTTCGTCACATGCCTACCTTGCACTGACGAGAGCCAACAGCTCGAAACTGCAGTCTGCAAATGGTGTGTGATGACTGGCACGAGAGCTCCTTTAACTGGGATCAGTCTTTCGGCTGTTGCAATCGAAGCATTAACGTTTTGTTGGTAATACACAGTTATTACACTTAGCGCGCCAGGCTTGTAACTTGTATTTCAGCGATCGGCGGGGCACATAGCTCGGAGAGTAGCTGTTGGTTGCAGTTTAGTTGCGTTCCTTATAGTAAAATAAGGATTTTATAGAGAAGTTTTGCTACTGAAATATTATGTTTTACTTGAGATGACCTAACATTAGAATTTTAGAAGGGACCTCACTTAACCAGCTGCGTGTACGGCTTCCCAGGTGTCTTAGTCCGCCTCTGTTAATATGCTCGTGAAGATTATAATTATTATATATAGATCTTCTTTAAATTTTCACATCCAATTGAAATTAAATAAGGTAAATTATGTTGTGTCCTATTTGTTTTACAAATATCGGAATATCCCTCAGTACAGTTTCTTGAGGCGATAAAATCTATACAACTTGTGAATGTAATTCATTTAACGTATATTGCAGTATTTATCAATGCAGGCTCGTTTAATGAATGAAAAGGTATTGTGGTATCGGAGTATTAAACTAGGAAACGATGGAGATTGTGAAATCGCATTACAGTACATTAAGTTATTTTTTGCTTGGCTGAATAAATAGCTACATATTTCACAAATACGAAGATTATAAATCGAAGTATTATTGCCATATACACTATACAGAGATAGATAATATTAATTTATAAGCAGTTTAAAAAATGATAGTGCCACCGGCATGGATCAAATATCACCCAAATTAATAAAACATTGTCATAATTTTCTAATAAAACTTCCAGTACATATTATTAACACTATAATAGGTTGTGTATCAGATCACTTCAAGGTTGCAATTGTAACGCTAATTTATAAAAATGCATGTAGAACTGAAAAACTAATTATAGGCCTGGATCTGCTATCAACAATTTGGCAAAAATATTTGAGAAAGCACTAAAAAGTTGACTTGAGGAATTTCTAGAAAAGAATAAAATTATTTTGAAGAAAAGAAAAGTTCTTTTTGTACCACGGATGCAATTTATAGATTAGTCAATATAATCTTTACAAGAAAAAAAAATGTATTTCTGTCTTCTTTGGATTTGGCGAAGGCCTTCGACACTGTATGTCATGTAAAACTATTGCAAAAACTAGAAAAAATTGGTATCCGAGGCACAGTGTTGAGGATATTCGCTAGTTACCTGGAAGGCAGAAAACCGTATGTAAAAATCGGAGATAAAATAAGTGATGAAAAACTTATAATTATGGGAGTTCCTCAAGGTACCGTATTGGCGCCAATTCTGTTTTTAATCTTTATAAACAATTTATGCAATCTAAATTTATCAGGTCAAATTATTTCATACAGATGATACAACTATTATATGCAAAGGCGATGATGATTGGCACGATGTGAAAAATGCTGTTGTGCAAGATATAAAAAGAAAGATCATGGCTCGACCTAAATCAGTTATCCCTTAATATATCTAAAACTAAATATATAGCATTCTCTATATATAACTTAAATAAACCGAATTTTAATGATATAAATTCAAGATAGTAATGAAAAAATTCGATCCACTAATACGATAAAATATTTGGGTTTAGTGATAGCCGAAAACTTTTTTTTTTAATACATTTATTTAACATCGGCCTATTTCCGCTACTGAGGCCTAACACCGACGCCTGTAGACGAGCTACCCCCAACCAAGAATTTTGCCGAACCTCTTCCCTTAAGAAGATTAGGGCTCTTTTACTTGCCTAACATTTAATAGACAAGGGACCGACGGCTTTACATCCCCTCCGAAGGATGGTATATCTCCTATACAACCCTCGCCTAAGGTTGTATAGCTTCCGCGCATACACTAATATACAAGCCGCTGGAAGATGTGTGAGGCGAGAACGCGGTTTCCGTTGGAATGGTCACCCATCCAAGTACTAACTGCGCCTGTCGTTGCTTTACATCGCATACCGAAGTATGTACATAGTAAAGACGCACCTACGCTCGCCCCGACGAAAACTTAAGGTGGTCGGACCGTTCTAGTCAAGTAACTAACAAAATTAGAAAGCTGATATATAATTTCCACCAGCTCAGAAAAATTTTATGTAAAAAAATCTTATTAAACGTATATAATTCCTCTGGCTGTGTGGACGCTGTCCTAGTGCAAAAAAAAGTATATAATTCCATAGTTGAATTCGTCATAGGCTATGGCATAATCATATGGGTTGGTGCCTACGATAATGCTTTAAATCTGATTAAAGTTATACAAAAAACGATTTTAAAAATAATACTGAAAAAATCCTACCTACTCTATTGATCAGTTGTTCAAAGAATCTAATTGTCTAAATTTAAAACAGTTATATATATATTAGAATGTTCTATGTTTATCAAAAAAAGAAATTGTCCAAATTTAGTTTGCTTACACATTTATATAACACTAGATCTGCGGTGAATAAAAATATCATAATTCCAAAGTATAATAGAACTAAACAACAAAACTTTATAGATTATCTTGGGCCGCATTTTTATAATAACATACCGGTTGAAATAAAAAATATTAACAATCTATATAAACGCAGGAAAAGTTTAAAAACTTATATTATAAATAATACCCATATCATCCTTAATACATGAGCCTTACATCTTGCTCACATAATTTGTGTCCTCCCGATATATTCGTCCATTGCAAGTTTGTATATTTACATTTATTAATAATAATTACAATATCTCTTAACTATTATAGGAATATGTTGTCATTAACTTACATCTTCGTTTTGTTTTCTTAATATTAAGTTTTTTTAAAGTTTATATAATATAATATGAAGTTATATGTGCACACACACAATCCCTATTTAGGGATCAGGTGCAATTTTTTGTTTGATTATTTTCAATTATTATACAATTTAGTAATAAACAATAAACAATATTGGCGTTTAATATTGTATTTTTACAACTTAACGGCAGAATTGAACACATTTTTAAAATTCGTTTTTATAAATGTACCCACATTTATCATACCGGGTGGCTCAACCGTTGAGAGAAACGAGAAATTTGCTTAGATCAAAACTTCTTTAATTTCAATAATAGAACTTATGTACAAAACAGAACTAGCTTTGGGCTCCCCATTATCACCAATCCTAGCATTCATTAGAATCATGACATATTTTACAGAATAATCCATTGTCTTCTCACATCCAATACTACTACCATTATGTTGATAACATTATAATATTATGGCCAGGTCCATCAGATTTTTTAAACTATGTTAATTCAATATATACTACTATAAAGTTCACATTGGAAACTTAAAACATAGAACTTTCAATTAATTTCCTTAACTTAACGTTAAAAAACGAGCAATATTTGTTTGATATCTACTGTGGATCAATTAATGTTCCATTATCACAACAATCTTTTAATAAAGAGTTAGCCATTATTAAATAAATTGCTTTATCTCACAATTAAACAAAATAAATCATAATTCAGTATTTATAAATAACCCTATTTAACCTTCTTACCATTCAGTAAACTTCATAGGCAATGTTTCGCCTAAAATAGTTAATTACTTAAAGAATCATTTCACTGTTTCATTTAAGTGTACCAAAAACCTATTTGTACATAACAAAGGCAAAGTGGACCTTCTTGACATATGTGGTGTTTATAAACTGTTATATAACTCTTGCAACGCTACCTGCGTATGTCGAATATTAGCTAAGGTCCTACAGTGGTTGATACTTCCCCTTCTGAGTAAAAGCAAATCTCTTTAAGGACACATAGAGTAAGTCAAAATAAAAAGATTTAGGGGCAGACCCACCTCGAAAACCCGCGGAGGCACCCCCACCCCCTGCTTAAAAGGGTGGCGTGCACATATTTTATTTTTTTCCTCGAAAACGATAAGAGATAATGACTTACGGTTTGCGCCAATCGAAAGAAAATAAAATTTTACATACGACTACATTTTTTTGGCTGATCAAAAATTATATTCTTCTCTCCCATTACAAAAAATATGGGAGGGGGCTACTCTGTAATGTCACATTTTTGCTTATTACTCCTAAACGGCCTAATAAATGAAAATTTACCAAGAGTTAAAAAATAAAGCTTATGACTTTTCCAATCGAATGATATATGAAAAGTGAGTGATATCTGTTTAAATAATGCGTTCAGTGGCGTAGGGATTTATTTGCATTCGGTAGAATTAATTGCAACAGCGTTTAATAATAAAAAAAAATCTCAAACGAAAGAAAATTTACGTCAAGCAGATATTTTTTAATTGATTAAAAAATGGTAACTTTTTGTCTTACTACAATAAATATAGGAGGGGGTTATACAGTAATGTGTACATTTTATCTTCTTACTCCTAAACAGCCCAACAAATCAAAATTTACCAAGAGTCGAAATTTAAAATAATTTCTGCTGTCTATTAATGTTTCAAAAGTGCATGATATTATTTAAATAATACGTACAGTCTTGAAAAAGAAAAAAATTATTTCTGGTTTACACCAATCGAGCATGTGAAATTTTACTTTTTTTTTTCAATTATTTGGCTTTTGATAGCAGAGGGAGAGAGGAAGGTCGATCTAGAAATAAAGCAGTAGACTGGGTTAACCGGTTAAATGTTTTTTAATAAAAATAAAAATGAAAACAGTGTAAACGATCAATAAACTCTCAACTCAATAAACAAAAGAAAAATATTTTAACTAAATAAATAAACAAATACGACAAAGGTAACACAGCGCTAATTGCAACATTCCTTACATGTACATAATTGTGTACATTTTAATTTTTTTTAAAAACACTTACATTTATGACCACAAATTTTGCAATTGCAAATGATTAAAACTTCCTGCCTTAATTTTTCGTTATTAATAGTTGTCCAAACTGGCAACCATTTTTCTTGTTCCAGTGTCCACCCCATTGGGACGGACACGGTAATGCAACGTTTCCTATGGTTAATTGGCCCCAAACAAAACCACCCTGATAAATGCACCTTCAAACGTACAATAAAAGTGCATTTCATGTGGGGGAAGATTTTCTATAGACCTATTTTTTTAAGTAAATAATTGCATTCGACAAACGTCCAGACTTTGAGCCTCTGAATGTTTATCATACAGAAATATCACAAATGTTTCCAACATATGCAGTTGTTCTGCGCTGGGTTGTTTGGGTTGAAGTGTCAACTCTTTGAAAGTGTCTGTAATATCTAGAAAAGCTTCCCATGCTTCCCAACACTTTCTTTTTCCTTTCCCGAAGAAGGCCGATGTCACATCGCACCCAGTAAAAGCGTGAAGAAGGGAAGACCTAAACATTTATCCTTCAAATTGTTACTTATTTCCATGCAAGATACGTATTGCAATTTTTTCCCTATACCAAACTCTATCCAGACGTCTTGCTCTTGATGCTGGTATTGGTAAAAAATGGCAAGAATAATAACACCAGTGTCGATAGTTTTTATTAGGATTTTTTTTTAATTATTTTGTAAACAGTTTAGGGAATTAACAAATATTCTGGAATCGGCTTCTTCATGATTGCAAACACCAATCATTTCAATTATGTCTGAAGAGCTGCTGTTGTAGAAGGTTTCCTCATTATTGTTGCATACTAACACTTTATTTTCGGCCAATGGCACATTCTTGAAATAGTTTGAAATTAAACTAAACAATTCTTTTTTATTTTCTGCGTGTCTTAAAAATTCAAACCAATTTCTTGGCATAGTGGTGTTTAAATCTTACTAATTTCCTACTTCCTTTACCCCTCATTTCTCTAGTGCTTTCCTTTAAGTTTTTCTTTATATAAATATCCCAAATGATATCAATCCTCTTGGTGGTTTCCAAAAGTTTAAAAATGTAAGGCTTTATAATACGAGAAATATAATTTTCAAAATTTAAGCAAGCCTTAGGTTGAAGCATGTGTACCATCTATTAATTCAGCATTAATGTCCATGGGTGTGCCCTTAGTGAAGCGCAAGTTATAGCCTCTCCTACTCAATTGTTAACCTCACCTTCGCGATGAGTTCAATTTGAACTTGGTGCACCCTGTTTTCACTAACGAGGCTCTAACGACCGAGTAAGGGCGGAATAACCCTTACCTTTTGCCGTGAGCACATCCACCTTCTCACGAAGAGTGCGGTAAAAATAACTCACCGCACACAAAGGTTGCTTTTGGAATCGTTTGGTTACCCCATCGTCGCAGTCTCCTTCTGTGCCATGGGACCACACCACTCGCCTTCCGCAACCGAGCTGGTCAGTTGCATACCTGCTCCAGCTAAAACCTCAAATGCAGCTTCGTTTTCAGTCGATTAAGGCTTTTAAAAAAATGATGGAGCGTTCAAGTGGGACAAAATCATCCGGAGGTAAAATACCCTCCCGATCGGACCTCCGGGGGAGGGTGCCCACAGGGACACCTCATCGAATGTCGAAAAAACACCGACAAGTTAAATCCAACAAAACTAATTCTTTCATCTACGGCGCCTGGAATGTTCGTACTTTGAACGACAGCACTCGCACCGATCGGCCTGAAAGAAGAACTGCTCTAATAGATAGAGAACTTCACCGACTCAATGTTGACGTTGCAGCTCTCAGCGAAACTCGATTTTTGGAGGAAGGCTCTCTCACAGAAAAGTACTACACCTTCTATTGGAAAGGTCTTCCCACCAATTCAAGAAGACAATATGGAGTAGGATTTGCCGTTCGGAATCAACTTGTATCCAACTTAACACAAGTACCACAAGGCCTATCCGAGCGTCTAATGCTGCTACGCTATGAGCTATCAGATGGCAACGCGGTAAATCTAATAAGCGCCTACGCTCCCACTCTGGATGCAAGTCACGACACCAAGGAAAGCTTCTATCAACAGCTGGAAGAAACCCTCTGTAGAATACCTAAAACAGAACGACTCGTTATTCTTGGCGATTTTAACGCTAGAGTAGGGAGAGATGCAGACACCTGGCCAGGCATCATAGGCAAGAACGGTTTGGGCAACATGAACGCTAACGGTCAACTACTCCTGACTAAGTGCGCCGAACATGATCTAGTTATAACAAACACCATTTTCCGACAAAAGGATAAATTTAAAGGCACCTGGCGTCACCCCAGATCAGGTCACTGGCATCTACTGGACTATGTTATCGTACGTAGGAAGCATCTCAAGGACGTCCAAATTACAAAGGCGCGCATTGATAGCGAATGTTGGACCGATCATCGTCCTGTTGTCTCTAAAATGAAAATTGTTATGAGACCCAAACACCGAAGAACTCAAGTAAAACGTAGACTACGTCTCTGTATTAGTAAATTGCGTGACCAACAAACCGTCGAACAGCTAAAGCAAAAAGTTCAAGAGAATTTGAGTGCACTAGAAGAAACCAATTCTGTAGATGTCGCTGCTACCTGGACACAAATTAAAGACAGTTTAAAAAGTGCGAGTGAGGAAATTCTTGGCACTGCAGCAAGTAAAAAACAGGAGGACTGGTTCAATGATAATGAAGCTTTTATACAAGAACTTCTTGACCGCAAACATATTGCCTTCCAAAACGCTATCAACCACCCCAACGACTCATCAAAAGCAGAGGCTTTTACCCAATCTAAGTATGAAACGCAACGCGAAATCAGAAGAATAAAGAACGAGTGGTGGGCAAACAAGGCCAGAGAAATTCAAAGGTACGCCGATTCACACGACTACAGGAATTTCTTTCAAGGAGTAAAAGCAGTGTACGGCCCCAGTCGGAAAAATATGTGCCCTATTAAAGATTTAAATGGAAATCTCCTCAAAGAAGACCAGGAAATAAGAGCCCGATGGAAGGAACACTACTCTAACATTCTTAACCAGCAAAGTCAAGCCGATCACGATATTATAAATCTTATCCCTCAATATGACACCTTCGAAGACTTAGATAAACCACTAACAACGGAAGAGATCTTAACCGCCATTGGGCAGCTAAAAAATAACAAATCTCCCGGCGCCGACTCACTCCCAGCTGAGATCTTTAAAGCTGTGTCGTCAGAGCTCATACCCTACCTCAAAAAACTGTTTGATGTCGTGTGGGTAAGTGGTCAAGCTCCGCAGGAGTTTCGTGATACACTTTTAATCAACCTCTTCAAAAACAAAGGGAGCGCTGCGGACTGTGGAAATTACAGGGGTATAGCTCTCCTGGCTGTTGGAGGGAAGATACTCACTAAAGCGATGGCAAATAGGCTAACACCTGTTATGGAAAAGTTACTTCCTGAAACACACAGTGGCTTTAGACCAAACCGAGGCACATCGGATTTAATCTTCACACTTAAACAGCTTCAAGAAAAAGCACTCGAACATCAAGGAGAAATTCACATGGCCTTCATTGATTTAACCAAGGCGTTTGACTCGGTCGACAGGGAAGTGCTCTGGAAAATTATGTTCCGCTTAGGTATCCCTAGAAAATTTGTGGAAGTATGTCGCAGTCTACATACAAACAACAACGCCCAGGTTATGTATAATAATGAGGCAACCGAACCTTTCCAAACCCTCACTGGAGTTAGGCAGGGATGTGTCCTGGCACCCCTACTCTTTAATTTGTTTACCACTGCTCTAACAATTATTGTTGACAACAAACTGGCAGTCAGAGGAATAGGTCTCAGATACCGTTTTGATGGCGGTCTCTTTAACATAGGGCGCTTTAGAGCTTTCGCGAAGACACGCACACGATTCATTTGTGATCTCCAGTATGCGGATGACTGTGCACTTTTAGCCTCTACGCCGGAAGAGCTTCAAGAACTTTTAGATGTGTATGCCCAGAGCTATGATTCCTTGGGACTTAAAATCAACATTGGAAAGACTAAGATTATGTCAACTCCTCATCAAGTGAACCAAATAGACATTACACTTAACGGAAATTCTCTTGAAGTGGTGGATCAGTATAATTACTTAGGCAACGTTGTTAATGACAAAGCAAACATGGACAGCGAGATTCGCAATAGAATTAACGCTGCATCTAGAGCACTCTGGGGACTTAGAGAGAGAGTATTTGACAACCACGACCTTGCTTTGTCAACGAAAATGGCTGTCTACAGAGCAGTTGTCATTCCAACACTGCTATATGGATGTGAAAGCTGGGTCACTTACCGTCGTCATGTGAAAGAATTAGAACGTTTTCAGCAAAGACACCTCAGAAGTATGATGAAAGTCCGTTGGTTCCATCACATATCAAACGTGGAAGTACTCAGGAGAGCAAACAGCCTTCCAATTGAGGTGCTTATTTCAAGAGCACGCCTAAGATGGGCAGGTCACGTTCATCGTATGCATGATAACCGCCTTCCTAAATGTACACTTTATGGTGAATCGCTAAGCGGTAGAAGAAGGCGTGGCGGTCAACGAAAGAGGTTCAAAGACGCTCTCCATGAAAATTTAAAATCCTGCGGTATTGCAGACGAGATTACAGGGGTATAGCTCTCCTGGCTGTTGGAGGGAAGATACTCACTAAAGCGATGGCAAATAGGCTAACACCTGTTATGGAAAAGTTACTTCCTGAAACACACAGTGGCTTTAGACCAAACCGAGGCACATCGGATTTAATCTTCACACTTAAACAGCTTCAAGAAAAAGCACTCGAACATCAAGGAGAAATTCACATGGCCTTCATTGATTTAACCAAGGCGTTTGACTCGGTCGACAGGGAAGTGCTCTGGAAAATTATGTTCCGCTTAGGTATCCCTAGAAAATTTGTGGAAGTATGTCGCAGTCTACATACAAACAACAACGCCCAGGTTATGTATAATAATGAGGCAACCAAACCTTTCCAAACCCTCACTGGAGTTAGGCAGGGATGTGTCCTGGCACCCCTACTCTTTAATTTGTTTACCACTGCTCTAACAATTATTGTTGACAACAAACTGGCAGTCAGAGGAATAGGTCTCAGATACCGTTTTGATGGCGGTCTCTTTAACATAGGGCGCTTTAGAGCTTTCGCGAAGACACGCACACGATTCATTTGTGATCTCCAGTATGCGGATGACTGTGCACTTTTAGCCTCTACGCCGGAAGAGCTTCAAGAACTTTTAGATGTGTATGCCCAGAGCTATGATTCCTTGGGACTTAAAATCAACATTGGAAAGACTAAGATTATGTCAACTCCTCATCAAGTGAACCAAATAGACATTACACTTAACGGAAATTCTCTTGAAGTGGTGGATCAGTATAATTACTTAGGCAACGTTGTTAATGACAAAGCAAACATGGACAGCGAGATTCGCAATAGAATTAACGCTGCATCTAGAGCACTCTGGGGACTTAGAGAGAGAGTATTTGACAACCACGACCTTGCTTTGTCAACGAAAATGGCTGTCTACAGAGCAGTTGTCATTCCAACACTGCTATATGGATGTGAAAGCTGGGTCACTTACCGTCGTCATGTGAAAGAATTAGAACGTTTTCAGCAAAGACACCTCAGAAGTATGATGAAAGTCCGTTGGTTCCATCACATATCAAACGTGGAAGTACTCAGGAGAGCAAACAGCCTTCCAATTGAGGTGCTTATTTCAAGAGCACGCCTAAGATGGGCAGGTCACGTTCATCGTATGCATGATAACCGCCTTCCTAAATGTACACTTTATGGTGAATCGCTAAGCGGTAGAAGAAGGCGTGGCGGTCAACGAAAGAGGTTCAAAGACGCTCTCCATGAAAATTTAAAATCCTGCGGTATTGCAGACGAGCAATGGGAACAACTTGCAGCGGACAGAACCGAATGGCGAGGAGTTGTGGCCAGCTATCAAGGAAATGTTGCTGCAAGGAGGCCGAATCCGAGACCTAACCAGGTCTATGTTTGTCCTGACTGCGGTCGACATGTGCTCTCCCGAATTGGCCTCTATAGCCATAGTCGTGTGCACCGTAGGTGAATGGGAATTACATTAGACTACACCTTTTACTTGTTTTTTATTGTACACAATTTATCGACTGTAACATTTTTATACTCGGACTCGAGTAACGGCTAATAATAATAACTTTAATATATTTCCCGAGGCATCGTAATAAATCCGATTTTGTGCTATGATACATTTGCCCAAGTTGAGCCAGTGAGGGGGGATAGGGATGATTTTCATATTTAAAAAAATTGTTGAGATCTTCGTCTCTATTTTGGGAAATAACATAGTCTACTGAATAAATCCACATCCGACTTCAATTCACTTTCTCTGCCTGATTTTTTTTATTAATTTTTTTGTTTTTGAAGGGAATGTTGTTATTTTTTTGTAATGGGTTCAGAAATAGATATGTTTGAATTTATTACTCTATCTTTAAAGAAATCTTTGCATTGATGAGTGCCCGTCTCTAATAAGATCTGTAAACTTTTTTCATTTACGACAATTTTGCTATCTAGAACAAATAATTCAGCGGAAGTTTCCTGAAAAGGATTGCCATATTCTTTAAAAGTATTGATTATGTTGGTAACTGCAGAAATAAACTTTTGTTGTAAAGCTGAAGATTCTTCGTGATGTTTGTGAATACTTTCCTGAAAATCTATGGAATATTCGTATTCACCAATTAAACGAGCTACGTCAGGTCCCGAAATAAACCACCTTCTTAAGGCATATCTATAACCGTTTTTTGAAAAAAAAAGTTTATTAAACGCTGTGTTGCAATTCCACCAAATGCAAATATATTAGTACACCACTGTACGCATTATTTAAACAAATATCATTCACTTTCTTTATATCAGTCGATAGGAAAAGCTATAACCTTAAATTTTTAACTCTTGGTAAATACTTTTTTATTAAGCCGTTTACAAGTTATACGCAAAAATGTGATATTACAGAGTAGCCCCCTCCCATATTTTTTGTAATGGGAGAGAAAAATATTATTTTTGATCAGCCAAAAAATTGTAGTCGTATGTAAAATTTTACTTTCCCTCGATTGGCGCAAACCGTGAGTCATTATCTCTTATCGTTTTCGAGGAAAAAATAAAATATACAACTGTGCGCGCCACCCGTTTTAGCAGGGGGTGGGGGTGCCTCCGCGGGTTTTCGAGGTGGGTCTGCCCCTAAATCTCTTTATTTTGACTTACTCTATGCGCCCTTAAAAGGATTTGCTTTTACTCCGAAGGGGAAGTATCTGACCATTTTTAAGCTCGTAGGCTCTTAGCTAATACAGAAATATTAAAACAATGTTAATCGGCTCGAAATTTTGAGAGAATCTAAAATACTCAATTCATAATTACAGTTCCAATCCTTCTCACATTTTTTTCTTTTATTTTATATTCACTCGTTTCTAATATTTTTAACTCTACTTTTATATTTCTCCATTTTGTTGAGGCTAGTGCTACCTATTTACCCATCGATAAATAAACTAATTTA
The DNA here is from genome assembly GCA_963675555.1 of Leptura quadrifasciata. NCBI lineage: Eukaryota > Metazoa > Arthropoda > Insecta > Coleoptera > Cerambycidae > Leptura > Leptura quadrifasciata. The sequence continues at coordinate 104,378,206 of OY776673.1, read as the reverse complement.
TTTTAATCATATTCTTAGTTTTTACAATTTCCTACCTTCTTTCAGTCGACATAATACGGAATCCTGTGTCACTTTTAACATTTTATATACCGTCTGTCTATTTTACGAGGGCCACACTAAATATCTCGCTTAATATCAGTGGCGGTCCGAAGGGGGGGCCATAGGGACCTCCCATGGACACATGAACTTATTATTAAGATTATTAATCATTAAGATCTCTCTACCCTACATTTACTTTCAACAGATCACAATATATGCCCAGTAGTGCTGTATTAGATATGTCCGAGACAGGACAATGAAAATGAAACACACTATTTTACAGATATTTTGGTTATTTGGCACATACTTCTTCAGGATTTAATAGCTATAATGAGGGTGGCCATATGTACTTATTTTAGTTAGATAGTACTTTTTTCGGATAGTATCCTACTGTCCTTAAAAGTTCATTAAGTAGACGTAAATGTACTTTTTTTCTTGAGATACAAAAAATTCGAAATTTAAATTTTCATTTACTTTTTGCAAAACTGGAGTTCGAACTTAAATGAACGGAACGTTTTTGAACGTGTGAATTTGAGAAGATAATTTTCATGAAATCAAGTTTTTTTGTTCATGTGAGGCTTTTAAGGACTACATTGGTCTGGTAGTGAATGAAGACGAACTGTTCGTATCGCACTGAAGATCGCTTGCCTGATTCGCGGTCCGGATAAAGTCAAAATAAATTAAAAAATTTATGGGAGTATATTTTTTGTTTTCATGAGACAAATGCGTGGATTAAGCGACTGTTCTCCAATATTAATAACTATTAGAATTCAGAAAAATCGCAAATAGAGATATTCATACTAAAGGCTGTGATGCAAGTTCGCACGAACATCATTGAGAGTTGCAGCGAAATGTTCCAGTTTGAAAAAGCCAGACAGCAAATTTTGAAAGCAATAATAAGTTTCCAAAAATGCGACTGGTACCAAGAGCATGTTTGTTATTTTGTTATATTTTGTATTAGAATATAGAATACTTGGTCTTTTTACCTGATACAAATATATTTGGTATTTTATATTTTCAGGGCTTGCGCCCACCCACGAGACCTACATTTCGAAGACAATATTATAAAACTTCTAACTTTTAATTTAATTCCGTTTGATCTTGAACAATTAAAAATTTTTGCCTTCGGCGCATTTTTGAGGCCCTGCAACATCAACTTTGATAAAAAGCTTCTTTCATCACTGTACTTCTTTTTCTAGAAAAATTATGGTCGCCCTAGTTATAATGCAGTATCTGTAGGTATAACAATTTCGTTAACGCCAATATTCAACATTAATAATGATGAAATTATTGTGCTTAAAAATGTTGCATTATAACTATTAAACCTTGAAGAAGTGTGTGCCAAATACACGAAACGCCGACAAAATAGTTTTTTTTCTTATTGTCCTGTCTTCGACTACCTACTTAAGCGTTAATCATTAAATCCCCTTGCAGTTGACGTTACGTGTACGCAGCTGTGCTGCCCATCTTTGATGCCCCCCCCCCATATCAAAATTCTGGGACCGCCACTGTTTAATGTCTATTGTATAAAAATAAAGTTTTAGAAACAGTTATCCCATCTTTTATGAGCTATATTTCAGTAAAAAAAATTTGGAATCCATAGCCTACTTTATGAGATATGTTACAAAAACCTGAAAAATAGGAAAACCACAAACGGTCATAGCTTCTTTATTTGAGGAGAAACGAAAACAGTTAAAGGGATGAAAGTTGACGGCAAAGACAATAATGATAATGTTGTGTATCCAAAAATTCTAAAAACGCAATGGGCTTTGACATACGCTCTCAAAAATGGAAAGAACAAATCTCAAAGTAGGCTATGACACCATTAATTCCGTTTATTTTTCTCTTTTCAGCGATATAAAACATATCACAAAAATTTTAACTGATAGTGTCAATATTTAATATTTTACGAAAACCACAATTCATATCATTGAATGGTAAAAATCAGCTATGCCATGGTTAGTGATAAACAATATATATTAACAAATTTGACAGATTGTCACTGTCATATGTTGCGTTATTGAGTTCTAAGACAAGTTTTATATCAGTAATTATGGTGTATACCAATAATAACAAATTCGATACGATTAGCATTTATTGTCAGTGCAATTTTGACACTGAGGTGGCAGTCGCGGTTTACGGAGATAGATTCCCTGATGCTCCGCAGCCAAATCGATCTATGTTTAGGAAGTTAGTTCAAAATCTAAAAACGCACGGTTCATTTTCAAAAAAAGTAGTAAGGCAAGGGCATGTTGCATGTAATGTAAGAAAAGTGAATAAAGTATTAAATTGAATTGAAAGGTCTGGCCGATAGCCGTGTTGGTTAAGGCGCGAGGTGGCAATCACGATTAATCACACGGGTATCGCTCCACCAACTTCGAATCCCGGCACTGGCACTGTCGGTGGGAATGGTTGTATGTCCGCGTTTTTTCAATGTGTAACCACCTTTCCCACAAGCCTCTGGCTTCTTTAATTGGGGTTGTCTAATTTCTGTGGTCTTTATTTATTTATTAATTTATTAAATTATCTCAGCCAAAATGAAGAATCCTCTTAGAGACAAATTTGGAGAAACTGTCGCATAAAAAAGACAGTGCAAGAAAAAAAACGGATTTCGATGCTACAATGAAGAAAGTTCAACATTTAAATGAGGGGGAGATAAAACGAGGAGTTACTCTGTTGTTCGTTCATATAATTCAAATATAACTGCTTAAACAATTATTTTACTTCAATTTAAATATCTTTACAATTTAGTTTTCCACTCAAACATTTTTTTTCTAATTTTGACATATAAAGTGACACTTTTTAAAACTGATTGACATTATGAAACGTCTTACTTTTTGTAACTAGTTGCATAAAGTAAAATTTTATGCAATTGGTGACGAAAAATGTATTTCAAAATTAGTGACAAAAATAATTATTCTATTTATTAAACTGTTATAATACAAGTTAAAAACATAAATTATAAATTAATTAATTATTATAAATATTGATAACACAATTATTGCAATTATTCAAATTAATTCCCGACGACATATTTTTTTCATTGCTCGAACTTGCTGTTATTTGGGAAGTGGCGCACATTGCTTTAGATGTTTCACCAAATATTTCTTGCGCTATAAGTTTCTTATTATTCATAGAATTTTCGACATATCCCTCCGCAACAGAGCTAGATTTCCAACCTCCGTGCCTCTTTAATTTTAAAATATCAGCGCCACTGTCTGCTAGAAAAGTGGCAGAGCTTCTTCTAAAGCAGTGGCCAGTATATAGAACAGGGTTTGAAAGACGAAGAAATTGTGCAATAACTTTTGGCAGACTGCTAAATGTGTTAATTCCAACAGGATTTATGGTACATTTTCCATTCGCATATTTTACAAAAAATCTGTTGTGTTTAAGAACCTGGGGACGCAACTTAATATATTTTCTTAATATTTCAACAAGATTCGTATTTTCAATGTCTCCAGTGGTAATTGCAAACTGCCGTATAACTTTTGTTTTTGAAGGTGGGATATCAACATGAAAATAGCTTCCTTCGTCTATAACATTTTCAACTGGAAGAAATGTTAATTCTGCTTTTCTGCATGCTCCTGCCATTCCAATTATCATTGCAACCTTATCCATTAAGTATTCTTTGTCATCAGCTTCCACTAAAAATTTGACAAAATCTTCTTTAATAAAAACTTTTGACTTTTTAGCACTGTACCCGTCCGCTTGACTTTTAATATATGCTACCAAATTTGTATATTTTTTAATATCAATATTCCTTTTCAGATTTAGTTCAGACCTTAACATTGAGTAAAGTGTCCATAATGTGGAAACTTTTAGTTCTTTCTTACCCTCAAAATATGCAAGTAAAACTTTCTCATTAACATGTTTAATTTTCTTCTCATCACACCACGTAACAAATTTTTCGTATGCCAAATCATAAACTGCCTTTGACTTTTTGGGAATTACTGATAATAGAGCATTACCTGCTGCCTCTTCAATATCGCTTGGTAGCTCTTCAGAACTTGAATTACTCATTTTTAAAAAATAAAACTAAAAATATATCAATCTCACTAAAAACCTTCCGTCTAGACTTTTTTACAAAATGTCAAACTGACAACTAACATGAAGTAACAGCAACAAACTAAATTTATGTTTTCCAAATTTTTATCAATTATATTAAATTTAATTTTTTTATTACTTTCTTCAAAATTAGAAAAAATCTTGTATGCAATACGTTACGAAATGAAATTTTGTGTAACTTGTGAATTTTTGCGAAACTCACTTCGTTCGTTCCGCAAAAATCTCACACGTTACACAAAATTAGGCATTTCGTAACTGATGGCATAAATAGCTATTATATACACAGATAATATTAGTCCCATCTTTATTTTTTGTGTAATTCGTATTCCTATTTCTATTTTATTGTAATTCAATAAAACTTCTTGTCATTGTTACAGTCTTGTGACCTGATAATGCGAAGGAAGTGGTTCACGCAACCGGTCGCCAAAGAAATCTAGAATTTAGTGAGACAAGACATTTTCGTTTCATTCATCATGAACAATAACACATTTGGGGTCTACTCTGCGGAAAAGTAGAAATGTTTAGGGCAAAAATTTAATTCTGCAATCGTTTGCGTCAAACGAGCCGGAGATGGCGTTGATGTCTTTATTATAAAAACTGCATTAGAACATTATGATACTAATATTAAAACAATAGTCATTTGCGAGGATATTGATTCTTTTAATTGCAAGAACTTGACCTGATCGCAACTTTCTTTTTTAAAACCAGGGAAACGGAAAGCTGAAACAGAAGTATAAATATCCAAAAGTTTTGATAATTCTAAATATAGGGACATCACATTTTATTGATTCATGCTAGCGCCAGGTGTGATACTACAATTACGTTATTGCAGATTGAAAATAAAATGTTAATAAGTTGTTTTAAAATCTCAAGAACTTCCATGATCGTGCTGAGGGTGTTAAAATGTCACAAAGTTCTCGAAAACAATATCTGAAAATGGGATTCGCTTATTTTTGCCCATGTCCAACGTTCCACACAAAAAAATCTATTGATTGTGACAGATATTATTCATTTGCAAAGGCAACCAGACTAAATAAATCCGTAAAATTATCAAATCTACCACTCCCATACAATTGATCACAACAATATTTATCTTAAGTGCATTAGAAAGTCTGAAAATAAGATGATAATGATCTAAATTCAGAAGAATGAGGGTGGACGATTGGCAACAACAATTTGGAATCAATCAAACCCTCTTGCCACCAACTCTTGATCCGTTACTCAATACTATATTTAGCAACTGCAATGAAGGTTGTAGCGCGAGCTGCACCTGCAGTAAAACTGATATTCGCTGTTTGCGGTTAAGTGTGCTCGACCTAAATTATAGAAATCAGGGCAAATTTAAAAAATTCTGAGTCATAGCTCAAATAGAAAATCAAAAGTTAAATTTGTACATGCTGACAGTATTTAATTAAATTTAAGTAATGAGTCATTTGCAAATAAATAATCAAGGGCCAAGTGAAAATAAATGAAACTCAAAAATTCAGCTGGAAAATGTAAAATGTAAATGTAATGAAATGTAAAAAATCGAATGTTACTATGTCAAAACGGAACTGTATCACTGAAAAAGTAAAATCTAAGAATGACGTAATAGATAGTGAAATAGTGCTAATAATGAAGATGACAATAATTGTTCCAGGTGCAAGTTTAATTGTAACCATATCAGATAGAATAATATAGGGAACTACCCTGTAAATTAGATTTATAAAAAAAATATTTTAATTTTAATAAAGGGGGAAATGTAGTGTAAACTAGCCTTAAGATATTAAGCAACAATATTGGTAATAAAAAGAAGATAGTCTGTCATATGTGTTATGGTTGTTTTTTAAAACATATAAGTCGAAATATAAATGCTAAATAAATGTTAACTCTTTAAAATACGCCGGTGCAGAATATGACCCACAAAATTTTAGACGGTTATGGGCCGTTGAGACAAAATATAAACCACCATTTTTTCTGTAAATAGTTGTGTTTTCTTTATTTTTATACATTATTATATTGTAACAGTTCCTTTTATAGGCATTTATATGTTTAGTTTTACAAAATAAAAAAAATAAAAGTATGTACCTGTAGGGTTTTATTTTTCTTCAAATGTTCGTACCTTAAAGAGTTAAAGGTATTGGAAATACATATAGCACCGTTTAGTACTTTGTAGCTGTACATTTAAATTTTAGATAATTTGTACATTTCACTATTACCTTCTTAGCAACGATTTTGTTAATACCGTTCATATTCATTCATTAGTACTTAATTTGATTTTTCGTATACTTGGGTTACATTGGTAATAAGATTTGCTTATAGTTTTTTGCTTCATCCGAAAATTATAATCCAAAACCAAGTCTGCTAATATGAACAAATAGATTGGAAAATTACATGATAAAAATTAAACACGGCATAATCATCGTGGGTCTACAAATTACAAAAGAGCGGCGGAAGATAAAATTTATTCCTCGGTTTATATAAATTTCCCTATATGTCTGTGGTATCTGACCGCAACCATAGGGCATTATTTTAAATTTATATCCCAAACGTTATTAACACAGCACGCCAGAGACACAATTTTGCATAATTTATCATATTTGAAATAGCAATACAGTTTTAAATAAAATATATCAGAACACAACACGAAGTTATCTCCGGAACATATTGTTTCGTGTGGTATTTCATTTGATTTCCTTGCATGCTCGGTTTCAATTTTATTTTACATTATTGGAAAACCCAATACACTTACTGTCTAATTTCCTATTCGCTTTGCAGGTTTCCGATACAAGTGGATTCTGGTCTAATAGAAGTGGTATCGCCTTCTCCAGCATACTATCCGAATTTAGAAAAGCTTAGGATAACTTTAGGTGATTCCCCAGAGCGAGTTCGTTGGCGGTCCAAACAAAACCTAGACTTTGCCTTTTTAATGTCGTATTCTCAACCCAAAGGTAAGTTCTATAAATCCATTTGGTAACCAACAGTTTATTGGTTTAAAACTAGAATGGTATTGATTTTTACATACAGAGTAAATCGAATTATCATTCTTCGATACTCCTGCCTTTATATTAGATAAACAGGAATATTAGGAATATATTGCTTAAAGCGAATTTCGTAATGAAATTTGGTGTTGGAGTTCAAACCTCAAAATTAGATTCTGAATAACTTTTTCTAATAACTTGTCTCGATATCTTCAACGCGAAACAAAATATCGGGAACGGGCCTCGTTTGAGGGGCTGTCGTTCTCTCAGTTTGCTAATTAAATTTAAGTTGGTTGCCTTGAAATATACGTCTTATGTAGGACTATAATTATACCGAAGCTCAAATTCGGATTTCAAAAAATTATGAAAATGTTCGGGTGTCTTCATTTTAATGAGACACACTGCATGTTTTTACTTGCTTTTCTTTAACTGTATGCATAATGTTTCTGTTCAAATATTGCATCCTTTATTTACACACTTCCTGACATAATCAATTGATGACATTTTGTACAGTTACCAAGATCGGAAAACAATACGTATTCTACCGTTACTTTTGCAAATATCTGCACGTATGGGGCGCGGGGGTGAAATTTGTCTTCAAATCTTGTATCCCTTATTTAATACACTTCCTGACATAATCAATCAATTGATGAAATTTTGCACAGTTACTAAGATTGAATGACAATACAGTATTTCATCGTTACTTACGAAAGTTGAAAAATCTGCAAAGCGAAGGAGCGAGAAATCAAAACAAATCGTTAAGAGACGAATTTTAAGTGAGCGATCTCTGAGAGGTAAACTCCCCAAAAAATATGACTAAAAAGTAGAAAATAAAAAAATTTTTTTTTTTTTAAAACTTGCTTTTCTGTAAAAAGCCATATTAATAGTAAAAATTTTTAAAAAATACTAATGTACTGTAATGAAGTCATTTTTGTTTGGAAAATATTCATTTTAATTTGGATTAAAAGTAATAGTTTTTTTATCCACCGGGTATATTTTAATAATGTAAATTGGGAAGGAACCGCTTTCAATCAATTTAATTTGAGGGAAAGATTATTTTTAAAAGTCATGAGAGAACCATTTGGAAGTCACTAATTTTATTTGGATGAATAAATAAATAATGAACTAGCGCCAATAGAATTCAGTTCTTTTCAAGTACCAGGTTAAGTTTTAATTACAAACTGATTGCAAGTAGTATAAACCGTGAGAGTCAATTGTTTAAATTAAATAACGCTCCAAAATTATCAATATGCACCGGCTTCAAAAATAATAATTTGATTTAGAATTATATTAATACCGGGCTATAAATTCGTTCTTTTTCTGAAATCATATAAATATTTGATTTGCGATTAATCCCAGTCATTTAAATTGTCCAGAAATTATTGTTTCATTATATCAATTGACGCTGCCGGTTATCAACATTTTGCTACACCGTCAATTGATGACTGCCTGACACACATAAGCTCGCGCAATGTGCGTCCGACGGGATGAATTCTAGCTTAGCACGAGGATATTCTGCCTAGGCCATCTGCTAAAGATATCTTTGGTTTCCTACTCCTGATCTGACCAGTCGACTTTTTAGTAATATTTCACTGCTCTGAATTTATATATATTTTTCTGGTAATTTTGGACTTTGTCTTTGTTATATTTTGTTAACTTGGGCCTTCAGCAACTAGTAATTTTCAATAAACCGATCGTGTATAGTAAATCCGGGAAGATATTTTACCGTGAATAATACGCTGCCTTTAGGTGGGACACTCCAGAGGTGTACGCGGAAATTTTGATTTGATTTTATTGTGACGAGTTTAATTTTGCAAATAAATAATTTTTTCTGTGAAATTCTCAGTTGGGAACGCTGCTTTTAAGTGGGACACTCCACCTGAGCCGAACTGTAATAAATTAATACCAAACACGATCGTAAAAATAAACAAGGACAAATTAATATCTAGTAAAATAACACGACGTTTGAACCTGTTTGCTAGTAAAATTTTCTGTACAGTGTAGTTATACCGGGTTATTTTTCGCGAAGTTCTCAGTCGGGGACGCTGCCTTTAAGCTGGGACACTCCACCTGAGTCGTACCGTTATGTGATATTTTTTAAAGTAGATTCACGGGGTATTTTCCGCGAGATTCTCAGTCGGGGATGCTGCATTTAAGTGGGACACTCCAACTGAGACGTACCATCTTATTTAAAATTAAACACTTCATCACCGGGTTCACCACGCAAAGTTAACTGTTTCATAATAAAAAAGGTCACCTTATTCTTGCTAGAAAATTTTAATAATAATGTCTTCATAAATTTAGTCCAAATTTCATTTGATTTCATTTTTCATTTTGCATTTACCTGACATCATTTACTTGCTTGCTTTCACATTGTACAAGTACCTGGTTAAAAATATTAGTAGAAATTTTAATTAGAGAAATAAAAAAAGGGGGAAATTATAACTTACAAAAATTTGAATATTTCTGAAACTTGGATAATTAAATATTTTAATATATTTGAAATATTAATTTATCTGTACCATTTTGTGGGTTTCCTGTAAATATAATATGCACATTTCTTAAGATACATACCATATCGAAAATTGGATTTTTGCTTTAAATTGTAAATAATCTCAATATATTATTAAAACATTTTGTGTGCCTTATATTGAGTCTCTACTCTAATCTGTCCTGTCCTGAACTAGTAAAAAAAAATAAAATCATTACAGCTGTCCATTCCTTCAGAAAGACGGCCTGCGTTTCGACTCCCGGTAATAAACCGTCTTCACTGATTTTATCTGGGGCCTCTATTATACTGTTAATAGAAAGAAGTGATGTTTCTACACTTTAAACAGAAACGGCGCTCGAGGCAAAAACCCGCTTGTACTAGATATATACTGCAAGTTAGAGTACGAATGTAAGAAAGCAAGTCGTGCATACTTTGTATATAAGTATAGGTATCATCTTTATATATAGTGTAGTATATTTTAACTTGGCATGTGTATGAGTTGATATTGTGCATACAGTTTCATTTTCTCTTGCACACAAAGTTAAAGCAATAGCTCAAAAAGATTGTTCACATACGGACATACATGAACAAGGTTTTTGGACTGTTACTTTAACTTTGTGTTCAAGAGAAAATTCTGTAATATCAGTTCATACACATGCCAAGTTAAAGTATACTGAACTATACCTATGACTGAAGGCACTATGTATTCAATGATTCCACTCCTTCCATACAATCATGCGTACAATCATACAAAGTGCGCACGCATTGCTTTTCTTGCATTCGTACGTTAGTATTTTTTTTTAATTTTTACTTTTTAATACGACTTTACAGAAAAGCAAATTTAAAACAAATATATTTTTTTATTTCTTAACACGTCGGTTTTCGATTAAAATATAGAGCAGTAAGTGCCAGCGATAGTAACTTACATAGAAAATCAGTTCTGTAACTGCTAAAGCATCATCATATATTTCTCTTGCTACGGCTCTTAACCTAAGAATCCATATAAATATTATACGTACTTTTTGTCAACATAAGTATTTTTATAAAATCGTTTCTCGAAGTTTTTCTTTTCTATTTTTGCATTAAAATAAAACCCCCTACACATTTTCACAAGTCTCTTCTTAAACTACGTTATACTTTCATTAAAAACGCCCAATCTTTGAATTATGGAGGAGTAACTTTTTGTAACTGTATTCATGGCAGTAGTTCAAGTTAATTTCTTCGTCTTATTTTTAATTTTTTTCACTAAGGTAATGATGTGGACACAACATGCATATTTGATGACATTATTACACGTACATTTGAAATAAATATAGAGAAGCGAACCTAAAAAGATATTGAATAAAATAATGAAATAAAAATTAATTTTCTTCTCGGGTATGGAACGTCTGGTATTTTACGGTCTGCTAAATCTTATATGTTAGAAGTACTTCCCAGTTTATGGGTAGGTCATAAATAACGACGTTGGGTAGGTCATAAATAACTAATTTGTTATATAAACGTTTTAATAATTTGAGATCGTTTCATTTTATCGAACGGTTTGATATCAATATTCAAATTGACATAAAAATATAAGTACAATAGTAAAAATCGTTTTAAATATGTTAATAATTTATAGGGACTATAAACAGTTATATTAGTGTAAGCAGTATAAAATTCAATAATTCCAACAAGTACTAATTAGTTCAACTTCGAATTTTAATTACTTAATATATAAAACTTATATACAACCTTGGGCATTCGTAGTGTTCATGCTAATTTTATTATAAAATATAGATTTTAAGAATAAAATTTAAGCAACCATAAGTTTCATCATGCTCTGCATTTAAATGCAATCGTTTATCAGATATATTTTCTTAAACGTTTTATATAAACCTAAATTAAGCAGAATTTATCATGTATATATTTCTTTACAGGAACTTTCTACGTTCAGCTAGAGGACGATATTTTAGCTAAACCAGCATATGTCACCGAGATGAAAAAATTTGCAATAGAAAAAATTGCAAGAAAGGAACCATGGTTTGTCCTGGATTTTTGCCAGCTCGGCTTTATCGGTGAGTTTTATGAGAATAATAAATGATAGAGGAAAAGTTGTCTTTGGTTTCACTTCTCGCTTTGGGTCAGACTTTGACTAACCCACATTCTATTCCCGAGTAAAGTAAGAAATGGGCCATAAAAATTTCACAGTGTATTTCATTCTCATAAAAAATATATCAATTCTGTCGGGGTTTTTTCTGTTCCCCAGATTATTTCTCTAGAGACGTAATAAAATTGTTTTATACATAGGTAAGTATATTTGCGGTAAATTGGAATTAAACCTGGATTATATTTTGTAATATGTTTTTGTTTTAATTTATTATTGTAATAACGAGAGTTAATTAAATATTAATTAGACCGAAGAAGAGGTGTATTAAATATTTCTGGCAGCATACAGTGTTGGACAAATTTGTCGGAACACTCGATTTCTGCCTAAACTATAAGTTGTATTAAAAAATAACTTTATTAAAAGTTTTTTTTTTAGATTTGCCAGCCTATTTCCATATGTCCATAGAAAATGACAATAGTATTGTTCAAGTAAACAACTAGAAATGCTTAAATCTATCAGAGACATACTACACAGAAAATAGCGGTTAAATAAAGAAATCCTCAACTGTCTTTAGCTAATCAGGCATTCAAGCAAGATGAATCTTAAATTCCTTGTGCTGGTTGTAGAATATAGATAGCTAAAATAGTTTGTTGACTTTGTTGTTTAATTTCGGATTAAATAGCATTTGACATGCGCATTACATACTAGCTTAGCCGGAGAATGCTATAGTCCTGCGCTGCATTGTTGATTAGCAGTCATGCACTTATTAGACCACTACTGCTAGTTTATAATATATTGTTGCCAAGACTCTAACCATGAAAACAGACTGTCAAAAGTTTGGCGCATGAGTAGAAGGTTCGCGGTATGCTAAGCCTTGTCTTAATTTTACTACAAAGGAGATATAGGAAGCTAGCATTATTGGTTGTAAAAAGTATATGTTATCAATATAAGGGCAAGGCTTTTTATTTTCTTTTTAATAGTTTGTAATATATTTAAAAAATTATAATAAATTATAAAACACTCAAGAATAATTAGTTCAAGTCAGCAACATCTTCTATAGAAAATTGTAACTAATTTAGCTTTCAGAGAACACAAAAATCCAGAACCGTTTGTAACCAATATTTTGACTGCGTTTGTGCAATTAGAAAGTGTCAATCTGTCAGGGATTGTTTGCTTGAACAATACTATTGGTATCCGAGGTGTAATGTGACTAAATTAATGCGACATAATTATTACAATAAAAACGATGCATCGCGATATCAAGTAACTCAGTGCAATAAATATCTCTCGTCGATGATGTGCATGGCATTTCCAAACTCATATCATCGGAGCATTGTTCGAATATTTTATATAAGGCAGATTTAGGGCAATACGCACATGCTAGCACTATAGAGCGGGATGGTTTTCATTTACCCAGTCTAAGGTCATAGTTTTCATTTCGACATAATCTAAGGAGTCCTTAGTTTGTCTATATATCTAACTTTTTTTAATCGTTTTTATATACTCGCCAATCAAGATTAGAACTTCTGTATATTTTAGGAGAATTTGTACATAAGAATTAGTTTTTCATTTCATATTATACATAAAAAAAAACTATATTGTATATTGTATTGTATTGTATTTCTATAATACCCTTGATATTTTATACTAAAAGTGCTATTCAATATTGTAAATCCTATACCGAGTGTCAACGGAATCATTAGACAAACCATAGTTTCTACAGTTTACAAGGTATGGGACTCAAATTTGGCAGGAGTAATATGCCAAAAGTTGTAAATTTTTCTTTGTTTGACACTTTTCCATCACTTCCGGTTTCTCCGGAAATGATCACCACGATGAAATTTTAAATAGAAAACCCTGTATATTCTTATATTTCTGAATTCTGGAGATATAATCAGAGAAATATTTGATGCTGCTTGATTTTTTAGGGCCACTTTTATTTTTGCGTCTAGAGTACACTGAATGCGCTCAAATCAATCAAATGGAAAACGATAAGAGAAAATGTAAATGCGAGATTTTCGAATTGGTTTGATACGACCAACCAAATTTTCCGAAATCACTAATTTGTAATTATGTCAACTTTCTCAAATCTTTTATATACCCAATAGTTAAATACTACTTTTCACGACAAGTCGATTGATACCTTGAATCGAAAATTAGCTTGATATTAACGCAAATACACACGTGCTTTGATGAAAAACAGTTTAAAAAATCGAGAAAAGTGTGACATGGAAATTGAATAAAACTAGATTCTAAGCATGTATTTTGTCAACGAAATAACATTGCAAATAAAAAAGTGTGCTGTGGAAACAAAAAGAATTTTGACAAATAATAATACGTCTCTAAACAAGTTTGCTCTTTATCATTAAATTTGTTGTTGTTTTTTAATTGTTGTTATTGTTTAACATATATGGAATGGACGAAAAAGTGGACATGTTATTAGTAAACGTGCGCACAAAAAAGTTACAGACCGACAGACAGCAATTTTTTTTCGCTCAAATTTAAAATCTCGACGTTTCATGACATTTTAAGCCTATTTCAACAAAAATATATATATATATGTTAGATAGTGGATTGTTTGAATAACTTTTTAAAAAGAAACTTTATTTGTTACACTGGAGTCAACGTTGACTCGTTAAGAAAATACAATAATAATTTAGATGAGGTTTATTCGAAAGTGAGTATAAGACTGATTACAAAAAGGTTGTTGGTAATATTTATAATGTTTTGAGAACAAAGGAAACAGTGTTGCTGATTCAGCACAATCAGGATTACTTAGAATTGAAATACAATGCTCATGCAGCGTGAGCGGTTATTGAGAAGAGCTGTTACGCAGTATGTAATACGATATGTTTGAGAAGGTTAAGCCTGTCTCGATAATATTATATATCATAGTATATTTCTAATATAACAGCTTCCCCCTTATAAAAAAAGTTGGTGTTTTATGCAGCAACTTTTGAAATGAATATAAAATGTGTATAAAAGGTAATGGTACAATTTGGAAAAATATAAAAGATACAAAAATGTTAAATCGTAAGGTTTAAAATACAGAATATAACCTTAGCGTCTAAAATATGAAATGCAAGCACAATAAGCTTGATTCATAAAATAAAATAACATAAAAATGTTAGAGTTAGAATATAGCTTTAGCAGGAAAGCGTAAAATACAAACATACTAAGTTTGAATTGTAAAATGGGATAAAATATTCCCAAGGTTAAAATATAAGTATGATAAGTTTAAATGAAAGTGATGTAAAAATGTTAATAAAATTGAAATTAACAAAGGATAGGAAAATAATGAAATATAATGATTAAACAAATGAAATAAAATTCACTGAAGAGTCTAGCACTAAAAGTCAGTAAAAAGGCACAAAACAGTTTGTCTTTAGGTAAGTTCTATGTCTTCGGCTTCGTTGTCTTCTCTTCTTAAGGTAGGTCGTCTTCGTGAAGGAAATAGCTTAGCAAATGTCCTGTAGGGTTTGCTAGGCCTCGGTGGAGATGGGGGTGATGCAGAAACGTCGATGGCTAGTCTTCGTCTTTTTGTTCTGCACTTACAAAATAGGTACAGAAATAACAGTCCAATTATTAGCACAATGATAAAATAGGTGAACCAGGATATGTGTTTTGTTATAAAGGGTTCGTTGATCAAATCATCTAAATCTCTGGAGTATTGGTCCAACTTGTGTTTGGCAACTTCGAGGTCTTCCGTATTGAGATTGTTTAATTTTAGTGGTTTAAGATTTGGAGCTCGGATTTTGTCTGGAATATGTTTACAACATTCAAATGGAATTTGGATTGGATGGGTGTCGTCTTTTACATCGGTTACTTCATTGGTACTGGCTTGAATTTTTGTGATGCCTATGAAGGCGTAACAATTTGGTTGTAATTTTACTATTGAATTTTTGTAGATGACTTCAGTTTTTGAATTTCTTTCTGGACAGTTGATGGTTGTTTGTAGAGGTTCTGCGTTAATAACTAACCATGTGTTTTCGTCTATTTTTTGGACGTTGTAGCCTTGGCTGATGATAAATGACGTCTGGCAGTTTTCTGGCAGAGTTTTGAGGTTCTTGAAGAGACGGGCTTCGCATATGGCATTGTTGTCAATAGGATATGCAAATAAATTTGGACATAATTTGGTGTTGAAATAAAGTGGTTTGCATTCTTCAAGGTTCGAGATAGGTATGTACATTAATGAATCATCATCTCTCGCGATATATTTTTGAGAAGTTGATAATACATGATATAAACCAGTTCTATTATCCAAAATAGGAATAGGGTATAATTGAAATACTGAATATGTTTGAGGGTCTATTAAAGGTATGTCTAACACAAATATTAGATCCGAATTTGTTTGAAAAGCTTTTAGTTCTATAATGTCTAAGTACTGTGCAACCTTTGATAGTTTGATTGGAAGCGGTAAATTGTTCCTTTGTAGGTTTTGCGAAATTTCCTGTAGAGAATTTACTAAGTCTTTTGGATTTATAATTGACGTGTGAATTATTTTAAGCCTCGCGAAAGTGATGGAATTTAGGATGTCATTTAGGTTATCCTCGATAAATAAATAACTTGCCATAAGTTGTTCGCAGATTTCGATAAATTTCAGTTTTGCATGGACGTTTTCTATGTCTTTAGTCATGTCTAAAATTGAGGTTTCGATTTCTTTAATATCCTTATTGAAAGTTTCTTCGTCAACTTGCAATTTTTGAATAGTTGCGTTGAAATTTTTGATTACTGAAGTTGTAACGGATATTTGGTTTTTAATTAGGTTTTCGAGTTGGTGTTCGTCATTATTCAATTTGTTGATACAATCAGAATAATACTGACCGTCTTCTGCGTCTAAATTTCCGGTTATTGATTTGAAAATCGTTCCGATGCCATTTAGTATTCCTCGTTTGTATCGTTTCGTGTCAAGGTAAATTTCGTCAAATTTTGATTGTATTGATTGGGAAATTTGCGTCAATAAGCTAAGGTGAGTTTTTACATCTCCTGAAAAGACGTTCATGTAATGATATGCTGGGTCGAGTGTGTTGTATAGTGTCTGTAAGATCTTGTCGTTTTTGTCGAAAGCTGTCTTAAAGGTAGATATGTTTTTGTGTACCAGTAAAGTCCATTTCTTGTGAGAAATCACAATGTCCGTGTCTTGGTGATAATATACTCCGATCGTATTGTTAATAGGTGTTATTTTAAATTGAGCAAGTGCTGATCCGATCAGCAGGAGAAACCTGAAAATAAATTTAATCTTCAGTATATGGTTTCATTCGATCAAAATTTACTTTGGTTGTTTGGTTTGTTTCGAGATTTAGTAATGTAGCGGAATTTTGAAAGATTTCTGTAATTTCAAAGGGACCGTTGAATTTATTTTGCAGTTTATTTTTTATTTGTGATTCTTTGACGTATACTTTGTCGCCAATATTATATGTGTGTCTATTTTCGGGAATGTTTTTGTCGAATCGAACTTTGGCTTTTTGTTTTTGTGCTTCTGTTCGACTTCGCGCAATTTTGTAATAATGGGATATTCGATTATTTAGGTCTCTAACGTATTTGGTGATCAGGTCTTTTTGGTTGTAAAGAGTTTCAGGTGGTCGGTTAGCTGTATGTCCGAAAATAAGCTCGTATGGCGTAAAGCCATGAGTTTTGTTTACCGAGTTATTGTAACATATCACCGCATAGGGTAATATAGTAAAGGGATGTTCGTTGGGACTTTCGGTTTTGTGTATTCTTATCATTTCTGCTAGGGTGGCATGGAATCGTTCGATAGATCCGTTGGATTGAGGATGTCCTACGCTTGAGTATGTTAGTTTTATGTCGTAAAGGGTGCAAAGGTCTTTTAATAAATTATTATCAAATTCACCGCCATAATCGCAATGAATTCTTAGTGGGGTACCATAATGCTGAAAATAAAGCAACAGGGTATTTACGACTGATTTTGCGCTCTTGTCTGGGACTGCGTAGGCTTGAGTAAATTTGGTTAACTCGTCGCGGATAGTTAATGCATAGTTTCGCGTGGGAAATTCGAATAGATCGATATTAACTCTCTCAAATGGAGTTTTAGGGGTTTCAGTAATCACTAAGGGGTTGTTGAGGTTCTTACGACAGACTTTTGTTCTTTGACATGTTTCACAATTTTTTATAAAATTTTCGACGTCTTTTGTTAAGCCTTGCCAATTATATTTATTTTTGATTCTACGTATCGTTTCATTTATTCCACGATGTAAATTATTTTTTCCGGTGTGATGCTGGTCGAGAATGATCGGACGTTGGTCCTCGTCGGGAGTTCGTACTAAATTTTGACATATGATTAGTTTTAAGTCTTTTTCAGCAAAAATAAATGATAGGATTTCGAGAATTGGAAAGTCTAGATTGTTTTCAACATGGTAAGTTTTGGA
Source organism: Leptura quadrifasciata (assembly GCA_963675555.1). Classification (NCBI taxonomy): domain Eukaryota; kingdom Metazoa; phylum Arthropoda; class Insecta; order Coleoptera; family Cerambycidae; genus Leptura; species Leptura quadrifasciata. Next base: position 104,360,179 of record OY776673.1, on the reverse strand, counting down.
AAGGTCTAATTTGTTTCGGTGTTTATATAATGTTAAAAATAAGTGTTCTACCACAGACTCTGGGTCGAAGGGTAGAGCGATAATGTAATAGTTTCTTTGTCGGGTTGATTTACTGGAAACGATATTAATTGTGTTGTTATAAAACTCTGGGTTTTCCTCGAAAATATCTTCGATGATTTGATGGTGAAGATCTGTCAAGTTGTTTTGTTGGAAGAACGTTATGATATTTTTATTTTCTCGATCTAATAGTTGTTTATTTGTAATTTGAATTTTGGAATAATCTATTAGAGATTTGGTTTTGTAAAGTCGGGAAAATGTGTCAAATTCTCGGGCGATTTGTTCGTCGGTAATTTCGTCGTCATTGTCTGAAATTTCGTCTTCATCTGAGTCTTCGTTTGCGGCTAGAATTTTCGAATAAAATTTGGAACATTCTGAAAAGTGATTAATTTTTATTCTGGACAACGCGTCCGCGTTTTTATTGATCTTTCCGGGTTTGTATATTATCTCGTAGTCGTATTCTTCTAGTTTTAAGCGCCAACGCGCTAGTCTACTACCTGGGTCTTTTATGGAAAATAACCAAGTGAGTGGTCGGTGGTCGGTGACGAGTTTGAACTTCCTTCCGAATAGATATGGCCTAAAATGCTTTACACTCCAGACCAAAGATAAAAGTTCACGCTCAATGGTTGAATACTTAGTTTCCGCGCCGCATAAAGTTCGAGATGCGTATGCGATTGGCAAATCTTTTCCTATACTTCCTTGTGAAAGTACAGAACCTATTGCAAATGCACTAGCGTCTGTAGTTAGGACAAAAGGTTCATCAAAGTTGGGGTAGATCAATATCGGGGTAGTTGTCAAAGTTTGTTTTAGGGTTTCGAATGAATTTGTACAGTCATTGTCGAAATTGAAAGGTATATCTTTTTGTAGCAACTTAGTTAAGGGTTTTGAAATTTTGGAGAAATTAGGAATGAAGCGTCTATAGTAGCCTGCTAGACCTAGAAAAGATTTAATTTCTTTCTGATTTTTGGGTTGAGGAAAATTTAGAATTGCTTCGACTTTGGCAGGGTTTGGTTTTACACCATCCTTTGTAATAAGATGTCCTAAATAGGCGACTTCCTTGCGAAGGAATTCGCATTTGTCTGGCTGAATTTTGAGGTTGGCTCTTTGTAGACGTTTGAAGACTTCTGTTAATCGAGAAATATGTTCGTGGATAGTAGGGGAATAAATAATAATATCGTCCATGTAGACGAGACAGCGTTCATTTTGGATGCCTAATAGAATATTGTCCATGACCCTCTGGAAAGTGGATGGAGCATTTTTTAGACCGAATGGCATACGTACAAATTCGTAGTGGCCATTCTCTACCGTGAAAGCTGTTTTTTGGATGTCCTTAGGATCGATTTCAATTTGGTGGAAGCCAGAGGCCAAGTCTAGAGTCGTGAAATATTGACATCTGCCTAATTGGTCTAGAAGATCAGAAATGTTGGGCAAAGGATACTTATCACCTATCGTTACTTCGTTTAATTTTCGGTAGTCAACTACGACGCGCCATTTCTGTTTACCAGAAGCGTCTAGTTTTTTGGGGACTACCCAAACTGGGGAGGACCAGGGAGAAATTGAAGGCTGGATAATGCCTTGGTCGAGCATTTTCGAGACTTGTGATTTTACCTCTTGTTTATGAATTTGGGGGTAACGATAAGATTTAGTGAAAATTGGTTTAGAATCGTTAGTGTCTATTGAATGTTTGATTTCATTGGTAAATGTCAAGTTGTCACCTTCTAAATAGAATATGTCTGAAAAGTCTAAACAGAGTTGAGTAATTAGTTCACTCTCCTCATCGTTCAAGTGATCTAAGCGTAATTGGTTTCTTATTTCGTAATTTCTGTCTATATATTGGGAATCCGGATTTTGAAGATTTACATTAAATATTGACCTAAATTTTTGGACGGGTTCAAGTTTAAGATTTGAAAATTTTATTGTTTTCGGAATTGCATTTGAGTTTATTACTGTCGTCAAAAATTCACCATTGTTGTCTATTTTGACAATGGCGTTCGGTAAACGTACCTTTTCGTTTTCCTGGGCTATTAGTATAGCTTCGGTATTTTGTAAATTACATTTAAGCTTAAAAATCTTTTCTGTGCGTGGTTCGATAGAAATTACATTTTGGTTTTTTGTTTCGTTTAAATTTTGATTTTTAATCGGGCTCCAGAGTGTAGTTAATATATTATCGGTAACTTGATACAATGGTACGGTTTTGAAATTAGTGATTAATTGTCTGTTTTTAATGTCTATTAAGCAATCGTAATGGTCCAAAAAGTCGGCACCTAAAAGTCCGTCAAATTCTATATCTAGATTATGAATGTAAACTTTGTATGGATCATTCGGATTGAAAGGTATGAGAGCAGATTCAGTGATATTAATTTTTTCGTCTGTTATACCTTGTATAATTACATTTTCGTGGGATCGACGTTTATAGTTTTCTGCCGTTTCGGGTTTGAATATAGAGATACCTGCGCCTGTGTCTATCAAGATTTTGAAACGTTTAGTGATGTCTTCTATGTAAAATAAATTTTTGGAGTTTACGATATTTAGTTTGTAGCGGGGTGTTTTTACATGAATTGATTTTCCGGGAAGTTCAGGTTTGGGTCGAAACTGTCCTGGAGGTTTATCGCTTGGACTTGATGAGAAATTTGGTCCAGCTCGTCCGTTTGTTGTGTCGGAGTACTCGTGGAATACTCCGGGCCTATGCAAAAATCCGGAGGATTAGCAGTATAATCCTCGTGCTGTTGAGGTTGAGAATTAGCAGTATAATTCTCGTATTGTTGGGTTCCAAAATCGTAATCATAATTGTTTTCATTAATTTCGAAATTATTTTGGTATTGGTAATTGGGAGAATAACTTGCGGAATAGTCTTCATATTGATTTGAGCTATCGTAAAATTCTTGGTTCAAATGATGCGTTTTTTGTTGATTGAACCTGTTGAAATTTGGGTTTGGCTGAATGGCAGAAGGTCTCTGCTGGTTGAAGTTTGGATTTGGCCTGATAGCTGAGGGCCTGTTCTGTTGAGAGTAATTTTGTTGCTGGTTAGAGAAGTTTTGTGGTCTATGATTATATGTACTTTGGAAATGTGGCCTTGGAGGCTGTGCTTGATTAGAATAAGCATTTGTTGTGAAATTGGGAGATGGGGACTGATAATTTTGCCTTGTGCGGCATTCGTTAACATGGTGCCCATTTCTTCTGCAGAATGTGCAGAATTGATGAGAATTTGGGCGTCTTTGAACATTTTGGACAGGGTTTTTGATTGGGGCCTTAATGGAAAATTTTTGTGATTCGAAATATGACAACTGTAGTTCTCGTTTGATCCTGTTTATGGCATCTAGCATGTTGCTAGGCTTACCAGCCCTAATGATTTGGCCTAATTTGGGTTCTAACCCGGTCAGTAGAGTGGTCAATGTCATGTTTTCAATCAAATTTGATTGAGCCGTTTTTTCTTCAAGGGTTAGAGTTTGCTTTTGCACTGCTGCGTGCATTTTCGCGTTGTGCGTTTGTAGTCTTGATACAAATATTAGTGCGGTTTCGTTGGGTAACTGACGAATCCTCTGCAGATCCTGAATCAAAGCTGTCAGGTCGCGAGAGTCGCCAAAATGAGCTTCAAGTAAGCTTTTGATTTCTGCCCATGTAGCAGGGTTTCGGGAATTTATTAATTCTGCGGCTTTTCCGCGTAATTTATTTTTTATGTGAAGCGTTAATAAGACGCGCTGATCATCAACAGCGATCCCCTGAGCGCTTATGCAAGCTGAAATAAATGTTTGCAAGAATATGGGGTTGCCGTCAAATTCGGGCACTATGGAAAATATTTCGCTTAACCTATAAGGTTCAATATTTATGGTTTCGTTCGCCGTGATTGAATTGTTTGCATTGGAATTGCTTACGTTTGTAGCCATTTTATTTATATTATTTAGATGATTAAATAACTTAAAACGCCTTTTTCCAATTTAAGTTAGTACGCTACTGGTGTTTAATAAGAAATTTTAATATGAAATGTGTAAGAATTTATTCTGTAATATTTAAAATTTATATTATAGAATAGCTAGATTAATTCGAAAAACGCGTTTGGTTTAAAAAGCGTTTTGAGTTTGGAAATAGTATATCTCTGATAATTTTATATTTTGCACACACGGTATTATAGAACACAAGCTTGTCTTACGGCCTTAACCTTAACCTTTTATGTGGTATGCAATATTATATTACGATAAAAATGCAAAGATAACAATGGTACGTGATTACAGTTAATTAAATAAATTCGCACTTAAAGAGTATATGATATTACCATAAAAATAATGTTACGATAGGAACAGTGTATGATTACGGTTATTTATATAGGTCACACAAATTATAATCAAGATATTTTGTTTCAAGTTTAAATAAAATTACTACCTTAGATATTAGAACTGTATGTAGCAATGCAATGTATTTTGGTAAAATAAAATGTAAAATTATGTCGTTGTTTGCAAATAAATGTTTGCGAGATGATTCAAAAATGACTTACCCTAAATTTTTCATTCCTCGTGGTCCAGTTGAATGCGACTTCGTGAGCTTAGCTTCACCAAAGGTCTCTCTCTGCCAGGGGTGTCACTGGGTGTTCCTTCCACAGGGTTGCCTTTGATGCCGAAGACACCAACGATGGGACGGGATGAAATTCTTACTTGCTAATTGTTGAATCGTGTTGATTTGAAATGTTGCTTTGTTGCTTGTATTTCTTGATAATTATTATTGTTTCGCTTCTGTGCGTTTGAGAATAATGTAGGTTCTTCTGAACAAAGGATTGGGATCCACCACTACAGCTAAGAAGTTTTCCTTGTTCCAGAAGCTCTTTTCGTCCGGTTAGGCACCTTTTTCAGATGGACTCCTTGTTCCCTCGGATATGTTTGCTACTGGTTAGGCTCCCGAACTGTGTGTTTTTCAGATCCGCCACGACTGCGCCAATGTTAGATAGTGGATTGTTTGAATAACTTTTTAAAAAGAAACTTTATTTGTTACACTGGAGTCAACGTTGACTCGTTAAGAAAATACAATAATAATTTAGATGAGGTTTATTCGAAAGTGAGTATAAGACTGATTACAAAAAGGTTGTTGGTAATATTTATAATGTTTTGAGAACAAAGGAAACAGTGTTGCTGATTCAGCACAATCAGGATTACTTAGAATTGAAATACAATGCTCATGCAGCGTGAGCGGTTATTGAGAAGAGCTGTTACGCAGTATGTAATACGATATGTTTGAGAAGGTTAAGCCTGTCTCGATAATATTATATATCATAGTATATTTCTAATATAACATATATATATATATTTTTGCGTTACTATACTTCCACTGGACGTGGAAGTAAAATAAAGTTATCTAAATTAGCGGAGATGCTGAGAAGAATTTAACTGATTACATAGTACACACAATAGTTATACACATGAAATATTATATTTTTTTTAAATACATTTATTTAACGTCGGCCTATTTCCGCTACTGAGGCCTAACACCGACGCATGTAGACGAGCCACCCCCAACCAGGAATTTTGCCGAACCTCTTAAGAAGAGTAGGGATCTTTTATTTGCTTAACATTTAATAGACAAGGGACCGACGGCTTTACATCCCCTCCGAAGGATGCTATATCTCCTATACAACCCTCGCCTAAGGTTGTATAGCTTCCGCGCATACACTGATATACAAGCCGCTGGAAGATGTGTGAGGCGAGGACGCGGTTTCCGTTGGAATGGTCACCCATCCAACTACTAACTGCGCCTGACATTGCTTTATATCGCATACCGAAGTATGTACATAGTAAAGTCGCACCTACTCTCGCCCCTTGAAATGTTATATATTTTATTAAAATTGTTATTCATGAAGGATCTTAGTTTCCTTTAAAACTTGATGTGGTTTTCTTAAAAAATTTTAATTCTAGGGGTAATAATTATATTATATTTTTGGTCTGTAATAAAAAACAAATCTTTGTGTAATGCGATTCCCTGAAATAAGGAACTTGAATCTACTGCTCCGTCACAGCCCTGGCATAGTCTAAAGATATTAGTTTGATTAGTTTGGGGTAAAATATCTAAGTCATTACGTTGTTTATACACACATAGGTATATAATTGATCAACTGAATAAATTTTTGTTTTTTTAAATATAATTTTTAAAACTGAATTTTGAATTCTAGGTTATGCAAGGAATTTTTATATAAACTTTATATAAACCATATCGTGAATCAGTACCTAATTTTAGACTCAACCAAGACGCTGTGGACCATAATCAAACTTTTTACATTAAGAATCTCTCGTAATTGATAAAATTTGTATATTAATGTTTTTAATCTTGTTGTGAGATATTCTATATGCTCATACTGTGTTACGATATCTTAGATATCGGTCTACCATAACTCCAAGGTATTTGATATGGCTCAATTTAGGAACAGTGGCAATTTACCAAATCAATATAATTCGTTTTATGAATCTTAAGTTTGCTTTTAAAGGTTGATCAGTAACCGTTGAAAAAGATACAAATTTAGTTTTACATAAATTTAGACTTAGGCTACTAACATTTAACCAGTTTCGAGTTTTCTTTAGAGCAGCTTCCGCTTTGCTGTACACTGCATTCCAGGACTCATACTCAAATATAAAAATTGTATCATCTGGATAAGACATGCAGTTACCGTTTATAGAAAGCGCACCTGACTGGTTAATGTAAATTAAAAACACTACAGTACCCTGAGGTACGCCCATGGTGTCAGGTGTTATTGATTTTTACCGCTTGATATCTGTCTTTTAGGTAATTCTTGAAATGTTGCAATGGAGGACCCTTCTATACTGTAGTCCTTCTAATAATATATTATGGTCCACAGTGTCAAACGCCTTGACCAAATCCAAGAGGATACATAAAAATGTACTGTTTCTTGTTTAGAATTTGAACAATATTATCAATGAATTCTAGAATAGCATGTTCTCTATTTATGTTTTTTCTAAAACCAAACTAATTTTTATTTAATGCACTATTTTCTTCAATAAATTTTATTAGTCTATTTTTTAAGCATTGCTCAAATATTTTAGCAATATTATTTATGATTATTATTGGTCTATAATGTGTAACTTCTTGTATTTCCTGATTTATAAATTGATGTAGTAATAGATTTTCCATTGTTTAGGCATAATCCCTGTTGAAAATTAATTATTTATTATGTGTATTAATGAGGCAGTTATATATTTATGACACCTTTTGTTTGTTGTCATCGATATATCATCTGGAGCCGATGCTGTGTTATTTTTTAAATTATTGTTTATAAGGATTATTTCATTTTTAATGACTGGATACAAAAATAACGATTCTTTACTGACCTATTTGCGCTTGAATCTGGCAGACAAGTATTTTTTTCTATAGAGCTTGCCATTTTTTCACAGATAGTAGAGAAAAACTTGTTAAAATAATTAGCCTTTAAAGTATCATTTTCTATTACATTTCCCTTTTCATCAATAATATTGTAATTTGCAGGTTTATTTCTGTCAAGTTACTAGAGATCTAGTTTATTACTTTCCACCGTTGTTTGTAATTTTTTTTAGCTTCACTTCATTTATACGAATAATAGCTATTTTTTGTAATTCTTATTAAATAATTAAGGAAATAGTCTTAAAAATCAAGTAGTATCAAGAATGCCTTTAAAACAAAGCAATAGTTCTCAAAATCATCTCCACATTCCAAAAATGTAAGAATATACAGGGCGTGTCATTTAAAATTTTAAAGATAAAGTAATTTCTAGGGAAACCGGATGTGATGGAATAGTGTCAAATAATGAAAAATTTCGATCGATTTTGGTATATATTACCTCTGCCAAGTTTAAGACTTATATTTTGAAAACTCTGGAAACTATGGCTTGTCTGATGATCCATTGACACTCGGTATATTACGTTTTGCTGTAGGATTTATTTGTAGTAGATACTTTACTGCAGTCGCTTTAAAAAATGGCCTTAGTTACTTTTATGAGTCTAGTTCAAGACTGATATGTTGTCATAAACATACCGCAATTATCAATATAACACATATATTTGCTGACAAGACATAACCACATTTTTGTTTTATTCTATTTCTATGTATTAATTTTTCCTTTTCAGGAAAAATGTTTAAGAGTGCCGAATTACCATGGTTAATTCAATTTTTTCAAATGTTCTATAACGATAAACCAGTGGACTGGCTGTTAGATCACTTAATATACACCAAGATTTGTAACTGGGAGAAAAACTACGTAAGTACTAAATCTTTATTAAGTTCTACCTTCATATATTTTGATATAATTTCGTTGTTAGATTATTTATCATGTAAGCTATTCATCCAACAAATGGAAAGCTTTTAAAAGATTACGAAGCTTTCTACTCTTCTATAATACCTCTATAATGGGCGTATTCTGTTTGATATGCCCTGCTTTCTTATATTATCTTATTTTTATTCTCAAATTTATGAATTTATCATTTTATATCATAATAGCGCTTTTGAAATGTCAGCCTGATATATTAGTTAGTATACAATAGAGTAATAAGTATATTTCATAACAACTTAGAGTATATTTATGCCATAAAACAAATATAAATAATATTTACGTGTATCTGGAACAATAACTTTTGTTATTCGTAAATAAGGATATTTTTTTATTACTTTTTGGTATGCAGGATGCCCCAAAATTCTTCTCGACCATTCAGAAGCTTACTATATACAACATTTTTTAAAAAGGTCCTATAAATATGGTCGGAAATAGAAATTGAAAAGCTTCCCAAGAGAGGTCCATCTACATGAGCGTATGCGCATTTGCTTATAGGTTTTTTCATGCGTGTGCGCATTGATTAATGCATGAAATAAGTCTACATTGTAAGTCTCTAACGTCCATTGCTAAGCAAAGCCATATTATTTCTTTTAAACCACTTTTCCTCGAAACGTTACAACACCAAAAATATAAAATACAACACACGACGAGCGTTTGGCTAATTATGCCAACACCATCGGAATATGACTAGGACTGGTTTTAAGTTTTAATCGTCCCCTGATGATGCTAAAAGGATTAGCGAGATGGGCGTCGAGTAGCATATTTGAGTGCAGGGTTCAAATGTTTTGGCGTTTTGTGAAAGTGGTTTTATACGCCAAAGATATTGATTTGCAAAAAAATGGGCCCCACCGCCGGGACCCGTACCCAGCGTAGGGTTGCCTCCTTAAACAAGACTGCGCACCATAAAAGTTGAAGCAGGTTCTCAGACGATCATTGAATAATTTACTAGCTCTTGGTCTATTAGCCCTTTACTTACAATTGTGTATTGATAGATGTCAATAATCTTCACCGTAGTACAGACAACAAAAAATTGTTAAATACTCTTCAGAAGAAGATATGGTCAGATACACTTCAAAAAACTGGATATGATTACTATTTATGGTGAATGTGACAGAAATTCAAGTTTGGTTGAAAAATTATACAGGCTATGAAAAACATCCAGTTCAAAAGAGTTTTTGAGTTTAATGAAAAATTTGCTCTAATATGGAAGGTTCGAGAAAGGCAAACATGTACTGTGGGTATGTGAAGAATTAGAAATGAGACTGTGGCTGTTTTACAGTGTGTTGAAAATAATTCGCATATTTCAATAAGAAGTGGTGAAGACGAGGTGTTGATTTTTTCTCTCATATTATATATATTCCTGCAAAATATTGTATGGAGCAATTAAGATGGTTCTCATAATAACTGTGCGGCAATTAATTGCCGTGATTGGGTTGATATTAATCCGAAATAGACCAAAGTAACCAATAATGATTTTTTTTTGTATGAACGTGTAGTGTGGCATTTTAAATGGGTATTTAAAAGGACCAAGATGGTGCGGCACCAAATGCTGCAAGAATGGTTTCAAGTTATTTAGACACTATTTTTAGACGTAAGTGGATTAGAATGAAGGTCAGCTCAGTGACCTGACATGACATCACCTGACTTTTTCCGGGATAATTTAAAAAATAAGATTTATGGGAAATCAATGGAAGACATGACTGATTTACATCAGTGCATCTAAGTAAATTTACATTTTTTGGAGAATCAAACCGAGAAATATTTGTTTGCGACTTAACGTTCTTTTGAGCCAATTCGTAAATATATCTGTTTTTAGTAGTGAGATGCAAAAATTAGAAATTATTTATGATGATATTTCAAACAAAATTAGACATTTGGAAAGCCAGTCGAATTGCTAGTTATTTTGTAAATAAGTAAAATATTCGAGACTCGGTGATTTCATACAAATTAATGCATAAAAAAATAATCAATATGTTTTAATACAACTTACTGATTATACAGGGTGTCCCACGACGAACGATTGATATCTCGAAAAATAGATATTGGAAAATTTTCAAAATTTGGTAGTAAACTAATGTCGATGGGGGCAACTCGGCTAAAATATTTTCAAAATGGCGGCGCTTCCAGTATACCGGAAGTAGATGTAGACTTGCTTATTTTAAATGGGACACCCTATATATTATTACATTTTTGTATTGTACGCAAAATTCTAGATAATAAAGGTTTCCTCATAGGAAGAATTGACAATTCTTTTAGGGCCTCCAAACGTCATTTTTGACATTGAGATATGTCAAAAACGGAGAGACTTAGGTATAAGACATGATACACAAAATCGGCCTAGAATTTTGCCTATAATATGTAATAATATATAAGGTGTCTCATTTAAAATAAACAAGTTGATCTACTTCCGGTGGAAGTGCCAGACGACGACTGTACAAAAAGAAACACTTTATATTGATATAAGTACTAGTATGCATTCTGTAAGTCGGACAGGAATATGAATTTTTCTTAGCCTAAGAAGACTATGTCCTCTTCCCGTTTTCGAGGATGCTGAACACGATGGGGGTGGTTAATACTCTCTCTCCGAGCTCACCCCACCCCCCAAACGGCCAAAAACCAGTCCCCAAAGGGGTAAACTGCGTTTCCGCCGTCTCCTACCAGCCAAACCTGTGTTTCCGTTTTCGAGGATACTGAGTACGATGGTGATGTCGAGACCCTTTCTCGACCCCCGTCAAGCCCCCAAACAACCAAAAACCATCCTGAAAAGGGTAAACCACGCATCCGCCGTCTCCTATCAACTAAATCTATGTTACCCCGGTTTCGAGAATGCTGAGCACGATGGTGATGTTGGATCTTCACCCCGAGGCTAACCGATACGCGGTTTTATGAAGTAAGTCCACCGGATAAGAGAAAATAAATCATTTGTTCACAGATTATTGAATACGTACCGGATGCTGATTCAAGTATCTTGACTGACTGTTCAGCCGAAAAATCGATACTTGGTGTCTAGGTTTTTACTGGGAAAATCAGGTATATGTAATTATCGGCATAATTTCATTTATTTTATTATATTAAATAATAAACATTTTTATTGACGCACAAAATTACTTATTTACTGTATCTAAATATACAACATTTTTATTTACGCATACAATGACTTATTCACTATATATAAAACATCATCGTCGTAAAATCACTTTCCAGTGACACATTGATCAAATCAATAGTCGCTTACAAATGGAATTGTAGGGTTGGTATTCCGCATTTAACCCCTTTCGGGAGCGGTTTTGGACGTTGTGGGGGGGGGGTTGGCGGGTGCTCAGCGTCCTCGAAAACTGGCGGTAACGCGTTTGGCCGGTAGCACGGCTACGCGTTGTAACTCTTTCGGGGGTGGTTTTTGGTCGTTTGGGGGGGTGGAGTGAACTCGAAGAGAGTTTCAATCACCGCCATCGTGTTCATCATCCTCGAAAAAGGAGGAGAGGATATATAGTCTCGTTAGGTTATGAAAAATTCATATTTTTCGAGGTTCATACGTCAAAACATCAAAATATTGATGTTAAACCTTGAATCAATTGGACGATGGAGCATATTTTTAAGAGCTCTTTTTGTGCTAATTTATGAAGTCACACAAGTTCACAAGAGAAAGAAAAACTTTATTTTGTATTACGAGAAAATTGCTTTCAACGCCACGTTAATAAAGCTTTGAATACGCTTCATTACGACCACTTCACAATCTGGTGCAAATAAGCTAATTAAATTTTATTTCAGGACGTTCAAGTGGTAGATATTACTGGGTGAATTAACAAATGAGTGAAAAATATAAATTAAATTCAAATTGTAAATCCCTTTCATGGTAGGTAATAAGATTTATTATCTTGTGTTAGAAATTCCTCACTCCGTTGTATATTTAATTTTACTGGAGGAACGGAAATACATTTTCACATCGTGACATTTTATCTCCAGCTGGAACATTCATTTATGCATTACAGTAACTTCCGAAACAACTTTAATATTGTGAAACAGAGAATAAAATCCCATTTCCTACTATATAAAGTGTTGAAATAACTCTTGTCTAAAAAAGTTCAAGAAAATTGATGGCTGGAAAATTGAAACAAACTACTTTAGTTGGAAACTGATTTAAACTTTGATATTGATACTGGAAAGTGTTGGAAAGAAACGACCCATAATTAAATTAGGTGAAACAAAATAAATACAAAATAAATATATAACTCCTCTCAATTATTTCCGCCACTATATGAAACATTATGAAATACCAACTTAATGTTACGAAAAATAATAATCGAGACAATCTTCTTCTGAAGCAAAAAGACCTAACCTAAACTTAAAATTTTCCAATTCCAAAAAATTGAAATTTGTATTATGCTTTAGTAATTTGTTCAAGGAAATATGAAAAATATAATTATGATAGGTTTACATTAATAACCGCATAGTAAATGGTTAAAAGTTAAATTTGATGACAGGATGGAAAGGGACAGAAAAAATTCGTGAATCAAGAAAATGCTACTTTACGATAATAAATAAGAAAATGGAAGTAATAGTTATTTAAGTATGGATTTAGATCTTTGCGCGCGACTTTGTACGAGTACCGGTAACCGGCGTGTATCGGAACGATTTTTATGTTCTCCTAATAATCAAACTCCTGAAGATAGAGCCACCACTGTTTGTATTCGATGTTGGTGATATGTTAGCTACGAGATTCTGGATAAAATAAGTTTAAAATTTTTTATTTTATTTTTTAATAAAGATGTCGTTCCGATTCACCCCGTGTTTTAGGGTGATTTACAACAACCATATATTTTGTACTTATTTCCCGAATCAGGTTCGTATGTGGTGACTTGGAACAAAATAAATTAAAAAAAAAACAAAATTCATCCAAACACCAAAGAAACACATTAAAATAAGTAATATTTTATTTTTAAAATGATCAATACAAATTAATTCAAAGATTGATTGAGCGTGACAACATTAACGCAATATTATTGCTGCCTATGAAATAATTAAAAAGTAATAACAATAATTCATTAACCCTGTGGAACTAAAAATAAAATGGCACTGGATAATAGTATAAGAATGAAATTTTTTATGCCCGATGGGAATCTCTGGCAGGAAATTGGAAACCTCGTTTACGAAGAGCTGTGGGGTTTTTCACAATTTTAGTTATTTGACATTTTTCGGTATCAGCAATTTCACGTGTCTCGAGAAAAAGGAAAGTGTTCTGAATTTTTCGATTTGGTTTCATGAAATTTATTCTCACGATACCTTCATTATCTTCCTTACTCTCTTCAATGTATATTACCCGCCCAAAGTAATATTTTTGGTTTTTCTTTACTTTGAACTGGACTTCAACAAAATCATTATTTAGTCTAATGGTACGAGAACAACTATCCTCCATATTATCATCATTTTCTTCAACGTCATCATTCATTGAAATATCATTTACTGATTGAAGTTCCGGTGGTTCGTCTTCACACACATCATCGAGATCCTCATCATCAGATTTTCCGACACAGTTTTACCTGCGACAACTTGAATCTTTTTTTTTTTTTAGGTGTCTTCGGTTTTTGAATTTCTCAAACTTCTTGTAACATTTCATTTGTTGTATCGGTCAAAGCATGATTTATTTCTTGTTGTGCAGGCACAACTTTTGCTTGCGGCAACCTTTTCAAAATTTGGTTTCCATCCAAGGACACAATATCAGTACCCCGAAAGACGGATTTGATATTCTCACTATTGTTTGCTTTAATATTTTCCAGGAATTTTTTTAACAGAGAGGGAAACAATGGTTTTGGGATACATCCTTTGTTTCTTTCTTCCAATCATTGAGACATTTTCGCCAACTTTTTTCATTGGGCCGAAGACAGCCATATCCAATGGTTTGGTCAGGTGCAAACTGTTTGTAGGGAGGAAAATAAACATAATGTTATTATTTTCACATTTTTGTATCACTTTAACAGATAAAGTGAGTTGAGACATTGTTCTCTATCATCACTTTTGGCCCTGGCAATCTTCTGAAATATGGCAAAGCCATATAGAGGAACCAATCATCAAATAAAACACCATCAGACGAACCGCTCTTACTCCTAGCGTATCTACAATTTTTTTGTCCATTTTTAGTCCAAATATCATATAAATTTTCACTCTTATACACGATATAAGGAGGGAGCAGTTGTTTTGCAGCCGTGGCAGCAAACATAACGGATGTAGCTACTTTAGATGAATCAAGTATTTTTTCCGCATGCTTTGCTGATCGCCTAACGGCCACCATCTTTCAGCCCGGATCGACAACGAAATTTGTTTCGTCGTAGTTGATTATATTAGCCAACAAGTTATCTCTTAAATTGTCAAAATATTCATTGATTGTTTATGATTCAACGGCAGCTCGTGCCCTTTTTATATTTTCTATTATTCGAACACTTAATTGGGGGTGTCGTCAGAGAAAAAGAAGTAGCTACCCTTCGCCAAGTAAACATATTTTCTTCTATAGCGGTGAGTTGATGCTGCCTCCAACAATTTTCAAATTTCTCCCAACTTTTGGATATCTGTGGAGGGTGGTTTTGAGAATCCCGTATACTTCAGCAGCTTCACTTAAAGTCATTCGTCTATTTCTCAAGTGTCGTAGTGATTCACTCAAATATTGTAGATCATAATTGCGATTCTGTATTGTTAAATTTTAAGAAATAGCAAATCAAGTTATTATCCCCCTCTAGGTGGGTAGAGGAATTGTAAAATATATACTGTGAACCACCACTTTTTTGAAATATCCTGTATCAAATCCTTACTTAATGACGACAGAAAAGAAGTATAGAAATATACAAAGATCAATACAACAGAGTCACACGCTTCTTGTCCTGGGGTCTGTCAGGACATTTTAAAATAGGCAGTACAGGAAAGGACCATGGTTTTTTTCGTTTTATATATTTTTAGAACAAAACCATGACATGATTTATGCTGAATTAATTTATTATATTCTATTCTAATTGGGATTGCTACTTAGCTAAATTAATCAAGTGCCTGATATTATTAGAAAGTGAATATTTATTTAACACACCAAAGAAAAGAACTTGTTATAAAATTTGTACAAATTAAAAACTTAACAACAGTACAAGTCGAAATCAATGCAAAATAAGAAAGAAATACGAATTGTACCGTCTACCTCATCACCATTACCGTTGTACGAATTCCACCGATACGAAATCGGAATCAGTAGTTCCAGTCAGTTAATGTATACATAAATCGATACTGATGTAAATGTGAAACCCTATCGTTTACAAAGGTTTGCATCATACAAATCATCAGAAAGAATTGTGTTATTATACATCTTATACGAATATTGTATTATAAGTTTGGTTCACCTAATGTATATGCATCCTTAATGCGCGACGACGCTGACGGCGGCTCGATTTATTTATTTTGGCCGCTACTCATTTATTACTAAGTATAGACGAATAATTCACGAGTTTACAAATTTCGATCAACCGTTGGACCCGAACACATGAGAACATTATTTGATGCGCTGCGTCCGAATCTTTAATCCGTTTGTCAAGATTGGTTCTAGTTTTCGAGTTCTTGCATGTTGGCAGCATTGCGCTGTCAGATGATGGCGAAGCTAGACAAATCACTGACCATCATTATAAGAGAAAATATTGACCACTTCGTACTCATTATGAACCAGGACAACAAAACGTCTCCTCTGTACTACTTGTGAACCCACAGCACATTTTCCTGCCACCTCTTCACATCAAACTTGGCTTTATCAGAAACTTCGTCAAATCGCTCAACCGTGAACGACCGGCTTTTGAGTACTAATCAACTTGTTTCCAAAATTGTCGTAAAAATCAAAGATGGAGTATTCGTCGGACCTGATATTCGAAAATTAATGGCCGACAGGAACTTTACAAAATATATGACGTCCGTTGAAGCGGCAGCATGGGCATAATTTCGAAGAGTTGTTCACAATATTCTCGGTAACCGCAAATCCCCGGGTTTCAAACAAATCATCGACAATTTGTTGCAAAATTACCGCAAGATTGGAGCTCGAATGTCTCTCAAGATGCATTTTCTGCCTTCCCATCTCGATATTTTTCCCTGAGAACTTGGACAATACGAGCGACGAGCAAGGAGAGCGCGGCTACACCAAAATCTAGCTAACATCGAAAGACGATACCAAGGATTTTGGGATGAAGGCACGATGAGCGACTACTGTTGGACTCTAATGCATGAAATGGATCCCAAACAATACAAACGATTTAATTCCACCGCTTTTCATTTCTGATTTATCACTTTTAATTGAATACAATGGCCGTTAATTATCAAAAATCGTAAAAATTAATATATTGACTATCTCGAAAATTAGAACCAATCTTTAAAAAATTAGTAAAGATTCCAATTCAGCGTCCCCAATTACCTTAGAAACAACTTTTGGTTGCACAAGTCCAGAACCGTGTATACTTGTGAATTATTAATATCTTATTACTAAAAACCCCTTTGGAATAAAGATTTTAATCCATTACGAAAAATATTAATAAATAATTATTGTAAAAAATTGAATTTATTATTTAAAATAACTTTTAATATTTATTTGCCGATTAATCAATATTTTCATCTTAAACTAATTTTTCAGATCAGAAATATACCGGGTGGGTACAAAAGTAACCTAATTAATAATTTTAATATTGAAAGAAAATTTCACAATGTCCTGGTAAAATTCAGAATTAAAATAGTTTTTTTACACATGTAGATTCTACTAAGTATTTTAATTCGATCAAGAAACCCGGCCGGGTTTCGCAGCTAATTTTCGAGCGGAACAGGACCTTACTCATATACCCCAAGAAATTGATTTCCGCGCCATCTGGATATTTCTTTTCTTTTATAAATGGAACATAATCATTTAACAGTGGTTAATTACGTGTGAAATGAATTGTTTTCGTTTCATCTTTCAAATAGGCACCTCTCTTTAATTTCTCATCTTATTACGGCATTGCTATTGATATTTGAATTTGGAGATCTGTTACTCCGGTTATATTTGTATATAGACGGAAGTACGTATTTAAAAACCGAAGTATGACGTCGACGGATACGGCAGTCGCTTAATTTATCCTGTGACAGTGACATTTATAAACAATTTGAATATAGACACAAACAATCTAGTATAAACATAACCTAAATTTTTTTAAAGACATAGTAAATTTGGCGCGAGTGGGTTCTCTAACCTAAAAATCGAACATACGTCGGGGGTACATAACCTCGAAGAGGTTTAGAACACTTTTTATCGAAGGCGTACAAGGTCGGGTGGGGTAGCATTTTCGACTATACCGACCACGGGGAATCGATTACGATGGTTATCGATTCGATCAGATCACTCCCGAGGGCGTTATTCACCGTTTTATCAACATTGGAAGTGTTGTGAGGGGGGGGGGGGTGATAGAATAAACATTTGGATTTGTGAAAAAATAATTATAAGCGGATAAAAATATTAATAATGTTTCATTAAAATTTATATGAGGAGAACCACAAAATTAGATAAAATTAGGAATCTCAAAAACCATGACAATTTGTAATAGTCATAATAGATAAGTTACAAATCATTACCATCACCTACCACCTCCTTTCAGCTATACGTCGATGAACTAAACACTCTGTATAGATAAGTAGTTTTTTAAGAATTTTGAGCTGGCTGAAATTGGATTTTCTTTTCCGGGCCTAATAATTGTCAGGAGTGTAATTATTACACTAAGTTTTACAAAATTGAGTATATTCAGTTTTATAAACATAGATAAAATATGTACGTGCTTAAACCTACCGTCAATGTTATAATCTGTCATCTGCAGTTTTCTTTTGTAATTAATTTATCCACTGATGTTGAACATTCCAGCTTTAAATTTTGATAAAAATATATTATCATGGCTGAGGTTTTCTGTCGAAAATCAAACAAATAAACATAAAAATTCCATCAGGACAAAGCTCATATCTATTATTTGATTATAGTACAAATCTCAGACAGCTCTGATAGCCACATCCAACGCTTTCTAGAATATAAACGACACAAAGTAAACGCTCGGTTCGATCCAGTAAACTTTACTCTTACAATGTTGGCTTAACCCGCCGTAACCATTAACGATCGGAAATTGTAAAATAACTTATGACAGTTAACTTGGCTATTGGTCACAATTTGTCAGTGTACTGTAATATAGTTGCGTAACAAGATAATACCTTTTGATAATATTTATTTTAACAAACATGGCATTCCACTTTCAGTGGTCATTAGCTCACTGCTAGGAAAGTTCAATGTTTATCAAGATGTATTACTATAATTGAATAAATTGCTTATTAGATTTTAATAATTTCAATGAAACTATCCACCCTAAACAAATTTGGACATATCGATTTTTAACAAAAAAACACAAAAATACGTCAAAAAAGATATTAGCGGAACATACCTTCTTATGAATAGACCCCCTACAATTTTTTAAAATTCCTTGAAAACAATATATTGGCTTACAAATATCACTTTTCTCAGATATTCAGAAGTGATACCCAACTTTAATCTACAGTAACCTATTAAGCAACCTCTCAGATCCTTTGAGTCTGAATTTTCTCACTGTTTAGGTACATGAATAAAGCCTGTTTACCAAGCCAAACTTCATAGGGAGATTTTTCCTGAACTGATGTTGGACTAGTCCGGTTAATAACAAAAGTAGTAGTATTAACTGCTTTTGGCCACAAACTTTCTGGAACACCGTTAATGTGCAGAACTGTTCTAGTAGACCCAACTAAGATACGATGATCTCTTTTAACCAGATTGTTCTGCTATGGCATGTAGGGCATAGTCATCCTATGATACAGATCAGCTTGTTGAGTGAACGCTAATTCCCTATGATTTTATTGTTCGAAAACTTTTAATATAGTAACGGAATATTTTTAGATTATTAGGTTTTTTAATTAAATAATATTTTCGGTGAAATAATTTTTATACCATCCTACCGAACGTAATTAGCTGGGAAAATATTTTAAATATTTGATCAGATTCTTGGTGGATGGAATGAATTAACAATTATATCAAGTATCCTACAGCTGTGGAGATGTGTGAACACAAAATTAGGGCCGCAAGAATAAAAATATTCCCTATAACCAACGCGTCAAATGAGGTAAAATATAATTTACTCTCGCGTGCTGATCATATAAAACCAAGGAGGAAATGCGTTGCAAAAGGCAATGATCAACTGATTGACTGGCGACCCGTTTCGCTGGACGCGACCCTCGTAGTTGGCTCAGGCAAATAGGAAACAGTATTAATAATTTTTTTTTTTTGTTGAAATAGGTTTAAAATGTCGTGAAACGTCGAGATTTTAAATTTGAGCAAAAAAAAATTCCTGTCTGTTGGTCGGTCGGTCGGTCGGTCGGTCTGTAACTTTTTTGTGCGCACGTTTACTCTGGAACCGTTTACGATATTGACTTGAAATTTGGTACACTTATGTATTGTAACTGGGTTATATTTTGGCCTAATTCCGTTGGGGGGTTCGGTGTGTAAATGGGGTAAATAAGGGTAAATAGGCAAAGCAAGCAAATAAGTGTCCAGAAAATGGCAATTTAGGGCATTTAGGAAACGTCAAGGTCTCAAAAAAGATGTTGACATCAGCCACCCTATTATTAAAGGGAGTAAGATATTACATTGGTATTTAGTGTGTATAAGACTTGGATACAAAATCTGGAAGTGGAAATAGTGATTCCTTGGGCAGCGGTTTTCCTTCAATGTATTTGCCTCAAGCGATTATTATAGCATGGCTTCTCTAGCTTGGAGACTGTCATCAGCGACGCCCACAGACATCTTCTAGTTAACACTTTGGCTAGCTGAAATACTTCATGTTAGCACACGTTAAATTCAACAGCTAACTTTTTTACGCAGAACAGAAATAAAGTGTCAATTTCAAATTCTCGCTGCGATTAAAACCGACATCGACTTCGATGATCCGGCATCCGAGATCGACGATGATCTGGGTATTTCTACTGCCCCCAGGTAATTTCGTTGATCACTATTTTGCAAAGATATAATTTTCTAAATTTAATAACCTGTTTATTTCTGCGTTATTATTTAAAATTAAATTTACATTCTGTTTTTTTTTAATGGCTTTGGGCCAGAGACCATACAGCCAGTCACACTATGTTAAAATTATCTAACCTAAACCAAATGGAGAAAAAGAGGGAAGAAGAGCAACGAAGGAAAATACAGGGAATCACGCTTCTCGTCCAGGGGTCTACATTCTGGTTTCGGATGGGAATTGATATTCTTTCATGTTTGTTGTATTTAAAGAAATATTAGACTTTTATGAAATATTTCATTTGATTTTAACAAGAAAATAGGATAAAGTATTACCATTTTCTAAGTAATTAGTTTCAATCAATATAAATAAGCTGGGTAAAATATCACTCTTTAAATATTTTACTAGGGAGTTTACGTTTGCTAAATTACAATTTAATATCACAAAATATGTATGTTCAGTTATGCAAAGAAATTATAAGCGATAAGTCAACATTCATTTCAATTATTATTCATCAGTTTAATAAAAGCAAATAGGTGGTTCCCCTGTTCGCCATATATCACGTAAGATTTTGCAAGAATGCTGTTTTCAAAATACAATATTAATATTTTCATATTACCACCATAAGTTTGTTTGATTGTTACAATTTTTACCTGCAATATGGAAACTATAATTATATTAATGCGGCATATAGTGAACCAACAAAGGTTTGAAGCATTAACAATGGTCAATTGGCTGTTCGGTGCTCAATTCGGTTCTGTTGCAATATGAGATGTTTAATATTTCGGACAATGTCTGGTCACTTGATCATTTAAAGGGTGATACAACGCAACCTTCAACCTTCGCGAAATCGCGTTTTTGTATAGTTGACAGTCATAAGCAACTTTCTGGTTGTTTATTTACTTGCTAACTGGAGGTTTTTCCAGTACTCTAAGATATTTTACGTGAGTGTAAACTTCCATTTTCAACTCAATTAATATGATTATCTAGCGATTGCTAAGATTCTAATTTAAAATAAATAACAGTCATTATATCGGCCATTGCCGCAACTCTAATTTCAATCAAAATAACACGGAGATTCGATTGCATAACATGGTTCTTGTTATTTGCATAACCAACTCTGAAGTATATACAGTATGGTCATTACTGTAGCAACGTAAACTTTCCTAAGTAATATTTAGACAATGGGTTCATTTAGCACTTTTTTTATTTCATTATCGGAAAGATCTTAAAATTCTGAGACACTGTGCAAAAAACCAATTTTTTGAGACCCATAAATCGTCTAAAAAAAATCATAAACATGGACCGCACCCGCCTTGTCAAGTGTCAGCCGTGACGTCACTCAATAGTAACCCGCCAGCCGAAGCGGCTAGTTACAAAGCGTTATTACTGTTTCACAATATTACAAATCGTTAACTCAAGCAGTGTGTATTGAATTTATGCGTGTTTGCGAAGAATTTAGGATTATCAAGTATTTTCACCGATTTATAGTAACAGTGTATAATAGTGACAATAAAAGGAATTATAAATATTGTATTGTTCTCGAGTGTCAAAGCACCATGATGAAAACACCTACTAAAACATTTATTACCGTTCCTAGAGATTTAAAAATGGGAAGGAAATAGCAAGAAACTATGAAAAGAGAGAAAAGGCTTACTACTAAATCAACATACTTTGTTTGTGAAGGCCATTTCAATGTATTTGTATGTTAAATTATTTATTATTAAATACAGTATTTTTGAAATTTAAATGTAAAATATATTTTAAATACCAGCAATTTGTATAAGTCTTTTCCATTTTGGTTTAAATACGCTACTTCATATTCAACATCGAGCTGCTATTATACAGGGTGTAACGCAAATATATTTTAAATAATTATTAAATTTTGATTGTAGGGGAAAATTGCAAATTTCATGTGATCGTTTTATACACTGTTATTAAAACATATCCCTTAAGTTAATAATACCCTTTTTATTCAATTTCTTATAAAATTCTTTAAGGCTAGCAATGACAAAAATCTAAAATAATATTTTATTTTTAGTTCGAAAAAGATGGAAAACTACATTTTCAATATCGCTTAATTTTAAGTAATACTTTATCCACAAGAAGTAACAACTACTAAATAGAACTCATTAAACGAGCCCATTGTCTTAAATGTTTGGATTGTTTAACTTCACGTTTGGCTATTTGCTGCAACAATTGTTATAAAAACAAAATGGTTTTTGTGACTGTTGTCCCAACTCTAAAATATATGTATTAAAACGATTTCTGCTTTTTCTTTCAATTCTTTTCTTTCTTTCTGGAAATACAAGTAATAAACTAAATCAATGATAATAATTTAATTTCAGTCAACTAAAATAGAAAAACAAACTTAAACATAAATTTACAGTACAATATTCAGTCATAAAATATAAAATAAATAAAATGAATGCTTAACTAGGTTTCTCAATTAACAGACAGTATGTTAAATTTTACAAGGTATTTAAATTAATTAAGCTAGTGATGAACTTTCTAAAGTTGTAGGTAAATAATATTAGCTCTGGTAGGAAACTATTGATATCAAACTTTACAAAAAAAACTTGGGTACATATAAAAAGGTTACTACAAACACGACGTAATATAAGTCCTAACTTTGCAAAATTGGACGGTCACGTAAATGGCCAATTTGTGTACTTGTCTTGACAGAAAATTGAGATAAATAATTGCAGGGTGAGATTAAATTTTCTCTTGATCGCTTAACGATCAAGATTTTTCTATTATTAAATATGAATTGGGGATAGGTGTTTCATTTACTATTTTTTCTTTAAAGTGTACATTCCTTTTCATTTGCTGCAAACAATGGTTCTACTCCTTCTTTATAGTCTGTTCCACGGTTTGTCTTCCATGAAATATTATACTTATTAAAACGGAAACAAATTTAGTAAACATAGTAAAGTTAATCAAAGAAGCAACTAATTTTCACCACATCCAGACCCAAAATAGTGTTTCACTTCTAAGAAATCGAACCTTTCAAGCAATAATAGAAATTCTCTACCTAATACAATTATGCTGCTAGCCTAAGAAGCCATATGTCGTATTTGTGCATGTAAAATATATAACTAACACCATTGTTGAAAAACTTACTGCCCTAATTGTAATTTGGAAGAATTAGTATCTTTGCCCAGCACCTTTTTTGGTCTTTCACGCTACCGAATATTTCATAGTTGTCAAGTAATACTTCATGTTGAGCTGCCAATGATTTCGTTAGCATTTTTCGTTTTTTTTTTTAAATTTTTTCCCATCTCATACAGGACGACTTCCCCCACTTCCCTGACACTTTTACATTACCCAGGCAGGTGGCGAGGAGGCAGTTGAACATATGGAAAATCGTTTTTTTCCAGTTTGCCTGCGATCGGAGAACGGGACAAAAAAAGTTTTCCGATAAAAAAAGAATTGTCTCCTCGAGGCGCGTAAACTGGTTTTTGGTTTTTTTAAATTGGCCAATTAGTGCCCGAAGATATGGCCTTTTGAAGGGATTGAGTTTCAGGGTAGGAAAACTAGGAAAAGGAATCGGGCAGGGGTGTTTAAGAGATAAGGGATGGGGTCAGAAGGGTAATTCTTTTTCTGTTGTGGGTGGTCATAGGAAGAGGTTGAAACCGCGGAGGAACTCTCTAGGGCAATTACGGAAGAGATGGGAGGGGGAAACGTGCAAAACGGGAAAAGGGCCATTACTCCGGATCTGGTCGTGCGATTTTAGAAAATCGAAACGGGTTTTCTTTGTCTTTATGGCAGCTACAACTTTCATTGGGTCCGAATTGATTTTTGGCAAAAATTCAAAAATGGGCAGCAAAAGAAAAAATGAAATTTTTTTCAAATTCGTTTTTTTCACTGAAGGGGGGGGAGAGGGAATGAAATGCTCCTCAACAGACGGGGATTTTCATCCCCTTCAAGATGAAATTTTGTTTTTCAAATTCCTTCATTATGAGAGCCAGGACGTCAACTTTTAGTTTAAGCCCTGTAGAAGGGCAAAGGAAAGTCTTACGCCCTTCTGTAAGGGCTCATTTTCAAGAGAACAAATTTCTCTTTTTGCTAAAAAAAAATTGATTAGATCGGGCAGTAACTTGCGCTACGCGGGCGAGTTACATTTATAAATTTATTTCTTTTCAATCAGCAACTGCAGCGGCGCGGGAGTAGGCGTGGCTTCTACCGTCTCTACTCTCTCGCCGCTCTCACTCACACAAAGAGAAATTTTTTGTGTTCGTGTGAGCCGTCGCGCGCGACGTTTTCAAATATTTAATTTTATTTCCCGTGAATTTACGCAACAAATCAGCTCGCCGACGTCTCTCGTGCATGAGGACGTTTCTTGTCGACGTGAGGGCGAGCGGGGAATAAAACTAAAGAGAGTGAAAGAGGCAGATAGCGGCCATATATCACGAAACTTCCCGATTCTAGTTGGCCAATTTTAAAAAATCAAAAACCAGTTTACGCGCCTCGAGGAGACCTTTCTTTTTTATCCGAAACATTTTTTTGTTCGGTTCCCCGATCGCACGCAAACTGGAAAAACCCGATTTTGCATATGTTTAACTTGCGCAAATCAAAACTATCAAAATACTACTAAAAGTTCACACACGAGATTGCACGTGCCAGTGGGAATCACTTCTTATGTGAAATATACAGAATGTTTCCGTCAGTAATTTTGGGAAAGTTAGTATTTTTTTAAAATACGAAAAAAATCTTACAAATATATGTACAGAACGAGAGCAAGTTATGCTTGCCAGCTTGTGCAATAATGCAAATACAGATGTGTATGGCAGAAGCTCGGTGAGCCAGTAAGATGATGTAGCAAGTTAGGTAAAAAAAAAAAATAGGTCAGATCGAATAATTTTCGCCTTCTTCGGACTTGTCGCTCCATCCAGATTGATTTCTGGCTACGCCATTGCGACATTATTCAGAAAAATCTCAAAAATATGAAAGACAAAGAAAATCATGTGATTCCTTTTGGGCACATCATTTTTAATTATTTTTTAAACAGCAACTATTGACAAAATCAAAATTGACTTAAATTGATTAATAATGACTACTTTATTAGTCACCCTGCATATTTATAGTGTATTTTCCCATCGGTAAAATATGTCTATAAATTTTTAGTATATAAACTTGGCAGTTGCATCTCAAACTGCTAATAATAGCGTTTTCATGCAAATTAGTAATCATACTACATATTTGTTCCAGGATTATTGTAAAAGGGATAAAGCGAAAATGTGGATCCACTATAAGCCGTCTCTCTTTCAACACATTGGAACGCATTCATCTCTAAAGGGAAAAGTTCAGAAACTTAAGGTAAGTGACTCCAATATAGAACAGTCTCTTGAAACATATCTCACTCACATGTGATAAATTACCATAATACAACAGTATAAAAATGTCGCTGTCGGAGAATACTTTAAAGTGTTCTTACATGCCATTTTACATTTATGCAAACGACCGAGATAGGTGAGTAGTAATCTTGTAGGTTAATACCACGTGAACCATACTTTTTCTGGGAGATAGATAAACTTAAAATGGATTTTAGATTACGTTGGTGTTTTTATGGTTTCGGTAGTTTCCGAAGGATAAATAACGTTACTGTATTGCTTAAATCTTCGTTTTAATGCCATTAACAAAAAAAAATCACTTCGTTAAGGCATATACGACATCTTGACTTAGTGCAGGTTGTAAGTAATTAAACACAGTTGTTTTTGTCATATTGATGAAAGATCAAGTTTCTCGATAGCTTCATAATAAATGATAAGCAAAAATATGAATTAAAACTATGTTAAGTGTATTGACCCTCTTAGTAATGTAAGGATTTTCCTAAATATGGGCACTATTCTTGTTAAAACTTTGCAAGACCGGAATTTTATATTTACGTTTTAAAATGAGATATTTTTAATTAGATTTTTTTATATTAAAACTAACAAAACATTTAGAAACAAGCCCCCTCAAAAGAAAAATATGATGATGACTGAAAAAGCATGAAATACAACTAGAATAGACGGTAATACCCCAAGAGCTAACAAAATTTGGAAAAACTGTCTGAGAATCTGCTTCAACTTGTAAGGTGCGTATAGTCCAGGCAATGGAGGGTTTTGACTTGCAAAAGTGAGACAGAAATGAAATTTGCTAGGATGGTAGATATAGGCTTTCTAATGCCTAAGTTTGTGACCTCGGAGGGATGCCACTCAAGGGGTGAGGTGTGTGGAAAACTGTGCATCTTTTGGTGCATTCGCTTTTTGTCTTCGACCAATAGTTTCCGAGATATAGCGCGCCAAAGTTGGGGGTTGACTTGCAATTTTCAAAAAAATCACATTTTCACCGCGGATTAGTATTCCCCAATATTTTTTTTTATGAAGAAGCAGTATATTGTGAGTCTGATGATGCCTGATTTGTAACGTTCGGTTGTATGTAACGAAAGAGATGATTTTTTGAAGAGCGCCGTGACTTACTCAAATATGTGAATTTTTAAATTATCCATATCTAAGATCGATATATTGTGTTTATATATTTTTGCATAATCGACAAATATATTTTTGCATTCATGATATAAAATACATTACTTTCAACTCGTTCCCACACCACTCTTGAGGTGTAGCTGAGGTGCGTTTTTTTATTTGCTATCCACAATAGGCCTAATCAGGTAATGTATTTTGATAAGCAACATTACCAGATGGCATTTGGAGCATTTTCAAATATGTAATATTTAAATGGTTATTTCTTAAAATCAGCAGTGTCTCCAAGTGGCGCCTGTACTCACTTTGCCGTAATGGTAGACGAATTTAGATAGAATATTAAAATCCTCTTATCTAGGCTAGCTTTAATCTACTGGCAGAGACTGTTGGTACTTCTCTGTTTGACAATGTATTCGTTGGCGGATGCGTTGTCGCGTTATTGAACGCCCCCTATACCTATAAATATTACAGTTATTTTTTTGTAATCCAATGACTTTGTTAATAGTCCATTAAATTCATTCAACTGAAAGTCTGTTTAGGTCTCCGGGTAATGAGCATATTGGCGGTCACTAAGGAATTTCCATTAGTATTTCATCTCTGATGTATCTATCCAGCAGCTTTTCTAACATCTTGAGTAGGAAATAGAATAGGCTCTATATGATTTGGGCTTTTGATTCAATACTCTACCAATTTTTGGTAGGTAGATGATTCTCACCATCCATCATATACTTATGTGATGTGTATCCACCATGCAGGCTCTGAATATTTTACAAAGACACGGTATTAATACTTTCATTTATATAGTTAACACTATAAACAGTAGCCCAATTGAAAATAATATCTTTGAAACTAACTATTGGTACTTACAAATAAAAATAAAAAAATTTCAGGATTGGCTGCATATATCATTCTCCGAATGCCAGTTATTTACAGTTTTGTGAGTTCTTTGAAAATTTAATAGAAAAATTGGATTTCAGTCAATCATATATTTTTATAGGCGATGTTAATATCAGATGGGATATCATTGATGACATATAGTAAGTGACTACATAATATATCAAGACATTTTGGCTTAAAACAATTTATTTCACAACCTACAAGAATAACTGACAATTATAATTAATGTATTATTTACAAATTGTGTTCTTGTAAAAATATAAGAAAATCACCCAATAAAATTATAAAACTTTGTTTATTAAAATAGAATTATAAATATAATTTTTTTAAAAATATGTAAATTATAAATAGTTAATAAAAAAAACTTTAATTGCAAAAAATGTAAAAAATGCAAATAAAATGCAAAAAAATGCACGCAAAAATTAAAAAAAATTAGGTGAAATCCAGGTAAATATGCAAATTGCACCCAAAATCACGAGCCACGAAATTATAGGTATAAACTTAAATTGCAATAATCCGGTTTCTGACTTGGACATAAAATTTAGAAGATTAGACTTTAATAAAATTTCATCTATGCTAACTGGTTATATGGCTGTACTAATACTAATAAAGTATTTGAATCATTCATGAATAACATAAAAACTGAACTAGATAAAGAGTGTCCGATTATCAAAAAACGTGCAATGAAATATAATGCATGGCTTAATGATACTATTAAAGAAGCAATAAAAAAAGAGATCTAGCCTATAAACAGTTTAAAACAAACAAAAATGGTGGAAACTGGTAAACCTATACTAATAATCGTAATGAGGGAGTAAAAGTGTTAAGAAAGGAAAAACAAAATTAATATGAAAATAAAATAGATAATTTAAAGCATAATCCAAAATTAATGTGGGGGACGCTGAAAAATATAATAAAACCAAAAGACAATCTCTCAAAGACAAAGAACTTAATATATATTTTATTTCTAGTGTTGATCTAATTGTAGATAGGTTAAAAAATAATAGGTATTACCTTAATAGATATGCTTTATTTGAGAACAGAGCATTGCAGCTAGATATGTATTTTAAAGAATTTAATATTATAAATCTCACTAAATTACGTAAAATTGTTTTTAAACAGCAAAATAAATTTTCTGATGATGAAATTGACTTTAAATTAATAAAAATTTCATTTGACGTCATTGGCCATCCATTATTACATATTATTAATACATTTCCAGACATATTGAAAACATCATTAATAACCCCTGTAGCAAACGTTCCAGGTACAAAATTAGCGGAAGAGCATAGACTCATAAATACATTACCTTCACTGGAAAAAATTTTAGAAGTAGTAGTTCATGACCAACTCACTGAATTTATAGGCATAACAATTTATTCCATGAAAACCAATCAGGATTTAGAGAAAATCATTCGTGTGAAATGGCTTTACAAAAAATAATCAATGATTTCAAATATTCCATAGATAAATGTGAAGTTGTGATAACCGTCTTCCTTGATTTAAAAAGAGCATTCGAAGTTGTCAACAGAGAGATTTTATTAAAAAAACTATGCCAATATTTTGGGATTACTGACACGGCGCACGAATGGTTTAAGTCGTATCTATATGGAAGGAGTCAGCAAACCAAAATAAATAAAATTAAATCTGAAAAACTTTTTAATAATAATGGAGTTCCACAAGGTTGTGTACTAGGGCCTATGCTTTTCACGCTGTTTATTAATGATTTACTTCTAATCAACTCAGAGGAGTGCAAAATACATCTCTTTGCAGACGATACTATAATATATTTATCTGGAGCTAATGTGAAGCAAGTTATCCAAAAAATTAACATGACACTGGAATTAATTAATGAATGGTTTACAACGAACGGATTAATGGTAAACGCCAAAAAATCCAATTATATGATAATAGATTCCAATAAATATTTAAATCAAAACATTGATAATGTGTGTAAAATACAACGGAGAGAATCTTGAAAAGGTCATAACTATGAGATATTTAGGGATAATCATAGACAACAAACTAACATTTAACGATCATATAAACTACATATGTAAAAAGATATAAAAAAAATTGGGGTTCGCCTATCGTGTTGGTAAACATTTAACTACAAATACAAGGAAGACTATTTATAACACAATAATGAAACCACACTTCGAGTACTGCTCGAGTATATTATATATGTGTAATGACACCAATATATCTAAACTGCAGCTACTTCAAAATAGATGTATGCGTTTTATTTTAAAATGTAATAGAAATGCTAATATAAATACAATGCAATGTACACTTAAATGGTTTTAAGTAAAAGGCAATGTAAAATACAGGACATTAATATTCTTATACAAACTTCACAATAACTTACTACCAACATATTTGTCAACAAATACACAATATCGTAAGGATATTCATAATTACAATATACGGCAAAGAAATCATATAAATATAAATTACTCAAATTTAATGAAAACAAAGTCCTCCATATACGACAAGGGAACGGCCGAATTTAACAAATTACCAGAATTTATAAATCAAGCTAAGAATGTCTTTCTGTTTAAAAAATATTTACATAAATTCATGTATAAATAACTTAGTTATATTTTACTCGTTAGGCTTATTATAGGTATATTATATAAATTATTAGTATTGTTAAATGTTGGTAAATGTACTGTACTACACATGTATGTTATACACCTCTGTAATAGCTGCTTGTGCTAAATAAAGATTGTTATTATTATTATTATATTCAGCCCCTTTTGGAGCAAAACATATTCGATCAATTCCAGGAAATTTTAGTGGTTGGAACTTACTAACTGGCCATCTGATTTTGTTTTGCTACCTTGGTAGCTAGCCAATGTGTATCAATGAGTATAGGCACAATGTGCCTTCATGACCAATTCAATATTTTTCGTTAATCTTTCTGTCCTCTCTGTTAATAAAACCTACATTATTTGCTGTACAGCTATCCTTGATCAGTATTCTAAAAGCTGCAGTCTTCTCCACGAGCCCATTTTTGGCTTACGTTCTTCTTTGTTTTGTTGGTATCCCAATATTGGTTGGATTTAGCCTTATTAAATAGCATTCTAACTTCAGCTCTGAGGCATTGCGATTATAGATTATAAATAGAATTTATCAAACACACAGTATTCAGGAATGTTATTAGTAAATCTCCCAAAATAATGGTGTAGCTATTATCAAGCGAGTTCAAAGCTATTAAAAGGACATAATTTGTAAAAGTAAGAAATCATACAGGCAAGACCAATGCTTGCCCCACTATTATTTTTTATGTATCTGAATGATATGTTCAGTTTAAATATTAAGGGAGTTGTAGTATCATTTGCAGATGACACCGCCATATCTTTGAAAGGAAAATCATGGGAGGGCGTAAAAAGAATATCTGAAATCGGCTTACAGTCGAATGCAGTTAGCCGTAAAAATGTAAAATCTCGGAATTCATCTGTAATGAATGGGATTTTATAATACTTTTTCATTGAGTTTCTATTTCGAATTGTCGAAAATTTAATATTTTGTATTAAAAAAATATTGCTAATGATTATTTAATTATTCAAACAAATAATTCTTAATTATCGAATGAATTTTCAGGTTTTTATTATTGTTTTCCTTAGTTAGTCACATAAACACAAAAGAGACATATACTTTTCACAAAGAAATTCAAATATTTTTCGAAGAAACTGATACTATGAACAGAAATATTGAAATGTAAAAAACTTTATAATTCAAATGTGATCGTTAAAAAATAGAATTCTTATGGCTTTCCGGATTGCTGAGTATGAATATATGTTTAAAAAATCAAAATTAAAAATAATTAATACATAATGGCGAATATAACATCGCAAAATATATGTAAATAGATTTAAAAATAGTCATTAAGGTTAATTGTCCAAATTAAACAATATGACATTTCGATCTTATAGGCTATTGATTATGTCATAAAACACAGGGAAATAAGGAACTAAGACGTTCTAGGGTTTTTATTGCAATTGGTCATTTAAGATGAGAAAACCGCGAAGTGCTATTAAATTAGAGGGTGCAAATTGGATATGAAAATGTAACCTCTTCAGTTTTTTAAATATAACTCGAAAACGAAGCAAGAACCAGGTCTAGTTAATAGGAAATTTTTGTAGAGAATAAAATTTCCCATCGAAATGGCTTATTTAAAAAAATAAAAAACAATTTTCTGTAGAAAAGTATCCAAAAAAACAATTGAAAAAAATCTGAAAATCCAATTTTTTGTTTTTATTTTTTTTACTATTTTGCCTATAACTTTTTTTTCAGCAGCGGTAGGTATAGGCATTTGCTTGTAGAAAAAAAGTTGATGAAATTTACTTTAAAATGGTGGTCTCAAAAAGAATTTTCCGAACATCGAACATTTACCGAACATCTGCTTCGTAACATTATTTTGAAAGTTGGGAAAAGTCTTTTCATGTACAGAAGAGTGGGGACATAGGTTCTGCATCAGAAGTTATTGCAGCTGCTTTGTATGGAGCAAAGTTAAATAAGATCCTTAGTAGCTGTCGCTTCCAACTTTGCAAATTATCTGTTTCGTGTTTGGGTTTTACGTGGACTTATCCTGTATCGTGAGTGGACTGTAATTTTAATAGCTTTTCGAATAAATCTACCCCAAACACAATATTTTGTTTGGTTGTTTGTTATTTAGTATAAAAATACAAAATTGTATTTTTCGTTTATGACAATTTATTTTTTTTTCTTACAACTTGACACACGCCACCTTATATTTGTGCTTAAGGTGATGCGTTTATATATGAATATATAGAAACAGGAGCATACAATGAATAAATAAAAACAGGAGCTCAACATGCCGCCACCCTTGAAAGGATGCAGGTCTTTCAACAAAATGTACTCATACATTATTAGAAAAATAGAAACTAAATAGTTGATTTATGAAATTAATTAAACTAATACTAGTAGTCGAACAACAAATTGTCCTTCGTTAAAGTTAGTCAATCGGTAACACACACACTTTGGCGGTTGCGCGTTTAACAACACCATGAGGGGTCTTGACACTAACAACCCGAACTATATTGTCTTTGCCTGGATGTAGAGCTACGATGCGCCCCAAATGCCATGACTGAGGTGGTCTGTTTTCTTCTTTCAGTATGACAAGGGAGCCAAGCAATTCTGGAATTTGCTTTTCAAATTTCCATTTGGAACGCTGCTGAAGACAATGTAAATAGCCCCTGGACCAACGCTGCCATATATCTTGGACAATCTTTTGGAGATGCCTATATCGAGATAGATGACTAATCTTGCTATCAACGAGATTTTCTTGGGGTACTGCATTTAGTGCTGTTCCAATTAAGAAATGCCCAGGGGTCAATGGTTCTAGATCATTTGGATCTGATGATAGAGAATGCAGCGGCCGGGAATTCATTACTGCCTCAATTTGGGTTAACAGTGTATAGAATTCTTCAAATGTAATATTTGCATTTGCTGATACACGTTTTATATGATATTTAGCTGACTTTACAGCTGCCTCCCACAGTCCTCCGAAATGAGGAGAACGTGCGGGAATGAAGTTCCAAGAAATTTTATTTTCATTTAAATAATTATGAAATTTATCCGTTTTCTGAATTTGAAAAATTCGCTGAAATTCATTATCAGCACCTACAAAATGTGTTGCGTTGTCGGAGTAAATTTGCTGACACAGGCCGCGTCTTGATACAAAACGTTTTAAGGCATTTAAAAAACCATCTGTGGTTAAGTCGCTAACAAGTTCCAGATGTGCAGCTTTCGTTGAGAAACAAATAAAAATGCATATGTAACATTTAATGAACTTTCTGTTTCGAAATTTGCTGTCTTTTATCATAAATGGTCCAGCATAATCCAGCCCACATATGGAAAATGCACGTGTGGGTGTGACCCTAGGGGTAGGTAAGTCTCCCATTTTATTATATATACAAGAAGGATTTGCTCTGAAGCAGATAATACACTTTCTTAAAACGGATCGAACTGTTTGCTTACCATTTAATGGCCAATATTTGGCTCTGACATTGGACAATGTAGCGTGTGCACCGGCATGAAAATTTCTTTCATGCTCATGACGAATAATTAAAGTAGTTAGTGGATGCTTTGCTGGCAATACTATTGGAAACTTATGGTCGAATTTTAAATTAGAGTTTTTTAATCTCCCACCAACTCTTATTAAACCTTTATCGTCCAAAAATGGATCTAGTGAGTTTAATTTACTATTTTTAGGAATAGATTGTTTGCTTGAAAGTGCATGTAATTCAATGAAAAATTCGTGATTTTGTGCTAATTGTGTCAATCTAATAGCGCTCTCATTTAGCTCATCAAGAGTTAACTTACCAAGATTTTTTGATTTTAAGTTTATAGTTAAATTTGCTTTAAAACGTAAGCAATATGCTGTCATCCAACCTTAAAACGGATGAGTATCTAGTAAAAATGTCTGAGTCGATAGTAGTAATACGAGCATGAGTTACTCTCGCTTCAGGAATATCTATAGGATTGATCGGTTCACATTCATAATACGGAATGACTTCTTGATGCAGCCATAACGGACCATGCCACCATAATGAGGATTTGGATAACTCTGTAGGGTTTAAGCTACGAGATATAATATCAGCTGGGTTGTCTCCTGAAGCAATATGATGCCATAGGGAAATTTTTGAAAGTTGTTGTATCTCGGCTACACGATGTGAAACGAATGTTTTAAGTTTTCCTGGTTCCGTTGCAAGCCAGGATAAAACAATTGTCGAATCTGTCCAGTAATGAATTTCGTTAATAGAAATATTTAAAGCGGAAATAACTTTATTAACTAATTGTGCCATGAGAAGGGCAGCACTCAACTCTAACCGCGGAACAGTTATAGATTTTAAGGGAGCCACACGAGATTTAGCTGTTATTAAACGAATCAGAATTTGACTTGAGGAATCAACGGAGCGCATATAGACAGATGAACCAAAGGCAATCAACGAGGCATCGCTGAAAGCATGAATTTGAATATTGATTGGTTTAGAAACCATGATTTGACGGGGAATAGTAATACCATCAAGAAACGATAACTGACTGTAGAAATTGTTCCATTTTGTAAATAACTCTAATGGAAGTGATTCATCCCAGCTCAACTTTAATAACCACAACTGTTGTAATATAACCTTTGCTGTAATAGTAACAGGACCAACGAGTCCCAACGGATCGAAAATTTTCGATATTATGGAGAGAATTTGTCTCTTTGTAATGTTTTTCTTATTATGAGATTCTGGATTGGTAGTGTACTGAAAAATGTCTTGCTTTGCATTCCACAGTACGCCCAATGTTTTGCAACTTTCATCATCAGAAATGATGTAGTTTTCCAAATTAGATATATTTTGATTTGAGAAAATTTGAACATTGTTTGAAGTCCATTTACGCAGGTCGAAGCATGCGCTATTTAATATGGTAGTTAGATCTTGTATTAATATTTTGGCTGATTCTTCATCACTAGTACCTGTAATGAGATCATCTACATAAAAATCGTGAAGTATTACCTGAGAAGCTGTAGGATACTTTTCCTGATTTTCTTTTGCCACTTGCTGCAAGCATCTAATCGCTAAAAAGGGGGCCGAAGAGGTCCCGTAAGTAACCGTGTTAAGTTGAAAATGAGCTAAAGGTTTACTGGGATCCGACCGCCAGACAATACGTTGCAGATTCCTATGATCTGGATGGATTTCAATTTGTCGATACATTTTGGCTATATCAGCCTTTATAACTATGTTATGCTTGCGAAGACGGGTTAATAAAGAAACAAGGTCTTCCTGAATTATGGGACCTACCTTGAGCACGTCATTTATTGATAAATTAGAGGATGTTTTGCACGACCCATCAAAAACTACACGCAGTTTTGTGGTAAGTGATAATTCATTTTTGACACAATGATGTGGAAAATAAAATGTAATTTTATCTTGAACGCAATTCGGATTAATTTCAGACATATGACCTAACAATTTATATTCATTCATAAAATCATTATATTGAAGACGAAGTTGCGAATCTTTCAATAGTTTACGTTCTATTGAATAGAATCTTTTAATTGCCGTTTCTTGAGAATCTCCTAAATGTAAGTAATTGTCTCGGAGAGGTAGCTTTACCGAAAACCTACCAGTAATTTGGTCTCTACTAAAATTGTTCAAAAAATGTTGTTCACATTCAGACTCTTCTTGAGTATACATTTTTTGTGTAGGACCTTGTTCAATCATCCAGAATCTTTCTAATTGCTTGTTTATTTCTGAATTGGTAATTAAGTTACAATGATGATTTTGCATTAAGCATGTATTCATGGGACCAGATACAATCCACCCAAAAGTAGACTTCTGTAAAATCGGTTGGTTAGGACCTAACTTTATTTGTCCCACACACATTAATTCATAAAAAATGCTAGCACCAAGTAAAATATGGATTTGCTGTGAGTCATAAAAATTGGGATCAGCCAGTTTTATATTATTTGTAATGTTAAACGCAGAACGTTTGAATGTGAATTGAGGAATGCTTTCTGTTATTTTATCAATGATTAAAAAAGAAATTGTTACATTATAATTATTATGAATCGATTGAACTTTGGCTTGAGTTTTTTGTGATATGTTTGTTAATGATGAATTTATGCCCATAACTGGCAAATTAATAGAGATTGATTTTAAGTTTAATTTTTTGTACAGTTCACTAGTGATAAAATTTGATTGCGATCCACTATCAAGTAATGCACGACATTTGATTGGGTTACCTTGAAAATCATATATATAAATCACTGCCGTTGATAGTAATATGAATGATCTAGAACCTCCACTACAATGAGTTGATATTGTTGGTGATTGTAGGTTCTCCTGGATTGTATTCTCGGTTGTAAATGCATGATTTACCGAGTGCGTATCTGTTTGAGAATTACATTGTGTTTGTGTATGAATCTGCGCTAGTGAATTATTTTCAAAATGTAATAAAGAATTGTGCTTTTTATTACATGTGCTGCATGTTCTTGAATGGCATTCTTTAGTCGAATGTCCACGTCTGCGACAATTTGAACATAACCTTAATTTTTTAACTTCAGAGTAACGTGTTTGTGGACTTAACTCCAGAAACTTTTTGCAATAATGAATGAAGTGATCTTCTTTGCAAAATGGACAACTAATTGGTCGATCAACTGTGCTGTATGTTTGTGATTTAAAATCTTGTTTTCGATGGGTTATATTTTGTGTTGTTTTATTGTCCATTGATTCTAGAAGTTGGCACCTTTTTGATATAAATTCACTAAATTGATTTATTTTAGGTGACTCTATATCATTTGAATGAATTTCCCACTCCTTCTTTGAATTGGGATCTAATTTTGAAGTTAATAAATAAATGAGAATTTCGTCCCATTTATCTACTGGCAGGTTTAAATTTTTTAAAGACTGAAAATGTTTTTGGAACTTATCTAAAAATTCTCTCAATGAAGATTGTGAACTTTTTGTTACATTTGGCAGTTCAAAAATATGTTTTATGTGAGTACGGATAATAACTTTTTTATTTTCGAATCGCGATTTTAGTAACGTCCAAGCCATATCATAGTTTGCATCTGATATTTCAAGAGAATGTATTACCTGGGCAGCCTCTCCCTTCAGGGCAGCTTGCAAATAATGAAATTTCTGTATATTACTCAATTTCTTATCATCGTGAATTAATGATTTAAACGTATCATAGAAATTATACCACATATCATAAGCGCCAGAAAATTCCGGAAGTTTTATTTTTGGTAAAACTATATTTCGCTGAACATCTGAAACTTGCGGGGAAAATTGTTTTGAATGTAAATATGGTTCTGCTTGTGCAACAATTGCAAAATATTTGTTTTCGAATGAATCCCGTTCTGCAGATTGCGTATCAGTTTCATCCATTAACTCAATTTGAGTCTGTATGTCACCAAATCCACTCCAGACTTGCTCTAATTTGGTTAAACGTGGCCGTAATTCATCTATTTTTGTTTGATTATTTGCTAATTCGTTGACAAAAGTAGTAAATTTGGTGAGCTGGGCCTTAAAAATCCCACGTTTTGCAATTAACTCCTTCATATCTGCCATATCGCCTGTTAATTAAATTATTTTTGACTAAAATTGTTATTTTTGGAAAAACTATTTTCCAAGATGTTGATGATTATTGATTTTATATTTTAAATGTCTGAAATGATATTTAAAATACGTGTTTTAAAGATGAGCTAAATATCATATATCATGTGATTACTAATACTAAATAATGAAATAAAAAACAAATTGAGACAATAAATGAAAGAAGACAGAAGACTTGCCTGACAATATGTTTTCATTTACTCCCAAAATCGAAGATTCAGGATGCAAGTCGGTAATTTCAATGTATGATAGAAAATTATTTTATGATGTCTGAAGTTTTTCCTAGGTTAAACTTCTGCAGACTATTCCATATGCCTGGTACTAACTCGATGAATCCAATAGTTATATTCCTTTTTGCACTTTATGATTTATTTTTCCAACACTGATTATGCGGATCGAAGGGCCATGTTTCGTGTTTGGGTTTTACGTGGACTTATCCTGTATCGTGAGTGGACTGTAATTTTAATAGCTTTTCGAATAAATCTACCCCAAACACAATATTTTGTTTGGTTGTTTGTTATTTAGTATAAAAATACAAAATTGTATTTTTCGTTTATGACAATTTATTTTTTTTTCTTACAAGTTGACACACGCCACCTTATATTTGTGCTTAAGGTGATGCGTTTATATATGAATATATAGAAACAGGAGCATACAATGAATAAATAAAAACAGGAGCTCAACATTATCAAAAAGTGCAAAATTTTCTCTAGCTCAATTACCGCCAACGTGTGATGCCGCTAATCAGCACGGTTTAAGGACATATTTTCAAATACAGCAGTGGAATGGTAGGCATTTAAAACCCTCTTCACTGGGGTTGGAAAAATTCAAAATATGGATTGATAGCTAATTCCACGAATGAACCTCTTGCACCAGAGATTTGCTCAAAAAATGGGTTGCGGATGTACCATAGGTTGTCACGGAAACTGTGGTCGCAGAAAACTAGGATTAACTTGTTCTATGTTTTGCAGAGAATGTATGGGTGTCAATTCCGATAATATACAAGAAGCAGAGATAGAAGAAGAGGATGTCCTTGATGACCTGAATGAAGATATACGTATTCTGAAGAGATGGAATGAAATGTTTATAATTTGCAAATAGTTTAATAAAATATTCTTACCTGAATAAACTGAATCTCTATATATCAGATAAATAACAAATCAATATTTTGGTATAATTAATTGTCACATTGTTTAACCATCACAGTTTTATACATTTGTGAAAATAATTATTCATTATTAACAGATTAACTTGGAATACATTGTTTTATTGGGTAAAAATCAATTTTGTTATAAAAAATAAGATTTAAAACAATACCAAGGTAAATACGATAAGAATCGAAAAAATTGGCTAAATTTCAGCGACTATATCTCAGTCAATTTTCATCGAAAAAACTTTGAGACCGCCATTTTAATGGAAATTTCTACACAGCAATGCCTATATCTATATCTGCTCCAAAAAAAGTTATAGGCAAAGAAGTAAAAAAAAATAAAAAAATTGGATTTATGCCTTTTTTAATTGTTTTTTCTATTCTTTTCGCACAAAAAAATTGTTTTTATTTTTTTAAGTAAGCCATGTGAAATTTGATTCCTTACAAAAAGTTTCCTATTAACTATACCTGAATTTTGCTTCGTTTTCGAGTTATATTTAAAAAACTGAAAGGGTTGCATTTTCACCCCTATCTCCAATAGCACTCCGCGGTTTTCTCATTTTAAATGACCAATTGAACGATTTAGGCAATAGAAACCCTTGAACGCCTTAGTTCTTTTCTATATGACATAATCAATAGCCTATTAGTTAAATATTTATTTTGAAAAAATTGGAAAAAAAAAATTACAAAAAAACAATGTTTATGAATAATATCTTTACTCATTGAACTCATTCTCTACTTCATTCATTGATATCACTGGTATTGTATTCAAGCTGCTATTGTCTTTGCATTGTTAACAAGCTAGAGATTAATGCAAACCAGATTTCTTGTATCCACAAGCTGGTCCACATCGGGTCTTACACGAACAATATATCATTTTCAGCAAATTTTAAGGGGCTGGTGGCTGAGTCATTGTAATTGACTTAAACAACCTACTTTAAATTTTCCATCCCCAATTTCTTTGTAAGGTACTTTGCCCTAACTATAGCTGCACCTGTAAATAGACCCTTTTTATGCATTCCATTGCTACATCATGTGTAGACTAGGCACCAATGAAGCTAGATTGACACAGCTATTCTTAAATATAGCTTTAAGGAACGATTGGTACAGAAATTGATTATTTAAAATTAGCTTGAAAGCTGTAATTCTAAAGAATTGTTTATAAATCACTTTATACCAGCTATTAACACAATAATATTATCTTGAAATCCACTGTTAGTAATACGTATAACACTATTCCACGTGGTTTCTAAAGTGAAACTGGTCCCACAACATCTGCCGCACTGCTCATTCTCGTTCTCCTTCCTATTACCTTACTTTACAGGTGTAACTAGGACCTCGAAGTCCCTTCGAAAATTTTAGTGGAAGTACGAAAACCGTAACAATAGAAAAAACAATGAATATTTATTGGGGCCCTATTGTTTAAGGCCTGTCAAAAGCCGTTTACACGTACTCTGCTCGGCATCTAAATGTGGTACAACACTTGTGACTCTAAAATCACGTTGTTTTAGTTGTGTAAGGCGATCTTTCTTAGCGTGACCGATGCAAACTGTCATTTAAGAGCTTTGTAGGTTAACGATATCAGAGACGTCAAAATTGCAACCTCTCCACTTCATGTGATAGAAAATTGAATAAAATCTTGGTTTAATTTTATCATTCTGTAAATGTTAGCAATCGACTTTGTATCTAAAAGAAAACTATTAAAAAATGGGAAAGCTGGTTGAACGAAACAATTTTAATTTGTTAAAAACATTAGGATAAATTATGTATTGTAACATATAAAAGTTAGTAACTAATCATAGCTTTATTGTTATCTAAGACTTTTTGTAATCTGTTTGGCAGTGAGTTAATTAAATTTATTTGTAAATTTTAATCTTCCGTCAGACTTTCCCACGTTTCCTCAATAAGAGTCCATAAATGTTCTGCATTTCGTGCAAAGACATTTAATTTTGGCATATTTTTTACCTTAACCCCCAAATGTTGTCCAGTGGATTTATATCGGGACTCTTCGCGGCCCACGGAAGATTTACAGATTTTGCTGTGTAAAGGAGATTGCTCGCGACAAGCTTTTATATCATAAAAAAATTATATAATATAACAAAATGATGGGTGTGATTTACTTCAAAGTTTATTTTTTACTTTTTGGAGCATTTAAATATTAGCTTCTTTTTTGAATTAATATTTTTTTATATAACTTTATTTTTTACTTTTTAGTCTTTTGATATGCTGTAGAATAGAATAGAGTAGAATATATTTATTAACCTTTTTTGCCATATAAAATATGAAATAGGTAAGTCAGTGTTAATTATCTAAAATACATAAATATAAAATCTTAAAAATTGGACATAGTAAAAACAAACTAATTCGATTTACAGATAATAAAAACATTTGACAAAAACACCTGTAAGCATAAAGTGTACACATATACACAGGTTTCATGCAAAAATGAAGATACCTGGGAGACAATACGTTTAAAAAATCTATGCCATGTTACAACACTCAGTAATAAACTCTTCCAAAGTATAAAAACAACCTTCGATTAAAATGATTTTAAATTTCTTTTAAACTCGGCAAAACAGCGTGACAATTTAATTGCATTAGGTAAAATGTTAAAGAGACTACAACCTGCGTAGACTGGCGACTTTTTATATTTTTCGTGCAAACATTTACCAAGACAGAACTTTTCTTTATTTCTTATTGGATAATCATGAAAGTCTGATTTAGATATACAAAACATAATATTTTCAGTATATAGATTGATGTAAAAGTTAATATGCATCTACACTTAAAAGATTCACGGCATGACTCCCTGTAATGTAAGTTAAACATTAGTCTCAATATACGCTTTGGTATTATAAAAACGCGAGTAGATTCTGTAGATTGATTCCAGACCGTAATATTATAGCTTATTGCTGAGTATACTTGGGCATAATATAATGACAATAAGGCAGTCTCATTTAAGTCATTTTTTAAAGAACACAGCGCAAAGAAAGACTTGTTCAACTTAGAGCATACCTGGTTAACATGTTCAGAAAAATTAAGATTTTCATGTACCTGAATACCTAAAAATTTTATTACATTTGTAATTTTAATTTGAGTATTATCTAGAGAGAAGTTTATGTCTGGTACAGCGCGGTTC
This sequence comes from Leptura quadrifasciata, assembly GCA_963675555.1. Taxonomy (NCBI): domain Eukaryota; kingdom Metazoa; phylum Arthropoda; class Insecta; order Coleoptera; family Cerambycidae; genus Leptura; species Leptura quadrifasciata. The sequence goes on along the minus strand of OY776673.1, from coordinate 104,317,981 downwards.
CCATAAGAAAAGTTTTATTTAAATTTATAATTAATTTATTTCTGTTGCACCAGATCTTAAATTCCTTTAATATGATATTGACTGTCGATAGCACCTAAGATGTTAACCGCTGATACTACAATTGTGGTATCATCAGCGTACATAAATAACCCTCCGTGTTGTAATATGTAGTCTGGTAAATCGTTTACAAACAAGAGAAATAGTAAGGGGCCCAGTATACTCCCTTGTGGCGTACCAAGGTCTGTATTATATAATTGGGAGTCCACCTCTCCTACTCTAACAACCAGAGACCTGTCCGTCAAATAAGATTTTACCTAATCATTAACCGATCCTACGATGCCTATTGCTGCTAATTTATTTGACAAAAAAATCGGGTTTATAGTGTCAAAAGCCCGGGAGAGATAAAAAAAAAACACCAAACACATACTCGCTGGAGCCTATCTTATCATGAACGTACTGCACAAAGTCAATCGTGGCTGTTTCAGTTGAGCGACCAATTCTAAAACCATGCTGGCAAGTTGTTAATAATTTATTTATATTTAGAAAAGAATATATTCTATTATAAACAGCCCTCTCGATTAACTTTGAGAAATTACTTAAAATTGAAATGGCCCTGTAATTTGACATTTCAAGACAGTCGCCTTTTTTAAACACAGGCACAACTTTAGCTGTTTTAAGTAAACTAGGGAACTGATCAAGATAGACAGAATTATTTATTAAAATGGTTAAATAATGTGCAAACTCGTAACAATACATTTTAAGTAATTTTGTAGGTACTTCATCAATCACAGTAGATTTTTTGTTAGACAATTGATTTATAAGCTCAACTACCGAATCCTCCTATACTGGCAAAAATCACATAGAGTTGACGCTTGGATTTTTAGATATTGTACAGTTATTGTTCAGAGGTGCAGAGTTTTGATCCGTAAGAGTTGTTACTGGGTTTGAAAAATATTCCCCAAAAGCATTTGAAATCTGCAAAGGCTTGTTTAATATTTTACCACTTGACATTATTATTTTAGGGATGGTTTGCTTACCGGCATTTCCCAATTTGTTGTTAATTATTTTCCACATAGTTCTGCTTTTATTAGATGAGTTATTTATAATTTGAGAAAAAATGATTTTTCTTTTAATTTTGAACCACTTTATTTACATCTCTTTTTAAATGTCTATACTGAATATCAATATGTGGATCATTCATATTTTTTCTTAACCAGTTGAGTGATTTGAGATTATCTGCCCTCTTTTTTAATTCAGATGAAAATGTAATTTTTCTATTATTAATATTTTTATTATTGAGCAGAACTTTTTTTGGAAATGCTGCATTAAAGCACCATTCAAGATGATCCTAGAAACACCCAAATGCCTCGTCTATATTATTATAATGGGAAATATCAATGTATGCTGAGTTAAATAAGATCTTAAATTCGGATATTGCAGCGTCGGTAAAACATATCTTTAAATTATGAGAAGGTATTTCACTACCAGAACAAGGGGGCATTTTCCAGGTTATAATCTGAGCAGTATGGTCCGATAGACCAGGGTCAAATACCTTCCATTTTAATAAATTATAAGGTAAATTTGTTATTAAATGATCAATTGCTTTGCATGTAATTTCGTTCTTTTGTTTATATATACGGGTTGGTACACTTATTAAGAACGTAACTTGAAAAGATTCAAGTACGTCGTTCAGTTTATTTAAGTCTGAACTATTAATTAAGTTGTCTACATTAAGATCTCCACAGATTATAGTCTTTCTAGCATTTTTATTTATGAATGATAACAGATTAGATAGCTGGTCTAATAAGACCTCAAAATTACCCTCCGTAGACCTATATATTACAGCCAAGCAACTACTGTTATTAAAATTTAAGGCAGAACATTCAAAATCAATTTCAATACAGAGGCTATTTACATAAGATAAGCTTTTACATTCGTGGGCAAATTCGCTTTTAACAAAAATTACAACACCTCCATATATATATATATGGGACTTCCTAGAGAAATCAACTACTTTGTTGTAGCCCAGTAAGTAAATAGTATCTATTTTTTTCTGACACATCCAGTGTTCAGTGATACACAAGAATATAGGTTGAAACTTATCATTTAAAATACCAATAAGATTTATTTTGTTTGATAGGCACTGTATGTTAATATGACACAAACTGTACTCATTCTCACCTGGTAAAATCTGACCTCTTTCTGGTATAGCGTCCTCGATAGGCTCGAAAGGGCTGCTTATTTCTAAACGAAAATTCTGAGACTTCTATCCCTCTAGGTCACATTTCCAGGATTAAGGAAGGTGTTATGCAGGTCTTCGTCAATTGCAATCTTAAACGAGTTATACGTTCCCCAAATATTGTTTACTTGAGAGCAGATAAATATACGGTCAGGATATTTATTTTTTAAATACTCTTGCAGATTTTCCACACTGTATGTTGATTTATACTTAGATAAGAATAACCATACCTTTTTCCCTGCTGCAACATCCGAGTTAGGATCGGTTCCAACGATTTTTTTATTACCTCTAGTTTTTAGGTTTACACTCACGATCCAGGCTTGGAAGTTGGTGTATTTCATCTAATTTACATTTCGTTTGAGCTTGCATTATGGCTGATGCCACATTTTCCTTTCCATTTTCTTGGTGTGAGTATTTGGCCTCCTATCCTTGGCATATTTAGTATTTGAAATGGATGCAATGTTTTGGATCTCTCTGCTGTCACTTATTTTGCTTACTGGTAGACTGGCTGAGTCGCCGCCTCTTACAGAAAGTGAGAGCTGTGTCAAGCGGTTACAGTTCACTTTCACAGGAGAGGACTTCATTAGGTCGGCTTCCACTGTGCTACTAACAGCTGGCAGCACTACTGCTGTTTTATTAATCAATAGAATTTGCTCTTTTAATGATTTTATCAAATCTAACTGACTTTTTATAATAAGATCTTTATTTTTCAGTAACGTTTTTAAATACATATTTTCTAACTTACATGAATCATTATCCATTGTTTCTTGAACACTGCAGAATGATAAATCCAACTCCTCGTCATTGGTACATGGTCTGATATCCGAATCAGTCTCACTATCAAAACAACAATTAATTTGTTTGTCGTCGATTATTGTAGCATTTTTAATATATTTAACACAGCCTGTATGTATTACTACACTTTTCGCAATATTTCCACACTTTCTACATGGTTTATTTGGAGTTGCTAACACACTGCCTACTTCTGCAGACGCCATCTTGAATTTTCCCCATATATCGATTTTGAACCGAATCGGAATCGGAGTAAAGTCCTCCGCCATCTTGAACTAAATTTTTTACTAAAAATTTGTAACTCGCGACCCCGAAAATCCCCAGATATTGATTTTGATCGATTTGGATCTAAATGACAAAAGTCGTCAGCCATATTGGCGCCGCCATTTTGAATTTCTGAATTTTGACTAAAAATTCATAATCCGCGGCCTAGAAAACCCCAGATTTCGATTTTGAGTTGAATCGGATCTTAAACGGTAAAGTCGTCCGCCATCTTGAAGTTGCCATCCTGAACCAAATTTTTGACTAGAGATTCATAATTGGCGAACCCGAAAACCCCCAGATATCGATTTTGATCGATTTGGACCATAAATGACAAAAGTCGTCCGCCATATTGGCGCCGGCATTCTGGATTTCTAAATTTTGCCCAAGAATTCATAATTGTCGATGTTGAAAATGCCCAGATATCGAAAGTGTATTGTCACCGGATTTATACATATGTGCAAAATTTCAAAGCTCTAGCTTAATTAGAACTAATCGAAATTTTGATTGCAAGATTTGACCTAAACAAACTAACAAACATTACAAGTTTAATAAAAGCCTTTAAAAAATTTAAATTTGACTGTTTTAACTTTTTGTGTTTCTGTGACACAATCAATTTTATTGCGAAAAACATTCAGATCGTTCCATAATTAAAAATTATTTGTTTAAATAATTCAATAATTATTAGCAAAAAAATTTTAATGTAAAAGATTAAACTCCTTAGGACTAGAAACTCTATGAAAATAGTTTCGTGAAAATCCATTCCGAGGTAAAAACTTAATGGTTTAATGAGAATATTTTGACAATTAATACTTCAAAAACAAAGTATTTGTCATTTTGCTCATAAAAAAATAATGGACCATTATTTGTTGAAATAAATATTGTTAACATGAATTTAGCAATAAACCCTCTATAAAGGTGGTTGTGGCAGTCTTCCCTTCTGTTCCGTTCTAGCCCATTCCATACTTTTCTATTCCATTTATTTAAATTTTTTTCGAGTGTAAAATAAGAACAAATTAATTTAATCGATGAATTAGTTTATATATTTAATTCTTTTTCTGTGTTGAGGGAAAGGAAAGGAGAAATATTGGTTATTGTTTTTAAATTTCCATTCTAAAAATTAAAAATATAGCAAGTGCTCAAATCTCCGAAGAATCATTTGTTTTGTTATTTCTGCGAGAATATCATTCAGAATAAGTTCTCTCCATATAAATATTTCGGTACTTTCATTTAAACACACGGCTGACTTCTGAAGTACATCAATTTAAAAATTAATGATGTTTGTAGAAACTGTTCAAAATGTAGTCCCTCTACTTTGATGTACTTCAACAGCACTCGTATTAATTTCAAACGAAATTTTCACACGTTTAATTTTCAGTAGTGGACACCGGTAATTTATTATAAATGCCCATAAACACCGCTGAATTATTATAAAAACCTGTTTTAATATATTCAGTGAAATTGTTGGTTTGAAAGAATATCTACAAAGAGAAGCTAGAGTCTGTAAATTCTTAATCCGTCTGCCTGAATATTTAATCAAATCGATTTCTGGCAAACGGCACGTCCTAACTATAAATTTTATATGATAAACGAAGTCTCTCTCTGCTTATCTAAGAAAAGCAACATTATAAAAATGAAACATAATAGCTAAAACAGTTACTTTCTTAATTTTACATAATTTTGCTATAAGTAGCAATGTACTGCAAATTAACACCCATCAATTAATTTATGTTGTACTCCCAATTAAATTTGTCGCAAGAATTCTTCGTATTCACGTTTTGACAGAAGTTTTATGATCCAGGCTTTATTCCATTTCGCTTATCTTTATTGTATGGTATCCCACTCAGTTATAGGTCTGAAAAGATAGGAGTGCAAGGTCCAGCATTAAAAGCTGTGTATCGATATGGAAAGAGGAAGCGATTTGTAGATTTGCGACGGTAGTTGTGTAATCTATCATTTCGTGGGTCAGCTGTATGGGGAAGAATCTGCTCGTTTAATGTTTTATACCCTCTCTCAACGCTCTTTGCTAAAAGAATATCTCCATCTTTCAGTTCCACCGTCGCTCGGTTCGTAAAAGCATGAAATCCATTTATTTTGCCCACCGTATCTGTTACATATGGACTCACCTATATTATTTCCCTTCAGTTCCTTGACGACAATCCAACATCTTGGCAGACCTTAACCACTCACTAACCGTTCTACAATGGTGTGTGTGTTGATGTGACCAGAAAGTGTTTTCCTTTTACCAACTGGGTTTCCTGACTTATTACCAGCCATATATTTTCCTCTCATCAGTTAACAGAGTAAAAAAAAAGAAATACGGGAGAATACACTGTAGGATTTTTTTTTTTTTGATAATTGATGCTATGAGTTGACCAAGGAGTTGGCAATAAATATCTCCAGAGCTTTTGAAAGTATCAGAATGCTATCTCTTAGCCTTCCTAATGGTGCACGAAGAAATACAGTGAGAAATAATATGCTAGCAATATTGTTAGTTATGTGTTTCGTAATATTTCTCTTGGTCACTTCAGGTTTGCCCAACTGAACTGGTAAGTTGCCGGTCTGTGTTCTTCATTGAATCCATTAATAACAGTTACCAAGGACTCTGACAAGTCTGAGATACCATCCTGTTTACCTTATATACACATATTCTTAATGTGTTTGAATGCCTTCTACGTGCTTAATCTGCAATAATAATTTCTGTCTTATTATAATTTGCATTTATTTTGTAATCAAGCTTTATAGTTTGAAGATTGTCGAGCAGTATAAGCTCATTTTTACTTGCTGCAATTAAAGTGGTACAATTTGCAAATTTCAATTTAGAAATATTATATTCTCCACTCTGTCTTTCAGCATATATCTTTTCGCATGTCCGCTATTTATTGAAGGAAGATTGATGTTAGATTAAAATATTGCGTGGGTTCTTTCCGAATTTTATATATTTTGGATTTAGTAGATTTGTAAACTTTTCTATATATTCTAGCGAAAAATGAAGAGCAGATCATATATCAAATATTGGCACATTATATTGACAAAAGCTTTAAATATTGTACAAGAGGAAGGTGTTTACATAGGGAATATTCTCTAGTTTCTTCGATACGAATTTATGAAAAATATATTCAATTCTTTCTAAATTCGACAACCATTATCAAAACTTCAACTTTCCTAAGAATATTTTCATCATCAAAATATTCTTATTATTTCTGATAAATTGCTTCAAAATGACATGTCCGCAATCCTGTAAAAATAACAATTTTATGATGAAAGTATTTTTTCCACGATCCTCCAAGAAAACGTTCACTTAACACAGTGGGGAGAAAATAAACAATATCATACATGTGCTTTATTTACCTAAGTCACACTAAACTGTGCAGAGTGCAGTAGAGGCATCCGACAAGTTGCTAGTGTAAGTTGACCTTGGTCTACCTCTACCACTACTACTACTACTACTTACACGATCGATCGAGAGACAGAAGTTAAAATAAATGGGAGTTTTGACAGACGTCTTGAAGACAGTCTCCAGCAGAATCTTGAATAGAATTTTGAAACAAATTTTGAAAAGAGGCTGGAAAGAATTGTTAAAATAAGTCGTGAAAAGACTCTTCTGCAGTTGGAGTAAAAGAGTTCATATTACTGGTAAGGCGAGAGTATACATATAACATATATTGTATAATATATACATAATATTTATCTACATATACATATATAAGTGTAATATATTAAGCAAATACTGTAAATACAATAACACGTAATACTGACAAGAACGGCCGCTATCTCGAGACCCTTGATGTTTCGGACATAGTGTCCATGGAGAAATTTGTTCAGGATTTATAAATACATGACAGTAGTGGATTCTGTGAGTCGGATAGAACCTAGAAAAATGAGAATATTTTCTAACCTAACGAGAGTATGGCTCCCCTTCCGTTTGTGAGAATGCTGAACACGATAGCGGTGGTTAAATCTCTCTCCGAGGTCACCCCACCCCCCAAACGGCTAAAAACTACCCCCGGAAGGGGTAAACCGCGTATCCGTCGTCTCCTACCAGCCAAACCTGCTTTGCTCCCATTTTCGAGGATGCTGAACACGATGGTGATGTCGAGACCATTCCTCGACTCCCCGCCAACCCCTCAAACGGCCAAAAACCATCCCCGAAAGAGTAAACCGCTGATAGGCCGTCTTCTCTCGGCAAAATCCGTGTTACCTCCGTTTTCGAGGATACTGACCACGATGATGATGCCGAGACCCCTCCTCGACCTCTGCCAATCGCCCAAACGGCTAAGAACCAACCCCGAAAGGATATATCGCGGATAGACCGTCGTGTCTCTCGGCTAAATCCGTATTACCCCCGGTTTTCGAGGATGCTGAGCACGATAGTGATGTCGAGATCCCTTGTTGACCCCTGCTAACCCCCTAGATAGCCAAAAGCCATCCTCGGAAGGGATGAGCCACGTATCCGCCGTCTCCTACCAGTCAAACCTGTGTTACCCCCATTTTCGAGGATGCTGAGCATGATGGTGATGTCTAGGCCCCTCCTCGACCCCCGTTGAGCGAGGAGAGGTTGTGATATTTTTTTCACGCTCAGCATCCTAGGAAACGGGTTTAGCCGAGAGAAGTCGACCTCTCCGCGTTTTACCTCTTCCGGGGGTGGTATTAGGCCATTTGGGGGGTTAGCGGGGGTCGAGGAGAGGTCTCAACATCACCATCGTGCTCAGCATCCTCGATAACGGGGGGTAACACGGGTTTAGCCCAGAGAATAATAATAATAATAATAATATTTATTGGTGTATAAAACAGAAATTGTTCTACACAAGTCAAACATACAAATATCAAACATATTACATAAAGAGTATATACATAAAAAAACAAAAAAAGAAATATTTTGTCAAAAAAACAAAACATTGAAATATAACATATACTAAGTCAATAATACAGGAAATACATACATAAAAAATATATACACTAAAAAAAAAATGGCTAAAATATAGATAAAAGGTTCAAAACTGCGGGTGCAGCGAAGTCTTAATAAAAAACACATAAAATTAAGGGTACCTAATCGAACCAGTACTTATTTAAAGAAAGAAATCATCAACCTCATAACAATTTTTTTCCAGTATTATTTTTTTCAATTTTAATTTAAAAACATGTAAATTCGGAGAAAGGCTTATCTCCTCGCTTAGAGCATTAAAAAATTTGCAACCATTGTAATAAAAGCTTCTTTGGTACAAAGCTGTTCGGTGAGATTGTGGCTGTAATAGTCCTTTAAACCTTGTGTTGTGGTTATGGCTGACTTGATTGGCAAAAAACCTATGCTGATTCTTGTAAACAAATGTACAGACCTTTAAAATATAGATACCTGCTACACTTAATATTTTCAAGTTTTTGAAAGAAGTACGACAGCTCTCACGAAAACCTAAGCCAGCAATAATTCGTATAGCATACTTCTGCAAAATGAATACTCGATTTATATGCACACTGTTGCCCCAGTTCGTTATACCGTATCCCAAGTGTGAGTGGAAATTTGCATAATAGAGGCTCATGAGTACATCACGACTGCAGTGTAATGACATAAACCTCAAACCATAACAGTTGCTTCGCAATTTATTACACAAAATATCTATATGGTTTTCCCAATCCAAGTATCTATCAAATGTTATGCCTAGCATTTTGACCGATTCACAGAAAGTTATATCACTTCCATTAAAAATTGACATATCCAGATTTCTGTGTAAAGTAAACAACAGCATGTTAGTTTTATCTTTATTTAAATTAAGCTCGTTTTCCTTAGACCAATGAACTACCTGTGAGTACGCTAACTCGGCGGAGTTTTTAATAACATTTAAGTCATTATCAATGATTAAAATATTTGTATCATCCGCATAACAGACACAGTGAATATTTGGCATTTTATTTAAATATGTTATTAAATCATTAGCAAATATATTAAAAAGTAGAGGTCCCAAAACAGATCCCTGAGGAACTCCATGCGTTATGTTGTATACAGCACTGGTTATATCATAATGTAATTTTACGATCTGTGTTCTATTGTTTAGGTAAGAGGAAAAGAGGTTTAAAGCAACTCCTCTGACTCCGTACCTGTCTGGCTTATTCAATAAAATTTCATGGTCACCAACATCAAAAGCACGGGAGAAATCGATAAATAACCCTAAGGCTTGTTATCGAGGGCATTAACAATTAATTCTTGGAACTCACAGAGTGCTGATTCGGTGCTCTCGTTTTTAGAGAAACCATGTTGACAGACATATAGTAAATTATTCTGATACAAAAATGAAGACAACTGATCTTTGATAGCAAGTTCAAAAAGTTTAGAAAAACTGCAAAGCAAAACTGATAGCTCTGTAATTTCCGTAATCATTAGGATCACCTTTTTTATATAAAAGTTGGACAATAGCTAACTTGAAAATGTCTGGAAAATTTCCGGTGTTAAAAGATAGGTTTATCAAAAAAGCCAATGGCTGACAGATACTCAATTTAGAACGTTTAAATAAATTATTGGAAATATTATCGTATCCATAAGAGTTAGACGATTTCAGTTTATTTATTAAAGATAATATATCAGATGATAAAACTGGTTTTAAAAAAAGTGATCGTTCAAAAAAAGGCACATTGGAGCTTAAAAAGACTGGATCAAAAACAGAATTTTTACTAATTACGGGTGTAAAATGTTCATTGAAATTATTGGCCACTATAGCATCTGGAATTTTTTTGCCATTTTCTGTTATAGTTATAATATTTGACTTATTTGATTTGCCTTTTATTTTATTTATTGTGTTCCACATTGCCTTTGTTTTGTTATGAGCTTCTTGAATTTGCCTCTCATGATAGTTTCTTTTAGCTATTACAAGTGCTTTGCAGTATCGTTTAAGCAAAAGTATACTAATATTCTTATAAGCTTGATTCATTTTTGCAAGGTCGCTAAAAAGTGTAACTCTGTGTTTTAATTCTCTTAATTCATCAGTCATCCAATTATCTTTCCATGTTTTTTTAAATAGTGATACCCGTCTTAATGGAAAACAAAGCTGAAAATAATACACTATGGTATCATTAAAAATTTTACAAGTCTTATTTACACAATCTTGAGCATACATTTCTTGCCAATCTACCCTCTCTAAAAAATTACAGAACTGTACAATGTTCTCTTTGCAAAAATTTCTACGCTGAACGAACTTATTTTCTTTATTTTCAGGAAAAACTGTGTTTATATATATTGATTGAGAAAGATGATCAGATAAGTAGAGGTTAATAACATTAGTTTTAAAGTTGTTAACATTAGAATTGATCAGAAAATTATCAATGCATGTGCTAGATGAAGCGGTTATTCTTGTAGGCATTTTGATGGTAATTGTAATGTCATAACATCCAAGTAAATCGGTCAAAAGTGCCAAATTAGTACTGCAGGAATTAAAATTTACATTAAAATCACCACCTATAACCAAAAGCTTATCCTTTACAGACTATGTCTGTAATAACCCGTCAAACAGTTCTAAAAATAAATTAAAATCACCATTAGGTGGTCTATAGATAACAATAATTAACATATTAAGCGCTTTTAAAGATTGTTTTTAAACATTGTTTATATTTTAAATTTTATTTCCTAAACACTGAATATTTTGATGAAATATGGTGAGTATATTGTTTTTTTTATCCTTATTACTGTAAGGTTTACTCACGAAAAAATTTTGTTTCTTCATTCATCTGGAGCGAGTCAAATCCTTGCAACATATCAGGACCACTGGTAGACGCAGACCACAGCACAGTCACTATCAACGTTGTCCAAGTCAATGGCAATTTGTTGTTGACCTACTTGCCTGTTGTTTGTTTCAAAATCGTCACAATTCTCTAATATCTTTACATAACATAAATTTTCATTAATATGTGTTTGCTTTTTCACTATGTCTATTATTTTTCCAGCCGTCGAGAATTTACTTAGCGCCACACCAAAGTGTTTATTAACATCCAAAAATGTAATATTCATGTGAGTAACTTCCTTTATTTTTTTAACAAAATCCCTTAATTTGTTATTATATCTCACAATATATTTATTTATGAAATTATTCTTGTAAGCATAAGGCACTGATGAAATTATAATGTTGGTATTTCCACATTTTTTTATGCTTTTCCAGGTATTTTTAACAGAGGGATATTGTTGCTTATTTAGGAAGTCATTTTGTCCACCTGATATTAACATAAAGTCGCTTTGTGTCAAATTTAAGCACAAATTGTCAATATTTTCTAAAAGCTTATCAAAGGTTGAATTTGGTTTTAGTATTGATTGTACAGTAATGCCTGAATTCTGCATAAGTCTATTTACATTATAGCCGCACTCATCTGCTACTAAAAGAACTTTGCTTTTTGATGACACGGCTTTGGAGAAGACGGCCTATCCGCGGTTTACCTATTTCAGGGATAATTTTTGGAGTTTGGGGGGTTGGAGGGGGTCAAGGAGGGGTCTCGACATCACCATCGTGCTCAGCATCCTCGAAAATGGGGGTAACACAGGTTTGGCTGATAGGAGACGGCGGATACGTGGTTTACCCCTTTCGCGGGTGGTTTTTGGTCGTTTGGGGGGGAGATTTAACCACCGCCATCGTATTCAGCATCCTCAAAAACGGGGGAAGACATAGTCTCGTTAGGTTAGAAAATATCCATATTCCTGTCCGACTTACAGAATGCACTACATATAAAAAAATCAGACAGTTTAACGGATACCACTTTTTTCATAAGAAAAGTGCGTGTTCCTTTGTCGACTAAATTTTATCCTTTGTGGTACCATACAGGGCTATTTTTTATATTGAGCAGTATTGCTATCTTGCAAACCATAATAGTTACAAAGTCGGCCAAGTGGGAAAAAGTTTCGTATTTTGAAATCCAATGAAATGGATTGTAGAAATAGAGAATATATAAATTGATATATAACAAAATATTCCCATAAACTTTTTTATATTTTGTATAATACCAGAGCTACGTAAAAAAAGAAAACGAGCTACTTTGGATTTACCGTGTATCTTCGGAAGCAATCGGAATAATTTCTATTTCTATAACCCAATTCATTGACCTTCAACATACGAAAATGTTTTCCAATTTAACCGACTTTATGGTTTGCAAAATAGCAACTCTGTTCAACAGAAAACGTAGCCACCCTGCATATTCACATTCAATTCAGAAAACACATGCACAGTTACAACACAAGCCTGAAAGATAATGTACTAATATATTCATTGATGTGAATGAACATATACATGGTAGACGTATACAGATCATACTAATTTATATAGGTACCAAAAGCAACTGAATTTTTCAATGAGCGTCTGAAAATCTACTTTACTGTTATGTTGCTTAATCCTGTTTAACGAAACAACTCCACGAAGGGTTTGCATCCTGGTGATGTGGTCGTTTTCGTATATAGCCTATTTTTCAGAAATCAATAACTTTGATGTCTAGAAAGTAATTTTATAAAAATCAGCATATGAAAACAGAAAACCAGTCTTATGATAGATTTAATCTAAATCTAATAACTCTTACGAACAGTCTTTGTTGCTCATCAAAACCTAAGTCATTTCTATATTATCCATGAAACTGTGTACTTATTTCATAAGAAACGAAATACATATATATGCGCAAGAAACCGCCCTAATACTTGCCAAGCAAACAATATTAACATGCGTATACCATCTTTAGTCGCAAAAGTCTTTAGTTCATGATAGTACAAATATGTAGAACAGTCTGAAGTAGCTATTAAAAATACGTTTTCTAAAGAGAATCATAATGATACATTTTGATAATAAAATTCCCTCTTTTCTCCTCCTTAATTCTCCTCCATCTTCCTCCTCCATCTCCCTCCTTCTCAATTTTTGTACTCACTCCCTCTCTCTCTTCATTGTTCCATTAGTTCGCCAACATAACATAAACTATTGTATATGTGCATGGAATAGTTCTTTAGTTCATGATAGTACAAATATATAGAACAGTCTTGGAGTAGCTATTAAAAATGTGTTTTCCAAAGAGAATTATAATGATACATTTTGACAATAAAGTTCCCTCTTTTCCCCTCCTTAATTCTCCTTCATCTTCCTCCTCCATCTCACTCCTCCATCTCACTCCTCCACCTCCCTCCTCCATCTCCCTCCTTCTCCATTTTTGTACTCACTCCCTCTCTCTCTTCATTGTTTCATTAGTTCGCCAACATAACATAAACTATTGTATATGTACATGGAATTACAAGGAACTTTTCAAAAAATAGGTGATATAATTCGAGTCGAAAACAAATTGGTGTTATTTTGTAAATCACATATTACAAATTAAATGTTATGGAATTATTCTTGGCCTCATATTTAAATTATTTTCAGCGGTGTGTGGTGATTCATACATTCAAAAATAATAGTAAATGTAAACGTAAATAAATGAAAAATATTTACTTAGACACACATATATAAGTAGGTAGAAATTATCGGTCTGTTAATTACTGGAATAATATCTAATAGATTGGAAGGTTGAAGACAAAAACGTAATATTTACATTGCTCATTCAAAGTTAGTAATAAGATTTCCATTTCCTTTCAATTATTCCTAATTCAAACAGTTAATTAGACATTAGAGAAGCCATTTCAACTACCTATCTGTGGTTATTTATAAAGAGAATTCCTTGGAAGAAAATTATGGTAAATGAAAAATATAAATCAGTAAATATTTCCACTGCAATAAATCGAATCTATCTACAAACAGCTGTCCACAACATGAGCGTAACCAGAATGAAAACAGAATAATTTGGTTTTCTTTGTATAATAAAAACATACACAATAGACAGTTTCAGATTATCAGGAAAATGTAATTTTCTTTTATTCGTAGTAATACAGAGATCTTTAATCAATTCCAACAACTGCAATATTGTTGAGTGTTGCAAAGAAAATAATTGTAATTTTAACATTCCATGTGTTCCTTCTTTATTTATACGGGCATTTTAAATTTGATGATAATTAAAAATAAAATTATACGTTTTTATTTTGCCTATTTATCCCATTCTTTACATTTTGATACTTTTCAATTCAGTTTCAAATGTCGTGTCTGCACATTTGAGCTAAAACGTGTGATCCGTTTAAACCTTGGACCATTCAGCAAGTCGCTCTAATGGACTGGTAATACCTTCTCTAAAAATATTCCTACATTATGAGATGGAAGATATTAGTTAGAGTAGGGGACTCTTTTGTAAGAAACATCTTCAGAAGCTCAAACCATTCTTGTTTATACTTAAATATTGCCTGTAACCTACTCTGCAACACAGTTTTATTCTGATGTTTTATCAAGGAACGAATGTCTATTCTTTTTGGCAATGATTCCTTCCAGGTGTTTTGTTATAACGACGATTGTAAACACTTATTTTCGAATATATGATAATTCGTCCTGTAACACTGCAATAAAACATACACAAATTGAATAACTACGAATACTCATTTCTGCAACATTTATTAATTTAGAGGTATACATTTTGTTTCTCACATCATCACGTTAGTTTTTTACCTTTCTTTTCCTCTCGTGATCCTTCAGTAAACAGAATAGTCAAAACTTATAAAAAAGTTTGCGTGAAACGTTATATGTGAGGTAACAGTTGATTTTTATTTTTTCGAGAATGGGATGCGATAAATATCAATTTCTTTACTACTAATATGATAAAATGAGTAAATACCAATATTTCTCAATTAAGGCTTAGCTTATTTTGGAGTCTTGCTTCACTGCGTGGCTTACTGAATATTTTAAAGTCCAAACATTATAAATCCACCTACCCTGGTAATTTGAAATTCATCGCCAAACTATGATTTTGTTCTAGACTTAATGTTTCGATTTCTGTCAATTACCAGCTTACGTTCTATTACGTTCTTTTTTATTTATATTTCATCCACATTATTTGCCGAATACATTAACGAGATTGAGAAGGGATTCTGCGTCTTGCTCTCTATTCAGTACAGTGTCATAGTCTAAGAATATATATTGATTTATTTTCATTAATAGCCATTGCAAGTGATATTTCAAAATGTTTTCTACTACTAGTGGTACCTATTAAATAACTTTTCAGGAATTACAACTTTTGCTTACAACTTCTTCCATTTATATTTCTTCACATTCATAATCACTGCATTTTTATTGTGAAGTATATACAATCTTAACTGAAAGAGCATAAAATTAAAACTTTTCTTAGAGGCGGCTTCTCTCGTATAGGTCCTCATCTGTTCTGAAGACATTTCGAAACTTAAAACCTAACCAAGTAACTTTCATCATCTTCATATTGTGTATAGTCAACCATCTGATAATCAATCATTAGATCTTTGTCCCCGCCACATACATCTTCCAGTGGTTTGTATATCAGTGTATGCGCGGAAGCTATACAACCTTAGACGAGGGTTGTATAGGGGATATACCATCCTTTGGAGGGGATGTAAAGCCGTCGGTCCCTTGTTTATTAAATTTTAGTCAAGTAAAAGATCCCTACTCTTCTTAAGGGAAGAGGTTCGGCAAAATTCCTAGTTGGAGGTAGCTCGTCTACAGGCGTTGGTGTTAGGCCTCAGTAGCGGAAATAGGCCGACGTTAAATAAATGTATAAAAAAAGATATCTTTGTAAGAAATTTATATAGTAAACTTCAATAAAAAGGAAAATAATGCAATATATGGTGATACCACAAAGAAGACATACAAGATAATTTTAAGATTTTTCTTTATAATCTGTCAAACTATGTTTGTAACAATTGTAAATATTTTTTAATGAAGATGATATTTGGAGTACATTAGTCCTATAACAGTAACAGATTACCCCTAATATTGACCACATCCGATCAGGGGCAGTCCAACCATGCTTACCTTGCTACAACCATTATAATAGTTTAATTACATTAAACGAGAAATGTTCATAAAAGTCTGCAAGAATTTATACCCAGAAATTAATAGCTGCATATTTAATAATTAATTTGTTTGATCAGTAAAATTATACAATAAATTAACTAATTTATAATGCATTAAACAAAGACACTGATGTTGAAATATTGACCTTTTCAGTTATTAATTTGAGTGTTATTTTTTTGGCATTGCGACACAGGATGTCTGGTTAACGAATTCTATTTGCTATATTACAAAGACGTAAAATGTTTTACAGCTTTCATACTTCAACTTCAATACATCAAATACCTTTCTGCCTCAGTGTAATATAAAATGGATTGAAAAATATTTCAATAAGTATTTTGCTATTTTCAGGACAAGCAGTTTGGAAAAGTTGCACTCTTCTTTCCTCACAGCAATCCCGAGGCGGAAATCGTGTCGGGAATTAAGCATTACAAGCAGTACACTTTGGAGCGCGCATATCTAGGAGAGACTTTTTTCTGGGGACTTCTTCCACAGCCTGGTGATCAACTTGTATTTAAGTTCGCATCTCCGATTGTCATCAAAAGGTAATTGATTTTTAATTTAACTTTTCTTTCCTTAAAGGTATATATTTTTTCATTCGGAATTCTAATAGTAATCTTACTTAAAATTAAGGGACATTAAGAAGACTACTCCTGAATTAGGAGGCAAAAGATAATAATGTAAAAAATCTAGTACCTATATAGACAAATGTAAATAGTATAATCCTCTAGAAAGGCGTAAAACACTTCACAATAATTACACCAGATAACAGAGTGATTTGTAATATGTTTTGTATAACGTGGTATAAATTACAGATAAAACAAGATTAGCATATAATATTAATAAATTTAACATTATATAAACGTTGCTGAAAATCTAGCAGAAGCATTAAGCATTATGATTCCATTATCACTCTGCCTAACAGACCTTCCACATAATGCCTACTAATGAATCTGAAAACATGGAATTAATATTTGTTTGTGACTAAGTAATTAATTAAATATCTCGAAAATTACATAAAATCTTTGCTATATTTTTAGTATAATGGGAGACATGGATGTCCTCAAATGAAATTAAAGAGTGAATTGTAACCCCAAGGCATAAATAATTAATGGCGAAATATGTCGATCTCATTGATACCGAATTATATCGAAATCTTGGAAGAAACAATTAAATATACAGTAAATGCCTATTTATCAAAGTGCAAATCAGTCTCAGACATGCATTGCGGATTTCGAGAAAAAATCAAATAGTGACCCAATAGCAAAATTGACAACAGTGATGTATAATGCGGTAAATACGATTAAACCTTCGCTATATGTTTTCCTGAATCTGACGAAAATTCTAACGAAATTCTGTCTCGAATAAGCGAAAAAGTTGGGACACTTCTGGGCCAGGGCTAAAAGACATTTCCTCCCCCGTTTTTTGGGCGGGGAATCGATTGATGTCCGAAGGTGAAGAAAACCTGTGTTCATCCCCTATTGGCAAAAAAACACTCTCAAAACGGGTTTTCCCCGTGGCGTGGCAAGTGGAGGCGGAGGTTTTAAACGGATTTTTTTCTATAAAAGTGATTTTTGATACGGGGCCACCAAAGTGGATTGATCAAAGAGGGTGAACACCAGCCCTTTGATTCAAAAAACAGTTGTAACTAATTTTTTCGCACTGTTCGGAGGGAATGTAACTAAAAAAAGTCGAGGAGCATGAGGTAAAAACCAACCATCTTCAGCTGTCTATATATAATAAATGGATTGAAATTTGTAAGTTTGCACTATATTGTTCATTTACCAAATTAAATCTTTCTATTGACACGAGCTACTTTTACATTAACAACTAAAGTGACTGAAATAATATTTTTCCTAGATACTTTACTTCAATCGTTTGAAAAAAAAAACAAAACAGTCATTTTTTTTATCTTAGAAGTGAAATTTGTATTTATGTTCAGAACTTAAAATTAGGCGTCGGTGTTAGGCCTCAGTAGCGGAAATAGGCCGACGTTAAATAAATGTATATAAAAAAAAACTTAAAATTAACATTAAAAATTCACTCTCAGGGATACAGTACTCTCACGTAAAGCTTTTATAAATTTTTCAGGGATAAAGGAGATCTTGTTACTAGTAGTAAATACATGAAAACAAATACTGGTTAGTATTTTTAAAAAATTTACGGCGCTAAATGCTATATTAAGAGAAGCGATAAATGCAGTATTTTCAAAATAAACAACATAAAATGCCGTAATGTATATAAATTCCATTTAAAATCTATTTAACATGCTATTTCATATTTTCTGTGTAATAGTAGAGTATTTATTAATATTACAGATATCAAGTCGGCAATAACAAAAATAATTTACCGCTCTTTTAAGTACTTTTAGTATATTGAATGTTGTGCTCGTTAATTTTAAATTATGCAAGGAATATTAACTTCCGACAGGGGCATCTATAATCTATTTTCAAGCAATGCATATTGCAATTCGACTTTATTTTATAGAAATAGGATACAAAGGACTTAGTAAATGTATGAATATTATTTAATTAATTTTTACGATATGCGTTATTCTCATTTTCGATGGAAATCGCGTTATTATCAACATAGTTAAGGAAATTTATTAACCAAAACATTGTTCCAAAGGGATTAGAATAAAAAAAATAGGTTATTCAATTAATAATTCATCTCAGAATGCCTAATACCTACAAATAATGTTATATGATGGTGATTCCTTTATTTTATCGTCAATTTATCTCAAAGAATCTCACCCAACCCAACCCTTAGCATGACGTTATAGAATACCAATATCACAGTTATATCAAACTGTGAAATCTACAATGACTACTGTAGCTGTTCATATTTGGTAGACAAATGAGGGAGGCATCTGTTGCCATTTTAGCAACAGATAGCTAATAAAGTTGGAGTAGTTATAGGCCAGTAGATATGGCCAGAATATTAAAAATAAATCAAGATCTTTAAATTGAGGCGTTCATAAGGGTCTACTGTGAGTACAATCATAATTTGATGGACACCTAGAGACAAATCTAACGGTGCCATGTTGAAAAATGATTAAGTTCGGTATTTAAAAATATCTCGCCCTTTTCGCATTTTCATTTTACCTAAGTTTTACCGCATGATACCACTTGACACACCAGCTATATGGCCCCCATGTTGGTGGCTTTTAAAATTGTGTGTTTTGTATTTTATAGAAATTGAAATAAAAATTTATTTAGTTATTTAGTTCCGGACCGATTTTTTATTTATAGAATGGAATAGAATACGTTTATTAATCCAATTGGTCATAAATTATGGCATAGGACAAGTCAATTAAACACAATAGTAGATAATTATTTTACATTAAGCTATTTACTTATATACCTATATTTATTTATATATACAGTCTCTCACACACATTCACTAAACTACCAAAAACAGTTAATAGCAAGTTATTGTTAATTGTATTATTCATTAACAAATGTTTCAAATAACAAAATTTAAATTAGTACCTATAATTTAGAAAATCCTCCACAGAATAAAGTGTATTTGCTGCAAGGAATGATTTTAAAGTTGAATTTTTTTTTCACATTTACAATATTTCGCATATTTGCACTTAATTTATTATCCCATATACTATGGATTGGATTTATATGACTCTAATCTATGCCTATCGTACTGCAAATCGGAGCTATGACGTGTAGAATAGTTGTGAAACATATTTTGTTTATTAAATTTATTCATATTTTTCTTTACAAATTTTAGTACTTCTAAAATATATAGACTAGGCAATGTTAAAACTTTATTCCGGGCAAATGCCATTCTGCAAGATTCTTTTATGTTCATTCCAAACATGGAACGTATGGCTGTTTTTCGTAAAATAAATACTCTAATCGCGGATGCTGAATATTCCCAAAAAATAATACCGTATTGAATTCGTGATTCAAAACTACAAAAATAGTACGTTTTAAGAGTATCTAAACTGGCGATGTGGCGTAATCGTTTTAATGCAAAACAAATACTGGCACAATTTTTGCTTATGAACGTAATATGTGTGTTCCAATCTAAGGATAGATCTATATTCATTCCTAAAACTTTATGTGATGTTACTTGTTGAATTGATTTTTTATTGTTCTTAATTAGTATACTCGATGTATATTTTTTACCAATAGGATGAAACTGCATAATAAAAGGTTTATTCTAATTCATTACTGATTTTTTATTTTTGAGATAATCGGATAACGCAAGAAGATTTAAGTTCAATTTGTGGACAGAATCATTTAATAGTTGATCACTTGCAATAATAGTAATATCATCAGCAAAAGCACCACAGAATATTGACAAATAGTTATCTAAGTGTAAAGAATAAACAACAGTGGTCCCAAAATACTACCGTGTGGAACGCCTACTTCGACCGGCAACTTCTCAGATTTAACACCGAGAAAATCTACATACTGTTTCCTGTTTTATAAATATGATCTCAAGAGTTAATTACATAAACCTCGTATACCATAATATTCAATATTTTTCAAAAGAATGTCATAATCCACAAAGTCAAAAGCCTTAGAGTGATCTATAAATAATGCGATTACTTTATGGCCTTGATCTGAGTTTTTATGTATGAAGTCCACAATGCTTAATAATGATGTTATTGTTGACCGATGCTAAAATCATGCTGATTTGGAAATAAAATGTTGCCAGATTCTAGGAATGATTTTATGCGTTTAGATAATAACTTTTCGAATATCTTGGAGAATACTGATAATATTGCTATTGGTCGATAATTACAAATTTTTTTGCGGTCACCCTTTTTATATAGGGGACTAACTTTAGATAATTTTAATAAGCTAGGATAAGTGCCCTCCTTAAAGCATTGATTGATGATATGAGTTAGTGGTGCAGCTATCTGATGGGCACAGAGTTTTATTATTTTAGTAGAAAAATCATCAGGGCCTAATGAATTTGAATCTTTTAAATTATTTATAGTCTCAACCATTTCTGAAACTGTGATCGGTTGAAAGTATATTGAATTCTCATTATTAGGTAAATCTGGAATTTGAGTTATGTTACTTTGAGACGTATTATTATAGGTCTTTGGTATATTTATTAGATAAGAATTATATTCATTCGAGATTTTTGGTTTGGTAGCACCGGAAAGGTTAAAATTAAGTCTAGCAATACCATTGTTCTCATTTTTAGTAATCCACAGATTTATAGTGCTTCAAAAAGCGCACGGTAGATAAGCGTCATTGCTATATAGGTTGTCAGGCAAACAAGAATCGTTCTTTGATCAAGACATCTACTCCTATAGGATAATATTTCCTTCCTCCATACCTTCATCACCACTCTCGAGATTCATGAAGTCTAAAACAATGTCTGAAATACTGTCCAACTACTTACTATTTTAAACTTTGCCTATTTCAGTTGATTCTAATCGTGATTTAAATGAAATTGCTCCAAAAACAAATATGAGCAAATTAAACTTCAGAAAATTAAAATAAAAAACAACAATTTATTTTAAGCCAGGCTACATATAAAAAAGTTCTGTAAAAATGATTATGATACTTACAAGTGAAAACTAATTCAGCGGCTTTATCGCTTCCTAAACGATTTCTAAGCTTAAATTAAAAAAATTAAATTAAATTATAGTTCAACTAACAAACCCTTGCATTTCCAAATTATATTTTTTACATTGAGCCCTACATCCAGTGTTTCCATTCGGTTCTCTGGACTTTTCAATAAAATGTTGCCACCTAGGAGCTTTTCTACCATTGTTATAAGAAGACATGTTAAAAAGTAAAAATAGCCACACCAACACCACCAATATTTTTGTTGCATTGTTAAACTAGAAAAACGTCGGTTCGCGTCATCTACTCCTTATAAAGAAGACCGAATTTTCTTATTCTGACAGAAATATTGTTGAAACATATGCAAGTTTATATTGCTGTTATAATGCAGTCAAAATCGGATTTGAAGTGGAACTTTTTCCATAAGCAATTTTATGGTTGGATCCTGTTGGGAAGGGGCTAAAGAGTACCCAAAAAAATGTTTGTACTTCGAAAACCCTGTGCTTATTATTATTAATAGTTTTATTTTTTTAACCGCGTTTTTCATCCTAAAAATGTGAATAACTCGAGATATATAGGTCCGATCGCAACAGCATAAAACAAACAAAATCTTTGTAATTAAATTTTCTACAAATATTCGTTTAGTGTAGGTCTTAGGAGCGCAACCATAACCTACTAAAATGAAGAAACTGGCCAAAAATCAGTTTTTCTTCATTTTGCTACCCAGAGCCGCTGGGTGAACCGAACAGCTTCAAGCTATCAGAAAATCTGCCTATTGCTCTAACTAAAATATCCTGAAAATTTGGTGCAAAAATATTAAACCATTGTGCGCAATTGAATTTGTTATTTAAAATTTGAATTGACCGCCGTTTATGCCATTAAGTCCAAAACGGATCTTTTTTTTTTCAGAAATTAGGTCTCGGCGCCAGTTTTTGATGCCGTAAGAAAAAAAAATTTAAAACCCATTTTGGCCATTTTCTACATTTGTTTAAAAACCAATGAACAAAAAATGAATTTTATCAGCCATGAACTGTTTTTTTTTTTATTAAAGTTAAGGTATAAAAATTTTCTTTATGATCTGATAAAAAAAAATTTGTTTTCAAAATGGTGAAGAAAATTCATTTTTTATTTATTAGGTTCTAAACAAATGCAAAAAGCTGCCAAAATAGATTTAAATTTTTTTACTGTATCAAAAATACCTAACTTTCTAAAAAAAAATTATCCGTTTTGGACTTAATGGCATACAATGGCGGTCAATTTAAATTTTAAATAACAAATTCAATTACGCACACTGGATTTAATATTTTTGCACCAAATTTTCAGGGTGCTCTTGTTAGAGCAAAAGGCAGATTTTCTGATAGTTTGAAGCTGATCGGTTCACCCTGCAGCTCTGGACAGCAAAATGAAGAAAAAACTATTTTCTTGTCAGTTTTGTCAATTTTGTAGGTTATGGTTGCACTCCTAAGACCTATGCTAAACATAGATTTGTAGAGAATTTAATTGCAAAGATTTTGTGTTCCTTTTATGTTGTCCCGATAGGACCTATACAGGGTTACTGGTAATTCGATACATTCCTTTGGAGATGTGATGGGGCATGATCTAAGAAGTAAATTTAGCCCTAATATATATTATGCAAAAGTCAATAGTTTTTGAGATATTTAATTTTTTTTGTTTTTCTCAAAAAGTAGATCTTAATGTCCTAAAAGTTAATTTTCGAAAAATCTATTTGACATTTTAAAAATTTTTTTTTTACTGGATTACTTGTCCAATATTATAGATATCCGTTTGGAATGAAAAATATCTGGAAACATTTCGATCATGTGAACATCTGAAATAAAAACTTAAAATTTTTTTTTTTAAAATCAGCTATGAAATTTACCTATTAGGCTTTTCAAAAAAATATTAACGTAACACGCGTATAAATTATTATAAAAACTGCCTTATTTCAATAGCTATCTAACAAGGTACAAATGTTCAATGTACCCTTAATAGTTCTAAGAAAATGCTAGTAAAAATAACACAAGTAGTACGAATTTTATTTTTAGATAAACAGTAAAAACATTTTAAAAGTAGGGTTTAATTCTTCATTAATTTCAAAGTTGTACTTTATTTTTTATATGTCTTGCTCAAAATGGGAGCCCCTATTCCGTATACAGATACGGCAGCGTCTTCTTATTTCCGTCCTTGTTACTCTGGTTGTCAGATTATGCCTTATGTGTTGGGCAGCATCGACTATCCTTTGTCTAAGGTTTTCTATAGTATTGACTGGTGTGGCATAGACCATCTCCTTCATATGACCCCATACGTAATAATCAAGGGGTGTTAAGTCAGGACTTCGCGCTGGCCAAGGTATTGGGCCCGCTCTTCCAATCTAACGGTTAGGGAAACGTTGATCAAGTAACTGTCGTACTGTCAGCCGATAATGTGCTGGACAACCGTCGTTCTGAAACATCATTCGCTGTCTGACGGCGAGAGGAACATCTTCTAAAATCACCGCCAGATCATTTCTTCAAAAATTTCCCCGTTTAAATTTTGAGGAAGAAAGTGTGGCCTTATTAAATAGTGGCCAATGACTCCCATCCACACATTAATAGACAACTTCATTTGGAAACTAGTTTCACGTGTTAACTTGGGATTTTCCTCTGCCCAATAATGTAGGTTGTGGAAATTTGTTATACCCTCGCGATTAAATTTCGACTCGTCCGTCCATAAAATACTTGTTAAAAAATTTGCACTTTCTGCATCTGAATTTAACATAAAGCGGCAAAATTCCACTCTCCTTCCAGGATCACCTTCCTCCAAGCCTTGGACAGGGGTATAGTGGTAAGGATGACATCCAACTCTACGTATCGTAGACCAAACTTTCCATTGTGACGCTCCGGTTGGTCTTGCGACTTTATTAGTTGAAATAGTTGGGTCTTTCTCAAAATACCTCAATATTTCTTCCTCATCATCTGGTTCATAAACGGGAGGAGCACCAGCGTCACTTCTTCTACATTTCACGGAGCCAGTTTCAGCGATATTTCGATATGCCGTACTGAATACACGTGCATTTGGTAAGCGGCGGTTAGGATACCAAAGACCATATTCTCGGCGAGCTTCAGCAGCGTTGCCGCCACAGTATCCATAAACAAACAAGATATCAGCGTATTCTGCGTTGGCATACGCGACCATGGCACAGAAAATACAATAACAACTAATAACAACAACTACGAGCAAAATCAAAATCTTCGATAACTAATTTAACAAGACCAACAAACTTAAGGGACACGGAGATAAGAATGTCAGTTAATGACATATATGCACAAACGTCAAAGTCAAGGACTGACTGACTTAAATGAAAATGAACGATTAGTCGTTTAATAAATTCCGCCACCAGCATTATCTTTACTAATTTTTTATTAGAACTATCAAGGGTACATTAAACATTTCTACCTAGTTAGATAGCTATTGAAATAAGGAAGTTTTTATAATAATTTGTACGCGTGCTACATTAATATTTTTTTGAAAAAACCTAATAGGTAAATTTCATAACTGATTTAAAAAAAAATTTTTACAAGTTTTTATTTTAAATGTTCACATGATCGAAATGTTTCCGGATATTTTTCATTCCAAACGGATATCTATAATATTGGACAAGTAATCCAGTGAAAAAGAAATTAAAAATGTCAAGTAGATTTTTCGGAAATTAACTTTTAAGACATTAAGACCTACTTTTTTGAGAAAAATAAAAAAATTGAAATATCTCAAAAACTATTGACTTTTGCATAATATATGTTAGGGCTAGATTTACTCCTTAGCTCATGCCCCATCACGTCTCCAAAGGAATGTATCGAATTACCAGTAACCCTGTATATCTCGAATTATTCACATTCTTAGGTTGAAAAACGCGGTTAAAAAAATTAAATTGTTAATGACAATTGGAGCACAGGGTCTTTGAAGTACAAAAATTTTTGGGGTACTCCTGAGCACCTCCATAAAATTGCTTATGGAAAAAGTTCCTTTATATTGATTTTTTGTGTTATTTTTTATCAGTCCTTTGTAAGTCTGGACAAAAAGTACCTATCTTTGTTAACATGAATGAGATGTTTAAAAAATTCATAAAAAATCAGCTGTAGATGCGACATATTGATATTTTTATTTAAAAAAATCAACAAAAGCAAGAGAATCATCAATTAATTCATGTGTTTGACGTAATTCACCACAGCAAACTAAAAAAAAAACTTAATTTCAATATAATAAAAGGTCAAAATGAGTTCCTTTGTCTTGGCAGCATCCTAATCTTAAATAAAGATGTCTTCTAACTTTTCCAGCATCTGAGGCGTGACCGACCTAATCACATCCGTTATTCTTGTTCTTAAGTCAGCTATATCGCGTGATTTAGTTTTATATACCATACTTTTCACATATCCCGATAGAAAGAAATTTAAGTGTGTAAGATCAGGAGAACGTGCTGGCCATTCTAGCGATTCACCGATTTGGACATGTTAAGTCGAGGTATTGCCGGGCATCGATTAATGTGGTGGTGCTCCATCCTGCTGGAACCATATTACATACGCTGGAACTTGTGGGTTTGCTTGAGCAGGATATAAGTTTGCCAAAGTTGGCACGACATTATTTTGGAGTAGAGCTAAATAATTATCTCCATTCAAATTGCCATCAATGAATAGGGGACCAATGACATGATTTTCAACTATCTTCGCCCAAACATTAACCTTTTTAGGATTTTGCGTATGTATTCAGTGAAGATTTTTATTAGCCCAGTAGCTACAGTTTTGACGATTAACCATGAAGAGTAAAAGTGGACTCATCCGAAAACAAAACATTTTAACATTGTTATCTAACCTTTGCGTCATTTGTTTACAAAAGTACGTTCTTCTATCAAAGTCGTCTTCGCTAACCTCTTGAGTTGGGACCAGTATATAGGGATGGATTTTGTTTTATTTTAATACGCGAACAATTGAAGAATGGGAAACATTCAATACTAAAGCTGCTAGTCGACTTGAATTTTGTGGGTTTTCTTCAAACTCAAGCAATATATTTAATTTGGCAGCGTTACTCATTACATTGGAAGCTTCTTTTTTATCTGCCGTATATGTCCATTTTCACGAGACTGCTGTTGAATTTTGCTAATTGTACCTTGAGATATAGGCGGCAGGCAAATCAGGAAATTTTTCTTGAAATAGGAGAGCAACTTTCTCCTGTGATCGCATTCTATCTCCGTAACAAACCATCTGTAAAATTATTATTTTATGCATTTCGTTTAAATAAACCACGTTTAGAAATTGCAGTTAGCAAAATAAACAATACGCAAAACACTGACAACTACTAACCTATTGACAACTATGACGACTATTTATTGCTGTCAATCGCTACAGCGTTTTCAATAAAACTGGCGCGAGCTATGAAAAATTTGATGTTTTTATGTCTTTTTTTTATTTGATAATGTTGAAAAAGAACACTGAAATTGTTTTTGCTAGGCCGCAAGAACAAAACGTTGTAAGTTTATGTTTTTCATTTGTTGCAGCGAATTTCGTCAAGCAGAACGTTAATTTTTGCAATAAATATTTAAACTGTATTTTTCAATAGAGAATGAAATGATCTTTCAAATGAGATATCACAAGCCCCTACTTCCCATTTAAAAATTCAGGGGTTGCAATTGCCACTCGGAGGGGATTGAATTTAGGGGTGAAATTTGTGCGTTGTAGGATGTCATTTCAGAATCCAAAATCGACGTGTCTCGTGATTTCTTTATAAATATACACAATAATTGAGATACTTACTGACTTATTCTATTTGGCTGTTCCACACTATACCGGGCGTAACAGGATCATGGTATACCCCCTTTTCTCCTTTAGTTTTGAAGATTATTGACTGAAATCTAGGATATACTACATACAATTGATTTTTTCTTTCGATTTTTAAATGGAACACCCTGTATATTATTGCATTTTTGAATTCTTCATAATTTTCTGAATCCAACGATACCAAATAAGTGACATTTCAAACATCAATTTTTTTTATAATATAATTTTTAATTTTCCATTTAAGTGTGCCTTGACGGTTCCGATTTATTCTAAATGACCCGTGTAATGCTACAAAAATCGAAATCACCTTAAAAACACTAAATTACATGATTTATGAGCAAATAAAATTCACCAAAATTGTTTTTGGGGCAAAACTCTATTTTTTCAAACGGAACCATATCGGTACCTGGTACCATTTATTAGTACTATTAATAATGGATTTATTCATATGTCATATTAAAATATGCGATACATACAAATAAAATTACAGCTAAAAGAAAATAAAGAAATACAATTTTATTCTAATTACCTTGTTACACATAAGGTGGTTTTGGAATACAAAAAATTAACACAAAATATTACAACAGTTGTTCAAAATGCTGTCCATTAACGTCAATGAACTTCTGAACTCGCATAGCTGTTTCTCGAAGAACGTTCGCCAACTGCTGGGCCGTTATGCTATTTAATTGCTCGCCTTACTCGTAGCTCTAGGTCTTCACGGGTTGTAACGGCAGTTGCATAGACAATATTTTTTAAATGACCCCAAACAAAGAAATCAAGGGGCGTTAAATCAGGTGACTTTGGAGGCCACCTCACAGGACCATTCACCGAAGTTACCTTTTCTGCGAATCTCCGTTGAAGGTAATTCAATTAATTACTATCCTTGAATTATGGGGAGGAGTACCATCTTGTTGGAAATACATTCCATGTCCTAAATCTAAAGGTAACTCATCTAAAATGTCCTCAATCTCATTTTCTCCTTACCTTAAGTATGTGGCGCCAGTCAGAGGTCCTTCAAATATTATTGGACCACTGATTCTACTACCGATTATTCCAAGTCAAACATTGAAATCGAACCGCACTTGAAAGTTACCCTCTCGTAATAAATTTTGATTTTCTTGTGACCAATATTTTGTATTTTATGGGTTATATAATCCCAAATTTGTAAATCTAGACTCATCCGAAATAAAATCAGTCCCAAAAAATCATTGTTTGGCTGCACGTTATTATACAAAATCCAATTGCAATAATCCATCCTATGTTCGTAATCACTTTCGTACAAATGCTGGTGCAATTGGTATTTCAAGGATTTATAGTGGTATTTGTGCAAAATTCAGCTTACTGTTTGGTGACTGATGCCCAATTCAAACCCAACTTGCCTTAAAGAAACAGTCTTATCAATTTCTATTCGAGCCAAATCATTAATTTCCGTTCCTTCGTCAATAATGAAGTTTTCTTCGGAATTGGTTTTCAACACGTTTAAAATAATTTTTCGCTGGACATTGTCTATCAGGATATCGTTGGGCATAAAGGTCGGTAGCCGCAACTGCATTTTTTCACATTGCTCATAAATAATTAACATATCCACTTTTTCATCTCTTGTATAAATTTGAGGCATTTTGAACACAATTAACAAGAATTTTAAACAATTTTTAAAGACACAATAAAAACACCGTTAAACCAACAAATGTTTGACAAGCTAAATATTTCATTGTTTTCAGAATCGCCTTAGTTACTTCTTAACATTTAATTAGAACAAAATTGCATTTTCTTATTTTCTTTTAGCTGTAATTTTGTTTGTATTTATCGCACATTTTAATACGATATATGAATATATTTCTTATTAATAGTACTAATAAATGGTACCACGGTACCGATATGGTTCGATTTGAAAAAAATGAGTTTTGCTTCAAAATCTGGTGAATTTTATTTGCTCATAAATCACGTAATTTACTGTTTTTACGAATTTCGTTTTTTGTAGCATTACACGGGTCATTTAGAATAAATCGGAACCGTCATAGCACACTTAATTGGAAAGCAAAAAATTATATTATAAAAAAAAATTATGTTTGAAATGTCACTTATTTAGCATCGTTGGATTCAGAAAATTATGCAGAATTCAAAAATGCAATAATCTACAGGTTGTTCCATTTAAAAATCGAAAGTTAGTGTCACTTCCGGGCGAAACCGGAAGTGAACAAAAATCAGTTGTAAGTGCCGTTGATTATGTATGTAGTATATCCTAAATTTCAATCAATTACCTTCAAAACTAAAGGAGAAAAGGGGGGTATACCATGATCCTGATATATATATATAATTTTTACTCGCATAATTTTAGTATTTATAATGAATTTCTGTACATCTAGCTCAAACCAGCCGTTCCCGGCCAGAGGTAAAATCGCTTCAAGCGATAGGTACTCTGGCGTTACCTACGAAACATCCTTTCTAGGCCACTTTAAATTTCCTTTGATACGATGTTAAATTTGATATACAAGAATTCAGTCTATTAACTTTGGAGCTGCTAAGTTTATAGCAGAGAAAAAGGAGGCATTCTAAAACTACTTCAAAGCGTTTGATATATTGCTTTTCAATAGTTTTTGCCTTACAAAATGGAAAGAAAATACATACTAAAATCATAGTTCGATTTACATTTAAATTGATATAGTTTACATTTTGTGAAAATCAAAACCGGAAAAGAAAAAGTGCCCCAAAGCCAAGTTGGAGTTTTAGTCCAGTAGATCGTTGTATGAACTGTGTACTTCCTGTTAAAACTAAGGGCCCTTACACATCATTTTTTAGAGACCATTCCGGATATTTTTAGAAGAGGCGCCACTAAATGCAACCTGTCAGGGAATAAGGGGGCGTCTTTAAATAGTAAAAGAGCGTAAGTGACAATTGCCTTGATTACGGGTATTTTATCCGCCATACAGATACCGGGGGAATCTTATTTTGTGCTAAATTATTGTTAGACAATGAGATATTATAACGATGTGTCATGCATGGTATTTTAGAACCTTAGATGTGCTTTATATTCATCCGCAAAACGAAGTAACTCAATCACCCAGTTTTACCTAATTTGGTTGGCAGTTTAGAGAGCTGTGAAATAAAAGATTCGCGTATTAGGTTTGTTATATAGACTTCTGAGTTTACAAATATTTCATATTTTATACAATACTTTTGTGTGTATAGAAAACATGAAACATTCCATACCTTATCAAAATTATATGGATAATAACGTGTTAATTCCAACGGATATAATTACTTATTTGCTCATTTAACTATAAATAATACAAACTTCATATAAAGTAAAAATTTGAAACAAACTAAAAATGAGGAATTATTAACAATTAAAATTTTATAATCTAAAAGGCAACTGCGTCAATGTTGAAATTTATATTTGCAAAGGATAAAGTTGATTAGCTCGTTTGAGGTCAGTGAATACTGTTAGTGCTGTACAGGCTGCAATACTTCTGTAGGCACTTACACAAAACGTATCTGAAAAATGCTTCGTATCAGGGCCGATTGTTCTCATTCCGTTTCCTCAAAAACCATTAACGCGGACGAATGGATTATAATTTTCATTTATTTTGATGTGAACTTATTCTTTCTTGTAGGCAAGCTGCGTGGTAAGTATATAGTGCAGTACGTCTCAAGCTTTGCTTTATTCACCTCCATCTGTTGATGTATTTTTTCGGGTATCAACATGATAACTGTTGCGACGAATCTGATATTAATGAGTGACGTCCATTTTGATATACTCATTCAGCTGGTCTCTGCCATCCCCAACTAATTGGATTTTAAATATCTTGCAGTGGTTTCAGAGACTGACCCCAAATCCGTGCCTGATAGGCAGCTCTCTTTATGTGAAATTGAAGTACAACTAATGAGGGAGGGATGTTATCCATAGTGTGCTTTTTGTGGCTTCATTTACTGATCCAGCATTGCTTGTACAATCATACAGAAAGGCAACGAATTTATTTTTCTAATCCTGTTAGAGATTCTTCTATATGTGCACCCGTCAGTGTCAGGAAACTCTCTGTGGCATCTGGGGAAAGCCTTCCAGGTGTCCCATGCTGTAACTTTACCTCTACTCCCAAATGAGGAAAAATATCGTATCCTGTGAATTCGTGGAAAGCAGGGAGTGCGGATGCTTTTCTAGGTTCAAGACACAAGTTTAGCTCATGTATAGGGATATATCTGAAATATTTTTCTATGCCAAATGCAATCCACAGTTCAACCAATCCTAATTGGTCAAAAACACTAATACCAATCACTACATCTGTATCTGTATCCCGAAGAAGTTATTTTTTACATCCGCGCGATAATGCATTTCGAGCATGCAAGAAAAGGCGCGTGTCTTCGTGGTTTAAAGGTGCTATTTCTTTCATGTCGGCCCAGTTAATAGAAGAGAAGACCGTATCTCGATATGTTGCGTACGCCTCATTTTTCCATGTAGCCCAATAAAATGGGACGAAATTTGTCAATTTGGATGAAATAATTCAGAACTGGCTGAAATTTTGGGAACAGGCTTATTTTGTGGTACTTTTTAGTATATCAAAAGTTTCCACTCGTAGGCGCCGGCGGTGGGGAGGGGGAGAAAATAGGTAAAAAAAATCGATTTTTTGCAAGAAACTCGAAAAGTATCAATTTTACTGTAAAATATGTACACATGAAAATTATAGGTAATAAAAATCCGCACAATTTCGTTTTTTAACTTCGTAAAACTTATTGGAGCCGAGATATTCTTGAAATTTTGAGATCTGCGACGCAACGGAAACATAATCTCAAAAATGGCCGTTCGGATCGCAAAACGTTTCGAATGAAAGTTGTAGAGAGTTCGATTATGAACAATTTCCTATTATTTCTCATTTCCATTCGATCAATGTTGGCAGAGATATGAATTTTTAAACATCTTTATAGCGCGCTATCAGAACACTTGTTTCATGATAAAATCGATAAAAAGTCGAAAACGATAGATCGTACGCATATAGTGTTTCCAATGAAAGCTAAAGAGAATCAAATTTTGAATACGTTGGTGTGTGTACAAAATCCTGTTGATAACGAGTGAATGGAAATAAAAGGGGAAAACATGAAAAATTGTCATTTTCAGGTGCATTTAGACAAATAGCTATTTTTTATTGGCTATAGGCAATAATGATACTAAATGATACTAAAGATTTTATAAAGAGAATTAAATTATCTGTATAATGAGCTGCAAATCACCTTCATACGATGAATGGTTCATGAGTTACAGCTGTTTATAGCTGTGAGTAAAAATTTCTTTTTTATTATACATTAAGATTTTCCCGCAATAACTGCGCTTAACAATTTTTTTTTAAACATGGGCTCAGTATGAAACGACCCAGAAATGCTTACAGAATATCTTCTGATACTTCAAAAAGTGAAAAATATTAAATGTACTTTTTTGTACTTCAATCGTGACGAGGATTGCCTGTTTGCTAAGAATTAAAAATCAACCGCATTTTCTATCGTCAGTTCCTTGTCGCTACATATTGAAAATCATACATGAAAAAGTGTTTTTTGTAGGAAATTTTGTAAGCTTTCATTTAGGTCCTATGAAACTTTGTCGTAAAGTCAAAAGAAACGATAATATATACAAAAAAGGAATTAAAAATAATATTGGTTCAATTTTTCTGAACAAAAACGGTTTTCAAGTACCTTTTTTTTAAGAAAATATACCTTGTGAATGACTTATACTATTGCATTAACTAATAAAAATTGGTCAAAACCAATTTTTAAAAAATTGTTATGGACAGTTCTTGCAGGAAAATCTTAATTTATAATAAAAAAGAAATTTTTGGTCAGTTTTAAACTCGTGAACCATTCATCGTATGAAGGTCATATGGAGCTCATTTTACATATAATTTAATTCTCTTCAAAAAACCTTTAGTGTCATTTTTGCCTAAAGCCAATAAAAAAAATAGCCATTTGTCTAAATGCTTTATTTTCATTCACTCGTTATCAAAACGATTTTGTACATATATATTCAAAATTTTATTCTCTTTAACTCGATCGATATCGATTTTAACAAGAAACAAGTGTTCTGATAGGGCGCTATAAAGATATTTAAAAATTCATATCTCTGCCAATATTGATCGAATGGAAATGAAAAATAGGAAATCGTTCGTAATCAAATTCTCTACAACTTTCATTTGAAACATTTTGCGATCCGAACGACCATTTTTGAGATTTTAGCGAAGAAGGCGCGCGTTTCCGTTGCATCACAACTGTCAAAATGTGAAAAATCTGTCTCGGCTCCAATAGGTCGTACGAAGTTAAAAAAAAATGAAATTGAGCGCATTTTTATTACCTATAATTTTCTTTTGTACATATTTTACAGTTCATTTCCGAGTTTTTTGCGAAAAACTGATTTTTTTTTACTATTTTCTCGCTCCCCTCCGGTGGCGTCTACGGGTGGGGACTTTTGATATATTAAAAAGTACCACAAAATAAGCCTATTTCCAAAATTTCAGCCCGCTCTGAATTATTTCGTCCAAATTTTCCCATTTTATTGGGCTAATGGTCTTTTAACTTCATTAGCGATGCAGTTCATTTTTATTATTATCAATTCGGAGACACTGCTCCCAATTCTTGGGAATTAGTGTATTTAAATTCGCATGCACACATATTGATTTTATTTCCACATCCAGTGGAAGTCGAGTAACGCAAAACAAAATATATATATTTTTTTATTGAAATAGGCTTAAAATGTCATGAAATGTCGAGATTTTAAATTTGAGCAAAAAAATTTTCCTGTCTGTCGGTTTGTCTGTCGGTGTCTGTAACTTTTTTTTGTCCGCACGCTTACTCTGGAACCGTTTATTACAGTATTGACTTGAAATTTGGTACACTTATGTATTGTAATGAGATCTGGAACTAGATTATATTTTGATCTAATTCCATTGAAGGGTTCGGGGGTAAAATGGGGTAAATAAGGGTAAATAGGCAAAGCAAGCAGATAAGGGTCCATAAAATTGCAATTTAGGGCATGTACGAAGAGTCACGGTCTCAATTTTTTTTTGGCATCAGTCATCCCCCCACCCCCAATACCACCCCCACACTATTATGAAAGGGAGTAAAAAAATTGAAATGTGACTTAGTGTGTATACAAGAACGAAATGTCTCAAAATTTTTTTCTGGCCCCTCTACCACCCCCATTGCCACACCCACTCCATTAATAAAGGGAGTAAAAAATTAAATTGGGATTTAGTGTGTATACGAGAACCAAGGGACTCTAAAAATTTTTTGGCATCAGCCACCTCCTCTACCAGCTCCATTGCCACCCCCACCCTATTATTAAAGAGAGTAAAAATTAAATTGGGATTTAGTGTGTACGAGAACCAAGGGCCTTTAAAATTTATTTTGGCATTAGTTACCCCTTCTACCACCTCCATTGCCACCCTCACCCTATTGCTCAAGGGAATAAAAAATTAAATTGGGATTTAATAGGTAATTTAAATATACAAAAATCATTTTTATAAATTAAAAATTAAAAAAGTGTGTGTATATTTAAAAACCGCTTTATTTTTAGTTTACTGCGGTAAAAGTGGAGGCGCTTCTTGTAACAAAGAGGCAGCCACGGCGCAGACGCTAATACCATGCAGGTAGCAAACTGTTATAACCGTTATACAGACGCCGGTTATATTTTTACTTTGTTAGACGAAAAAACGTGGTGATCTATAATTTTAAAACTTTTTATTATAAATTATTAATGAATTTATGATTTTAAACTTAAATAGTGTGTAATTTAATTTAAATCACTGTATAAAAAAAATAGGAAATTCTCAGATGCAATTTTGGTCTTTTTTACATTTTAAGTGAAAAAAAACACGAAAAAATCTTTTTTAGTTTCGCGCCATTTCCGTTCAGCCATTTTGAATTTTCCAATTTTCATGTCAGATTCGTAATCAGCGACTATGAAAACCCTGAGTATAAATGTTTTCCGAAAATTATTGTTTTTTATGCATGCATAAAATGCACTTTTGGAAGCAATCAAGGGCTTAAAGCTGCATCTGGAGGGTCAAAAATGACTCTATATGTACAATAAAGTTTGTGATAATAAAATAAAAAGTTTCTAGTCAATATTAATATTCTTAAACGATTATATCTATCGAAAAATCTGAAAAAATAGCAAAAAAATGCACTTTTAGCATAAAAATGTATTTAAATATATTCTCCAGCCAAAACTCTGCGTACGCATTATGATTTTCTTGTTATTGACACCTAAATCTATCATTCTATCCAGTAAAATCTGATGGAGAAAAAACTTCTCTAAAATCGACCTCAAATCATTATTTCTGACGGCCTAATTTATAGAGAACTGACAAATCATATACACTTCCAGTCCAATTTAGCTTTGTGGAATTTTTCACTATGCTTGTCTGGTATACTCTTTGCGTTATTTTATTTTCACTATGTTCTTGATTGATAACGCCAATGTAAATTCTTTAAACAAAATTATTAAATTAAAATGATGCATTAATACCACTTGATTTTGTTTTCAATTTGGTTACTCTGTTCTCTAATATCTTACTAATAAATGTTAGTAGGTATCGATTTAAATTGGTTTTTAAGGAAATATTACATCCCCAGAAATGAAATATGCAATCATATTTCATTTCTGAACTCATCCCTTTCTTATTATACTTGGAAATATTTCATTTTCTCCTTATTCTGAAACAACATCTGCTGCAAAATATGTAAGACATTTGAAATTTGCAAGTTAATATTTGTGCCGTATCTAATAAATTGGGATAAAATATTTTGGAATTTTGATTACTTCCTGCACGCAATCATAACTTTCATGAAGAATTTCATTTCAGCAAAGCAAATTACTTGTTTCACTTAAATTGATTTAATATTGTAGAACAATATTTTTGTTTTTATTATTTCAGTCTTAAATTCAAAATAATGGCCTATAGTTTTAACTAAAATCATCCCAAAAACTATTTCTTCATCTCCGTAGATGGATAAAAAAACAAAAGAACACATATGCATATATACACGTACATACGTGAATTCACGCCTACGCACATAGACCCGTCCACAACCTTATTTCCAATAACTTGTATTAACAATATATTCTACAATACAAAAGAAGTCAGTAATTAACCGTTTGCAAAGTGAACATAAAAATTGTAAAATTCACACCCAAAGGATTTGAACCATGATAAATGTAAATTTTACTTCGAGGTAGTCAACAAACGATAGAAAGACATTTTTAAAATACCATTTTTTTATTCAGGCGTTTTGAAAATTCACTAGAATTCGAAAATTCAAAATTCTTGCGCTATAGACTCCATATATTGGGTGATGTTTCTAAAAACGTTTTTTATAGAATGAAATTTTTACTCAAACATAGTGATGCATTAGTTATTGCGTTGAAGAAGCGTATTTGTGATATTTCTATGCCGATTTACATTATACATCTACTATAAATCTGTAAATATAATTTCTAAGTATTATACTTCCTGCTATTTTAAAATTAAATTTCCAATGAGTAATTATCGAAAATAGTACAGAATCTGAATCTGCATGCTCTGAATAGAACGTATTTCTATTCCACAAGTTTAATATATAATACGTACGAAAATAGTATGATTTATGTATTAAACTGTAGGTTCAGGGTGTCCCATCGAAAGCATTTGTTTTGGAATACGTTTTAAACGGAAATGAACATGAAGATTTAAAGAAACTATTTCGGTAGATTAATGCAGGACGTTGATTTGCAGAGTTATGGACATGTAGTCGCAAGCATCCGATAACTGAAATCTTAAATAACCGAGAGTCTATGGCTCAACGCTTACGATTTTAGCTTGAGAATAAGAGCTCTCAGGTAGGTTCGAAACCCGGCTAGGCTATAGTCATACAGTGGCGTTATTAATGTGTTATTATTAAACAATTAATAGTGAATAGAAAAATAACAATATAGAGTGTAGAGTGATTTTATTCATTACTTTAACTTCGGCTTATCCTTGCAACTAAAATCAATTAGTGACATTTGGAGACGAGCTACCTATAGCCTGGAAAGTTTTCTGAACCTCATCGCTGTTGAAGAGTAAGGAAAGTTTGCTTGCCTAATTACCTATTAAATAATATTTTCATTTTCCGCTCTAAACTCAGTGTTCAATTTCTTTCAGTGAGCGTCTAATTGTCAACATCAAATTTTCGGTCATGCCTTAGTTGGGATCTGTCTGTATGTTGTATATTACAGGAAAACCACAAAATTAATTGAAAAAATATAACAAATTTTACATCAGAAATTTACACGATATTAGTTTTGCTACTAAATACTTAGTTCCCGGATTGAGCCGTATCTGAGATTATTAATTGCACTATTAATTGTATGACTGGTGGTCGAGAGGTGAGCGCACTTGACTCTCACCCAAAAGTTCCGGTTTCGATTCCCGGTCGTGGCATTGGAAAATACTGTGTGAGGGATTTTTCCACTATACACGGATATTGGGTGTGTGTCTCTTGTGGTGTTATTTATTTATTATATTTATTAATTGGTCGTGCTCTTCATTCTCCGACTTATAAACTAGCAAGACATCTAGCCCATGCTCTTCAACCCATTGCTGAACAAGCCCCATTTTATGTCCAAAACTCCACCCATTTCATTCATCTTCTTCAAAATTATTCTATTTCTCAGAACAACATTCTAGTTAGTTTGGATATTGTGTCATTTATTCACCAACATCCTATTCACTGAAGCTTTAATCGTCCTCAAAGCTAAATATATCATTTTTCTCAGCACCCTAATCCTTCTAGAACAGAACAGAATATATAAACATCGTCTTGCAGTTAGAAAGTCAGATCCTATATCACCACTTGCCTAACCGCCTCCTAACCGGTCATAATACAAACTTCAACTTATATCAGAACCATAGCATCCTTATATTTCCAGAAAACGCGAATTATCCACCAAACAACTGAGGTCGAAAAACGTCCTAATTGTTGGAACAAAAGGGATGGCGGTCTTCGTCTTCCAGTCGCTTGTAAATTATTGATCTCCAGACTAGACCCCATAGTTCCCCATTTCCTGAAAACAATCGTCCCGTTCTGCTACCATCATCACCAAACACTTGACCTCCACCATACTCCCACCCACCCACACCATTCTTATTTTCTTGAACGTTCCGGTCTATCCTTCGCGGCATTTCTGGTCACACATTACCAGCCAGTTTTCTCTAAGGAGTAAGCAAATTGAGGTCCCAGAATAGAACCAGTCCTACAAACTAAAACCTATCCTAGCATTTTTCCTTCTGACTTTTTTCTTTTAACCATTTTCTTGACCAATTTTCTCGTAACCTTCTATTCTTTTGAAAATAGCTTTAAAACGGGGACCGAAAAAAAATATATATTTTTCTGCTCACGATAGGATGGTATGTGGAGATTTGAAAGTTGTTTGCATGCTCCTTGACCAGCAATGGGATTTACTAAATTTCCATGTTTTATATGTGAGTGGAACAGCGGAACAAGGTATCTGCGCTGGTCAACAAAACATTGGCTTATAAGAAAAACCTTAACACCTGGAGAGAAGAACATTTTGTAAAACGCTTTAATAAATTTTTTTTAAATGCTTCTACCACCTCTTAACATTAAATCAGGGTTAATGAAACAGTTTGTAAAACTTATCTAGAGATGGTGAATGTTTTAAGTATTTATGTGAAAAGTTCATTTATCAGGACCTAAACTGAAAGAAGGGATTTTCGTTGGTCTTGACATTAGTAAAATGATGTTCGATTCCAAGTTTGAAACAGAAATGAGTATAAAGGAGATAGTCCAGGGAAGTTAGGAAAAATAGCGGAAATTTTTAGGCACAGCAGATATCGAGATGCGGTTTTCTGCATTGTGTTCAGGAAGGTCCCAGGAAACGACTCTACATAGTCTGGTTTAGCCATTTTTTGAAAAATGCCTTCTGGGCCGGAAAAAGCATTTTCCAATTGCATCATTACTTGCACCATTATAGGAACGACTGGAAACTCGGAAATCGTTACTCGGGGGTTTTTGGGGCTGCCGAACTCGATTTTGGCATTGGAATTACCCGGGGGCGCTCGGGGGCGGCTCTGCGGGGGTATCCGGGGGCCATTCTGGGGGGGAAATTGCATAGTCCATGAAAATCGCTCCAAGCTCGTTACTCGGGGGTTTTCGGGGATGCCGAATTCAATTCTAGCATTAGATTTCCCCGGGGGCACTCGGGGGTCCCTCTTTGGGGTTATCTGGGGGTCATTCTGGCGGGGGGGGGGAATAGCATAGTCCATGGGAAGCGCTCCAAACTCGTTACTCGGGGGTTTTCGGTGATGCCGAATTCAATTCTAGCATTACTTTTCCCCGGGGGCGTTCGGGGGTCCCTCTGTGGGGTTGTCTGGGGGTCATTCTGGGGGGGAAATAGCATAGTCCATGGGAAGCGCTTCAAACTCGTTACTCGGGGGTTTTCGGGGATGCCGATTTCAATTCCGGCATTAGACTTCCCCGGGGGTGCTCGGGGGTGGCTCTGTGGGAAATGGTAAAGGAGAAAGTGAAAAATCACAAATTATGAAAATAATACTTTATTCAAATAACAAATAGGAGTTTTTATTAATGTTGAATTATTCATTATAAACTTCAATTTTTAACTTAAATACTAAACATCTTGTTCAAACTCTTCTTCTTCTTCCCCTTCTTCATCTTCTCCCCCTTCTTCATCTTCTTTCTCGTCACTATTCTCGGCCCCGTTGGAAGTGCCTTTTTGGTTTGAGCAATTGCCATCGCAATGCTTGCATGCAAGTGAGCACTCCAACCCACTTCGGCGGCACCCGCACCTCGTGCCACAGTCGGTTTGACAAGAACAAGAAATTTTGCTTAAAATTTCCTCGGGACCGGCTTCCTGGGTCATGGTGACAGGACTGAACTCTCCAACCATCAATTCCCACCCCCATTCCAACGGATCTAAGGTCTCGTCTTGACCTTGAGAACCATACCAAGCCTGTACTTGGAAATAGACACGCTTGATATGCTCGGTTAACGCATTGGCAGTCGGAATTATGCGTGCAAGATCGACTTTTTTAGACTTGGCGGCTTCAGCATACGTTTTTGCTCGATAGCTTTGGGCGAGCTCAATCGCAGGTTTATCGCTCGTGCGCACATCTTTGGGTGCCCCGTAAAGAGCCAAAGCTAGACGAAGCCCGTGATCT
Source organism: Leptura quadrifasciata (assembly GCA_963675555.1). Lineage (NCBI taxonomy): Eukaryota > Metazoa > Arthropoda > Insecta > Coleoptera > Cerambycidae > Leptura > Leptura quadrifasciata. Next base: position 104,277,238 of record OY776673.1, on the reverse strand, counting down.
ATTAAATTATCCATGGCTACACGTGTTTGCTTAAATATTTCTGCAAACCCATGTAAATCATCGGATTTCTCAAACAAATCGCAGAATTTTACTTTCCCTCGATAGAAAAATGCTGAGGTTGTGTCGCATCCCTTGAAAGCATGTAGAAATAATATATGAGACCTGATGCACGCGCTGCTGGATGCTAAGCTCTCGGAAGAATACACAACATCAGGTACTCTACCGGAAGGCGGCTTCAGCAAGAACACTTCTAGATTCGGTGCAGCAAAAAAATGGTCCAAAATCCAAAAAACTTGATCACTATAGCACTATTGACGTATAACGAAAAACCCACGTGGTCCAAGAGTACCGGACACCACTCAAACACCAAAAAAGGTCCAAAATCCAAAAAACTTGATTATTTTAGCACTATATTTACGTATAACAAAAAGCCAACGTGGTATAAGAGTGCCGGACAGAACTCAAACACCAAAACAAGGTCCAAAATCCAAGAAACTTGATTACTGTAGCACTGTATTTACATACAACGAAAAAGCAACATGGTCCTGAACGACGGATGTAATACTGATGCCACACACACGCCGACTGCGCGCGGGAACTGGACCCATATTTTTTCTCTTCAGTCGATACAGAATATTTCTCTTCGCGCCGGTCCCCGTGGTAACGATACTCTACTCTATTTATAGCTTTGGCGCCTTTTTCAAATCCAGTTTCGAGACACAAAAGACTTCCAAAGCAATTGTTTTTATAATATGTGTAATATTTATTTATTTAATATTCAATCTAAATTTTTATTATTCATACCCCCGGGGAAGTCTAATGCCAGAATTGAATTCGGCATCCCCGAAAACCCCCGAGTGACGAGTTTGGAGCGCTTCCCATGGACTATGCTATCCCCCCCCCGAATGACCCCCAGACAACCCCACAGAGGGACCCCCGAGCGCCCCCGGGGAAATCTAATGCTGGAAATGAATTCGGCATCCCCGAAAACCCCCGAGTAACGAGTTTAGAGCGATTTTCATGGACTATACAATTTCCTCCCCAGAATGGCCCCCCGAATACCCCCGCAGAGCCGCCCCCGGGTAATTCCAATGCCAGAATTAACTTCGGCATCCCCGAAAACCCCCGAGCAACGAGTTTGGAACGATTTTCATGCACGCTGCCATTTCTCCCCCAATTCACCCCCCGCGCACCCCCACAGAGCCACCCCCGTGCACCCCCGGGTAATTCCAATGCCAGAATCGAGTTCGGCAGCCCCGAAAACACCCGAGTAACGATTTTTCCGAGTTTCCAGTCGTTCCTATAATGGTGCAAGTAGTGATGCAATTGGAAAATGCATTTTCCAGCCCAGAAGGCATTTTTCAAAAAATGGCTAAACCAGACTATGTAGAGTCGTTTCCTGGGACCTTCCTGAACACAATGCAGAAAACCGCATCTCGATATCTGCTGTGCCTAAAAATTTCCGCTATTCGGGCGATTTTGATCTAAATTCCCTGGACTAAGAGGGAGGCTTGGATATCATTTAAGAAAGTTGTGACTAAGTTTTGGTCATTGTTAAAGATTCGAATTATGTGCTTATCGTAGCTAATATGATAGACAAATTCAATAATCTGGGATGCCTAATGAGCTTTAAAGTCCACTTCTTATATGACCATCTGGACTTTTTCCCTGACAATTTGGGTGATGTGAGTGAAAATCAGGGGGATCAGTTTCACCAGGACGTCAAAGTGATAAAGAAACGTTACCAGGGACGATGGAATGTTAACATGATGGTTGATTACTGCTGGTCACTTCACCGATAACAAGAAAATGCATCACATCTGTAAGAAGCTTCAAAGAGAAGAGAGAAACGAAATACAAAAAATAAACACTAAATGTATTGAAGTACTTATCGTAGCTAATATGGTTTAGTTTATGGTATGGTGTGTTAAGTTAATGAATTTTTTATTTTTTATATACCCTATTTGCCTCATTTTTAGATACAATCGAGGCCATGTTGTGAGAGAACAAAAAAACTAATGCCAGATACGGTTTCAGCACCCAAAAATACAGATTCAGTTGCATTTGTTTAAAGAGTTTTCAAAAAATGTTTTTTTGTCGGCTTTTGTAATCTCAGACGCGGTTCACCCCGAGAACCAAGTACTTTTTTACCAACCACCGAGAATACTGAAAAGTGTGACATGCCTGCCAGTAGTCCGTCATCAGTTGAGTCAGATCTAGAACGACTCGGACAATGCACTTTCCAACTACCATACAATGGTTTACGTTAGAGCAATCCGTTGACACTAAAAAGATTCAACTTGAAAAGATTTTGTGGGCTTCTAGCTTGCCTGCTTTATAAGCATTTTTAAATTCACATAGCATTTTGGGCACTCTGTTATCGAGCTTAAATATGCATGAATTGCAACAGATTAGAATATTATATTCAGGCAAGGCGATCTCATGCGCTATGTGAATAGTAAAAGGGCGACATGTGTTCCGAATCACGGAGGAACAACACATAGGCAAATACAACGTAATAGATATATAAGTTTAGCGCTAAAAACAACTGCTAGGTTTGAAAAATGAAATTGGAAAATTTTGTCGTAATAGAGAAGTCTCCCTTTAGGGACTTTTTTGAGGAACTACCAATCCGTCCTTATAGGACCTTGCATAGTTGCAATGCTACACAACATCGGATCGTAGAAGTTCTTTTTAGAGACAATTTTTAATATAATGCATTGTGAATTAAGTCTCGGGCATCATGTTCCGTCGTGTGAAATTTCGTCATAGTTCCAAAAATGACATCGTTTTGAGGAGTTACATGGCTTCTTGTCAACTTTCATTGCAGTTCTAAATATGACGTTCCGTGGGGCGTCACGTCCCGTCTTGCAAATTTGACTGCAGTTACAAAAATGACGCTTTAGAATCACGTCTCGAGAACTTTTGATATTTGGTTCATTTAAGTAGGTTCTTTAACATTTTCAACTAACATTTTAATTACAGAAGGGTAAATTTTTATGCACAATAGTATTTACAATTTTTACAAAAGGCTTCTTTGGACACTGGAACATCTACATATCATTAAGTGGTCAAATTTTTTATGAATTTTGATGTTTCTTGGCTTTTTCGTACTGCAAATAGCTTACGTGTTTGCCTTTTACATACAATTTTTAAGTGAAAATTTACCGCCACTCCTCAATGAAGTTGATTTCAGAATATGTGGTTTCTTCAAGATAGTACTCCATCACATTTTGCTTTGCAAGTGCGACAACATTTGAACAACGTGTTTCCTGGGAGATGGATAGGTCGAAGAGGTTTAAATGCTTGGCCCCCTTATCGCCCGACCTATGCCATGAAAGATTTTTTTTATTGTCAATCACTGTGAAGTTAATAATGTTTTATGATTTCTATAAGTAATATAACCATTCGGCTAACCAGATACAATAAAATGATTTAATTCTCCATATTTTTTTTACAAGTTCATTACAATTTTTAAACGCAATATACAATATTTTTGTATGACATAACTTAATAATTATCGCAATCTGCCTGACAATAAAATCATTATAATTTTTTTATATCATAAAATGCGAATAAAAAATCACACTCTTAAACGCAGCAACAAAAACGCCTACCTCTTGTATTTAACTTCTTCGTGTTGTCAAATTTATTAAATCAAAAAGCAGACCTGATAAAATTGTTTATGGTGCCTTTTCTTTTAAACAGATTTAAAGGCAGATAACCCATAAATAACCAGAAATGGAGGGACAAACTGGCTGTGCTGAATCCTCAGGACAACTCGCTGTGGAAGCTGACGAGAGAGGCGGGAGGCTATACCCGCGTTGAATGCGCGAGGACAGACTTCAATGGCGGACGCTCAAGAGGCGAGCGACTTAGCTACCCATTTCGAGAGTATCCACAATAATGATATACCGAACAATTTAGAGCACGACCGCATCGAAAATGACATTAACTCATTGGTCATGACGTACAATTGACGAGACGAGAATTTCTGAAGGTCATGACTAAGTCCTCGAAAATAGCACAAATTGTCAAGGACTTACCTAACAATAAATCCCCTGGAAAATATCTCCCGAGGTATTGTGTAGTTGACGTACATCTTTAACGCGATCCTTGCGGCCACACAACACTGGCCTTGTCAGTGGAAATGCGCCGTGGTCGTTCTCATCCTCAAGCCAAATAAGAACGTAAAGTCCACCGGCAGCTGCAGGCCCATCTCGTTGCTATCGGCGATCTCCAAATTGGCTGAGAAGCTCGTCCTGATCGACGATGAGTCCCAGTTTGGCTTCAGCAGCGGCAGGAGCACGGTGCAACAGGTCGTTAGAATAGTTAACGACTTAAAAATACAATACAACCTTGGGAAGAGCACCACTACGACTTTCCTACCTACTTCATCAAGCTCATTCACTGGTTCCTGAGTGGCAGATCCCTGCAGGTACGGTGAATAACAAACTATCAACACAGCGGGACATTTGCTCGGGAATCCCGCAAGGTTCTTGTCTGCCGCCAAAGTTGCACAACCTGTACGTCTCCGACTTCCCCAATACGAAGCTGGCACAAATATGCTGCTGAAAGCGCACATTGCTTACTATGATCAGTGAAAGATTCGGGTGAACACTGAAAAATCGGAGGCGATTGTCTTCACGCGCCGATTCACAGAAAATAAAATTCTAATACCAATCTCTATCCGAAAAAACAAAATTCCTACCAAGAGGTACGTGAAGTTCTTGAGGGTGAGACTGGACCAGCGACTGACGTTTACCACCCATATTAATGAGACGATACGAACGATCCACTTCCTTACCAGGAGTCTATATCCGCTCATGGTCACGGGTAGCAGACTTAACCGACAGAACAAAAAACTGTTCTACACAATGGTGGTCAGACCGTTCATCACATACGCGGTATCGGTGTGGTGTAGCATACCGACCATGGTAATGAAAAAACTAAAAGAGCTGGACCACAAATATATGCGCCTCATTTCAAACTCTGGAAGGTACACACCTCCCTCAGAGACCTATACGCATTTTGCAATGGCATAATCCCGATAGCGGATTACGTCCAGCAGATATCTCAAAACTTCTATTCTTTCAAGCTTGACGATAGTCCGTTAAGACTCATAACGCAAAGTATACAGCATAGTGCCCCATTTCGGATTAAACACCCCTTACCGTGCCAGACGTTACCGAATTTCCGGCGACCCCTGTAGCCAAACTTCAGGAACTATAACTTCCGCTTATCCCATCCACCTTTAATGATATTTCATACCTCTTTCTAACTATAAATCTTCCCTGTCCTCCTCTTCCTTTCTGTTTGTATCCGTTTTGTCGAATTTGTTTTTTAGTTGCTTTTTGTACATTTTTGTCTCTAAATTCATTTCGCATCACAAACCTTAACAATACCAAAACCTTTTGGAATACATTTTTTTAAAATTAAAGTTTAGGCCAGCCATGCGTAGCCCAGTATTGACGTATCTCGTGGAAGGCACTTCGTTCAAATTGAGGTACCTACCAGCGTCATATACAAAATTTAAAAGTATTTTGTGCGCGAGTTATTAGTTAATATATAATTTTAAGTTTAGTTTAACCTGTTCTTAGATATAATAAAATTTAATTACATTTTTTATCTATTTTTCGTAGAAAGAGTTTAGGTTTAGTTTAATTTAATTATCGTTTTAACCGAACCAGGCTTACCCCGCCCGATCTTGCAATTCGCCACCGCGACCAACGTGGTGGTTGCATGATCGGTCCCGGGATAGGTTCTGAGGAGGTAGTTTTGTAAAGGTAATTTTAATAAAGAGGTTTTGAATTTGAACTGATAAAGCATATACAATTTATTTTACTTGAAACTTCATTATTATCACCTTCTGCCACGCGATAATATCATTTAACAAAATCTGCCATCTCCTTAGCTATCAGGAAAATATTTTGTATAATAACCTAATGTTAAAAGTGTTTCTTAAGAGATGCAAATAAACGAAATTTAATACACTGTATCCCCGTCTATCAGAAATTGCACAATTTTAATGAATTCTTTGTAGCATCACATATTATCTATATGTTGTTAAAGGAATTAAATTTTAATTTTTGAAAAACATTTTGTATGCTAAAATCACTATTAGGGGTACCGAATTATAACGCTAATATTTGTTCACTATTCTATATAAACCTTATTATTTCTGTTTGCAGATTCCACTTCAAGAGCGGAAACGCGGAACATCCTTCTGATAAATTTTACAATACGACTGTTGAAGTGCTACCTGTAGAATCCAATCCGTATAGCAATTCATTAAATATCACAAGTGATGGCTACATTGTTGTAGGTAAGTCACGTACATATAGCTATTAGTATCTTGACAGCTACTACAGTATTCTTTCCTATTATTTGGGTTTTCTACCACAGTTTTCAATAACTCAGCTTTCACAGTCGAGACGGACCAAAGCGAGTTGTATATTTAACTTTATAAATTGCGTTAAATTTCCTGTTAATTATTTAACTCAAATATATTTTAATGAATGGGCTGTCAGATTTTTAAGGTTAAATCGTATTGGAGTTTAAAATTAACTGTTAAATTGGGACCCAAATTAGAAAATACCCCAGAAACATATTGATTTAATAAATTTTCAGGCTTATTTAATACTGTCTACAAAAATGTGAATGCGAATTTATACATTTTGCCCCGAATTATCCGCATTTCCCTTTATATGTTTATATGTGCAAAAATAGTAGGAGAATTTCCTAGGTTCGGAAATGCTCGCTAACGGTACCATAATATACTTATTAGACCAATACTGCCAGTTTATAACATGTTATTAAGCCAAGACTTTAGCGTACTCGATAAATTATGAGCATGTATACTTTATACGAGCACAATTGAAACTGGTCAGTGTTAAAGCACAGGACCGTGCGCACTGAACTTGATATTTTGTCCTATATATTTAACAATGATATCGAGATTCAAATGGTAGTTGAAACTGTGCAGGCGAGTCCGAGACTGGTAATGTAATCAGCCTGAATGAACCATCTATGACTGCACTGGTTTAAAGATAATAAAACGGACAGGCCTACAAGCATAAAAAAACTCGTAAATCATTTCTTGGAAGTCAACGTGGACTTGTGAGATGTGCTGTCAATGTGCCAGCGCAGTGCATAAATATCTGTTATAACATCAACGTAGGAGTTTAGTTAGTTATTGTTCATATTTATAAATATTTACTACTATATAAAAGGTAAAATATTTTAATTATTTACTAATTTACCATGGCTTTCTGGAGACCATTTGAAACAGAGGATAATATAGTAGCACCCGAAAAATCTTATCATTTTCTTATGACAAGCATTTCTATTTACCTCCGGCCATGTACAATAAAGAGATGCTGACTGTTTTTGCCGGCTATTAGTTTTTATACGGTTTCAATTAAGTTCGTATACACTTTACTGATCCCTAACAGATGATTAAATTAGGATGCGTCTTATCATTCCCATCGAGTATGTGAACTTTTAATAATGTATGTCATAGCGGAGTACATCTGTAATTTGATAATACGCATACACCAACCATGAATACAGACCGCCAAAAGTTTGGCGCATGAGTAGAAGGTTCGCGGTTCGCTAAGTCGTTGGCTAATGTTACTGCAAAGGAGATATAGAAAGCTAGCAGTATTGGTTCTAGTAATAAGTTATAGACTGGTGGTCAAGAGGTGAGCGCACTTGCCTCTCACCCAAAAGTTCCGGGTTCGATCTCCGGTCGTGGCAGTGGAAAATACTGTGAGAGGGATTTTTCCACTATACACGGATATTGGGTATGAGTCCCTTGTCTCTAAATTCGTAGCCCCCTCCCACACAAGGCTCTTCTAGAGCCTTCCGGGATAAAGTGGGTCGTAATTACCTGTGGCGTTATTTATAAAAAAAAAAATCGAGTCAATCGGTGTTCAAAACTGCCTTTTTGGTAACAAATTGCAAAAGTTTTTTCTCGACGGTTTAAATGTTTTTTGGGGTGCTAAATCCGAATTTCAAATTTGCCGCCTTGTAAACTATACGTTTTTCGAAGATAATCATTTTATACAAAATTGAAATAGACAAAATTTATTATAAAATGAATTAGTCAACTTTGATTTTCTAACGAGCGGTTTCGGCGCTAGAGCGCGCTGAAAAACAGCGATTTTTTATCTCCTTCCGCGAAAACCACTCTCACCTACAACTCGTAAAATATACCGTTATTAATACATGAAGATGTATTAAATTTTCTACAAGAGACATCTCTAATATTCAATTTTCTCATAAGGGAGGAGGGAGCAAAGCGAAAATTACGAAAAATGCCTTCTGCGCCCTACAGCCAAAACGACCCCTCTCTATCATCTATCTCTCATCGGCGCTATACTTTCAATGTATTACGCTTACGTTATTTTGAATGAATTGATGGCAAAGCACATTTGATGAAAACATTAATAAATTATAATATTACAACATATTAGGTACAAGCCACTGAATATAAAGCTGAATGTGAAATCTGTATATAGTAATGTACATGTGTTATGAAATGAGTGAAAGTCGAGCCCAGGAGAAGGCATTTGATGTTAGAGCATGGTCACAAAAGACAGATAAGTTATATAGTGAAGTATCGATGTATGAAGAAAAAGCTGATGTCATGTGCGCAGTTGTTTTAGTCGTCTCCGTTTGGTTGCTGGTGGACCTGGCAACGTTTCTTGGGCACCAGAAGGTCCAGGGGAAGAGTTTTGGGCAATGGAAGGTAAAGGCAAAAAGTCAGGGGATCTTTACATAGATTGAAGATTAGGGAAAGCTTACATTTCTTATGAGCAGTGGCGCAGGACCGTGCGGAAAATCTGGGGAATGAAACCCAAAGTGGTTATGTGGATATACACTGCCATCATAAGACCAATAATAACCTATGGAGCTGTGGTTTGATGGCCTAAGAGCAAACAGACTACAGCTAAGGTCAAGCTCAGCCAAGTGCCGAGAGTTGCCTGCCTAAGCATAAACAGGGCTCTGCGAACAACGCCAACGGGCACTATGGAGGTAATGCTATGTGTGCCACCACTATATATATATATATATATATATATATATATATATATATATATATATTAAATCCATTGGCATATAACCAAATATAGACTGTGGAGAGGCCAGAAGTCACCTGTGGAATTAGGCTGTCAGGATGACGCCTCTTCTACTGATGTGCACAATTGGTATTTCTCCCCGGTCTGTCTTTGGCAGATACTACATAATACGGACTAATGGTGATAACGAATCTGCTGACGAAGGTGTGATCAACATCTTCACAGACGGATCAAAAAGAAGGATGGGGGCAGATGTGAAATGTACTCTAGAAATCTGAAAATCCAATATAAATGGGCTATGGATGGGCGAACCAACGTAGTATAGACGGAACTGGCGGACATAACCATAGCTACAAATGAGATTGTCAGTAGACAAGCTACGGGCAAAACAATCAGGACCTACACAGATTGTAGACAATCATTACTAGCCCTGAGAACTTGCAAAATTACCACAGGAGCAGTATGGGAATACCACCAAGCACTTGTGGGTACCTCCAACATGAATATCATACTAGTATGCACAGTGTAATGGTAACGAAATAGCCGATATATTGGTCAAGAAGGCGCAGGTCTAAGTTTCTTTGGGCCAGGCCCGGCCAGTCTGTTACCGATCACTGCGATAACACAAATAATTAAAGAGAACATCCACAATGAATTCAAGAAGCTGTGGGGTGAAACAAACAGCTTTCAGCTTGCTAGGGACTACCTGGAAATGTTCAGTAAAAACCTACGTTTTGTAACGGGAATCCAGACTGTACACTCTCTGTTAAGGAAACATCTACACAATATGGGATTACGCGAAACACTTCTCTATAGAGGTTGTGAACAAGAAGATGAGACGGTTCAACATGTACTCTGTGACTGTCCTGCCGTTTCATCAATCAGATAATCCATTTTGGGGGAGCATTAGCCTACTCTGGCTAATGTAAGTGAGATGCCCCTAGGCAGCATCACTACCTATTTTGCAAGATTAAATTGGTAGGAGGCCTAGGCGAGGGTCTGCCTACAGTGAGGATGTACAAGGGGCCCTATGGGGCCTAAGTGTTGTGATTCAATAATTTTCATTGACCACCTTTCCAGCCAAGTCCATAAGCATTTTTCGTAATTTTCGGTTGGCTTCATCCCCCTTGTGAGAACATTTAATATTAGAGCTGTTTCTTATAGAAAATTTAACAGACATTTGGGTATGTAACATTTTAAACAAGTGGAGAATAAACGGTACGATTAGTAGAAATCCTGGATCAAAGAACAAAGGATATCCTAGTTAACAAGAAACTAACTATTAATATTTCGTTATTACACCATTTCTATTTATAACTTCTATAAGTCTGTTTGGCATAGTATTAAATAACCTTATACAATAATCATTAGTAATAATATTTTCCCATGAATTATTTACTATTTCCAGTAATTCTTCGGCATTCCGTGGTCTCACATTTCGTTTTTGGATACTTCTTACTAGTAGCCCCCATACTTCTTCCACAGGGTTAAGATCTGGACTATGACTGGGCCAGTTAAGAACATTGATGTTGTTATCTTGAAACCAGTTAGTTACGGTATGAGCAGTATGAACGGAACAATTGTCTTGTTGAAATTTGAATTCATTATTAGGAAATAATTGTGACACAGAAGGGAGCATAATATTGTCTAAAATCCTAATATACGTTTCACTATTAAATCGTTCCTCAATATGCCACAAAACACCAGGACCACGTACCGATATCCGAGCCCACATATTGACGGAAAATCTACCACTTTTATCATTGTTAGATATATATATGTCTCATCGAATCGAGTATTTGGAGGGCAGTAAACACGAATACGACCGCTGTGTATTGATTGACTGGAAACTTTTTTCGTCTGTAAAGATTACATTGTTCCAAAAATTTACATCATGCGCTAAAAATTCAAGTGCAAATCCTACTCGAGCTTCTTTATGTTCAGCTTTAATTAAGTATTTCTGTGCTGCTTAATGACAGCGTAGCTCCGATTCTCTTACTCGCCGGCGACCAGTTCTACTCGATCCAGAAAAAATCGTTTCTTCAGCAGCCTGAATAACTGAATAAAATGGATTTTCTACTAAAGCATTTACCAATTGCAAATCTTGTTGTTGAGTTGATATCCTTCGTCGCCCTGATCCAGGATTTTTACTAATCGTACCGTTTATTCCCCACTTTCTTAAAATGTTACACACCTAATTTTTGTCAATATTATAACGTAGTGCAATTTGTCTCATTGACCATATATCTCCTGCTTTAGCAATAACTCCAGATTTAACTAAATCGCTTATATGAGCCATATTAGTTTTTTCACACTTGCAATAAATTATGACAACTAACTGACAATATCACAAAAATTAAAGTTAGATGTACACAACTAGATTTTAGCAAAATTCCGTTATAAGACTTTTTTTGCTCACAACCGTACATGTAGGAAATTTTGTCTACTTTAATTTGTACAGAATCATTTTAGAAAAACACATAATTTTCAAGATATAAGCGAAAAACTGAAAAAGTTTGGAGAATTTTTAAGTTTTTTGCGCTTTTCGTTGTGAAACCGACCTCCTACAAGGCAGCAAACTTCTATGTATACGAAGGGTACGAACGGATGTTTATATCGATGTCAGGGCAAACATACCGGATAGGCTTCATATCGGTGCTCTTTTTGGTTTCTTACAGGAAACACGTCTTTTATTATAGTAATTGGAACTGTAGAATAGCGGATTTGTAGGCTCATTAAAATATAAGGTATGTACAGAAGTGATAGCAGCGAGGGCAGTGATGATACGCCTTCAAGTGTAAAGCGACGGATTATTTCTAATCATCGGTTCATGCGCATCCATAAATCAGAAAAGACAATACTTATGTGAATACCATCATCTGTTAGTTAGAGGAACATTTAGATAGGTTTTATGCATACATGAGAATGGGTTCTGAAACACGGAACATTTGATTAATGAGCTTGCACACCGCGATGTCTAGAGTTCTACTGCGATCGAATAAGAAACTATTTTGATTTTGATGTAAACGTACTGCTACCAGCACTAGGGCGGTTTAGCTATTGTTAGGCCTGAGAGGCATTGACTTGGGGATAGATAACAAAAGAGGAAAAAAAGGAGCAACTACCACACGTATGTGGCCCCGAAGTATAGCCCGCAGCTAGCTTCGGAGAACTTCAGGGTCTAGATACGACCACCGTTACTGCCTAGAAGAAATACAAATGTCCAATATAATAAATTTTATTTGCTATTAGGGTTCTGGTTCTTTTACTTTTCCCTCCACACAGGGGAGCCAATACAGAAGTGCAGACTCTGGACCAGCGGCCCAATTGTAATTACTTACTATTGTTAAAATTAAGACAGAAAAAATAAATATATGTATGAAATTAACGACTTTGTGATAATAAAACATGCCAATGAATACTTACAACTATTGAACCCGAACGATTGATTCCTCAGGTGTAGACTACATAATATGGATTACAGGTTATATTTGAAAAAGGTATTTTATGATCAGAGGTAAAATTTTCAATGTTAAATTTGTAGTAAAGTTAAGTTAAATCACCAAAAACATGGCAATTGATTAAATAAAATAAAAATGAATAGAGTTTATCGATGTAACTTGAAGAAATTTATATCATCTAAGGGAGCCGCTCATTGTGGAACATGTTGCTACCGATATCGTAGTTGGGAAATGTGGTGATAATTTATTGAATTTTAGATCTTCTGGGAGAATAAAATTGCTTAATATTTTTGTGTGTTAGCATACATGGGATTGTCCTGCCATTTTCTTTGACTTTATTTAAACAGCCATATATAAATACGTGATATACTGTATGTCAAAATTAATACTACTTTTATTCGACAGGCCCTATAGTAAGAAAAAAACTAATCATAACGCAAGACGCATTTCGTAACTGTTGAGACCGACATAGTAGCTGACGAAAAATGAATCATGGCACAGTGGAAAAAAATAATTTTAGAATTCCTTGTGAAGAATAAGAGGCAGGATTTAACTTTATCTCCTTATATTAAAATGAAACTGGGGACAATTTTGTGTTTACTCAGCTTTTAATTTTAGTTTCTCAAATACTATTATGAATCGCTTATCGGAGAGAAGAATAGTAAATGTCATTTTTCGTAGAAATATTAATCATATTATTGGGCTCAGTTACAGTTATCATAAATAATTTGAGGTATAGCCTGTTGAAAAGTGAACAATATTATTTAAATAGTAGATATTACATATTTCGAGTAACATGTCTATTTTGCATGTTTATTAAAGCAAATAACTGAGTAGTGAGTATCCCTATTTTTCAATTTGCGTTCTCAGTCATATTTCCCCCTGAAAAGTACGCTGAGGCGTGTTTAAATTTGTACCATAACAGTGCTCCTAAGAATGACTTTCAGACCGACACGATGTGGGTCTTTTTCGGGGCCCAAGTAGACACTTTAGCTATTCATTCTCCTCATTACTTAAATACCTGAGATAAGTGGCGACATCAGCATTTTGTAAATACAAGCAAATTCAGTTAGTGACACTGACCTTGTTTATATTAGTCCATTTAAAGAGTAGGGGGATTTATGACGAAATTAGCAAATGTTTGCTCCTGGGACTAGACAATATCTCTCCACCTCGAGGGTGCTGAATCGATTCCCGGGGTCAAACAAATTTTTCCACCTCGGCAATCCCTTCAAATTGGCCAAAAACCACCCCCAAAGCCCCTTTTCCGTGAACCCATTTATTTTCCCCAGTTTTTCCGCTAGTTGTTGTACCCTCGAATAGAACGGAAGGTCCCTCTGACCTTAGCCACACTTACGCCAGATTTCCACCCCTATAGGGGGGTTAGAAAATTGATGTTTTTTGTGAGGAAAAAGTTGTTATGTTACAGGAGGTGTTTCTTTGAATAAAGTGGTAGGTGACTTGGGTTGTGTAACCACCACCGGGGGGTTGTTTTCACCCTTCAAAAGGGTAAAAAAAAATTTGAATACACTTTGTTTCATTTAATTTGAATTTGTCTTTCAAATAATTATTAAAATGTTTAACGGCACTTTCCTCGAAAACGGTTGGAGTTATCAAGTTCCACCAAGTGTACCTTTTATACGTGGAAGTGACGCCCTCATCAGATTTTCTAATCAGAAGTACCACAACGTTTCGTCAAAAAATAGATAAAGGTCCTGTGGCGCTCTCTATTATCTAACGTGATGTAATACATAAATTATTGTTTCTTATAATAAAAAAAGTTCCTCTAGCAAATTTGGCGTAGATCAGTCAAGATGCTGTTGAGTTGTTGCAAAAAAAATGAAAAAATAATTTGTACTTTGACACCCTGTATGTTTTTCCACAGCAACATTTTACTAAAGCATATTTAGTTATATCCTCATATTTTGGCCCAAAGAATCTACCCCTGAACTATGGCCTATTATTAATGGCCCACCCTGTATATGAAAAATGATCATGTTTGCCTATTATAAGAATAATTTTCTTTACACCTGTTCCGAACTAACAAGTTTATTGAAAGTTAAATATCAAATACAATTAATTATCCTTCAACAGTGAATTTTAAAAACCTGACGCATGTGCAACTTGCTTTATAACAGTTAATAGTTCTTGGTCTTCAAGTTCAAAAGTAATTAACGTCAAGGAAGTTTTATGTAATAAATTTAGTTCTTCCAGCTTCATTAGTCAGCACACGAAGGTCACGAGGAATCTTTAAATACGCCCATTGCTAGAAATTATATCTTCTATTGCTGTTATTAGTAGTAGTTATAATTTTTGAACAACTTACAATTAAAAGTTAAGTGATGCACTAAAATTGTATTATTCTTTAACGATATCAAACACCTTACAATTTATTTTGCAAAGTATTAAAATAGGTCATGTGTCTTGAAGAGTAGCATGGGTAAGTAATGAGCTATGTTCCTAACAACGTCAATTATTTATTTACATCTTTAGAATCGCTCCTGATCGTAGGTCTCTGTGCATGATTCATAATAAATTAGATAAGACGGCTTGTACAAAGGAATTACCATCGTTTCTTATATAACATAGAAAGCCACGTAATTGTTCTATACTTGTAATATACATCAAGAAGCCGTAAGTATGTCGTGCCCATTTTAACGTAACTCATTTCATAAGAGGGATGGCTATAGTTCGCATCCTTACAACGTAACTTTAATTACTTACCGAAGTGGGTTTTATGTTCTCCAATTTCCTGATTATATCAGCTAACGGAAGTCCGGATGCAGTATAAAAGATAAACAATTAGTATTAATTAAGCATTGTAAATCATAGTCACATAAGTCTCAGGAAAGTATTACTCAATGTTCTTTTATAATTGGAGTAAAGTAGCATTAGACGTATAATAATTGTCTGTTGTGTTTTTTTGAATTTTGACGATTTTTCTATATTTATAAGTCAGATATCAAACAATAGAAATCCTTTGTGACTGCTTCTAACGAAATATAATGCATAACTAAGGGAGAGAACTACAAATTGTATAAATAAACAGTACAAAAAAATGTTTTCCTTCTTATGCAACACTGATTTTATGTACTTACACTCTAATTTAAATAAATCTATTGAACATTGGTTTTTACATGTTATGTCTTTCTAAGCCTGGTATTTGGATGTAACTAAACTGAAATGCTTTCATTTCTGTTAGATTTTGTAGTTTGTTTACATTATACTTAATAAGGTTTGCACTTTCGTTTATATTTAACAGCTTTTTTGTTGTCTCAACTAGGATATTTGTTTTTCGTTGAATTTCTCAACCGCTGCTCCGATGTTTAGCTTTTCTTTGTTATGATAAAAATGGGTGTTGCAACTAGACAACAATAACAAACAATAATTGAACAAAACTGCAAATCCGATGACTGCCCTAACCAAGTTTGACTGGCTAGGGAAGAAACTCTTGATATTTAGCTTCTTTAAGAGGATATTTGCCTCACACTCCTAGGGTATGACTCTCCGTAGGGTGAGAGGCGAAGACGTATTAAAATTATAGTAAAGACCGCCTTCGAAGGTCAGGTGCCAGGTTCTTTTGGACGATTTCGCTATACGTTCATAACAACGTACAGGTCCGTACTAAATATATTGCACAATAGAGGTGTTGGTTTGCGTATATGATCATGTTTTTTAATTTTACCTTTTTCTCCTCACATCTGGCTTTAAGTTGGTTACCCTCAAATGTTATAATTAATTTTAACCAATGTCCAATAATTTCCATTTGTATATTCTTGGTGAAAATACAAGAAAAAAAATCGATAACTGTAAACTTCAAGATGGCGGTTTTAAAATCGCGGACGTTTGAAAAGACTAACACAGCAAAGCCTAGCACAAACCGCAGGACCTAGCTAAGAAGGGAATTTTGAAATTCTACACCTACGCGGTAAAATGTATGTGACAAAGAAAAATAAATAAAATTTGGCCAGTATTGCTAAGGAAGAGTTTGATATATACTTAGTGAAAAAAAATATATATATATATATATATAAAGAAGAAGGGTAGTCTTGACTGACTAGTTAAGAAAACCAAAATTAAACACACGTGGTGTATCTTGAGGTTGCAGTCAGAGGTGAAAAGTTTACGGCCACAAAACAGAAAAAGAAAAACTCTTTTGTTACTTTGTCAAGCTTTCGGAAATTATTTATTCCCTTTATCAAGACATTAACTTGAGGTTAAAAGTTAAGGTCACATGTATTATAAAATAGTCGCATTTTTTAACTTAATGTAGACAAATTCATACACAAATTCCTTTACAGGTACACAATTTAAGGTAAACAATTACTGATTATTTAAAATTAAGGATTAAAACCATGATTAAAATAGATATAACAAAATGAACATGAATAACTATCACATGTGAGTGTAGAACTCAGTTCTACACTCACATGTGATAGTTATTCATGTTCATTTTGTTATATCTATTTTAATCATGGTTTTAATCCTTAATTTTAAATAATCAGTAATTGTTTACCTTAAATTGTGTACCTGTAAAGGAATTTGTGTATGAATTTGTCTACATTAAGTTAAAAAATGCGACTATTTTATAATACATGTGACCTTAACTTTTAACCTCAAGTTAATGTCTTGATAAAGGGAATAAATAATTTCCGAAAGCTTGACAAAGTAACAAAAGAGTTTTTCTTTTTCTGTTTTGTGGCCGTAAACTTTTCACCTCTGACTGCAACCTCAAGATACACCACGTGTATATATATATATATATATATATATATATATATATCTTAGAAAATAATTAGTAAAATAATATGAGAGAGGATAATATTTGACATCTAGTTGATATAATTACAAAAAAGAAGAAACTTTCTTTACTTTTAGTAAATAATTTTTTTTTTTTTTTTTTTTTATACATTTATTTAACGTCGGCCTATTTCCGCTACTGAGGCCTAACACCGACGCCTGTAGACGAGCTACCCCCAACCAGGAATTTTGCCGAACCTCTTCCCTTAAGAAGAGTAGGGATCTTTTACTTGCCTAACATTTAATAGACAAGGGACCGACGGCTTTACATCCCCTCCGAAGGATGGTATATCTCCTATACAACCCTCGCCTAAGGTTGTATAGCTTCCGCGCATACAAGTAAATAATTTGAAGGTAGCGATTTCAAAATGGCTGACGTCTCAAATATGTTTTCCGATTTTAATCAAAATAAGTATCCTGGGGTATATAGAGTTGTTTGATACGAACATGAAATCAGTTTTTACAAATTGCAAATAGCAGATTCAAAATACAGATAACAAAGAGGAATTTTAATTTTCACGGTTTTATTTAATAAAGTGCCACCATAGTATATGGGGGAGGAGCATTGCATAAATGAGACGAAGAAAGAGACATGTATTTGAATATTGATTACAAAACGGCTAATGCCTAAAAAGTGTAAAATAAAAAAATTAAGAAAAAATTCTAAAGGCAAGGTTTTAGCATATACATTAAAAACTAGAAATTAATGTTTTTTTAATTAAAATAAAAACAGGCAATTAAGAAAATGCAAAAATTTTCTGAACAGAGACAGTAAAATATTCCATACATCACGCTTTTAACGCCCCATGCTTTTATTTTAAACATATAACAGCCTTAAAGTGTTGTGATAATTAAAAATATATATTTATGGTCTATAAATTTTTAGTGAAAGCATTTGTCTTTAAAAAGGTTTTTCAAATATCGTCTGCATCTGATTTCTTTATTAATTATAACTACAGATACGTCAAATAAAAAAATAAAAAAAGGTAAACCCACAATAAATAAAACCACGCTAACTATTCAACAGTGTTATATTGTAGAAAATTACAAAACTTTTTAAAACCATCATTGAGATTCAAAATATGTAAATAATAAATGAAGTGGATAGGTAAAGATTACTGAAAAAAGTAATTAGAAAGTAACGAAGTAATCATTTCAGCATTTTAAATTTTTTTATAGATTTAGCGTCTTTGACATTTATAATGTAATCAGAATTTCTAATTTTCATGTTTTTGCTATGTCTGGGATAAATGATTGCAGACAGTAAACAATTATAATGAAAATGATTTAGTTTAGGAACCATTTTTGTCTTAAATGATGCAGAAATTTTTTTAATGTTTATAAATTTTTTGTTGTCCACACTCCGAAATAAAGCTTTTTAAAATGCCTTCTATTTCAAACTGTCTGTCATTGAAAAATGTCTTTGCAGTACAGAGCCATCTACATTCTAACATATTAATAAATGATCTGATCGAAACCTGAAGCAATTTACACATTCTAGCAATAGGCTTCTGGAGAATTCAAATACTTATATTATTTGCCAAAATATTACGCCTGGGAGTTTATATTGGTGCACCCTGTATATTTAGTCAATGCCTATTGTTAGTCTTATTTGGTCTATCTACGACTCGAAACTACAATTTTCCTCTAGAATGTACTATTGCGATCGAATTGAAGTAATCAATTTTTTATCAAGTAGTATGTTTTTTCAAAAAAAGTCTGTTGTAGATGGGAATTTTTATATCAGTCATGTCAATTAAATTATTTTAACAAGATTGGTGGATATCACACAATGACATTGATACTAATAAAAATAATAAAATATATTATGATTGATGCGTTACTGGTCAGAACCATATTTACAATGGGAAAATCAGTCGATTACTTTTTTTTCGGCAGCAATAGTACGTATGTAAAAATTCGTCAGTTGCTCAAAACTGATTCTCGACTCACCATACAGACATAATTATAGTATTATTATAGTTCGATCTAACTACATAACTCAAAAATGAATAACATGTTCAATTTTAAATATCTGCAATTTCACCACCGTTTTATTAAAATATAACGCACGAAACACCACAATAAAAAACTGCATAAATCACATACTTAATAGATAAAAAACAGAAGCCGTTCCTGAAACTGATCACATCACCACAAGTATTTACAAATAGAGTTAGGAGGGTGTTAGTAGCTAACGACGTCAATGAGGGCACCACTTTCCACTTATAAAATATCTCATATTTGCTAGCAAGACGCCTATAAGTTTGTGTATAGATTAACGGAATACAATAATTTTTTTACTAAAATGTATTTTTTTTAATTACACAAACATCAATCTAAGCCCGTCTTGTGGCAGAATTAATTCATTTTGTCATTAAATATACGTTTTGAAGCGTACAAAATCAGCCATAATCACCTTTTTTCCTAAATTCAATCGTATGTAGTAATCAATAACTATGACAAAATTTAAAAAATGTTACTCGGGAGGCATAAAACAATCTGTCTTCTTTCCAGTACATTTTGTTGAGATGTAAAATAGTAAGCAGGCGTCATCTAGCTATCTCGCTATCATAAAAATACCGAGATGTACCAAATAGTCAAGGGATCCTCGTGTCGCTCGTCACATGCCTACCTTGCACTGACGAGAGCCAAAAGCTCGAAACTGCAGTCTGCAAGTGGTATGAGACGACTGGCACGAGAGCTCCTTTAAGTAGGATCAGTCTTTCGACTGGTGTTTGTTGCAATCGAAGCATTAGCGTTTTGTTGGTAATATGCGATTATTATACTTAACGCGCCAGGCTTGTAACTTGTAATTCAGCGCTCGGCGGGGCACATAGCCCGAAGAGTAGTTGTTGATTGTAGTCTGGTTACATTCCTTACAGTAAAATAAGGATTTTATAAAGGAGCTTGGGACTGAAATATTATGTTTTAATATTTCTGCCTTCTAGAAGCACACTTGATATATATATATATATAATATTTAAAACAGGTGATTGTATCATGGGGAGTAGAAACCAAACTTAATTTACTCTACGGCAAAACCTTAACCTAAGCTTAGCTGTTTTATAATGAAGGTGGTGGTAGGTAAGTGTCCGCTGTCAATTTCGGAGGGAAGAATTTTTAAAATGGCGGCGACTCTGAACTTCTGCTACGAGGTTCACTTGCAATATAATGATCCAAAACCCATAAAACCATATGCTAGGAAGTACGATGACGCCTCAGAATGAATATCATCATACAACTCCAAAAGATTATAGTAGACAACACCAGACAAAAGTGCAGCTCGCTTCCAAAATAGACTTGGACAACAATAGTTGTCGAGAGACAGCAGAAATAATTCGTGGTCACAAAGAAAGTGGGAAGAGATAAATAGCCCTAAAAGGATAAAATTGTTTTATATAGGCTTACATCAACTTCATTTGACATTACACACTCAGGACAACGATTAATAGAATTTTGATTTATAAAAAAATATATAACTAATTCTAATTTTACTAATAAATACTTGAAAATAACTTGGCAATATCATTTTAGCATACCTGAAGGTGTTAGACGGACTTTTAAAAGTGATTAATCCCATAAAAAAAATCGGCAGCTACTGGAAGCGGCTGGAACCTCCCCACTCAGTGGATCTTTGAAGTCGAAAAGAGCATTAAATTGTGTGACAAAACGGCGCTAAACGTAATCTGATCCCATCCAAAACCTTTTCAGATCTTCTGGAGCACTAAAGAAACCCTCAACTTAATGAATTTGCAATCATCTATGCGAGTTATTACCTACATTATCGCTCGTTGAATAATATACTATTTCCTAATAGTATATTATTAATATCCTTATTAACAACTTTAACATCACTTGAACGATTAAGAAAGTCTAGTTATCCTAAATACTACAGATTTGTAAAGTAACAAACTGAAAATTGGTAAAGTGATAATCTATAATAAATTCACCAACGAAGGTACAGAAAGCATATGCTATTGATATTGTTACATCTACCTTTAAAGTTTGTGACAATCCACTAAAAGTTACAAATATGCCAAAATCTTATTAACATGACATGACACCAACGTTATCGGATGACAAACGATGACAATGACAATTGTCAAAATTTGCTCATTTCAATCCGATCGCTCGCGGCTGCCTTTGTTAAATGAAACATTAGCATTTCAGTAATTTTACTAGATTTGCTTTGTTTTTAATTTTTTTCACGGAAACCAAATCGAAAGGGTGGAAGTGTGATATATCGTTGAAATCAGAATTTTAACTGCTTTTCAATGGTTCCATTGCAAATTGAAAGTAAGTATAAAATAAACAACTTGTTGCGTCAAAATGGCACTAAACGTAATCCGATCTCAACCAAAACCTTTTCAGATCTTCTGGGGCACTAAAGAAACGCACACGCAAAGTTCCTTTTAAATCCGTTCAGTAGTTTCGGCGCTTTCGTGCTAACACACATACACACATACACACATACACACACACAGACATTTTTCAAAAACCACTTTTTTGGGTTTCTAGGACCTCAAAACGTAAAGATTTGATGTTGTCTCAATTTTCGTTTTTGAACCAATTTTAGTAACCTCTCACAATTTTATTGTGGAGAGGTTAAAATATGGGCAAATTTGTGACTGGCTTCTAAATTTCGCAACTAAATAACTCAGTCAGCCAAAACTTAATGGTAGTGTAATTATCTGTTTCCTTACACAATAAGAAAATCTTAAAATTTCTAAGTTACACTTGCAATCTCCATCTAACTCCTATACCCTTAAAAAACAAAAAGACGACCCCCAATAAAAAAACCACAATAGCAAGTTGTTATCAAGAAGTATTGAAAACATTCACAAGTAATACGATTCCTCTATTTGGAACCCTATACTTTACGCTCGAGTAGTGAAACGAATGCAGTACCTATTCTACCTCAAGCAGCCCACCGACTAGATGCCATTATTATGATTTTCCGATTAGTTCCGTGATACAACTGTACACGTGAAAGCCAGCTAATTAAATTAAAAATAATAAAAATTGTACAAATAAAGTAAAATAGTATAAAAAGAGTATTAATTTCCCCAATAACAGTATATTCATTCACCAATCCCCAATTTATAACCCTAGCATCGTGCTGTCAAAATAACCTGTAACATCTTTGAGATTTGTAATCAGCTAGGTTTGCTGAGTTTTTCGTTCACCTGAGCACAACTCACATGGAACTTGTCTAGGCAGTTTTTACACTCGATAAACTTGGTATTTATAATAAAATTTTCCAACCACATTTCAAGAACTCCCGCTTTCGTTGGCATCTTGAACTTTAATACATATATTGATTAGGTGCATTTATTGCGTAGCAGATGTTGATTTAGACCTCTCGCCTGTACGTCTATTCACGCTTGTTCACCTCAATGGACAACTAAGAACTGATGATTTAGGTGAATTAAAACAATATTAAAATGTCATTTAAAAATTACACAAAAAGTTTTTTCATCTCACACCACCCAGAGATATTTGGCTCTCTTTGGATCAGGCTGGGGAAGGTCGTATTATGGCTTATTTTTTATAAAGTTGTTTTGAATTGCATTAGATTGGAATACTACATGAGATTTTGTTTGGTGAATTCCCTTTTTTGAAGGCTGTTCAGTTTTTCGAAACGCGCCTATTATTGTAACTTATTAATTATTTTTTATACACTAAAAGAAAATATTCTGATATAATGCGCTGGACGTAAAAATGATTAATCGAGAATATGGTGAATGCGCTGGGGTACACAATTATCAAAATTATGTGATAATCTGTTAACCGAACAATTTCAGGTTTAATAATCATATGTAATGCTTAAGTGTGTGATTGTAATTCGTCTAGCGAATGCATAATAAGAAGCGCTTCATCGATTTACGAGTTATGTGTAACAGATAGACAAAACATATACGCAGACGTAATTCTTTTTAAAACACTTAAAAAGTTGTGTAATTTAAGTATATTATTAGTTTTATGCTAATAACATATTCTCTTATTTTTTTGATATACCGAGTGAATCAGTATTATGTGTCAGATAAAAATTGTGAAAAATCAAAAGTAACATAAGTAGATGGGCTATAAGAGAGATCAAATGGAGGTTCATTTTGCAATGCAAGATCATTGGTTATGACGTCATATGCAGCCTTGGTTTTGAAAGTCAACTTCTGCACTCTCGCTCCCCTTAACCATTGTCACCGTTCCTCTAAAGATAAGACATTGCCAGCGTTACCTAGGGACCAGTCAACAAACCATTAAATACCAATATAAATTGATATAAGAAACAAAACAAAAATATCAATATTATGTATCTTGACGCCTGTAATGTGAGAAGCAGTTATATTTAAATTTTTAAAGAAGCACGTACAATGAAAACAAACGTGGCATTTTATCTTCTAGTCGAGGTTACATGTGATTCACCTACTTATGTGTATTTAGAATTTTTTTGTGGTAGATAAATTTCTCCAACAATGCTTACATATTTTATGATATGTTTAGATATTAAAACATAATATTTTTAGTCGCAAACTCCTCTATACAATCCTTATTTTACTATAAGGAACGTAACCAGACTGCAACCAATAGCTACTCTCCGGGCTATGTGCCCCGCCGAGCGCTGAATTACAAGTTACAAGCCTGGCGTGTAATAATTGCATATTACCATCAAAACGCTAATGCTTCGATTGCAAGAAACACCAGTCGAAAGACTGATCGATACTACTTAAAGGAGCTCTCTTGCCAGCCGTCACACACCACTTGCAGACTGCAGTTTCGAGCTGTTGGCTCTCGTCAGTGCAAGGTAGGCATGCGACGACCGGCACGAGGATCCTTTGACTATTTGGTACATCCTGGTATTTCTACAATAGCGACATGTAAAATAGTCAGCAGGCGCCATCTAGCGGTCCAGTGTCTGTTGCAATCGAAAAATAAATAGCCTGACTTGGCTTAACATAGTTCAAATCTGCTTTTAGAGGGCCGAATATTAAAACATAATATTTTTAGTCGCAAACTCCTCTCTCTATACAATCCTTATTTTACTATAAGGAACGTAACCAGACTGCAGCCAACAGCTACTCTCCGGGCTATGTGCCCCGCCGAGCGCTGAATTACAAGTTACAAGCCTGGCGCGTTAAGTGTAATAATTGCATATTACCATCAAAACACTAATGCCTCGATTGCAACAAACACCAGCCGAAAGACTGGTCCCACTTAAAGGAGTCAAAGGATCAAGGTCAAGGTCAAAGGAGTCAAAGGATCCTACTGAGGGTAGGCCTCAGTAGCGGAAATAGGCCGACATTAAATAAATGTATTAAAAAAAAATGCAATAGCATAAGTCGTTCGCAAGGCTTATTTTCATTAAGAAAAAGATTCTTGAAAACTGTTTTTGTTCAGAAAAATTGAACCAATATTATTTTTTAATTCCTTTTTTTACACGCTTCATATTAGCTTCACCTGTATGTTTGTAAGTATGTAAACTTTTTCAATCTTTGAACGTGATTCTCACCCATTTCAAAACGTCAGATTAAACTGAAACTTTGCACACTTATCAAGGTCCAATGACAATACAATAATTTGACAACTTTGTGCTAATGTCCTCACCAGGATCATCAGGATAAAATAAAATTTAAAAAAATGGCTGATCTATTGTCGATATTATGGCGGAGGCGCCGCAGTTAATAATGTATTTATTTATGTATTTTCCGTTGTATAAGCCCTTGTATGTTTGTAAGTATGTAAACTTTTTCAATCTTTGAACGTGATTCTCACCCATTTCAAAACGTCAGATTAAACTGAAACTTTGCACACTTATCAAGGACCAATGACAATACAACAATTTGACAACTTTGTCCTAATGTCCTCACCAGGATCATCAGGATAAAATAAATTTTTTAAAATGACTAATCTATTGTCGATATTAAGGCGAAGGCGCCGCAGTTAATAATGTATTTATTTATGTATTTGGAGTTGTATAAGCCCTTGTTAAACGCTAGTTCCAACTTTGATACATACATTATGATGTAATATTAATTATGTACTACTAGCGGATACTCAGCTTCTTCGGACAGCAGGATAAATGGCGTGATAAAAAAAATTATAGTTTAAAAAACCAAAAAACACACTTTAATAGCAAAACAAACTAAAAAGTAAAAAATAATGTTTACATATTTTAAATATTTTATTGTAAAAGCGTGGGGTGCAATAAAGATATAGTATACCCCCCCACCCCACGCTTTTTACAATAAAATATTTAAAATATGTAAACATTATTTTTTACTTTTTTGTTTGTTATGCTGTTAAAGGCGTGTTTTTTAGTTTATTTAAACCATATTTTTTCATATATCATCGTTTCTTTTGACTTTACGACAAAATTTCATAAGACCTAAATGAAAGCTCACAAAATTTCCTACAAAAAACACTTCTCCGTGTATGATTTTCAATAAGTGGCGACAAGGAACTGACGATTGAAAATGCGGTTGAATTTTAATTTTTAGCAAACAGGCAATTTTTGTCATGTAATACAAAAAATTATATTTAATAATTATTCTGTGGGCATTTCTGAGTCGTTTCATACTGGGGCCATATTTTTAGGACGTGTACTACTATTTACATACAAAGAAAAAGGGTCCGTTGATATGTGGCGCATCGGAGGGCCAGGCGACCGTTGTACGTTGTGACTCAGTCGTACTCTGCATTTTCGTATGCGTAAAAAATGCGAATGTAGAATAACTATTCCTAAAAGTGATGGTAATATGTATTTTAAAATTGTGTCTTTGCTACGTTCATTACAATTTTTTGTGACCAGTCATTCGAGTATCGACCATCAATCTGCGCATTAAAATTAAAACTCGCAGCTGTCATTATTGTTGACGACAGTGGAAACATTTTGTGCACCACTGCGGTTCATCGTTTTACACATCATTTATATTAACAACGTAAGTTTTTAATTGTACTTTCTCACACATCCGTTGACTCACAATTAATTTCTTGTATCATTCATGGTATGAATTTCTGCCAATATTGATCGAATTGAATTGAAAAATAAAAGGACATTATTCGTAATCGAATTCATTACAACTTTTAATTGAAACATTTTGCGATCCGAATGACCATTGTGCGGATTTTTATTACCTATAGTTTTCATGTGTACAATAAAATTGATACTTTCCGAGTTTTTTGCGAAAAGCCGATTTCTTTTACCTATTCTATTAATATATCTTTAGTCGCTTCCATTTTCAATAAAAAAATTACAAAGATAATGCATTTTGAAGTTGCTACCGTTTTCTTAGCCTTAGCCTAGAAGTCTTATTTTTACGTCCTATTTTCTCAGTTACTCAGACACATTTTGTTCTACACTATACACAATTGAAGGCTTATTTAGTTCCCTCGAATTTGAGACTTTGTCACGTTTCCTTACAATAAAAATTAGCGAAGGTATAGCCAGGGTCTTCTATTTATATTTCTTATGTTTTCAAGCTAATAAGATTAACAGCTGGTGATGATAGCACAAAGTAACGTAGCTGTCGCCTTTATACCCGAATTAAGACAAACGAAAAATACCTAAAGCGGTAATTATCGAATATCGAATATAGTTTATGTAATAGATCCATTCACAGTCAACTTGAAAACATACAAAGGCATACGCCTTCCTAACGCTATACCAGTCCAAACCATTAAATAAATTACCTTTCTATGTAAGAGTTGTAATGCTAGATCTTCATTCACGTAATCGGTTAGATTCTTTGTGCAAGCCAGATCACGATTCATCGGTTAATAACAGAGTTTGGAGAATGTACAATTCCTGCAAGGGTCTGTTTCAACTCTTGCTCGTTTGTGGTTTACCATTATTGAACAGACCACCAAAATGTCTTTGCTAATCATTTTCTTAATAGTTCTGACTGCAGTCCTTGTTACAATGTTGCTTTAAGTTAGCTATTCTGTCTTAATTCTGATCATGTTTACGGTTTATCTTCTTTGACGTTACCCACGTCTTCTAGAAATGGATTACATTTAAAATATGATGTTAACTATTGATAAAATATGTATTGAAATCTAATAGAAGCATAGAAGCCAACTTTAGTTTTATACTGTTTCGTTATCTGGAATTTTGACAAAGAAATTGTAATTATTATTTTGTAACTAAAATTTAACTTTAATCGGTAAGGATGCGAAGCGTATTCTAGGTCCTGGCAATTCATTAATATGTACATAATACCTCTGTGATAGTCTGTAGCGACAATGTCAACATAAAGGGATGAAAGCAAATGTTCACATACTACAATATTTGAATATAAGTCGTATACAGAAACGGCATTGTTTTTGATTTACAATCACATGAAACTCGGTATACTCTGTGCTATTTACTCGATTGTTTTGACGCTATTGAAAAACAGCTGATATACAGAAATATGAGCAGTCTTGTAAAATTAGTTCTCTTTTTCTTACATTTTTTTTAGTATTAAACACAAGTTGTTAAATGTTGTAAACGTCTTTTTCAAAAGCAATAAATAGAAGTTAGTTTATAATTATTTAGTTTGTTGTCATCAAAATTTCGCTCTTACAAAATTAAATTTTAAAATGAAATTATTAAACAAAGTAATTTATTTTAAGTAACAAACTTAGACTTATACTGATATTACGGAAAGAATAACTTTTCCATTATCTAAACTTCGAAGTTGAAATAACGGGAAGAAATAATTAAAACAAAACAAGCTTAAGACTTGATAAACAAGACAGCCATAAGCAATAGGTTTGTTATTTATGTTTCAGAATTATGTCCAACAAATAATATAATGTGAAATCATAATTAAAGTAAATCAAATTTACGGCATACTCGTTAAAAATATGCCTATGGAATTAAGCATTTGTTTTTATTTATCTTTTTACTTACAAGGATAATACATAAACGTTTTCTTGAAGACATTAAATATAAAAATTTGTTATATATATTTTAACAACTTCTTTATTAGCCTATTTGCATAATTGAGTTGAAAAAAACAATGTCCTAAACCTATCGTCAATAGAATGCAATAAGATAGGATAGCATGTTATAGACTATTATAGAATAGAGAAGAATAGGATAGAATTGAATGAGATGAGATCAGATAGAATGAGATAAGATAGGATAGCGAAGGCCAGGACAGGAATAAGTAACCCCTCATAATACTGACATCCACCGAGCAAGCTGTTACCGATAAAAATCAATTTAGGATCAAAGATTTGGAAATTATATCATATTCACGTCATAGAGAAGGAAAGCCTCTCTATGCGTTATAAAATTCACCATTATGTAGTTGAAAGTAGTCTACATTGGTGTGATTGTTAAAGAACGCTATAACCCCGATATACTTTTCGACGTTGTAACAAAATCCGACTTAGGAAATACTTCGTAAGAAAAGCGTGCTTCACGTAAAAACGCCGTGGAAGAGGTTTTTAATTCTTGGAGACATAATTTTGCTCTTCGGAGCATTTTTTATGCCAAATTTTCGCTAACTCTTCAAGGAGCGTTAATTTAGAAAGTGTAGTAAATGTCGCTGCACAGGGACGCAATGTCGCCCCGACCACCCAATTTTAGAAAGTATACTAAAATTGGACTTGAACTACTTCAAAATTTCCAAGATTAAAAACCCTTTTACGAATCCACGTTGTCAAGCACTGCAACTCTTACGAGGTATTGAATATGAGGACAAGTTAATCCAACGACTATTCAAAGTATATCGGAAGTTATAGCGAAAATAGCCCTTAGCGACATGGGACCCCCATCATTTCCTAGCAGTCGGATTTGACGGGGAAATGATGACTTTTGACGGGGTTTGCCCTAAACCGTTTCCTCAGTGATTCGGAGTCAAAAAAGTATTATTACCATGTACTCACACGTGCATGGGATCTGCCTTGCCTGAACGTAAAATTTGTTATTGCATAATACAAACGAAGTAGAAACGCTTCAAGCAATTTTAAGCTCCGAGGAGCGACCAAAATTTATGTGAATTAATAAATACGTTTATAAGACAGGCAAGCAAAAGCCCACCAAAATTTCAGTTACATGAAACTTTTCTTGAATCTTTTTGTGCATCGTTAGCTTATCAAACTGCATATTGGATGGTAGTTGGTACCGTATGAATCGTCCCGTTCCTCACCATGTGTTGTACACGGGTCAGACCATTGTTTGTTAGCATTTTCTCTTGAAAGAAGTTGTTGTAAAAACATAAATTTTTTAAAAGATTTAATATACATATTTTGAACTTTATATTGTCTTTTAGTTGTGTTTTCTAACAAAATTCCTTTTCAGGTTTAATTTTAAGAGAGTGTGATACAGACAGTGTTAGATTTATAGTGTTACGACGTCTTCCAATTGATACCATCAGAGCAACAGTTAAGCATAAACGACAGTAAGTATGATTTATTATATTATTCTCCGTTTGAAACAGTCGTGTTGAACCCTAAAAATTTTGTGAACGTTTTAGAATTAAGAAAATTAATTTTTTCTTTTTCCTATTTTTTTTAATTTTTCTAAGTTTTTCGAGCAGAAAATACGTCCTTCAGACTTCCATCAAAGCATGGATCGTTCACATGGCGCCCGAACAGGGACCATGCCGTCCCCAAACCCAACTAATCCTTTCTCATTCATGGCGGAAGACTCCGAGGGGTCGACCCCAAGAGAATTTTACGAGCGAGTCACCGCACCGCTCGTCGACGACGGTTCTAGAGGGATAGAACCACAACGACTGTTTCCAGAGGGAAATAATGTAAATTTATCTGCTTCACAGCCACAAACTGCTAATTCGATGGAAAGTATGTTTCTGAAAATGGCAGAGGGCTTCGTGCAGGCGATACAGAACGTGTCGACCTGTACGCCCCATGAGAGACAAAGATGTCCGAACGTGACGTTCCATGGGCTTGATCATGAAGATCCAGAAGCTTTTCTGAAGATTATGGAGGAATATTTCGACAGAGCTCGCATAAGCCACGACTATGATCGCCTCCATAACGTAACCGGCCAACTCAAGGGCGAAGCTCAACGATGGTCCGAACAATTTAGGACGTTGACTACTTCGTATGCCTTATTCAAGGAAAGATTCCTTACGAGATTTAATTCTCCCGACATACAGTCACGAGCTATTGCTCAACTGTATGCCGTCAAACAAACGTCTTTAGACGACACGGCAGTGTTTATCACAAGGAAAACCTGCCTTTTCGATCGTATTGATCCCTTCAAATCCGAAGCCATCAGAGCTCGGGTCATCATGGACCAACTGCGTCCAGAAATTAGGTCACGCTTGAGAAGCAACCTAATTTCATCCACAGAGATGTTAATAGCAGCGGCTACTAACGTCGAGCGGGATTCAGCTGACGAACAGACGTCGCTAATCCAGCTTATCGATCAACGTCTGTCCCGCGCGTCTTACTATCAAGAGCCGGGACGTTTTAGTCAACAAAATTCAAGTATAAGGAGCAATGGAAGCCCAACTCCGACAGCACCGAGGGTGCATTTCCGAGAGGATGTCTCTCGACAGGACGGTCCAGGTAGAGCACCTGGTCGTCCTTTTTTTATGCCTAATTCTTCAAGCGGATCAGTGAATCCTGACCGCAGGCAAAACAATTTTAATGGCGGATCGGGGAAATTCCGAGTACCCGACCGACCGGCAACCCCGTGCCGATACTGTACCGACACAGTGCAGTGGCACTTCCATAGCCAATGCCCGAATAACCCTCATCTCAACAGGAGACCGGGAAACTTTCGAGGGGCCAGAGACCCAGGCCAGGGTCAATCTGCAAGATCCCCGGCACAACGGCCGAACCAAGGTGGCAGCAATGTCCATTAAATATTTCTAATACTCATGACCACTACGACGTTCCCCTGCACAAGACAAGGGAATCTATAAATTATATGAGCGAAGCGTTCCCTTTGCCTCGTATAAAAGTTCAAATTAATGAACATGCGGTCGACGCTCTGATTGATTCAGGCTCGACACGAAACGTTATCCATCCGAGGATGTTGGATAATTTTAAAAATCTCACGACACGTCGATTATTTGCTATGGCGTGCGGAGATCGAATGGTGGACTCTCTTGGCACGACAAAATTAAAAGTAAAAATTTCAGGAACTTCTTTTGAAATTGATTTTCAAGTCATCGAAAATTTGAATTAAACTGTAATATTAGGATCACCATTCTTATACATGAACAATGTCGCATATGATTATGGCCGAAAATGCCTATATGCCGGCACGGAAGAGCGCATTACCGTCTTCTGGAATCAAGCTTCTCAGAGGGAGAGACAGCAGGCAAAGCTTCCTGAAGAGCTTGTTATTAAAGACAAATTTCTACGGCCGCTGTTCGAAGAATTTGTCGATCTGTTCACTGCGGAACCGACTCAAGCAACCACAGTGACTGTTAAACACAAAATTATAGTAAAAGACACGAAACCATTTAATATCAGACCATATCCGATGTCTCCGAGTACTAAGAAAATTATGTACGACCAAATCGAAGAGATGTTGAAAGCTGGCGTCATCGAACCTAGCACTGCCCAATATAGTTCACCACCCGTGATAATAAAACGCTCAGACAAGAAACCACGTTTTTGCATCGATTATCGCCATTTGAACGAAATGACTGAAGACGAGGCTTCCGTCTTACCAAAAATACACGAAAGTATTAAAGATTTAGGCAATTCGAAGATTTTTTCTGTGTTGGATTTAAAAAGTGGATATTGGCAAATACCGCTCGATGAAGCATCAAAAGATTTCGCGACTTTTACCACTCCTGATGGGGCAGCTTACAGATTCAATGTCATGCCTTTCGGCCTCAAGACAGCTCCCTGTACCTTTCAGAAATTCATGGCAAAGGACGTTTTAACGGGTTACCTGCACCATTTCTGTAAAGTGTACTTAGATGATATAATCGTTTACAGCGTAAACGTGAAGGAGCATATGTCCCACCTGAGGTTAGTCTTTGAAAGACTACGTCTGCACAATCTAAAAGTGTCACCGGAAAAGTGTGTAATAGCGACGAATGAAATCCAATATTTAGGCCACACCATTAGAACTGATACTTCCCAACCATTAGAAAAACATGTCTTACAAATTCAAAATTATCCCGTTCCAGCCACCAAAAAGCAGCTACAAAGTTTCCTAGGACTTTGCAACTGGGTAAGAGAATATCTACCAAATGTGGCGATGATCACGAAGCCACTAACGAAACTTCTTTCGAAGGAAAATCGTTTTCACTGGAACCATGTATGCGATGAAGCGTTTAGAAAATTAAAAGAATTATTATCCGGACCGCTGGAACTCCATCGGCCGGATTTTTCACGTCAGTTCATTTTGCAAACAGATGCATCCCTACAAGGCCTTTCGGCCGTATTATATCAATTAGGCGACAACGGCGAGAAATATATAATTTCGTATGCAAGCAACACGTTATCTCCAGCAGAGAGACGTTGCCAATAAACGAGCTAGAATGCTTGGCGGTGGTGAACTATATTAAAAAGTACAAGATGTACTTAGCAGACAAACCGTTCTTGGTGAAGACGGACAACAGGGCGTTACTTTGGTTAAACAAACATAAGGACGACAAAACAAAATTTACACGATGGTCATTACTATTGCAAGAATATGCATTCAAAATTGAACACTGTCCAGGAAAGGAGAATTTATTGGCAGATTTTCTCAGTCGTAACCCACAAAATCAGTATGTCGAGACAGACGATGAAGAGGAAAGAATGTTCCTACCAAATTACAAGTGTCCAGAACGTATTTCTGTTTTAACGCACTCAGAAATATACGAAGATATCGTACAGGCTCAATTGAGTTCAAGAGATATTCAAGACAAGATCCGCCGTTGGAATGATCTATTTCAACAGGAACAACGTTCCGATGCGGATCTTATTTTTATGAAAAATTTTCACGTCCAAGACGATGTACTTTTGAAAGATTGCGATCAAAATTTTAAATTGATAGTTCCAAAGAGGAAAATAAAGGAATTGATTTACCATTATCATGACCGAGATGAAGCATGTCATCCAGGAAGAGACGAGACTCTCAGGAAAATAGCAAAACGCTACTATTTCAATAATATGGCCAGGATCGTAGGCAGATATATAAACGACTGTCTGATATGCCAGTCTGTAAAGACAAGACAAGCCCAACCCAATGCTCCACTTAGAAGTCATGCACCACAAAATGCATTTGAAACCTTGAGCGTCGACGTAATTGGCCCGCTGCAGAGGACTAAAGACGCCGAAAACAGATACATGATTATCGTCGAAGACGTTTTCAGTAAATGGATAGAGGCAAAGGCATACATTCAGGTCGATGGCAGAACGATAGCCAAATTTATAGACGAAGAGATAGTAGCGAGATTCGGAGTCCCTCGAGTCATAATTTCCGACAATGGTGGTCATTTCAATTCCGAATGGTACATCACGTTTTGCGAAAGAAATGGTATCGAACGATACTTAATTCCGGCATATCACCAACAGTCCAACCCCGTGGAACGACGGGTTCAGGAGTGTAAGAAAATTTTAAATACTCTCTTATTTAAAAAGCCAAACGACACTTGGGATCGCTACGTGCATCAGATGACATACATCTTAAGAAATCGTAGGAACGCCGCTACAAATCAAACACCCAGCATGATCGTGTTAGGATATGATCCAGCCGAAAGAGGCGAATGGGATTTGTATGCCTGGAGGCAAGAAAGAGCCAAGCAACAAACGCTTCCACGATACGAGCGAGTCAAGGAAG
Source organism: Leptura quadrifasciata (assembly GCA_963675555.1). Lineage (NCBI taxonomy): Eukaryota > Metazoa > Arthropoda > Insecta > Coleoptera > Cerambycidae > Leptura > Leptura quadrifasciata. Next base: position 104,243,141 of record OY776673.1, on the reverse strand, counting down.
CCCGTCAGGCCCAACAAAATTACAAACAAAAATATGCGCCGAAAGAGGCCGTCACTCCAGTCGTATTCAAAGTAGGAGACAGAGTCATGAGTAAGAGAAAAAGGAAGGTACATACCTTCACGCCGTCTTGGTCAGGCCCAACCAGAATTCTGAAGAAGTTTTCAGACGAAGTATATCTCGTGCAAAAGGGAAATGTAACAACAAGAGTACATGTGAATGATTTGAGACCAGCCCCGCCAGAGGAGCACCACTTGGAAATCGAATCTTCCGATGAAGAAAATGCTAGTCCAGGCGGAACATCACTCGATGGAAATGATTCCCCGTTCTCAGACGATTCCACAGAACCTCCACCGCCGGAGCAAACGGTTGTACAAATCCATGCACCGCCACGAGATGCTTCCACTTCTGATTCAGAATCCAGTTCTGGAGATTCAATTATATTTTTATAATATTTTTCAACCTAGGCTAAGTTTTAACTTAGTGCTAGGTTTATTTTATATCAAAATTTCCATACCAACTTCTTGTCGTGTCAGGCAAGAGTTGGTATTTTTTATGCATTTTTTACAAGTTATTTTTCTCGAGGATATTGTATCGTCCATACAACTCTTCAAAATTCACTGCAGCAACTCTGACCGTGTCCGGCAGAGTTGGTATTTTTTATAATTTTTTCTAAGTCCTCATATGTTAATAAACATACATCTGTAAGCAGAGTCCGACCCAAAGGGTCCAAACAAATGTTCCATTGGCACGGCATGGAAAGACGACGACTCTGACGCAAGGGCGCGATTCAGATGAGTCTAGCAACTCAAGGGCGAGATGCCGCCACGTCTGCTGGAGGGGCAGATGCAACGATCCGACGGATGCAGATTCTGTCGCAGATTTCTCTCAAGAAGAGATTTTAATAAAAACCATTTCAATCAGCATAAGTCTACAAAATTCAGTGTTCCTATTCTCAAAGACGACGATGTGATATCGGTCGCAGATTTCTCCCAAGAAGAGAATTTTATCTGCACGGAAAACATTTCAATCAATATAAGTCTACAAAATTCAGTGTTCCTATTCTCAAAGACGACGATATGTTATCGGTCGCAGATCCCCAGACGGGATATGAACAAACATTTTACTAAAATTTTGTTTTATATTGTTTCATATAAACTGAGCAGAGCCATAGTATAGCTGGAGCCAAGCAGTCCGAGGACCACCTAAGCTGTTCCAGAAGGCAGTTCGACACCGAAGGTGATCGACGAGGCATAGACACGAGGAGGAGCAGACGCAAGCCCGCATTAGTGGAAGAACACTAAGAAAGATAAGTGCGTCGAAAGTGTTTGTGTTGTGTCATCGAGAATCCGAGGATTTTCGATTTTTTTCTTTTTTATGCCATTTTGAAACCCAATGTTCAATTATTCAATCGAATGCTATGCATCGATATATGTTCAAACTTATCACCATTTTTAGATTTGCATCTGTGTTATGTTCAGATAGGCCGGTCTGAAATATAACCGAATACAACACATGGGAGACTACATCCAATGATCCATTTTCTCTTCAAAAACCAATTTACCAAACGTTGCACAAAAAGATTCACGGAAAGGAGGGGAGTGTTAAAGAACGCTATAACCCCGATATACTTTTCGACGTTGTAACAAAATCCGACTTAGGAAATACTTCGTAAGAAAAGCGTGCTTCACGTAAAAACGCCGTGGAAGAGGTTTTTAATTCTTGGAGACATAATTTTGCTCTTCGGAGCATTTTTTATGCCAAATTTTCGCTAACTCTTCAAGGAGCGTTAATTTAGAAAGTGTAGTAAATGTCGCTGCACAGGGACGCAATGTCGCCCCGACCACCCAATTTTAGAAAGTATACCAAAATTGGACTTGAACTACTTCAAAATTTCCAAGATTAAAAACCCTTTTACGAATCCACGTTGTCAAGCACTGCAACTCTTACGAGGTATTGAATATGAGGACAAGTTAATCCAACGACTATTCAAAGTATATCGGAAGTTATAGCGAAAATAGCCCTTAGCGACATGGGACCCCCATCATTTCCTAGCAGTCGGATTTGACGGGGAAATGATGACTTTTGACGGGGTTTGCCCTAAACCGGTTCCTCAGTGATTCGGAGTCAAAAAAGTATTATTACCATGTACTCACACGTGCATGGGATCTGCCTTGCCTGAACGTAAAATTTGTTATTGCATAATACAAACGAAGTAGAAACGCTTCAAGCAATTTTAAGCTCCGAGGAGCGACCAAAATTTATGTGAATTAATAAATACGTTTATAAGACAGGCAAGCAAAAGCCCACCAAAATTTCAGTTACATGAAACTTTTCTTGAATCTTTTTGTGCATCGTTAGCTTATCAAACTGCATATTGGATGGTAGTTGGTACCGTATGAATCGTCCCGTTCCTCACCATGTGTTGTACACGGGTCAGACCATTGTTTGTTAGCATTTTCTCTTGAAAGAAGTTGTTGTAAAAACATAAATTTTTTAAAAGATTTAATATACATATTTTGAACTTTATATTGTCTTTTAGTTGTGTTTTCTAACAAAATTCCTTTTCAGGTTTAATTTTAAGAGAGTGTGATACAGACAGTGTTAGATTTATAGTGTTACGACGTCTTCCAATTGATACCATCAGAGCAGCAGTTAAGCATAAACGACAGTAAGTATGATTTATTATATTATTCTCCGTTTGAAACAGTCGTGTTGAACCCTAAAAATTTTGTGAACGTTTTAGAATTAAGAAAATTAATTTTTTCTTTTTCCTATTTTTTTTAATTTTTCTAAGTTTTTCGAGCAGAAAATACGTCCTTCAGACTTCCATCAAAGCATGGATCGTTCACATGATCTATGAGTTACTCATTAGTTTATAGAAGCGGCGAGAGATATAGTAGAGGGGATAGCGGATTGTAGGGGATACCTAGTCCTTACACTTGTCGTTCTGCCCCTTTACTGTCTATTTTTTTTTCTATGATAATTACTGTGGCGGAACATAAAGTGTACACTTCTTCCTGTCGAGATACATATCACACCACTACCGGTATTATCGTAGGTACTATAATAGACTCGATGCTCTTATAGCTGATCAGGAAGTAATTAAAGCGTCTATTACTAGAGCCGTTGCTACTTAAAATTATTCTGGCCAGGCTCGTTCAATTTGTTTTTGGTCTTTTCTCATTTCGACCAAATATATAACACAAAAAGTGAGCAATTTTAATAAACGTCTGTGTTTATAGTTATTTATGTAATTTGTACATATGTTGATAGAAATTAGTATCAAATAATCTGTAAGTTGAATCACTTTATTACATATTTATGCAGCAATAATTTGCAATTTCAGATTATAATATACTTGTAAAATAATAAAAAGGTGTATGGAATACATTTATAAACAGTGTCATAGCCTTAATTGTAAACATTAATGTAGTTAGTTTACATGCATCTTAAATATGCAGACATTACCATAAATTCGCTTGGCCGCAACTATACACAGAAGGCTAATTACTGAAGTATGTTAGCAATCAGAGAAGAAGTGCCTAGCAGAGAAAAAATTCTTAAATATATTGGCATTGTTTCCAGATTAACGTAGAAACTGAGAAAACAGTGTTATATTTTCAACAAATTTTACCACAGTATCTGCCGTAAAAACTGTCTAATGACACGCCTCCTACTTTCGGCGCACCTCAATACTCTGCGAAATTTTAAATTATACAGAGGCCAACGAAGTGTCTTTTTTTAAATACAGCAATTTATATGTTTTTTGCTCAGATTTTGTTTACTATTTTATAATACAGCAGTATGCTTGCTTTTTAAGATTATATATTTTTATTCAGACTTTGTAATTGCTATTTTTTGTATTATATATAATTATTAAATTTAGTTTAAGTTAAGACTTGTTGGAGGTTCAATTAATTGTTTATTCAATTGTAATAATTATGTTTAGTTCACTAACAAATTGTTCACTGAAATGTCACATTTGGGGTAACATTTTGGGTAGGACGCGTTTCTTTTGTTTGTTGCGTAGAAGGCGGTTTTAAGTTTAAAATTTTCGGCGTCGGCAGCCATCTCATTTGGCCGCCATCTTGAAAATAGAGGTGCAAACAGTTTCTGGGTAATATCTCCATATCTATACGTTTTACAAAAAAATGACAAAATGGTTTTTTTTTGAGAATCGAATTATCTATTACTTCATATTAGTAACTTTCGTCTAGAATTCATTAATAAAAAGTTAAAAGTCAAATAAAATAGAATTTGTTTAACAGCTTATAAATTTATAATTTTTGTCACAAATTTTATCTTCTTTGATTTTGTACCACCCTCCAACTTCCAACTAGAGTTTAAATTATCATAAAATATCAAGTTGACAAGGAACGTTATATATCATAAGAAGACCATGCGAAATTATAACTAAATTAGCCAAGCCTAAATATTTGTGTAATGAATTTTTTTAAAGCAATCTATTTTTTTTTTAAATCAAAATCTACTGTTATTTTTGTCTATCGGCTAGTCCAATATAGCACGCGTCCGATTGACCGTGTCCAATGAGGAAGTTGCACGTTATTTTTTTATATCACAGATAGATAGACGACAGAGAAATATGCTTCCTCGTATTTTTCCTTTTTTTTTTTTTGTTAAAATTGAGGGCTAAAGAAATTATTTATTTTGGGTGAATATAAAACCATTGAAATGCTCTCTCCGTGCCAAGTGACGTCGTATGTGCCAGATGACGTCACGTTGTTATTATTGAAATGTTGAAACATCTAAAAGCAATGCTGTGGCTATAGATTGTACCCTAAGTATCTTATGAAATAATTATCCGTAATATTAACCAATAGTTAATAACAAAATTAAGGATAACAACGTGAATTCGCAAACTCAGGGCAAATCAGTGATGTCAGAATGATGTCAAGGCAATATCATAGCGTTTTCAGTCACGTGGTTTTGTTTACGTAAAAACTCAAGTTTTAATGTCGAATATTTCCGAAATAAAATTTTTCTATGAGTTAATTTTATTATATTTATCAACTTATATAATGTTATTATGGAAAAATAATAAATTCAAGCATTTTTAAAATGCATGCATCTTCCTCACGTTCAATTTCCTGCGACCAATTAACGGGACACCTTTTTTAACACTTAAAAATCTGTTTGTTAATAAAAATCAGAATCAATGATTTTGATAATGTGAGTCAAGACAGATTAACTTTGCCATAAATAAATTAATATAAAATATTCAATTATACAGGGTGGACGATTAATAATAGGCCATAGTTCAGGGATAGATTCTTTGGACCAAAATATGATGATATAACTGAATATGCTTGGCTCCTCGCCAAAC